>JAJQQW010000013.1:2917997-3622997 GCA_025583905.1 Ia io
CCTTGAAATGAGATTTCCATCTCTTTTTCAGGTGGCACTTACACATGCCAACTCCTTATTGATAACCAATCACACAAGACGCGGTTTTAAAATATATTTCTACCCTCTCCAGAATTATACCCATGGACTCGCTTCCTTCTCCCCCGAAGACCACAGCTCCCAGGAGAAGTCAGTTTATGTGGGAGTCCCCCTGGCTCAGGCCACGGGCAGGGAGGAGGGACAGAGCAGAGAGAGGCCCGGAGCGCAGTCCTGCTGGCGGGGAAGTGAGAGAGACGCAGGCAGTAGGTACAGACGCCCGATCCAAAAACAGAACCTGGGTGATCTTTTTAAAGGTAAGGCACGATTATTGTTTTCCATTCTCCATTAATGTAGAAAAATAAGACACACCTTTACTTAGCGATATGTCATTCGCTGTTAAATTAAATTATAATGTGCAACACAACAGCATCTACAGCCCAGAAAATGACTCATTAAAAAACACAGCTCTCAGTAAGTATGTACTGGAATGCGAAATCCATCACCTACAGGAACATTTTCTCATAAATGAAAATACCACGACTTGCTCTTCTTTTCCTTTTGTAATCAACAACGGGTTGCTAATTTGGCTAAACACACGGACTGCCTGTCATTTTCTCCCCCCTCATCTGATGGTATGCATTTAGAGGAACAAAAAAACACGGACTCCTCAGATGCGAAAGCCTATATTTTGCACGGCCCCTGGGATTCTGTTAATGGTATCAGAGGTCATTTTTTTTTCTCTCAAAAACCCTCCAATGCACTTAGTGCTGGCATTTTTAGCAGCGATTGACCCTTTCCTTTTCCTTTGGCCCCAATGCTCTCTGCAGGGGGCGAAGGCCACGGTGGAGGGGACGGCTCAGTCGGGGACAGGGACGCTGCGGTGCATGTGCTTCGTGGCAGAGGGGTGAGGGCGGTGGATGGCATCGGACTCGGGGCTTCTGTTTGCACCCCCTGGACAAACTTCACCCTCCACGGGCTCAGGAGCTACAGGGAGCTCCACCCACAAATAATCTCCGAGAGGACAGTCAAAATGAGAAGAGGCTCCGCACAGCGTAAGGCGTCGCATCTATAACAAGTATTTCTAGCCCTGGCCGGTGTGGCTCGGTGGACAGAGCGTCGGCATGTGGACTAAAGGGTCCCGGGTTTGATTCCCGTCAAGGGCACATGCCCGGGTTGCGGGCTCGATCCCCAGCGGGGGGCGTGCAGGAGGCAGCCGATCAATGGTTCTCTCTCATCATTGATGTTTCCATCTCTCTCTCTCGCTCTCCCTTCCTCTCTGAAAAATTAAATTAAAAAAACGTATTTTTAGTAGACATACGCCCTCAACTCCACCTGGAGAAAGACAGACCAGAGCCTTCCCCACACACACCTGCCCCCACCCCCACCCCCGAGACAACGAAAACCGCGCACCCACCCGGACGAGCTCCTGTGGGAACGGGCCCCGCGAGTTCTCGGGCAGGTTGATCGGGGGGATGACCCAGTCCCTCTTCTGCCTCCGCAGGTGCCCATCGCTGCCGGCCGGCTGCCGCGGGAACACGATCTCTTCGATGTCTGGCGACCCCTTTGCGTGGAAACACAAGCAGACATCCCTGAGAACTAGGAGGAACGCTTTCTGAAAGCACATCAGTGTCAGGGGCGCCTGGGAGCGCAGGCATCATTTATTACGAACAAGAATGGAAGCCCGGAGGCCCTTTCCTCGTCCCCTAGGAACACAGAAGCCCTGGTCTGCGTGGCTCCGCTCGCTGGGCGTCGTCCTGTGCACCGAGGGGTTGCTGGTTCGATTCCGGGAGGAGCTCATGTCCTGACTGCGGGCTCCATCCCCAGCAGGGGGCGTGCAGGAGGCAGCCAGTCCATGTCTCGCTCTCACATCGATGTTTCTCTCTCTCCCTCTCCCTTTCTCTCTCTCTCTCAAATTCAATTTTAAAATCTTAAAGAAAAATAATAAGCACTGTAAAACTTTTAGGCTAAACTGTTCATTGAAAACTGAATTCCAAACAACTTAATATGTGGCCCAGCTGTGTAAACTATCTGCAATTTCTATAAACCACCTTAGATAGTAGTTAATATGGAGGCAAAATGTAAAAGACCCTTTTTATCTATTTCTCATTAGTTTAAACCACAGCTCAGGTAATGCGCTAATGTCCATTAAACTTAGATCTCGATGTGCGAAAATATAATTTGAATTCCGAGAGAATTCTAACACGTACTGCTAAGGGATGTCTCAGATATTTATGACCCTATTAAATCGCACAGATTTAATGCTGTAATTATTCTAAACCTGTGCCAGCCGTGATGGATGCTGGACCTGGCCCGCTCTGTACACGGGGCATTCATCTCTGCGGGACGCCAGCGCTCTCCCGTTCCCCGCGTGTCGGTGGCCGCTGCGGCCTGAGCCCTGGCTGCTCCGGTGGAAATATCCGAGCGGGTTTGCTGGAACCCTTTGCATCATCAACAATAAAAGCAGCGTTTCCCTCGATTAGTTACCAGTTGCTGCTCACTTTCTATCACCCTAGAGGCACGGCTCCCCTTTAGCAGGTAAGCGTTTCACCGATGACGCTCCACACAATGAAAGCCGGGCACTGGCCTCAAAGGAAAATGACACGTATTTTTCCTCCAATATATTTATTCATATTTGACTCCTGGTGTGCATATCGCATTTACCGTTAAATACCAGGAATGAACGTGTGTCCTTTTATCTTTCTCGATACCCTAAATACAGAAAATGTACGAGTCACCGTTTACAACATCGTAAACCAGAATGTATGCACGTGGAATCCCCGCATACTGGTTTCCAATTTCCTCAAAAGAAGCAGAATATTCAAACGAAGAGGGGTATCATCACTGCTGAGGAAATTACTGTATCTCATTTACATTTCGTATTACGGTGACTTATCCGAAGTAAGTGCTCGATACACTTCTGTCGCATTGAATCGGACTGTCCTCGGTTGGAAATGTATCTTATTTTTTCTATCTTGGCGTACAGCAGCGTCCACCAGAGGGGATCGCATTATTCCTAAGGGTCATGTTGGTGGACACATAATTCGTACTCCCGACTGGATTATTAAGGGACAAGCCAAAAGCCCAATCGCCCCGCCAGAAGCACTTTCCCGTCACGACTGTAAATCCGAACTGCATACCTCATACCACTGGTCGGCAAACTCATGAGTCCGCAGAGCCAAAGATAAACAGGACAACGACTGAAATTTCTTTTGAGAGCCAAATTTTTTAAACTTAAACTTCTTCTAACGCCACTTCTTCAAAATAGACTCGCCCAGGCCGTGGTATTTTGTGGAAGAGCCACACTCGAGGGGCCAAAGAGCAGCATGTGGCTCGCGAGCCGCAGTTTGCCGACCACGGCCTCATACCTTTGGCTGGTGAAATTTTTCAAGGGGTTGTTTCTTTTGGGGTTCATATCTAAGCTTCTAATACATTTAAAACAAACAACTACTTCTAATATCAGTTATAAATCTCAAAATGTAAAACAAACCTTTCAAATATGAGTTCTGGTTGCTTAAAATACATTTTGTCTAAATATCTTATAAGATTGAAAACACAGCCCTGACCGGTTTGGCTCAGTGGATGGAGCATCGGCCTGTGGACTGAAGGGTCCCGGGTTCGATTCCGGTCAAGGGCATGTACCTTGGTTGCGGGCACATCCCCAGTAGGGAGTGTGCAGGAGGCAGCTGGTCAATGTTTCTCTCTCATCGATGTTTCTAACTCTCTATCCTTCTCCCTTCCTCTCTGTAAAAAAATCAATAAAAATATATTTTAAAAAAAGATTGAAAACACAACAAAATACAGTGAAGGGACTGACGCTGATGAAAATTCAAACATCGGGCCTCCGTTCACAGGATGTGAAGCCAAGGGCACTGTGGTTCCAAGTGGAGGCACCTGGTTTGGGGCTGGGGGTGCGGTACCTGCTCGGCGGCCTCGGGCGCGGGCTGCAGGCTCAGGCTCACGGCCACCTGCCACTTCTCCTGCGTCTCCCGGTCGTGGGCGTAGACCAGGAACCGGGCGCGCTCGGGGGACAGGGGGAAGCTCCTGACCGCGTACACCACGCCGTCCTCGTCCACCTTGAAGTCCGCGGGCTCGCTGCTCTCGTACTGCACTTTCCTCTTTCCATCGCAGCTGCTGAACTTCACTGTGAAAGAGAACGCACACAGGAGTCCAATTACACTCCAGAAGCAGAAACAATATCAAAATCTGCATCCTGCTCAGGCCAAAGGGTAAGATACAGTTAACATCAAAGACAAAAGGTGTGTTTTACATCCTGCAGGGAACCGTCAGAGTAGAGAACATCAGACTGTGGCTCCGAGTCGTTCCCCAGCGTCTCCTGGTGCCACAGCCTCCGCCTCCCCTTCCCCTCCCTGGCTGGGCCCCTGGGCCCTCAGACCCACCTGCTTTCCCCGGGCCTCTCGCTGACATGGCCTACCCTTCCCAACCAACTCCTACACATCCTTCAGAACCCGGCTGCAAAGGCACCGCGGGCAGAACCAACCCCTTGCTCTCCGCGTCCAGGCAGCCATCTGAACTCCACCAGCACAGTGTCCTAGCCTGGCACTCACCGGGCAAGGTGCCTCTGAGTACATTTTCTCAGCTACCTTGTATTCCCTGCCTATCGCCTGGAACTCAGGAATTAATACCTAATTTCTGAATGAATGCTAAAAGGAAGAAAGCGATAGGATTTATTAAAGGTGAATGCCCACTATACTCTAGAATTACAAAACCTGTGGTAATTAAAAGGTGAATGATTTGCAATTTCTAGTCTTCAGGGCACTTGTCATAGTTCCTTAAAGCAGTGCGAATTTTACACGTTTTCAAACAAATGAAAATAAAAGTGTATTTCAAAATAAATTTTAACTAGAAATAGCTATGTCTTAAGAGTGGGACAATAAAAAAAAGCCTTCAGTATCTTCCATTATCTCTATCTTACATGCAATGATTTAAAGTTAAAAAAAGTGTTTTCTTAAAAACAATTCTATCACTTATGTCTCATCAGATGACAAATGTTAAACCGGGTACTTACAAATGTAGAACTAGACATATATAAGTCGGAATTAAATTATGAAATAATAGAAGTATTCTTTAAGAGAGATCACTTGCTTTGAAATCCTTAATCATTCTCTGAAGAAAAATTACATGGGAATAGCATGAGGGATCAAAGAAAAAGCAATTTTTTTCAGTTCTGTAAACGTGTGAGATTACGTCCTAACCATAATTCCACAGGGCACATTTTGGAGGGCATTAACAGGCACACATTACAAAATAGAATCATATACATCTTTTGCCTCTTTCAAAGATCTCAGTAAATTTATTAATATTCCCATCCCACATACGAATTGATGACAGTTCTTTTGTTTTTATTAATATAAATTCAATGAGATGTGCTCAAGAGCACAAATAACAAGCCCGTTTATTTCCCTCCATAACCATAAAGTCCTTGCTAACAGAAATAAAATGCTTCGCTGGATATATTATTTTCCACATAATCCCACATACATCATCTTTCAAGCAATTCAAAATAAAAAGTTGTACCTCACCCTAAATTATTATACCTCACACTAAATTATGTTAAACCAACATTATTTGTCTTTGGAATAGAAGTGTCCCAGCAGATACTTCATCACCCAACTCACATGACCTGTGATTTAGAAGTGAAAAATGGGAATCCCTTTTCTAGAACAATGCCATCTACTGCTTATCTTTTATGTCAGACGACGAAATGAAAAGAAGTATTGTTTGGGAGGACCCTGCTGAGCCATCAAAATGAAAAACTTTTATCATCTCTTTGTACAAAAAGTACCTTTCCTATCACCAACGGTATTCACGACTCTGAAAAACATAATCTGGGGCAGAAATATGACATCCTCTCCTGCACTTTCCCACTCCGGCATTCATCCCCACCGATTCGCACCTGGGTGATGGCCTGCGTCCTGGCTGGTCTCCTCTCTGCTCCAGGTCATGGCCTTCCCACTCCATCATTTTCTCCTGCCCGCTTACAATCTGCATTATTGTCAGTACACTCTTTTACCCAGTATGCAGTGCTCCCTCAATTCCTGTGCACTTGGCTTCTTTGGTTTAACTTACAACATGTTCTAAAACATGTGCTGCCCAGTCAGACACGTTTCTGTCATTTCCCACCTCGCTGTGGCCAACACTCACGTGCATCACCTTGTCTGAAAGTCCCCCCCGATACTCCACGCCCTCCCCATTCTTCACCCTCACCCCCACACTCACCCCATTCTCCACGCCCTCTCTCCCCCCCACTTCTTTACCCCACTCCCACCCCACCCCCACCCCATTCTCCACGCCCCTGAAGGCTGGGGCGCATACTCGGCAGGCAGAGGCAGGTTCTCGCGCTGAGGCTGAGGCTGTGGGTGTGGACGGACTCTTCTGTTACTTTGGTCCTCGGCTGCCTACGTGGATTCAGCTGTCAGAGCGATGCGGGAGAAAACGAAGGCAGCCGTGGAAAAACGCGGTAGCCAAGAAAACGTGCCCTTTCCTACATGGGTCACTGCATATCCCCCGAGTGAGAGGTGGCTGAGCTCAAAGGGGCGGGCACTGGAGAGAGCCCTTTGGAGGAAACTGCATAAAAGTCGGTGATTTAGAGACAATTACTCGTTCTATTACCCCCGTGTGACCTAACCTATAACCAATATGAACTGTTTTAATACATATGCTATTAAATCATTCTGTGCTTTTAAAACAAATGCTCCTTCTCCTTTGCTCTAATCCTATATAATAAAGAGTTAATATGCAAGTTGCCCATCACACCCTCACAAGATGGCTGCAAACAACTGAACAGCAGGCTACATGGGGCGACCAGGCAGGCAGGTGAACAATTAGGAGCCAGTGGTCCAGGATTGTAAGAGGGATGTGCAATGGCCCTAAACCCCAGTTGGACATCCCCCGAGTAATCCCAGATTGGAGAGGGTGCAGGCTGGGCTGAGGGGAAACCCCCCCCATGTGCGAATTTCATGCACCAGGCCTCTAGTATTAACCCTTTGCACTCGCTTGCTTTTTTCTCGATTCCTTTTACCGATGCTAACCGTGTCAAGTCACACTCGACATCCAAGTGCAAAGGGTTAAAATAAATTAAACAACATTTTGGGCATTATTCAGCTTTACAGATATATTTATATGATACAGTTGGGTCCCCCTCAACTGCCCTTCCCTGCAGGCCCAGTTGCCCCCTACTTCCTTCCCCTGCAGGCCTGGTCACCCCCAACTGCTCTCCCCTGCTGGCCTGGTCCCTCCCAACTTCCCTCCCCTGCTGGCCTGATCGCCCACAACTGCCCTCCTCTGCAGGGTTGATCGCCCCTAACTGCCCTCCCTTGCAGGCCTGGTCCCTCCCAACTGCCCTCCCCTGCTGGCCATCTTGTGGTGGCCATCTTGTGTCCACATGGGGGCAGCTATATTGTGTGTTGGAGTGATGGTCAATCTGCATATTACTCTTTTATCAGATAGGATAATTCCCTTTGTACACACACTCAGTGGACTCAACACCATTAATGAAAATACAAGTAAGTCCACTGTCAACTGACCAGGTTTTCCTCGGTGAAACTTCAGTTCTAACTTCCTGTGGCCGTGCAGCGAAGCATGTACAGTTCCTGGCTCACAGGGACGTGGTCACTCAATGACAGCCACGTTTCCCTGTTTTCCAGGCACAGGTTAAAATACTAACTTCAATGGGCGATACAGACGGAATCGTGTTCCCCCAAATCCACAGGCTGATGTATTAACTCCTAGGACCTTCGCGTATGACTGGAATGGAGACATGTCTTTTAAAGTGGTAACGTTAAATGAGCTCATATGAATGGGGCCTCATCCAAAATGACCGATGTCCTGACAAGAGGAGGAAATGTGGACACAGATAGTCATGTTCATGGAGAAAAGACCCTGGAAGGACACAGCAACAGGTGGCCTTCTGCAGGTCAAGGAGAGAGGTCTTCTGAGAAACCAAACCTGCTGGCCCTTGGTCCTGGACTTCCAGCCTCTAGGTCAGGGGTCCTCAAACTTTTTAAACAGGGGGCCAGTTCACTGTCCCTCAGACCGTTGGAGGGCCGGACTATAGTTTAAAAAAAACTATGAACAAATTCCTATGCACACTGCACATATCTTATTTTGAAGTAAAAAAACAAAATGGCAAAACCACCCGCGTGTGGCCCGCGGGCCGTAGTTTGAGGATGCCTGCTCTAGAGCTATGAGGAAGGTGGTTTCTGTGTTTAAGCTACCAGCCCGTATTATTGTATGATAGCCCTGACAAATGCACACAATGGGTTAACCCCCGAAACATTCATGATGAGAGAGAATCATGGGTCAGCTGCCTCCTGCATGCCCCACACTGGGGAATCAAGCCCTCAACCCGGGCCTGTGCCCTGACCGGGAATCAAACCATGACCTCCTGCTTCATAGGTCGACGCTCAACCACTGAGCCATGCCAGCCGGGCACATCATTTTTTAAAATGTGTTTTCTGAAGAAAATGTAACAATACGTAAAAACAAATAATAATTAAAATACACCCTTAGCAGTGAAACTATTTTGTATGATAGTCAGTGGACACATGACATTATGCATTTGTCAGAACTCATGGACCCGTACAACCCAGAATGCATCCTGGTGTCAACTGTGGACTTCAGTTAACAATGTGTCCTATTGGTTGTAACAGATGCACCCCACTAATGCATACGCACGGTGTTCATACAGGCATCCCCCACTCAAAGCAGAAACTCTAGACTTCATAACGTAAGAGAAAAGGAAATAAATTTCCTTATACAATTAAAAAAAAGTCTTGATCCACCAGATTATTATTATTAAAACTGCTCTATATAGAATTAAATGTGGGGTTTTTGGCTAAAAACATCATAATGTTAAATGGGAAATTTATTATTACAGTTATTGCATAGTTTACATAATATGTAGTTATTGTGTTAACATGATTAATACAAAATTAAACATCAGGGAAGTACCTTTTACTGTTAAAGCAATATTTCAAATTAATGTTAACCATGAAACCATAATATCCTTATAAAATATTCACAGAAAACCACGGATCTGACATATTAAATGCATTAGCAGTTTACATAAACCATATGAATAAAAAGGTGCAAATATTAACTAACATATGGTTTACAATTTTTGCTCAAGTAAAACATCATCACATCATATTTAGAAACAACTGTAAGAAACACTGCAAAATATTTTTATTCCTACACATGAATTTGCCTTTTTACATTGTTTTCCCACACTAAATGCTAGTTATACAGTGTATTTTATTTTTTATTTTATAGATATTTTATTGATTTTTTTTTTTTTTATAGAGAGGAAGGGAGAGGGATAGAGAGATAGAAACATTGATGAGAGAGAAACATCAATCAGCTGCCTCCTGCACACCCCCTACTGGGGATGTGCCCACAACCAAGGTACATGCCCTTGACTGTTATCGAACCCGGGACCCTTCAGTCCACAGACCGACGCCCTATCCACTGAGCCGCACCAGTTAGGTCTATACAGCGTATCTTACGTGTTGTCAGTTCATTAGTAAACTGCCTCATCATACAGATGCCGTCACGGTTTAGCACCTTGCTTACTGTGGCCCACCTGGCCCCTTCCCGGCCTTCCGGTCGGGCAGCGCTCACGTCAGTGGCCTCGCTGCTGGAGTAGGAAGGTTCCGGGAGGCAGGACTGAGAGTCGCCAACAGTGTCCATTTTCCTCTCCTTCCCAGACGGTCAGAAAGGCCCCTGTCTGGCCTCCCGAGGGCTTAGGCAAGACCACGTGGTTTGCTTTGGTCGTGAAGACCTGGGGGCTAAGTGCACACACCCCGCCCCAGCAGGAGCCCCGAAGAGCCGAGACCCTCGTTCTCCGCAGGGGCAGCCATGGGAGAACATGTGAAACGGAGGTGGCACGAGAGGGAACGCCTGGGCCCTGGCCGGTGCGGCTCAGTGGAGAGCGTCAGCCTGTGGACCAAAAGGTCCTGCATTCGATCCCGGCCAAGGGCACCTACTTTGGTTGCAGGCTCCTCCCTGGCTCGGCCCTGGTCAGGGCGTGTGCAGGAGGCAACCAATCGGTGTGTTTCTCTCACGTCGATGTTCTGTCTTTCCCTCTCCCTTCCGCTCGCTCTAAGAGATCAATGGAGGAATATCCTCGGGTGAAAACGAACAACAAAAAGATGGCACAGCTGGGATGAGGGAGCACCCCACCGAGCGCTGCCCCGGAGAGTCTCCCTCCGCAATGGGCTGTGCGTGGGGGGGGTGGGGGTGGCGGTTCCAAGCTGGGCACAGAAGAGGGACGGCGCCTGTGAGCGCAGCACGCCCAGCCCAGCATGTCTGCTCAGACCCCAGCTCCAGTGCGGCCCTCACCCCTTTCAATCAGCTAGGTTAGCATAAAGTTTCTGTGAAATGAAATACATCGGAATCAAGCCTATGGTAGGTTAAATTCCTAAAACAAAAAACGTTTCTTATTCGTAAAAGCCTTGGTATATCCCCGCCAAAAGAAAAAATTGTATTATAGTCTTTAAAATGTTATGCGATTGCCCTAACCCGTTTGGCTCAGTGGATAGAGCGTCGGCCTGCGGACTGAAAGGTCCCAGGTTCGATTCCAGTCAAGGGCATGTACCTTGGTTGCAGGCACATCCCCAGTGGGGGTTGTGCAGGAGGCAGCTGATTGATGTTTCTCTCTCATCAATGTTTCTAACTCTCTATCCCTCCCCCTTCCTCTCTGTAAAAAATCAATAAAATATATTTTAAAAATAAAATAAAATAAAATGTTATGCGATCTATTAGAGAAACTTATTTCGCTTCCTTTCCAGGGAAAGTCATGTGACATTTAACGAACACCTGTATACAAGTTGTCACAGATAAAAGAGAGGAATAAAGATCTACGACGCTTGTCTTTGATCTGAAATTGAAAAATATAAAAACAAGCCATAGAGATGACCTAAAAGAATGACTATGACATTGAAACTGTGAAATGTAGACTTTCAATACTCCCATGATGCAGTACACACCGTTCTGCCCATTAGACCGCTGAAAAAGCAGGGGGATGGCCACCTTCTCCCTGCACGCGCTGCCTTTCAGTAACTCAGAGACTTTCAGCTGCTGTTCACTGCATCGACAGCCTTCCTCCGGGCATCTCTATGCCATGAAAGGCAACAGAGACGGTTTCCTCCGACAGCATCCAGCTAAACGGATACAGAATCCTCAGTGCCCGGGAAGCATCACTCCCCCGTGTGCAGAAGGGGCTCCCTAACTAATTACACGGCAAAGTCACCGCCTCTGATTGGATGACTGGCAGAGCACAGGGTGTGGGGAGACTTTTTCCCAACAGGATGGTTAGTATTCTCTGAAAGTTGATGCAATTTAGTCAGCCTTATACTTCAGACTATTCATCTCAATTAAAAAAAAAAAAAGGACCCTAATTCACAATTTTTGTGAGAGATGTTAATTTTTAAAGAGTTTTTGTAATAAATTTTACTGAAACCAGAAGTCCAAGAGTTGTTATAGTAAACTTTACTGAAAACAGAAATCCTTGCTAACTGGAGTTTTCAAAAACATCACTAGAAAAGGAAAAATAAGCCTTGTATCTAAATCATTTCAGCAATGTGGCCTCAAAATATGCCACAGAGACCAGAAAGAATAAATGCCTCCCCCCAAAGAAAGATGTTTATTATAAGACATGGGCACACCGGGGTAAAAATCATGTGTTATGTGTTACTGAACTTGAATTAAGTGGGTACATAAGAATATAGTGCTCACTGAGCAGATTAGCCCTACAGGTATGACATGATATCCCAATAACTGAGATTCAAGTCCATCGAACTCTTAAACTATCACATCCAAAACCGTTTGCTGATTGTAAAGTTACAAAACAAAATGGTAAGATTTTATCCTAAACACTTAGAGCAATTTAAGAAATATTAATTTCTTTATACACACTATTAGAAGAAAAAGATCATGGTCATATACAAAGAAATAATATATATAAAAGAGCTCTTGAAAATTTGCCATAATAACATACAACTTACAGTTTAAAAGCTGAATTCCCAATTATTACCCCAAAAGATACATCAGCTCACTACCTACTGGAAATCACTTCATAAATAGCAAAGTTGGACTTTCTACAGAAAGCAAACTATAAAAATTTAGCAAAAGCAATACCAAACCCCACAATATTACACACATTATTTCTAAAGGCTATGTTTTCTGAACACTAGCAACATGTGCATTAACTATTTAATATATGCGGGATTTCATAAAAATTTCATCCATGTTACTAGTTATTTCATAAAGCCAATGAAGTTATTCAAAGCAATTACATAAATTTCCTAAGTTACCAATGCAATTCAAGTACTAAAGAGCAATTAGCACATTCTAATATAAGTTCCATTAATGCATTATTACTGGATAAATATCACTATATAACCTGGAAAAACACACAGTCTCCCAGCTCGTCTTTTTATTATTGTCTCAGTCCACCATTTCCCAACTTTTTAAGCATGACTGCATAAACCCTGCAAAGCTGCTTAAAAAGCTTGAGCGCACGCTGCCAACAACCTAAATAGATAGTATGTGTTAGATCCAGTTCAGCTCACCCTGATCTGCCACATGAAGCCACATGGAAAACGAGGGCAATTGATCTATGACACGTCATTCAAAAGTGGGCTATGCGTTTTAATGCACTAACATAACAGTGATGAAGAGCTACTTAAAGATTACAGTGTTTGATTTTACACAACGTGCAAGCACTTAAGTTGAATAATGCTCTCTTGAATGCCACTGCTATTTAGACATTATATTCTACTAAAGGCCCAGTGCATGAAATCCATGCATGGGGGGGGGGGGGTCCCCTCAGCCCAGCCTGCACCCTCTCCAATCTGGGACCCCTCTCCAATTCCCAGGATTGGGCCTAAACCGGCAGCCAGACATCCCCCTCACAATCCGGGACTGCTGGCTCCTAACTGCTCACCTGCCTGCCTGCCTGATCGCCCCTAACTGCTGCCCCATGCTGGCCTGGTCGCTCCTCACTGCCCCCCTGCCAGCCTGGGCATCCCTCACTAACCCCCCTGCCGGCCTTGTCGCCTCACACAGCCTGCTGTTCGGTTGTTACTGTGAGGGCATCCAATTTGCATGTTACCCTTTCATTAGTATAGGTGCTTACTAAATTAGCACAGCATCCATAACTGCAGTCATTTCAAAATGCTTCCATTGGTGTAAAACAAATGAAACACACAAAAATCCTCTCCGAAAGAGTCCCCTCCCTCCATCCCAGCCCCAAACGGACACCCACGCTGTGAACACACGGCCCGCAGTTTGCACAGCTGGTCAAAACCCAGCTGCTCCACGGACAATAACGAGCCTCCTCCTCGATAATGGGCTGACATTTCCTCTTGGAGAAAGGATTCCGCTCCTCGTTCGCCATTCTCATCAATTATATGGAAGTGAATGGGATTAACTGTAACACAGGCCATCGCCTGCACGCTGCTGGCCGTGGATTCCGCTGGAAGTACCTCAGGTGCGGGACATGAGGGCTCTGCCTGGAGCATTAATCTCCTCCCTTCCCGGCCTGGCGGCACTTACGGCCGGCTCTCAGGTACACTTAGGGAGGGTCAAGGTGGCTTTAACTTTTACAGAGATGAAGATTTTGCACATTTAATTTACCCCATTAAATACACCAGACTGTATTAAAGGATTTTTATTGCATTAACCAAGCTGATGGGACGGTAAGTGTCCTGTGCACATACTATTTGCTTTCAACTCAGCATTTCCCCAACGTCTGCATTAGCTACACTAACCGAGTTAGGCTACACCAATACCCTTACCCTATCCTGGTCAGTGGATGAGCAGTATGCCTTTCAGCCTAAGAGCCTCCGCAAGGACTCCTGTTTTAGAATAACATTAAAAACTCTATTTTCAAAAATCAACTTGGAGTGGACATTTGCCTTCCAGAGGCATAAAAATGGAGTAAGACACCAGATGTAAATAATTGGCACAATGACAGAAAAACACACACATTTAGATGGGAACGATAAAACAGTTATGAAATGTGAAGTTTTCACCTAAAAAAACTATTTTTTTTTTTTTTTTTAAAGAGAGGGAAATAGCCTGGCCGAGTGGCTCAGTTGGCTGAGCATCGGCCTGAGCACCAGAGGGTTGCCAGTTCGATTCCAGGTCAGGGCACGTACAGAAGGCAACCGATCGATGTTCCGATGTTACGCTCTCACATCAATGTTTCTCTCTCTCTCCCCCTGCTCTTTTTCCCTCTCTAACTAAGCATGTCATCAGGTAAGGACTAAAAATAATAATAAAATAAAAGAGATATAAGAACCAAAAACAGATAGAAATACAGGTATGAAGGAGACTTACAGGCAGAAATACAGGTATGAAGGATAGCATGGCGTGGCACAATGGGTCTATGTTTTTGATAGATCTACCACACCACCTTGTTCCAAATACACAGCAATAACAACGAAGTCTAGAGAGTTAAACCAAGACAACATCTAGGCAGGCTCAAAAATTAGGTGAACACCCAGACATGGAATTAATGTAAGTTGCTGTCCAACAGGATAGAAAGCAAGCAGGCACAACTGGAAGCTCTATTTGCAAAGGAGAGAGACTTGAAGGTGAGAGGAACTGGGGCACAGCATTCCGGTGCCACCTGATACCAGGCAATGCGGTTGGGGCCCGGGGGGGCGGGCAGGATGAGAGAGGAAAACCACACCCCACTCACGAGGAGCCTGAAATCCCCAAACTGCCTCACATCCAAAAACCGGCCGCTAAGGACAGCCGACAAAACCAGCCGTCGGAACCTAATGGACTCCAAGTGAAACTGAATTCGTGGAACCTTCTGGGCCCCCTGACCTGACTGCCAGCTCCTCGGTCTCTGTAAGATGCTTCATGGTTCAGCCCAGGACCTTCCCTTCTCGACATTCTCACCCCGTGGATCCCAACCAGCCCACAGGTTTCCAGAACTACAGGTATAAAGAGGATGGTGGACTATGGGTGTTCAAGTCCCGATGGCTCCCCTGAGACCTAGAGTTCTACATCCAGCTGCCCCCTGGCTTCCTCCACGGGCAACTCACACGGAACCGAACTCACACGGAACCGGCGCCAGAGTCATGGCTGGCCGCACGCCTGCCCCAGGCGGCCAACTCCACGGGAACAGTGGCGGCCCAACTGCTCAGGCTGCGCGTCTACGGGTCGATCTCGACTCCCGTCTCATTGCACATGCAATCAATTTGAAAGTCGTGCCAGCTCTACTTTCAAAATATGTCCCCAGAAGGGCCATTTCTCATCACCTCCACTGCTACCATCTAATCACCAGCCATTATCTGCACTAAATCACGGCGAGAGCCTCTAAGTGGCCTATCATTCCCACTCTCCATGACACCTGGGGTGGCCTTTTAACAACATAAATCAGATCCGGCTAAACAAAATCCTTAGCAGAGAACAAAATCCCGAACAAAGCCCCTGCCTGGGAACCCCCTGCTCCTTGCCTCCCGTCCGAGCCCCCCGGGCTGCTGCCGCCACACAGGCCAGTTGTCCTGTGACCCCTCCAACAGGTCGAGTCAATTCCTGCTGCAGGTCCTCTTCTGGATATTTGAAATATTACACAAGGCAAGATGGAGGAGAGGAAACATCAAGAGTAGAAGCAGCGAAAAACCTTGGAAAACCAGCAAGCAATTCAATCAACTGTCCAGGAAAAAGACTGTTAGGTTCATTTTGGTCTTTTATAGGCTTTGTGCCAATTAAGGTTACCTTTCCTTAATTTTTTACACCCCCACCCCACACGCTCCCCGCCACGGCCTCAAACACCACTGGAATTTGAACGCTGGCAGGAAGAATGCACACGTTCCCACCACACCCCCAGCAGTGATGGCAAGACCAGCAGCAGCGGAAGAGTGTTGAGCCAGGGCGCCCTCACGCCCACACCAAGTCCCTTCAAAACCGGGGACTGGTGAGAATTCACAAGGACACGTGTGCGCTCAGCCTCTCGGCCACCAATGGTGACCTTGCTTCGAGGAGAATGGGGACAGGGTGACTTCCTCTAAGGAGAGGAAGAAGGAAGGTGGGTATGGTGGCCACGTTCTCAGAGCCAGCAGCACAAGTCAATACCATCACTCACACGTTTCCTATGTGTTTGTGGGCACCTATGTACTGACGTTTAAAAGGTTAGTGTTCAGCACGATGCTCTGAACAGAGGACGCAGTCAGATATTGCTCTCATTGCTGCTGCTTCTCGGAAAGGAGTTCAGGGTGTTTGTGATGAACCTCATTTGGACATCATCCCCGGGCGGGAACCTTCTTTCTGCCCAGGGCCATTGGGATATTGATGACACCATTCTCGGGCACATGAAATTACTAATTTAAAAATGAGCCGGCTGTATTTGGTGAAACATCTAATTAACTCACCCCTAATGCCCTGGCAGGGCCAGACCAAAGGACTTCCCGGGCCCTACACAACCCCCCAAGCTGCATGTTCCCCACCCCTAACCTACAAGGATCCCAATACCTCCACGGACGTTTCTGTTGTCCATACAGTAGTTGCTGCCTTTACAGGAGGGAAACTAAAGACCACACGTATAAATGGTCTTGTCACACTGAGAGGGCGGCGCTGACACTGATGACTGGAGTTCTTGGGGTCCTCTCACAGGGCGCCCACCACCTCTCAGGACCAAGGGAAACTTCCATTTCTGGTCAAAGCGAAAATTAACCAAACGATTCCTAGTCTACCGTCTAAGGTGCAGAGATGGATATGGCAAGGTCCCCGATCTCTAGGCGTTTAGATGTAGGAGGCGAGGCCTTCCATTACTAACAGGGAAGTAAAACAACATATCACAACATGGACAAAACCAAAGCTCTGGGCACTCCTATTTGAAGGGAGGAAAGGAATCCGTGAGGATGTGATGGACATGGCAGCCGGCTTGGGGTCTGAGCACAGAAGCATATGCAGGCCTCCAACAGGCTGCGTGGGGGAGGGGGAGGGGGAGTCAGGGGCTTGGACCATAACGGGGCCCGGGCTCGGTAGGGCCCTTGCCTTCACAGAGGCCGCCATGTTTCTGTAAAGAGGGGTGCTGCCCGGCCACGTGGCTCAGTGGTTGAGCATCAACCTAGGAACGAGGAGGTCACGGTTTGAGTCACGGTCAGGGCACAGGCCCGGGTTGTGGGCTTGATCCTCAGCGTGGGGCGTGCAGGAGGCGGCCCATCCATGATTCTCTCATCCCTGACGTTTCTCTCTCTCTCTCTTCCTCTCTGAAATCAATAAAAATAAATAAATAAGAGCGGTGGCTGGAGCAGCTCAAATGCTCCCCACTCCGTGGCTTTGGCAGGAGGAGTCTTTGTGAAGGGTTGTTTCCGAGGGCAAGTCTGTGTGGCGAGGTGCACGGAGGACCTGTTATCTTTGTTTGGGGGTTTTTAAGGGCTGGAGTCTCTTCCTGGGGAAGGCAGCCTGCAGGTCACTGAAATCCGTGAGGCTGGGAGAGGAGGTGTCAGCAGAGGCACCAGCTGAGGATCTGGTCACTGCTGCACAAGGACGGGCTCACAGCGGTGAGGGCGGCGTGTGTGGGACACGCAGGCCCGACAGCAGGACTAAGTGTTATCCTCTAAGTGCCCCGCAGTCTTTATAAAAAAGCTTAGCATCCCCCCTTTCCTGGGCCCACGGGTTAGGCCGATTAATCTGAGAAAGACCATTAGCGGCACTTTTTAAACACGGGAATTATTCAAAAACACACAATATAATATGCAAGATGTGATTCCAAAGAAACGGGACTGGTTCCACCAATGGCAGAGAGAAATCAGATTCATTATATAAGGAGCACGTCTGGTATAAATGACAGCCCCACCGGCAGGGGCACTTTAATTCGGAGTACAGTACAGCAGCCACTTCCCCACCTAATGAAATGAATTATTAATAAAGCTAAAAGACACTAAATAAAAGCCCTGCTTTGTACAAAGGCCAACTCTAATCTCATGTATTTTATAAGTAATCTTCAATAAAACACTATAATTTTAAACCCTATTGAACCATACTCGCAACTAGTCCAACAAAGCGTCTTTTTCTTTGAACAGAAAGAAATGGCATTGATAATGGGATTTTTTATCATTTAAAAAATTACCTTTATTGTTAAAAGTATTACAGATATCCCTTTTTTTCCTCCACTGACCTCCTCCACTCCATTCCCACCCCTCCCCAGGCCTTCGCCCCACTGTCCTGTGTCCACAGGTTATGCATATATGCATATAAGTTCTTTGGTTAATCTCTCCCCACCTTCCCTTCCCTCTGAGATTCCACAGTCTGTTCCATGCTTCTATGTCTGTGGATCTATTTTGTTCATCTGTTTATTTTGTTCATTAGATCCCACATATGAGTGCGATCATGTGATGCTTGTCTTTCTCTGATTGGCTTATTTCGCTCAGCATTACACTCTCCAGGTCCCTCCACACTGTCTCAAAGGGTAAGAGATCCTCTTTTTTACAGCTGTGTAGTATTCCATGGTGTAACTGTATCACAGCTTTTTAATCCACTCGTCTGCTGATGGACACTTGGGCTGTTTCCAGGTCTTAGCTATGGTAAATGGTGCTGCGATGAACATGGGGGTGCATATATCCTTTCCGATTGGGGATTCAGGGTTCTTAGGATACATTCCTAGAAGTGGAGTCGCTAGGTCAAATGGCAGTTCCATTTTTAATTTTTGGAGGAAACTCCATACCGTTCTCCACAGTGGCTGCATCAGTCTGCATTCCCACCAGCAGGGCACGAGGGTTCCCTTTTCTCCGCATCCTCCCAGCACTTGCCCTTTGCTGACTTGTTGACAGCAGCCACTTTTCTTTAGTTAGGTAAAAAAATAAAAATAAAGCAAGCCGTGGGTGACAGCCAGCAAACGCAGTCCTGCTGTGGTCCCACCACATGGAACCCTCTCAACAGCCCTGGGTCTGCATCTCGTGGGGGGAGCGTGGGGGGTCTCCCTGGATGGCTGCTGACAACTGAGCTGGCACTAAAAGCACGCACCCCGCGTCTGAACCCCGCATCCCAACAGGTCCCCCGGGCGCATCACCGCCGCCCGCCGCCGCTCTCCGTGTTCTCGCTCTGCTGCTCTTTCTCCTCCTGCTGAGCCGGTTGTAAGTGAAAGCCAATGGCTTCTCGGGGACAGAAAGCAAAGGAGAACTCCTCTGGGAATAGAATTATTTCCCAGGGATGTTTCTCCCGTTTTTAAAGCAATACACCCCAAAGCCAGGGTAAAACCCAAACATCCCAGTCCACGGAAGTGCACGTGAAGGGCGGCAGAGCTACTGCGAGAGAAATCCTGCGCTTATGCAGCGGCCCTCTTCTTTGGAGCAGTGGTCGGCAAACTGCGGCTCGCGAGCCACATGCGGCCCTTTGGCCCCTTGAGTGTGGCTCTTCCACAAAATACCACGGCCTGGGCGAGTCTATTTTGAAGAAGTGGCGTTAGAAGAAGTTGAAGTTTAAACACTTTGGCTCTCCAAAGACATTTCAGTCGTTGTCCTGTTGGTATTTGGCTCTGCTGACTAAGGAGTTTGCCGACCACTGGCTTGGAGGAACAAGGACATGGGCATCCATCCACTGTGAGGCGGGACCCAGGTGCCTGTCTCTTGCTAAAATGTCATCACAGAAAGCCAACAAAGCGCAAGTGATTCTGACACACAAGTCGTCCTAGAACAGACCCGTCACCTTCTTTCCACGAAACAGATTCCAGTCTTTCATCACCACGTTTTCACGAGTGTAAGTCCTCGAAGATCCAATGACACCAGTACTTTACATTTCAAATTCTGAGCATTGTCCCCTTTGAAAATAATGAATGTCGATGAGAACAGGTAAAAAAAAAAATTCCTCTTCAGAGCAGGTCTTTAGAACTACTTAGTAAGGAATACAAAACAGGTGTAACTTTGGGAAATAAAAATAGGAATTCGAGACAACCAAGGATACAATCCATGGTTTCTCTTAATTTACAATTTTGATGGGATAAATGCTCCTCAAGAAAGATAAACTAGCCCTAACCGGTTTGGCTCAGTGGATAAAGCGTCGGTCTGCGGACTGAAAGGTCCCAGGTTCGATTCCGGTCAAGGGCATGTACCTTGGTTGCGGGCACATTCCCAATAGGGGGCGTGCAGGAGGCAGCTGATCGATGTTTCTCTCTCATCGATGTTTCTAACTCTCTATCCCTCTCCCTTCCTCTCTGTAAAAATATCAATAAAATATATTTAAAAAAAAAAAAAAGAAAGATAAACTTAAACCTACAAAATCCCTTGGAAGTTATATGACAGAAAACCAATCTGACTCTACCTCGGGTTTAAGTTATGATGGGTTTAAGTTAATTCTTACATGACATATTTTAAAGTTTCTAATAAACTAAACTCAGGGTTTGTTATACAACAGAAATTCTCTATTCAGTTCTTATCACAATAGCCATACGTAAGCATTCTACTGCAAGTTTTGGCTTTTAATACCAGAGCATTCTTTTTCTCCGGTTCAAAGTCATTTTTCTGAGCAGCCTGTTTTATATGCACACGCTCCCTTTTGATAATTATTTCATGGATTACAGTGTAGACTTTAACACAAGCAACTTCGCTGAATACCTTATTGTTTTTCCAGGCGGTTTCAAATCCCTTGATGTTTGGCATATTTTTGCAAAACTAATGAGGTTAACCTTCAATTTTCAGACTTGTGGAATTACTCTATGTTAACACAGACCCCGTAATTAACGATGACTCATCGTCAAGGACTTTTAAACTTGACTTCCCTTTTGGGGAAGTCTTCTAAGTTCAAGGTAGATCCTAAAACAAAAAGTCTGTGAAACTTTCTTAAACACTTTAGGGCAACTAAATGCACGTTAATCGTGCATAAAATAAATTAGATTTATTCAACTATAGGCATCAGAACTAAAATCTAAAGGGACATTAATAATGTTTTTCATTTTAAAAAGTTCCCTTTCATAGGTACATGATATGCTGGCTTTTTCTCTGTTCTATGCCTAAGCATATATGGCTTAGTACAAGAGAGGAACTGAGAGAGGAACATGAAATATAAAAGGGAATTGGGCAAGCTTTCCACCACCAAGAAACACACAGACTCTACATTTCTCCAGCACATTCTGTGAACTATGGTAACGATCCGCACGGTGGGGATTAGAGAAATGAGGCCAAGAAATTAAAAAGCTGAAGTTGACCTTTAAGAACAAGATTAAGGAGAGCATTACAAAAAAGTATGAAGTTGGCTACAACAATATTTGCTATGTAGAACTTTAATTTACCTCTGGTTTGTAGGAAAGTATGTCTACCATATAGAGAAAGGGCCACGTGTGACTTGCTGGGAAGTCCCACCAGCTGCATTAGAGAACGGGCACCTTGTTTTGCAATACCAATGTGCAGTCTCAGACTGCACCTCTAAGAAGGCAAAGGGGCAATGGGGTTTTAAAACACTCCTTCCTTGACACCCCCCACCCCGCCCAAGATTATCTTTGTACAGTTTTGTGATGAGGTTTCCATTTTTTAAATCTTTATTGTTGAAAGTATTACATAGGCCCCCTTCCCCCCCATTAACCTCTTCCAGCCCGCTCCTGCCCGCCCCCAAGGCCCTCCCCACCCCGTTGTCCGTGTCCATGAGTGATGCATAAATACAGACAAGCTCATTGGTTGATCTCTGCCCACCCACCCTCCCCTGCCGATTTTGTAATAACAGAAATTCATAGAATCCCTGAATTCTTGGTTTAAAGGATAAAAATATGCTTTGTACATAAGCCCTCTCATTTTATGCTACTTTGTTTTCCAATTTAACTAAATCACCGTCAGAGGGGATGAAGAGGCGATTTCCGTTACCTGAAAGGAAAACACACAAGTCTGCTTGGTGCTTTGATTTCCCAGTAACAATGCACACATAGCTCCTGAATAAAAACATGCCTTCGAGTTCCCAGTTCCCAGGATTCCTCCTGCTCGGGGAACAAAGCCCTAACAGGTATGTCAGCGTGAGGACAGGAATGCAGGCCTGGCTGCTGGCGGAAATGCCTGTGCGTCTGACAATGGAATGCTGACGGAGACTGGGGGCTCCAGCAGAGCCCATTATATCCGACCCGCTGGTCCCTTTCAAGCCCTGCCCCAGCCTCGGCCAACACAGAGCCCCCCGAGCCCGCCGCTGCTCTGTCTGCTGGACACACAGCCCCAACCTGAGCACCGAGCTTAGGGGGCCACGGCGTCGCTCTGTGAGCCCAGATCCCCCTTTGGTTACTGAGAGATGCACGTCTGTCTTGTTCTTTTCAGCTAAAGCTTCCCCTCCATCGCCGGCTGGTTAGCAAGCTGGGAAGGTAAAACACGGAGAAGTCTCCCCGCTTCCGCCAAAGAGGAAACGCGGCAGAGTCAGTAACAGGTGCCTGTGCGCCCAGCAGCACGGGGAGCGCTCCGGACAAGGAAGATCATGAGGGGCGGCTGCTCTGAGACCCTACACTGGGTCTGGACCCGAATGAAATGGCAAAAGGGATGTCTGAGAGTACTTGTGAAAAGACAAAACAGCGCGATGAAAGGAATGCACTCTTCGTCAAAGGGGAGATGCTACGTGCCACACAAGCCTGAGAATAATTCTGCTGATGGGCAGATACAAGCTTCTGGAAGAGTGCGTTTTCCCGCCGAGCTCTGCAGACGGTCAACGCGCCAGGGAACTGCGGGGGTTCAGGTAGGTCTTCCACGTGGAGGCAGCACTGCTTTTAGCAACAGCTTGTCAGATGTATCCTCTTGTTCTTGACCTCCCCTCCCCCCCCCGCCTTCAACAACAAACTCCAAGTTTATACCGCGTGCTGAGAGGTGTAGTGCCGCCCAAGGACCGTGTGGCACGTGAGAAAGCCCTAGAAACACGCCAGGACAATGCTGAGCCTTGTAGGATTCCGAGGTGAGAGCAGGAGGAACGAGAGAGGCCCAGCAGCAGGAGGAATAACAGAGCAGAAGAAAGAAGGCCGATGACCTGACCAAAACAAGCCCGCCATTGCTTAGCAGAGTTCATAGGGATGGAGTGGAAAACACACCTATAAATTTGCAGGAAACCGATCCTGGTCTCACTAATAGAAAGATGTGGAAGGCCGGTCAACCTCGAAGCTCTGAAAGGTCAGAGCCAGCCACTCCCTATCTAATTGAGACAATGGTAACTGAGGCAACTTCCCCACCAAATAATCGTGTAAATCCTTACTGATAAGATAATCTGCCTGTTACTGGAATCACCTGCCTAAGGGCAATGGGTGTATCCCAAACCTGAATAAAAGGGATGGCAAGGCCAAAGCAAGGAGGTAGTCCTCCCACTAGAGGTGGGCTCCCGCCTGGCTCCCAATATCGCCAAATTAATACTTTTCTAGTCTCTTTCATTTGTCTGCGGCCTCCTCCAGAGCCCAAACCCTGCACCAGAACCCTGAACCACGCAGGACATGCAAGGGGTTCCCACATAAATTCAGTGTGGACACACTGCAGAATAAGCATGTCAAACTCAAAGGATAACACAAGCCAAATAAACGAGGCCTGTGGCCCGAGGGCCGCGAGTTTGACATGCTTGCTGTAGAGGATCTGCAAAAACTTGGAAGGCAGATGTTGAAGGGTTTGGGGCAAGGGGCTTGAAGGCAGTATTCTGGGGCAAGTGACCTAACAAAGGTACAGGATGAATTACCAATAAAGCCACCGAGACTGGCAGAGCACGGAGGACCGTCGTGTTTGAGTCCAAACTAAGAATCTGAGCCAGAGGAATGGCAACAGGAACCTGCAAAGAAGAAAGATACATCCAAGGAGGAAGGAGGAGAGGAAGGAGTGAGAGGAACGATGACTCATCAGATGTGAGGATAAGGCATGGCTAGGGAAGGAAAGTAAGGAGTCCCGAAGGATTCTGCCATCCTGTGTCTTATTGGCTGGTAGAAAGAGGAAGGGAAGGGTGTTTGAAGGAGCAAATAGTTTTATGACAGACTACTTTTTAAAAGAAAAGAGAGAGAGAGAGAGAGAGAGAGAGAGAGAAACATCAATGATGAGAGAGAATCACTGATCAGCTGCCTCCTGCGTGCCCCTTACTGGGGACTGAGCCCACAACATGGGCATGTGCCCTGACTGGGAATCGAACCGGTGACCTCTTGATTCCTGGGTCCATGCTCAGCCACTGAGCCACACACAGCTGGGCGGCAGACTACTTTTTTGCCACTGCTGATGAGTTCAGCAAACGGAAACATGCATTGTGCATCTCCTGACCGCCGACACTGGGCTGGGTGTGGAAGATTCCTAAATTTCCTAACAGACCTTACCTGGAGCGGCTCCTAGTCTGAGGACAGAGACAGAAACACCAATCATTTGCCGAACTGAGGTTGCAGGAATGAGGTGAAGTCTCCAGGGAAGAAGCCATGTCTAAGCCAGACTCTCCTGCGGAGATGATCTTGTTTGGCTGTCTTATTGACAGACAACATCTGAGACCCATCTCGTGCGCAGACATCTCTCCCAAAAGATGGGAGACAGACACGGGTGTCAGCCCGCGTCTTCCTCTCCTCCTTGTTGAATTCATTAGTTTCTTTACCCGTGGACCTTCGGAAACTTGTTTTGCTTTGCACCGTATTCTAACTGACGCGTGCCTCTTTCAAATGTAGAAGTTACAGAACAACAATCCTGAAGCTCAAAGGCTGGTGCAAATTATCGCCAAGAAAATACCAGGGGTGTGCCGACTGAATGCAAAACACTTTCTGCTTCTGTAACTCCTGTGCAGACGTGGCAATTCCTTGCAAGCTTAGAAATCTCTGGAAGCAGGAATGATAACTGAGCAATGAGCACCCCCTCTCTGGTGTCATACACAGGGCCGTGGCCTCTGTGAGCCGTGCTTCAGGCTCTGGTCCCTGCTTAGCGCTCTGCCAGGCGGATGCCCTGGGTGTGCTGTCATTGGGGGTCCCTCCATGTCCCTCCTTGCACAGCCCCTGAGGGTGGTCTCCGGTGAGCACGCAGACGACACTCCGGCCTCTAGCATGCGTCCACGTTTCTGACACACGACGCCCAGATGTCAGGCCAGATGTCAGGAGTCTGAGGCCAGACGGGCCCTGTCTGCCTGGCTGCAGCCCTCCAGGCCTCCTTCAGGTCCGCCCGGGATGGAGGCGGCTGGCTGAGACTCCAGTGACCGCACAGACAGGACCACGCCGCGTCCTTACAGCTCCCTCCAGGCCGCATCGGCAGCAACTCACATTTCCGTTTGGTAAATGCACTGATCACGGCTCGGGGAGGGGAAGCCTGCCCTGGGCCCCCAGCTGGGACAGACAGAACCCTGCCACTGTTAGGGACCACATGAAGGGCATGCGTGACGGGTGCCTAGCTCGCAGGGAGTCGATGGGTGTGAGAAATACCTGCTTCTGCTCCACCTGCACCCGCCCCGCTCCACAGTGTACCACGCACTCTTTCAGGTCAAGTTCCACTCACTACGAATGTGTAAGCATAACTTTCTCCCCATCTACTCGTTCTAGGGAGAAGCAATGCCCAAAAACGTAGTCTCGTGGGACCATGACACAGGTTTACAGTGAAACCCTAAACACAAACAAACCAGAGTGAAGGCCCGTCAGCATCGATGGTTCCAGAAAGGGAGCGGACCAGACGCCCAACCATGAGCCAGTGCCTCCTTAGCCGGATCTGGTGACACTTTCTCACTGGCGACAGCGGAGGGGCAACGCAAACCACAGGAGGGAACCCCTTCGGGACTAACCGAGCCCCAGTAAGAGTTGAAAACCATTTTGGTTGTGGCCGTGGTCGGCAAACTGCGGCTCGCGAGCCACATGCGGCTCTTTGGCCCCTTGAGTGTGGCTCTTCCACAAAATACCACGGCCTGGGCGAGTCTATGTTGAAGAAGTGGCGTTAGAAGAAGTTTAAGTTTAAAAAATTTGGCTCTCAAAAGAAATTTCAATCGCTGTCTTGGCTCTGTTGACTAACGAGTTTGCCGACCACGGGGTTACGGGAACACTGACAAGGGTGCTGCGGAGGAAGAAGGAACTTTTGTCTGAGTTGGAGCCAATGACGCACGAGGAAAGGTGACCGACATCTGTGCACAGGGCCTCGGAGCGAACATCCCAGCAAGTGTGGGCACGCGGGGCCTCGCCGGCTGCTTAGTTCTATTGCTGAGATACCGCTCAGTAGCCAAGGAACCATCTCAGCATGAATGTCTAATCCAGGCGACAACAGACCACCCGACGGCTCTACAGCCCTTTAAGAGTGACAACCGCCTTCCCACAGTCAGAGGGCAGAGGATGGTTCTGATCCGGCCGTACCCCAAACACGAGGCCAGCGGGGCCGGGGCCACCGCGTCGGCCAAATAGGTAACTCACTCCCAAATGGTCAAGTTCTGAGATGAACGGATCATGTTCATTTTCTCAGGCCAGCATGCTGATAAAAACTGTGTTCCCACAATCCACGTGCAACACCGAAGCTCTCAGCATTACTTCTCGTTAACGGAAGTGTCAGGAACAAAATTATCCACAAATAGCAAAACTGGCAACCCCCTGAAAAAGATCACATGCAGAAAAACAGAGAAAACCTTACAGAGTGGAAGCTGAGCACAGTCCAGCCTGGCTTTGATGTGGATTTCTGCAAATCTCACTACAGTGGTAAATATCGCCCTACTGGGTGTGACCAGATTAAATACAGAAAGCCAAGACGGGGAGCTCCAGGCCCCGCCCTGCAGACGCACAGCGAGGGACAGACCAACAACCCCAAGGACTCTGGTTCATTGTTTTCAGATGAAAAGATCTTTGGTCCATTGATTCAGCGATGATGCCAGACACACAACATACACCATCTCATGTTTCCTAAGAGCAACTCTAAATGGTAGATGTTATTTTTGAGAAGGAGACAGAGTGCCAGGGTCAAGGTCACACAGTGGTGGCACTGGTGTTTGAACTGGGCTGTGGGATTCCAAAGCTTTGGGTCACGGGAGAGAAGTCAGTGGTGAGCACCAGTGGAGAGGAAATACATGAGCCACAAATTAGTATCTTTATGAATGAAAGTAGCTTCCCCTTCGGAACGGCAACTAGATCTTACATTTATAAAATAATACAATCTTTGTCTTTGTTCCACTCCTAAAACTATCTCTTTTAACTGGCTTGTGTATAAAAATTGGTTTTCCTCAGTGAAAAGCTGTCCATTCTACTTAAGATATCCTTAGACACTGGGGATTCATAAGTATTTTTCACTTTTCTAAAAAAAAAAAAAAATCAGAATGCAGTTAATTTCTCACTGGAATCAGATATCGTTTCCTATGAAGTAAGAACAACGGATTTCTACTGGATGCTTTCTACTTTAATCAAAGCCTGACGCTGACCTCAGGCTCACCAGGCAATGGGAAAAATGGACAGTCAGCAGGAGCCTGCATGTTTTCAATGGCTAAGTGTCCATGACAACAGGAAAAAATGCCCCAGCCGCCCCAGCAACCGTGCTAGCAGGCTCACAGGAATTCAGCGAGAATTAGCCCGAGACCCATCTACCTCTTTGCCCTATTTCTAACAGATGGCTCCTTCTGGGAGAATTACGAAGCATTAGAGGCAAGGGCGCGCCTCCCCGTTACCCGTTACTCTGTCCCTGTCTGTGAACTGAGCCGGTGCCTGTGCTACCTGCTACCTGTCTGGCATGTCACTACAAACCTACACTTCACACATTTTACTGTAATTCACTAGAGGCTCTGTGCACGAAATCTGTGCATGGGTGCGGTCCATAGGCCTGGCTGGTGATCAAAGCGGGAGCATCTGGCGTGGAAGGGCAGGTCCCAGCTGACCTCTGGGCCCTGGGCAGCAAGTGGGCCCCCAAGCATTTGAGCGCCCCCCTCCACCTGAGTCACCAGGCCCCCGCCCAGCTCCCTCAGTGCCTGGGAGCCATGTGGCAGCTCCGCCCCCTGCCCCTGGTCACCATCTGCGGGCAATGGGTGAGGAGATCGGGCCCCATTCGTGCCTGCCTTGGCCTGGCACTGCCTGCTCACCTGCTCCACCATCCCGCCGGCCGCAGTCCCACTCTCATCGGGGCCCAATGGGGCTGGCAGCGTCTCCACTGCTGCCCGCTGCCATAGCCGCATCGCCAACGCCCGCCATGTTCCACGCCTGCCCCCTGATGGTCAGCGCATGTCATAGCGAGTGGTCAAACTCCCAGTCAAGGGGACAATTTGCATATTAGGCTTTTATTATATAGGATAACCAGCTTATAAAGTTCCCGTAATGGTAAGAATGAATGAATTAAAAAAATAAATTTATTTTCTAAAAATAAATACACAGCCCTGACTGGTTTGGCTCAGTGGATAGAGCATCAGTCTGCAGACTGAAGGGTCCCGGGTTTGATTCCAGTCAGGGGCATGTACTTTGGTTGCGGGCATATCCCCAGTAGGGGGTCTGCAGGAGGCAGTTGATCAGTGTTTCTCTCTCATCAATGTTTCTAACTCTCTTTCCCTCTTCCCTTCCTCTCTGTAAAAAAATCAGTAAAAATTAAAAAAAATAGAAAATAAAAATAAATACACAAAAGTATACCATTCCATCAAAATGTTTTCAATTATCTTAATAACATTACATTTGATTTTATCTACATATAATTTTCAGCTTCACTGAGGTACAATTGACAAATAAAATGTTAAGCTATTAAAATGTACACTATGATGATTTGGTATACGGACACACTGTGAAATAATCCCCCCCATTAGTTCATTAACACCACTATCACCATATATATATATATATATATATATATATATATATATATATATATATATATATAGACAGATAGATTAGATAGATAGATATAGATATAGATATTATATATATTTTTATATATATAAATATATGTACATATATATATAAACATACACAAATACATATACTTTTGTGAGAACATTTAAGTTCTACCACCTTTATAAATTTCAGTTACACAATACAGTTATCAACTATAGTCACTGTGATACACAGGAAAGTCTCAGGCTTTATTCATCTTATAGCTGAAAGTTTTAATATAATTTATTGATGCAAGAAATTAACACCCAAAATTTATTTTCGCTTTATGTAGTTTCCCTTAAGTTGTGTCATGCCCTTCGCAGTGAGAACTGAGAAACTGCAGTGCTCTAGAAGGGCTGGTAGATCTGAAAAACTAAACTGCTACCAAAGCACTTTTTAGTAATAATATATGTGCTTTCACATTTTATTATTAATATTTTTTGGCTATATGTGTGAAGGAAACTTAAAATTTTGAACATTAGAACAACTGATTTCTCTTTACTCATAGGTAAGTTTTTCTGCATTTATTCATTTGTTTGTTTTAAATCCTCACCCTAAGATATGCTTTTCATTGATTCTAGAGAGAGAGGGAGGGAGAGAAAGAAACATCGACTGGTTGCCTCTATATGTGACCCAACTAGGGACCGAACCCGCAACCTGGGTATGTACCCTGACCGGGAGTCAAACCCACAACCCTTTAGTGCACGAGACAACATTTCAACAAAATGAGCCACATTGGCCAGGGCGCTCCTCAGCTTTTATAGGACCCAGTAAGAGATCCCTAGAATTACTGAAATCATGCTCTATTATTTTGTCTTAAGCGTGTTCTAAGTGAGAGGTTCTTTGGTAACTCCATGATTAACCTGCCTCAGAGGACACCTAAGGTGATCTGTTTGATCCTTAAATCTACTCTTTACAGGATGGTGTGATAGCTGGGATATCACAGATGGTCTGACATCACACTCCCTGAGCACTTAACACACTTAAACTTTTATGAATTCTCCTAGAGGCCTGGTGCATTAAATTCACGCACAGGTAGGGTCCCTAGGCCTGGCCGGCAATCAGGGCCCATTGGGGCCTTCTGGCTGCAGACTGGGGCCTTCCTTTGTTCCGTGCCACCCCCTGGGGGTCAGCGCACGTCATAGCGAGCAATCAAACTCCCGAGGGGACACTTTGCACATTAGCCTTTTATACATATAGATTCCATGTTGAAAACAAGGAGACAATCACCTCACTGCAACATGTCTAATAAAATCATCCATTCATTCAACCATTACTTATAAGCACCTACCATGTGCCAGGCACTGTTGAGCCTGAGGGAAACAGTAATAAACAAACAAAAATACACACACACACACACACACACACACACACACACACACACACACACACACACACACACCATGTCAGGAAAAGAAAGAAAGCACTTGCATTGATTAACCAAGTTACTGCAGAAAATGCAGGTTTAAAAGTCCAGTTTCCCCTTCTTCCTGTTTGAAGCCTGTGAAACGAGGACATTTCTGTCATTTCCCGAACAGGAGGAGAATCAGCACACACAGAGTCACTACAACCAGTGGCTTCTCGCAGGAAAGCAGTCCTGACAAGGAAGGGCGGCGCACGGCGCTCCTCCCCACGGGGGGGCATAGGGGGGGGGGGCGTGTGGAGCACTGAAAAGCGGCTGGATTTGGAGGCGCTGACGGGGACTTCTGGTTTCTAAGGGCCCTTAAGTTCCTCAGCGGTGGATGCCACTGAGCTTTCACTCTATCGCACTGCACTTCACACTTGATGGCTATTCTTCCTGATATAAATATCCCTCCAGTACTATTCTTCTAATGACCATTAAAATATCATTCCATGTCAAGTGAACAAATAAAAGAGATGATTGCACAAGAGGCCAGAAGGAGTGGGAGAAGCTATGTTTACAAGGGAAGGATCTGGGCTGGCAGGGCCCCCCTACACTCAACCCCCCCCCTCCCCCCCATGGCTGGACCACTCATTTCTTTCTCAGCCTCTCGGACTTCTGAACGGAGACAGAAAACTACAGGGACCTGCAGACAGTGCTCATTTCCTGCTGTACCCTGGAAGGGACGTTCCACCACGGACCCACTTCCTGGCTGTCGGCCTCTCCCTTCACTTCTCTGAGATCTTTGTGGTATTCTCCTCACGGGGCACCCCTTTGGCTTATGTTCGTTCCTGTTACTCGCATCCACAGAACATTCCATCACGTCTCCTCCCGCTAGTCCATGCTGTACGACGCTTCATGCGAAGCCCTTTCCTTTTCCTCTCATCATCCTGTTAAAACGTTCCATGTTCCCTACTGCCAATAAGTAAAAGTCAAACCTACCCACAATCCACTGTTCACTTATTGGCACCCCAGGTCCAGGACACAGGCATGGCCTGTTCCCACCTCCTTACCTGTTTCCCATTCTTCCTAACTCACCGCCGAACATGCTCATGGAAAAGACCGTGAATATGATTTCAGGGAGGTGTCTGCTTCAAACGCTAGGCCTGCCGATGAGATGTGGGAGCTTGTACAAGTGTCCTTACCTCTCTAAGCCTCGGTTCCTCTTTAATAAAGTGAAGATAAAAATATCTTGTTACTAGAGTTATGTTCAAGACTTAAAAAGACTACATCTATAAAATCACCTGGCACAGGCTCTAGCACATAGAATGGTTTCAATAAAGGAGGCCCATTTTTATTTCATTGTAACTTAAGTCTGTATCTCTAATCCGAAATCTTTGCCTCAGAGGCAGAGTCACAGATTTAAGTGCCGACAGGACCTTTCCATGTGAAAAAACCTCAAATTCAACCTGTCCCAAAGGAAGACCAATACCTGCATTCCTCCTTCCTCCCACCTGGACTATCCTACATCTTTAGACCTGAAGAATGGTACCACCATCCACCAGGCACCCGGCCACCAGCGTGATAACCCGAGACTCCCCTCCCCACCCACTGCTCTCCTCGCCCTGCAGGCTTTACCTCCTCCACTTCTCTGGGACCCATCCTCGTTTCTCCCTGGCACCCAGATCCTCTGCTCCTCTTTCCAGGACTACAGCTTCCTCCTGCCTTGGTTATGCTCCCCAGTTTACCCTCCGGACAGAAATGGACACGTCCTTCTAAAACTCCAAGCTGCCCAGCAGGTGTGGCTCGGTGGCTGAGCATCGACCTATGAACCAGGAGCTCATGGTTCCATTCCAGGTCAGGGCACATGCCCGGTTGCAGGCTTGATCCCTAGTAGGGGGCGTGCAGGAGGCAGCCGATCAGTGATTCTCATCCTTGATGTTTCTATCCCTCTCCCTTTCTCTCTCTGAACTCAATTAAAAAAATCACACACACACACAAACACACACACACACACACACACACACATTTTTTAAACTGAGGAGGAAGCCTGCTGTGGTGAAGAGAGCAGAGGATCCCTAAGATCTGGGTCCTCTTTTTTAAAAAAATAAATAAAACTTGAAGCTGATCCAGTTTAAACCTACGAATAATCTCCACTGATTAGAGAATACGGATGTTCTCTCCGGCTGTTAACACACGTCCCTGACGATGGGCCTTGGCCTACAGTCGGTCCTCTCATCACACCTGTTAGCGAGAGCCACTCCACTCACACCCACGTACACACTCAGCAGCTCATCAGACGCTGCTGCCTGCCTCTGCCTTGTTCCTGTGGCATCTGAGGGGGACGCCTTTAATCCAGCCCCCCAGCAAGTGACCTTGCATCTTTCCAGGGTCACTTCCCTCGTGAAAACCCTGGCAGAGAGAGCCGCCCCCCCACACCACGTGTGCTCCAAGGACGACCCTTAAACACTCCCATCACTTCTAGCACCCAGGCACGTGTGTAACACGCTGTGTACATATTTCCCCAGATGGAAGGGCAAAGCTATGCCTGTTTCCGTTAGGGGCTCTGGTGCCCAGCTCAGGCCTGGCACATAACAAGCCCCAGTAAATGCTGGCCCAGTGGAAGAAGGCAACAGACAGTCGACGGAATTTAAATTTGAATTTCAAGAATGAAAAGCATAGCTCGGCGTATGTTTTGAAGTCGGCAGACATTCAGTGTGTCTCACAAGACCCACAACAGTACAGAATATATCCGTTCATAATGATTTTTACTAAGTAAGAACGCCTTCCATCACAGCTATTCAGAACACCCCATTTAAGGTAATCAAGAATGGGGTAACGCCGACATGCTGTCCCAACGGGTCCAGCCAAGCATGTGTTGTGTGAGGTGGCTATTGCCCATTCAACAAATGGAGAGACTCAGATATGCCTTACAGTCTAACGTCAATAAAGGGCATTACTGAGCAGCATCGGGCTGATATTGCCGAGTAATCTGAGACCATCTCCTGCACTATAAGGACATTGTGGAAACTTTAATAAATTTGCATGTAACTCCCTTAATAGGGAATGGAACTTTTAGAAGAAACCTGGAAAAGATAAAAATTCACTGGGGGAATCTTTGTTTAATAGCTGATTAAAACAGATAATGCTTTCTTTAAAACATGTTGATAGCCATGCCATAGTAAAACACGAAGAATGTATGCAAAGATGTGATCAGAAACCAAAATAGTAATTTTTGGCATAAAGCGATTCAGAGGGGAAGGTCTGTAAACATAACTCATAATTTAGAGGAAACCTGACATCGCTGAATCAAATTAAGTTGTAAAATAAGACTGGGCACCGAGCAAGTGCTCTGCAGGTTACAGGATGCGTCTCAGACACCAGGGCTTCTAGGAAATATGTCCCGGACCAGGGAAATTGGTGGGATTTATCCATCCACCTTCAACCTAATTGGTAAAAAAAAAAAACCTGAAGAAAATGAGCGGATGTTTCCATACACTTGCAGATGTGCTACCCATTCTCATGTTAAGACCGTTTTTTAAAAACTTGTTTGGGCTTCCCAATGAACTTCCCTGAGAGCAAAAATCCCCAGGGTGCATGTACCATTGCTTTTGTTCGGTGGAGCCATGAATGCGAGTGCAGGGGGACGGGCTGATCAAGCACATCTCTCCTCCTAGGGCAGCCTTAAGGCAGGCGCACAGTACTACCCTTGCAGCATCCAACTACGAATGTCAAGACTCACGCCTCACTGGACGGATGTGCTGGGAACCAGAGGATGGCTCTAGTGGTTCCCAGAGGGTCCCCTTTTCCCTTCCCATCTCCCGTGGCCCTGTGATCTGCCCTGCCCCCTCCAGGCAGCTCCCACAGGAATGGCACGGCTTTCACAGGGGAGGGACTCCCAGCGGGAGGAGCAACCCGGTGACGCAAGGCACCAAGGGATTTCAATACCTGGGCGCTGGCTGGGAGCCAGGAAGCAGAGGTGCTGATCGAGGCTCCACTTCCAACACCTCGAGGCTCCGCAGTCCTGGCTGAGCACGAAGACGTGTCAAACTGGACTCTTCATTCTTCAGCTCCGGACGTCTTCAGACCAGAGGGTGAGGTCGGCCTGCCAAGCACTCAGCCAACAGGCTGCGTACGGATGGCTACCCTCTTACTTATATTAATTTTTAAAAAATCTTGGCTGTTGGAAGTATTACCTATGTCCCCTTTTTCCCCACTGACCCCTTCCAGCTGCCCCTGCCCGCTGCCCCAGGCCTCACCACCCTGTGGCCTGTGTCCACGGGTTATGCATATGGGCAGACAAGTTCTGGGGTTCCCTTCCATGTCCCAACCCCCGCCTTCCCTGGCTACCCTTTTATTTTTTTATTTTATTTATTTATGCATATGTGCATTGATTTTTTTACAGAGAGGAAGGGGAAGGGATAGAGAGTTAGAAAGTTCTGAGAGAGAAACATCGGCTGCCTCCTGCACACCCCCCTTCCATGTGACCCGAACCCGGGACCCTTGAGTCCGCCCACTCTATCCCTGAGCGGTTTCGGCCCCTGGCTACCCTTTTAAAATAGAGGAGACACTTGCGTTCAGAAGCCAGGCTAGATTTTAGTTCCGTAAATATCAGGAACAAAAACAAACAACTCTTCATCCAATTGTTTATGTTCTCATCGTAAAAGATTTTGACTGACATAAAGAGATCATCTATACTAATAAAAGAGAAAGATGCAAATTGACCATATCTTTGCAACGCCCACCAGCCAATCAGGAGTGAGTATGCAAAGTAACCCAACAAAGATGGCGGGTTAATTTGCATACACAGGCACCAAGCGGCCAGGGGCGGTGTGGGACGCTTGCGTCGTCGCCATGGCGACAATGCAGGCGTTCCGCACCACCCCAGCAGCTCCGGGCCTCTGGGCAGCGTGAGAAGGTGGCAAGGCGGCTCTGGCCGGAGCAAAGGTGGTGCCAGCAGCCAGGGGAAGGAAGGCCCATTCTGGCACGAATCTTCGTGCATCGGGCCTCTAGTTTCCATACAAAGACTAAAGTCTTGGTAAGTTTGAATGGCGACATAGTTTTACCTTTATTTAGTGTTTAATGCTAAAATGTAAAGATAAAAGGGGAGCAGGACGGAAGTAAAATCCCCCATCACATTTTCGCATCCCCTGTCTGCTTGTCCCTTGGAACACGGGCTGAGATGTGATGATGTTAACTGTACACATGGAAACACCCCTGCAGCCATGTAGCTCACACAGGGTAAATGACGGCGCTGGTCGTTATAATGAATAACTCCATGTGCTGTGTGATGTGGACCAACGCCCCAGAGCATACACAGTGGGTACCTAGAGAGCGACGCTGAGCTTTCGGCATTTCTTCCAGACCACAGCGCGATGCGCGACTGTGTCCCAGAGGCTGCATGGAGGGTTCCAGTCACTGACTCGGAAGCACCACCACCAAGACGCCAATCTGAATGTAAGCAAAGGATGCTGAGGCCCAGCTAATGCGGCAGCCTCTCTACTCAGAGCTGGCAACCTCTGCAGCAAAGATGACACGCTCTCAGACCACGTTAAAACAGACATGGTCAAGCATGAAGCAGCAGCCTGCTACCAAACACGGGTTAGCTTTTCACCATGGCAGCTGACACAGCCCTCCCCTCTCACTTCTGTATGGAAAAGTAAGGAGGAAGGGAGGGAGGAAGGGAAGGAGGGAGGGAGGGAGGGAGGGAGGGAGGGAAGGAAGGAAAAGACTACAGTATCTGCATGCAAGCAGGAGGACAAACGTGTCTGTCTACTTGCTAGTCTCTAGCATGGATCTCCAGTAGCCACAAACTCCTTTTTTAAAAATATATTTTTATTGATTTCAGAGAGGAAGGGAAAGGAAGAGAGAGATAGAAGCATCAATGATAAAAGAGAATCATTGATCGGCTGCCTCTTGCACGCCCCACACTGGGGATCAAGCCTGCAACCCAGGCCTGTGCCCTGTCAGTGAATCAAACCCTGACCTCCTGGTTCCTAGGTCGATGCTCAACCACTGAGCCACGCCATCCGGGTCACCAACTCTGTTTTAGACCCTATTTCTTTCCCTGAGCCCATCTGATACTCCTGCTCATTGTACATTCGGAGGAATACACAGTCATAATTTTAAATTCTGGTGTGTCCCATCTCCTACGGGAAAGTTTCCCACCAGAGGGCTTCTGTGGAGGGAATTTGGGATCCTGAGGAGGGAAAAGGAAAAGTTGAAAAAAATAAGTACTTGAAAGTGACGAGTGGCAACTCCAACCAGCCACGCACTGCGTTCCCGAAGCCTGCCCGGTGCTGAGTACGCAGGCCCGGCCACGGCACGCGGCCACCACACCAAAACCACAGCCCGGTGGCCCCCAGCTCCGTCCTGGCACCTGCCACAGGCCACACGCGCTCGAAACTGTCCTGCGAGACAGCAACTCCACGCAGACACGGCGTGACCAGGCGGATGCGCTCCGTGGCGGCGCTGAAGGCGGAGTGAGGTCGGATAAAGCAGGTTGATGAAACCAGCAGAACACCCTCCCTGGACTGGGTTACCAACGCTACCGAGAAGCCCACCGGGCTTTCGCATGTGTACGCCCATCTGTCTCTGGCGGGGAACTGCCCTGCACTGACCCTGAGGAGCCGCATGAGCCTCTGGACTAACTCACCACTGAACAGCAGCCATGATGAGGCCACATGCATGTTCAATGTCAAACAGCAAACAAGCAGCCCGGCCAGCATGGCTCAGTGTTAGAGCATCGACCTATGAACCAGGAGGTCAGGGTTCGATTCCCATCAGGGCACAGGCCCAGGTTGCGGGCTCGATTGATCCCCAGTGTGGGGCATGCAGAAGGCAGCCGATCCATGATTCTCTCTCATCATTGATGTTTCTCTCTCTCTCTCCCTCCCCTTCCTCTCTGAAATCAATAAAAATATATTTAAAAAACAAAACAAAATAGAAAAACAGAAAATAAGCAACCACAACAAATCACTTTCCCGGCCACATCCTGCGGCGGTGGTTACTGCTGTGAGAAATCCTCACTATCATTTAACCGGGATGCAATTAATAGTCATTACGACGAGAGTCCTTTTAATGGTCTGAGTTACTGCACAGCAAGACTTCGCTGGCTTCTCCCTCCGCCCGTGGGCAGAATATACGTCCCCCGGCCATCGATGTGGGACTGGGAAAGGCGTCTGGCTTTGGCCCTGGGTACGGGTAGACGTGACCCAAACAAATGCTTGCAACGTGCTGGCCTTCTTGGAGGGTGCCCTCGCCATGCGAAGGAATGGGTACCCACCGACGGGAACGGAGGCGGGGCAACGCGGTCCAGACCTAAGCTCCGCCTGCAGATTGTCTCCACGAGCGGCCTGGGTCGGCGGAGCCCTGCCCAGCCCACAGGGCAGGAGCAGGAAGGATGAGCTCAGGAGGGGCTTACGACACAGCATGACCTTGGCAATAGCAAACTGAGGTCATATTCATAACGGCATGGTTAGTATATGACCATAAGTAGTGCGGTGAGAGGCACGCACATGTTACACAAGTGGCAGAGGGTAACATGACAACACGGGTTTCATTACTGCCCATGGAAGTCAACAGAGTTACAAGCGGGTGCAAAACTGGACCTTCTTCGTTTTACCCCCACCAAGCGCTCTGCACCCACGTAACGAGCTGCTCCCGTTCAGTAAATACTTCTCTCAGCATCTCAGGCACTCAACAGCCGCTTCCTATTCCTTTGATTCTTAAAACGCTTCCCTTCCTGTGACTTCATCCCCCTCCCTGATGAGCAGATCCAGACTCAGCCAGGGTAAGCAGCTCAGGCCGGAGCTAACAGGCTGCAGCCCGGTTTCAGGTAGGGGCTTCCTTAGTACTTACCCTATTTCATCAGCCTCCCCCTCCTTAAAAGTGGCTCAGGACGGAACAAGCCAACCCCACGGTGGAGACAGAATGTCTTTCTCACGTTTGTTGCTCTGCGGGGACTCATCTGGCACGGAAACAGCTCCCCGTTCCCACTCCAGATGGTCCACTCGACGGGGAGCGGCCCTGGGGACGTGAGCTCTCCTCTCACACGGAGAGGCCTGGCCCGGATGGCAAGGGGCCCCGGAGGGCCCGCTCCAGAGGATGCTTACAACCAGTTCCTCCTCCTCATCCGTGAGCACCACGTCCGTTCGCTCCGTCTTGAAAGGGACCGTACAAAGGAAAAACCAGAAGTTAAAAAAAAATACCGCTAACCAGGTGAATTTCCTAATTAACACTGAAAGCACTAACTTCTCTCAAACATTTCCTTTCCCAATTCTGACTCAAGCATGTTATTCTAAACGTGGATAACTATGAGCATTTTTCTATAAATGCTTTTTTTAAAAATTTCATTTCAGAGAGGAAGGGAGAGGGAGAGAGAGAGAAGCAGCAATGATTGAGAGGGACTCACTGGTAGGACCCCACACTGGGGATTGAGCCTGCAACCCACGCCTGTGCCCTGACCGGGAATCGAACCGTGACCTCCTGGTTCACAGGCGGATGCTCAACCCCGGAGCCACACCGGCCGGGCTATAATGCTGTTGTTGAAGTAGCTCTTCAGAGACAGTGAGCAGCGATGACGCCCTGTGCGCATTATGCCGCCATCAGCGTTCTGTTGGGCATCTAGTCTTGTTCCAGACGTCCCAATGCATCGGGTGGGCAGGCTGCCTCTTCACAGCGGGGAACTGACGTGCAGCTCCCTGCGGGCAGAGATCTTCCAGAACGTAAGCGGTGGGAGGCGCGGGGATCATGGGTGGTAGTAACAACGGCCTTGGGAGGACACCAACAGCTCTAAAATTCACCCCTGCGTACTTCAGAGCGTGCTGTCAGCCACCTGGAGCTGGCCACTCAGAACGTCAGCGCAGCCTCCGACATGCAGCGCACCGGGTAAAAGGAGGGGTTTGCACGGAAGAGGACAGACCCTACGTCCGAATCCTCCTACTGCCTGCCAGGAGCGCATGGCTTCTAAAACGTAGGATAGGTAGTGCCAGACATTCTCAATAAACCAACGAATGTAATCCTCTGCTGCAAAGAACCACACAGAAGCACGCTCCCTGTAACTGCGCAGCTGGCCTGCTGCTGACACGAGTCTCCCTCCGCTTCCCGGCACGCATGCTGTGAGGGCTGTCAGACGCTCTCCGTCTGCAGAACAGCAAACTGTATGAATCAACGGCCAGAACGTGGTCAATACTTAGTTATGTTTCTATGACATCACGATGTGACCACATTTTCTATGATATCACTATGTGACCACATTTTCTATGACATCATTATGCAACCGCATTTTTATATGACATCACTATGTAACCACATTTTCTATGACATCTCTATGTAACATTTTCTATGGCATCACTATGTAACCACATTTTCTATGACATCACTATGTAACATTTTCTATGACATCACTATGTAACCACATATTCTATGACATCACTATGTGACCACATTTTTCTATGACATCACTATGTAACATTTTCTATGGCATCACTATGAAACCACATTTTCTATGACATCATTATGTGACCACATTTTCTATGACATCACTATGTGACCACATTTTTCTATGACATCACTATGTAACATTTTCTATCACATCACTATGAAACCACATTTTCTATGACATCATTATGTGACCACATTTTCTATGACATCACTATGTGACCACATTTTTCTATGACATCACTATGTAACATTTTCTATGGCATCACTATGTGACATTTTCTATGACATCACTATGTAACCACATTTTCTATGGCATCACTATGTGACCACATTTTCTATGACATCACTATGTAAATGTAACCACATTTTTCTATGACATCACTATGTAACCACATTTTTCTATGACGTCACTATGCAACAATACTTATGTCATGGCATCAATTTTTACTGGGGGGGTAATTGCAAAAAAGAATAATACAATAAACTCACACGGATCATCCAGATAGGACAATTATCAGAACTTGCTACATGCGTTTCACCTGCCCCTTTTGTTGTCGCTGCTTAGGTATTTTAAAGACAAGCCCTGATCCCACTGGTATACTGTATATTCTTAGAGAATCACAACGCCGTTACAGCCTAACAAATTAATGGTAACCGTTTGCATCATGGGATAAGTAGTCTATCAAGTTCAAAGCAAGCTTGCTTTCCCACATAATATCTTTTACAAGGAACATTACTCTTATTCCTCAGCACTACAATACTTTTCCAAAAAGGAAAAATAAAGAAATGGTAAAGTAATTAGAAGAGTCATAATTTCCATTTTTCAATTTATTACACATGGAACGTAATTCATATAAGAGATATAAAAAGAGAAGACATGATATCAATATCTGTATCAAACTTGTAATTAAACAGATAAAGGAAGAGAAATCATTATTTGAATTTTAGTTTATATTTAGGTGTAACAATAGCAAATGAAAATTAAAATTAATTTTCTCCGAGTTCATTGTCATTGAAAAACAAAGAGAAGTGAACTGAAACACCTCCTTTCTTAAGTTAAACAAAAAGCTAACATCATATTTAATGGTTTGCTTCTCTACAAGGTCTTACCTTACACTTCTTTGGAAAGGTAGAGAAATTTCAAAGTTTGCAGGAAGTGTTTTGCAGTTATTAAATAATGCTCTAACTTCAGTGTTGCTAGTGCATCGAGAGAGAAAGAGAGAGAGAGAGAGAGAGAGAGAGAGAGAGAGAGAGAGAGAGAGACACACACACCAAGAGGCAGGAAAGCAGCATGGGCGAAAGCCGGCAGTGCGGGAGGGCTGACCGTGAGGACGAGCCAGGACAGAGTGGCCAGGATTCACTGGGGGCTTCCGCTCGCTCAACATCAAGAAAAGTTCATTGAAACTAGCTGACGGTTTTTTTGAAGTTTAAAAAAATTAACCTCTCATCTTTAGATCAACAAAAATCTATCTTCTGTGCTGTATGGGCTGAATTTTGTCACCTTCCGCGTCATACGTTGAAACTCTCACGCTCAGTGCCTTGGAACATGACGGCTTACAAGGCCTTGACAGAGGTGATGAGGTAAGTGAGGTCACAGGAGGAGGCCCAGCCGTGTGCCCAGGGTCTTTATGAGCAGAGGAAACCTGGACACAGACAGGCACGCACACAGGAAAGACCATGGGAGGCACAGCAAGAAGGGGGCCATCTGCAAACCACGGAGAGAGGCCTCTGGGAAACCAAACCTGCCAGCACCTTGACCTTGGCCTTCCAGGCTCGGGAACTGGGAAAGTTAAGTTTCTGTCTAAGCCTCCTGCTCTATGACTTTCTGTTAGGACAGACCCAGCAAACTAATACACTCTTAATGCTGAAAACGCTAAAATCAGTCCCTGACTTCATTCATAATGAGGCAAATTAATGTGGCCTTCATTTTTCAATGCCATGTATTAAATCAGTAAACAAGTTTCTCTAAGACATCTACAAATACGTGTGTGTGTGTGTATATATTAGAGGCACACACACACACTGAGTGGCCAGATTATTATGATCTCTGAACGTATAATAATCTGGCCACTGTGTGTGTGTGTGTGTGTGTGTGTGTGTGTGTGTGTGTGTGTGTGTGTGTGTGTGTGTGTGTGTGTGTTAGAGGCCCGATGCATGAATTCGTGCATGGGTGGGGTCCGGCCAGCATGGTCAGGGGGAGGGGACATGGGCAGTTGGCTGGCCTACCTTCTGGTCGAACTCCTGGTCGAGGGGACAATTTGCATATTAGCCTTTTATTATATAGGATTATTATATAGGATATACACTGAGTGGCCAGAATATTATGTGTTCAGAGATCATAATAATCTGGCCACTCAGTGTATATACATATATATACACACACACATATATAGATATATCCTATATAATCCTAAATAATAAAGAGCTAATATGCTAATTAGACCGAACAGCAGAACCACTATCCGGACGAATTTCCGGACGAAGCCGGAGCTGTGAGGGCCGAGCCCCTTGCATGAATTTCGTGCATTGGGCCTCTAGTATAATATAAACCTGCACACACACATCCTCATTGGTTAGAATCAGATTCCAGTAAGATTAGTGGAAAGGTCTCCTTTAATGTGTAGGTCCTCCATCCCTTTTCCTTTCAGTGTTTTTGCTGCCGTTGAGGAAAGCTGATCATTTGTGCTACGGTGTTCCCCACAATCTGGATTTTGCTGATGCCAGTTCTCTAACATCATGCAGCTCGATCCTCTGTCCTCCGTATTTCTTAGACGCAGGCGGATCCGGGCTTATTGCTTTTTGAGGGGAGAGGAAATCCCAGTCACAGATGCTGCTGCATATTCCTATCAGAAGGACAAGATCTTTCTTTTGGTCACTGGTGATCACTGCCGAGATCCACCATTTCAGTGAGATGCTAGACGGTGGTGACCGATTTCTATTACCCCTTCTTCATTTATTAGCTGCAGTACTTCTATAGAAAGGAACTTTCTCGCATCATCTCATCATACACTGGGTTACTGGGAAGTCGAGTCATTATATATATATATAAAAAAAAGATAAATCCCTTGTTATCCTTTATTCAACAACTAGAAGTCGGGTGTGAGGGGGGGTCCCTCAGCGCGGCCTGCGCCCTCTCACAGTCCAGGACCCCTCGGGGGATGTCCGCCTGAGCGCAGCTTCAACGCTTCCTGCATTGAGCATCTGCCCCCTGGTGGACAGTGTGCATCATAGCAACTGGTTGTCCCACTGTTCGGGTGATTTGTATATTAGGGTTTTATTATATAGGATTTTCAAAGCAATGACCAAATGGGTTAGTTTCCTTTCTCCCGCTGCAGTTATTAACCTTAGGAATGGCGCAGCTTGGGAAGACGTTGGTAAGAGGAACGGCTGTTGATAGAGATGGGAGTGTGTGGTAGACACCATGACATCCAAAGACATGGCAGCAGCCGATTCTTCATGGAGCTCAGGTCCTTGGGGGAACCTCAGCGTGGACCTAGTGGTGCTCCTTGCTACTAGATGGAAATTATTTCCAGGCAGTTCAAACAAGAAATATAAGAAATCCGTATTTTTAAAACAAATTCATGTTGATACTTCTCACACTGATCTTACAACTCTACCTTCTTCCTCCCAATCAAAGCCCTGGTTACCCACTTGCTCTATCCCGTGACACACAATACTTTCCAAAACTAACTGCCAAGCGAGAACGTGAGGAAGTGTCAAACTTCTTTCGCCTCTATTTCCAGATCTCAGAGCAGATGGCACTGAGGATTTGTCACAGTCCAATGTCTGTCTTCAGATCCCGTGAAATGATTCTTCCCTGTGTGACCGTTACACCAGCAACTAGATATACAATGAGGCTTGTTTATTTAATCTTGAATGGTTTGCCTTCATTTTGCTCCTCTTATTTTTTAGTTATCTAAAATATGGACACGGTTTTAGAGTCACATCCCTAAAACACCCCCTTAAATAAACGGGAGCCCGTACTTCACTCCACTTCCCTCTGCTGTGCTGGCTTCCCTTACATGGTACCCGAGAGCTCTCTCCCCAGCAGTGTCTAGGCTCACACTCCTTCCTTTTTACAGCTGCCAGGTGCTTGCTCCTTCAGATGGATCTACTACAATCCATCCAACCAGTCCCCACGCATAGTCATCTGGCTTGTTCCTGTGTTTAAATGTTATCAACGACTTAAAATGGAACAGCCTTGTCTTTTGAGATCAACTTCTGAGATAATGTTTCCAGCCATTTACCTATTGCCTTTTAAAATTTAAAAAGTGGCTAAAATGATGTCCAAAGAACAAGAATATCATGCAGTAGGACAGATTACTGGCCACCGTCCATGCACTTGTCTACTAAGTGAAAGGATCTACCAACTCTTCTAGTAGAAAATACCCAACTGAACTACCTGACCACCATTTCTGATCCAGCAGCGTCAACTGGAGTCAACGAGAGAACCTCAGCGTCGTGGATTTTTATAAGCTACTGTGGGTGAAAACCGTTACATTCCTAAGCTTGCTTTAATTATAGGACTATTTTTAAAACAGCTCCTTACCCTGTAAAACAAGCACTCTACATCGGGCGCCTGAGCTCGTAATGTCAATATTCACCACATTCACAGGAGACCAGGCAGCTGCAGACATGAAAACTTTCCAAAGTTCAGTGGTGTAACATTTACACAATGGTATGAAACATCACAGGTTGTTAAATGCAGTTTCATAACAGCCCTCCAGGCTCCCGATTGTTAAAACTATAATGTATTCTTTAAAAAGCAGTAATTCAAAAATCAGCTACTTACATGTTACATTTAAGTAGCAGTGTCTGGCCCTCTTAAGTCTTTTTATGATGGGAAAAAAAAAAAAAAGCACAAAGCTTTGTACGATTATATTTATTTCATCAAAAAGTTTTGAAAAAAAAATCGCACCCCAAAGTTATTATAGGGCAACAGCAGTATTTATACTACTTTCCTTGTACTTTCCATCTCAGCCATTTTATTACACATGTCATGACTATAAGCGTCACTATTTGGTGTGTGTTGTTTTTTTAAAGGTGGGTAAGGGAGTCAACAACCATCCACTGAGCAGACAGTGCACTGACGAGGGGTAGACGGATATCCCATTGTTGGAGGGGACGGAGGAGCAGAGAGAAATGAGGCATTCCAGCAAGTTCCTTATGGTGGCACACCCACGGCCAGAGCGGGCCTCTGTCTCCCACTGTCTTGCGCACTAAGGCATCCTCACAGGAACCTTCCACGGGGCTCCTTCCTGGTCTACATGGGAACTAACACGGCAGGAGGACCGGCACAGGAGGCCCTGCGTGCAGCCTGAGTCCAGGGATGGCCCGCAGCGGGGTGTCTGCAGAGACACACTCATGCCGGGACGGGTCTGACAGCCTGACTGTGTGCATGTCAGACTGCACAGCCTCGATGCCGCAGGTCCCTGGAAGTGGGAGACGACAGGAGCCTCTTCCATGCTTGACCAATATCATCACCGGCCTTCCCACACTTTCTTCCTGAAGGAGCTCACATTATCGCTGCACCCATCGACGGTCCACAACCTTCCGAAATCACGACCGGCGCAGCATACTGCATGGAACCGGCCCCACTTATTCTGTCATTAAGATCGACTTAGGCAAAGGAAAGGCCATAGGGTAGTTATCGCCTGCCGGAGAGGCGTTAACAGCCGACACAGGTTAACATATATGCCATCCTTCATTTGCTTCTCCAGACGTGTCAAGATGAGAAACATCTGGAAATCTATTAAAGCTGTGAATTCCTCAGAGTGGGGTAGGGGAGAGGGGTGATTTTTCTCTTTCCTCTCTCAAAAGGAACCCCGACTCTAAATATGGCATTTGTAAGGAAGGGATCCCTGAAAACTAGGACAGTTTTCCCCACCCATGTCTTTCACTGGCTCCCTATTCATTTTGCTATGAAGCACCATCAGAGGATACGCGGATATACCCGAGTGTGATGTAAAAGGAAATAGAAAGGTGCCAAAATTAGACAGACAGACAGATAGATAGATAGATAGACAGATAGATGACAGATAGATAGATAGATAGATAGATATAGATGACAGATAGATGACAGATAGATAGATGATACATACATACATAGATGATAGATAAGTAGATAGATGATAGATAAGAAAATGGATAGACTAAAATAGAGAGAGACAGGGATGAATGTAGCCAGCCACCTCCCTCACTTTCCAGGTGATGTGAATGAAAGGAAAAAAGCAAATGAATGTGGTGTCCAAACCAGAAGTATTCAGAAACCTGAAGCCCTCCTTCCCAACAGTGGAAAATAAAAAGCGAACACATTCTCAAAATGAGAAAATTCATCACACAAATCCCCAGAGCCTGGAGAGGTTCAGTGTCTCTCTTCCGAGATCTCCTCAAGCCATTTCCCTGCCTTCCCCTCCCCGCCCCTCCCAGGGCTCTGAAACAACTCCCACCTAACCCTGCCCCTCCGGGCCTGAGAGCGAGGGGCCTCGCACGTTTTGCTTCCTCAGCTCCATGGCAAGCCGACCTGTCCGCTCCCTACTCCCTCAGCTTGTCTCGTCCAAGAACCATGAATTTTCAGGTCCCTTCCTTCCCAGAAGCTGGCCAAGAGCGTCACACATGACCTTGTACCACAGTCCAAATGCTACGCTCAGTGGATACCACAAACTGTAAGGAACAGTGACGGCTCCAGTTTGCAGCACTTCACCACTGAGATCCCTCTTAGACTGGGGACTCTGGGGAGGGAGCTGAGCCAGAAACTCCACGTCAGCCAGGAGTTTATCTCCGGTTGACACCTCACTGTTCAGAGAGGTGACGAGATCAAGCCAAGATCTAAGCCTGGATCCTAACTCTCTCGGGCTTCCCAACTGAGAATCTATACAACGTAACACCCACGATTCAGGGTGCAGGTTGATTAAGGTGTCCCCACACAGCGCTTCAATGACAGAAGATGGCGTACTAAAAGGCAGCTGGGTTATATGCTAAGACGAGCCCATTCCAGAGCAAATGCAATAGAGGGATCTGTCCAGAGGACTGCTATTTTCAACCATAAATGCGTCCGTCTCCTAATATGGAAGCGGGGTTCCTGTGCCGCATTCTCAGACACTGGCTCAAGGGCTAAGAATGCCGGCTCCACTGATAACTCAGTCATCGCCAACCTCCGGGGAAATCCATGGTCACTTGCTATAGAACTGGTTCTTTGTTTTCCCAGGGTGCTGACATTGTAAGAAACACTGCATCGACCTCTTTTCCCTCGTCCATTGTCGTCGTCACCATCATCAGCAGCAGCACAGCAGCATCATCAGCATCAGCATCACCACCACCACCTCCACCACCACCATCCTGCCCAATTCTCCAGGATAAATTCTGCAGAAGACCCTAAGCAAGGCTGGCTTAGAAAGACCCCAGCAGCCCCCTGGGTAAGGAGGTGATTAATGCCTGGCATCTATTTCTCGCAGGCAACGCAAGACTTAAATGCGAGGGGTCTGAAGATCACAAAATTACATCTCAGTCTCCTGAGGCTCCGACAGTTATTCGCTGAGATGTGTGTCCATCTGAGGAAAAGGCATTCGCCAGCTCTCCGGCTACAGTGGGGGTGGTGATAAAGCGGTGGCTATAGCCCTTCCCCCCGCATGTGCTCATCCAATATTGGAGAGCTTGCCATGTTTCAGGATTTGCACGTCAAGTGATGCCACAACTCTCTCTGTTAACAACCATTTGAAAAGTACTGCATTGCTGCCTTTAACATCATTATTTTTAAATTCAAAGTATGCGTCTGAAAACTAGAGCTCAACGGGATTGAACTGGACGGCATAGATCAGCTGCACAGAAAAAAAGCAAAGACGTAGCCACAGCAGACAGATTACTCAACATAAAGGCCTTTTATCTTCAAACCCGATTACCTACAAGCTTCCAAAGTGCAGATATTTCATCTAGAGAACGCCACACTTACACTACTGAGGCAGCACTGGGTTTGAGGGCGTTTTTGGGTTTGAAGGCTGCCACCTTGCGAGCAGGAGTTCGAACAAAGGCTCCTTGTGTACCACACCAACCGCTCTCAGAACAAGTGCCGAGCGCGACCGTGGAATTGTGTGGACAGCCCCTTCCTCCAAGTGGACCCCTTCACTTTTCAAAGGCAAAGCTCCTTTTTCTGCTGATGTCAGACAGACAACTGTGCAATTAAAACGGTTTTACTAATTCTCTTTTCCATTTGGGCGCCACTGCAAAGCTGGTCCTACTCGCCCATTTGAGTAATTGTTTATATTATAGTCACATTGTGCCTGGATTGTACAAAGGATCAGTTTTACCATTGAACCGCATGGAAAAAATGTTGATCCGTAAGTCACAAAAATGTTGACTGTCGGAATCTGAAATTCACAATAGGAGCACATTCAGCTTTCAGAAGAAGACGTGATTCTTGCAGCATTAATATATATGCTCCTCCAATATAAAAGTACTAGCAAGTCCCATAAGATAAAAAAGCCAAAAATGTCTCAAGTAACACTTGGAATAAAAGTCCTAAAATAAGGACATTATAGAAATTTAGTTCTCTACTTGGATATTTCTCCTCATAAGCCAAACCTATAAAAACTGTAGGGGAAAGCAAACTCTGCAAATGTACTAACAAATACACTGCATGGATGTATATGTTTCCGGGTAATGGTAATAATCAAACATTTATTTTTAACAATTCACAGATTCAGAGAGCCAATAATTGCATACACATATTGGTTATACACTGTGTATTTTTGTGTTTTGGTTTTTTATTTCTAATGACACTAATTTCTGACCCCTTTATTAAGATACTAGAAGCCCGGTGCACGAAATTCGTGCAAGAGTAGGCCTTCCTTCCTCCGGCTGCCGGCACCGGCTTCCCTCTGGCACCCTGGACCTGGGCTGGCTTCCCTCTGGCCAACAGCCAGCACCTGGGACCAGGGCTTCCCTCCGGCCACTAGCAGGCACCCTAGACGGTCCCGGCTTTGTCTGGAAGGACATCCGGAAGGATGTCTAGTCCAATTAGCATATTACCCTTTTATTATTATAGATAATTCACCTATCATACAATTCACCCATTCAAAGTATATAATTCAATGGCTTTTAGTATATTCACAGAGTTGTAAACCTATTACCACAATTAGGTTTAGAACATATTTTTACTCTCCAAAACCCTCACATCCCTTTAGCCATCAGACTGCCTTTACTAGCCCCATCCCACCTGCCTACCACCCAACCCTAGGCATCCACTAATCTATTTCCTATCTGTGCTGATTTATCTAAGCCTGACATTTCATATAAAAGGAATCAGACAATAGGTGGGCCTTTGGCTATAGCTTCTTTCACTAGAATGTTTTACTTCTTTCTTTCCAATTTTACTTCTTTTTCTTGTCCAATTGCTGTGGCTAGGACTTCTAACACTATGTTGAATAAAAGAGGTGAAAGCAGACATCCTTGTTTCTTATATTAAGGAAAATGATTTAGCTTTTCCCCATTGAGTATGGATGTTACATGTGAGTTGGTCATATATGGCTTTTATTATGTTGAGGTCTGTTCCCTCTATTCCCACCTTGCTGAGGGTTCTTACCATAAATGTAAGCTGGGCTTTGTCAAATGCTTTTAATGCATTTATTGAGATAATATGATAGTTATAATTCATTTTGTTTATATGGTATATCATGTTGCTTCCCTTGCATCCCAGGAATAAATCCCAGTTGATCATGGTGTATGATTTTTTTTTTAATGTATTGCTGGATTTAATTTGCTAACCTTTTGTTGAGGATTTTTGCATCTATGTTCATCAGGGATACTGGCCTGTAATTTTCTTTTTTTGTAACGTCTTTCTCTGATTTTGAAATCAGGGCAATGCTTGGTTTTACTTTCTTGACTAAAGATATTCATCCTATCAAGCTCTATAAAGCATCCTCTCACCAAAGAAAAATAATTTACTTTATTTTCAAAATTAGGTTGAAAAGTACTAAATGTCCTTTAGAATCAAGTGGCACTACTATTCCTAAGCAAGGCCCACCACCTTATAAGGGCCTCGATTTTCTCAATTATGAAATGATAAATTATCTAATTATGGTAAAATAAAAATAATTACTGTGTTTCAAGTTTTAAGAATCTAGATACTGAGGCTCAAAATGCAGTGGAAAGAATTATCCCAAAACTATAATAATGCTGATTAGGACCCAACATATAGTCTAGTAATACTAGTCTAAAGCCACTCTACATGTCCAGAGATAGAGTAATACATGTTCTGATTCATCTGTCCCTCCCTCCGATCTCGGCCAAGGATTTAATTGGCTACATCCATCCAGAAACAGAGGACAAAGGAGCCTGGTGGTGTAGTCCGTACAAGTCAGCCCCCTGGGGCAAAGAGTAGATCTTGAGGGACAAAAAGAAGACCCCTCGTCCCCAAGCATTTCAAACAGCATTTCAGATTCTGAAAGCTAAGAGTAAACGAGGAAATAGAAATACCAGAGCTGCCTGATGCAAGGTCCGCACATCATTAGCATGCGAAATGTTTATTTATAAACACAAAGAATGTTCGGGAGCGTCCAAATGATAAGGAGTCAGTATGCATCTGTGGAGATCCAAGTACGGGAAATTAACAAATGCACACACACAGACCCTCATACTGTCACTATCAAAACCACTTTGAATTCCCCGAGAAGGAGCACACAGATAACTGTTTCTAGCCAGTACAAAACTTATCAACAAATTAAAAATAAACTGACCTTGCTCACTGAGCAGATAACGCAGACGCTCCGTTTTAAAAATGGAAGTGTGAACAGCCTAACCGAAATAGCTTCGTTAAGCCTCGTGGTGAGGTTATGACAGCCAACATTCAGACATTAAGATGATAACATTAGCTACTACCAACCAGGACCAGCAGCGTTAAGACTGAGCTTGGCCTTAGGAAGGCTGGCAAGCCCTAACCGGTTTGGCTCAGTAGACAGAGCGTCGGCCTGCGGACTGAAGGGTCCCGGGTTCGATTCCGGTCAAGGGCATGTACCTTGGTTGTGGGCACATCCCCAGCAGGAGGTGTGCAGGAGGCAGCTGATCGATGTTTCTCTCTCATTGATGTTTCTAACTCTCTATCCCTCTCCCTTCCTCTCTGTAAAAAAAAAAAATCAATAAAATATATTTTTTTTAAAAAAAAAGAAGGCTGGCAAGAATGGCCTCCAGCTAAGGAAGAGCTGCGGAGGCCAAGAACTAACGTCGCGGTGAACACGGTCCCAGGCTAGTCCACTCACTAGCGACGGCTCTGACAAAACCTGGGCGGCACTGCGCTGCGGAAAAGCCATTCCGTCTGCAATTTAGTAAGAGCTCGCCTTACACAAGCAGAGGATCCGTCATTCCCCTCCCATATACAGAGCCATCCCCTTCTGGCACGTTCCTGGATCCCCCCGTGATCCCGAGGTGCAGACTGACAGTGACTGAGGCTCTGTCTCCTCACCAGCTGCGGGAGAAACACATGGAGACGTGTAGTAACTTGGACGCATCTCCTATGTGGGGAGATGGGCTTCTTCCCGCATTCGTGCAAAAGTACGTGTACATACCTGTAGGGCAGGCGTCCTCAAACTGCGGCCCGCGGGCCACATGCGGGTGTTTCGGCCGTTTTGTTTTCTGACTTCAAAATAAGATATGTGCAGTGTGCACAGGGATCTGTTCCTAGTTTTTTTTAAACTACAGTCCGGCCCTCCAACGGTCTGAGGGACAGTGACTGGCCCCTTTAAAAAGTCTGAGGACCCCTGCTGTAGAGGGTAGCATGTTCAATGTTGGTGACAGTGTGATGGTGGCCTTCGCTTGTCTTGTTGATCTGGCATGTGACAAGCTTCTTCAATATGTTTGGAGGCAACAACCTGAGAAGTTCCGTGTCACTAGGACTTTATGGGGGGAAAAAGTTATCCATTTTGTTCTGGACCTCTAACACGACTCCCACCCTCCACCGAATGTCCTTCTTTCCAAAGGAACTACCCTCCTCCCGTTGGGTGCTCTTTCTGTAATACTAACCGCACCCCACCCCCTCACTTTCTTTTCACTCTGAGGTTCAAGTGTGACAGCCACCTCACTTGACTGCCCCTTCCCAGGGCACCCCGGCCTTCCTTTGGTGGTTACTGCCGGCACGCCTCTCGGAGATCTTGGACTAAAGGACAGCTCACCCGCGGATGACCAATACCCAGTCTCTGGGCTCTCGCCAGCTTGGCTGACACCTGCACGTCAGAATCTACACCGGGAGGACCTGCCTGCCCACAGAACGGGAGGAAGGTGGCCTCCACCATGTTCCCATGGGGGTGGGATCATTCAGTGCAGACCGGCCAGATCGCGGGACACGCCGCAGGCAAAGCTGCTGGGCCTCCATCCCGGCGTGAACCGCCTGCCCCCACTGCCCCCCAGGTCCTGCCTTTCTGGGAACTCAATGAAACTGTGATCCAAGCAGCCCGCCAGGACAGCACGCAGAACACAGAGATTTCACCTTCAAGGATTCCAGTGCATCGACAGCCACAAGAAGCCCCACAGGCAGGACAGATGCTAAGAAACAACGCCACGAAGGAGACAGCTGACCACCCCATCTGCATAGAATTAGAGATGGGGAAAGCGGGGTGTGTGTTAGGGGAATGGCTTTGAGTAGGAAGGAATCTGCAGGCAAAGAAAGTTTATTATCTACACTAATGAAAGAGTAAGATGCAAACTGACTGTACCTTTGTGTCACCCACCAGCCAATCGGGAGTAAGTATGCAAATTAACCCAACAAAGATGGCGGGCGGGCTAATTTGCATACACAGGCACTGAGCAGCCAGGGGTGGGGCAGGACGCTTGCATCGTTACCATGGTGACAACACGGGCGTTCCACACTGCCCTTGGCTGCTCCAGGCCTCTGGGCAGCGTGGGAAGGCAGAAAGGCAGTTCTGGCAGCCAGGGGAAGGAAGGCCCATTCTTTCACGAATCTTCGTGCATCGGGCCTCTAGTATATAAATATATACAGATGTGTGTACACACACACACACACACACACACACACACACACACACACACACACACACACGTATCCACCCTTCTCTATATAAGGCACTTTGCCAAGAGTAAAGGTTGCATAAGAAGCGTAGTATTTGCAGCTACTGCTCAGCCTCTTACAAGCCCAACTACAACTTGCACATTTATAATTTAAGCAGTGCTTTCAGATTATCTAATTGAGTCATCTTACACCCCAGTGGGGCAGGGACGATTATCGCATATAATTGCTACGGCTGGGGAAAGGGGGCCACTGGCTAAGGTCCTGCAGAGTGGAGCGGAGGCGAGATGTGCCCGGATTTCACAGAGTCCAGGCCCCATGTGCACCCCCCATGCAGAGGGGATTCAATCCAACAGCCCCGGGGAGCCAGACAGAGTGCAGCCAGCAGAGTGTCCAGCCCCATCACAAAGTGGACTCCCCATTCGTGCAGACAACCTCTGCAAAGTGAGCCCTGCTGGACTCTCCAGATGCAGCAGGAACCTTCTGGAACACCCAGGAGCTGACACCGAGAACGCAGGACGCCTGGCCCCAGGTCTCTCGGAGCCCGTGGCCCCACTCGACACCACCAGTGAAACGAGTAATTCAGCATCGTCAGGTCAGTGTGTCCGGGGAGACCTCACAGGTGAAGAGGGGGGACGCCAGGAAACAGCACGAAGCACACCACACCGCTGATCGCGAGCAATCCATTAGCGGCAGCATTTGAATTAAATTACAACTGGATTTGAGCTATTTATTATGCATGAGATTCTCTGTGTTTCAATTAGTTTCTCTCCTCCACATTAGCCCACCCATTTTAAAGCCTCCAGCACTCATTTGATTTCCCGCCAATAATTTGAAACTAATGATTTGTGTCTGCGTGGAGCCTCCTCTGATAATTTGGGGAGACAATGATGTGATGTGCGCCCCCCGCCCCCCGCCCCCTGCCCCCCCCCCCTTGCTCAGGGAGTGGCCTTGGGGATTTGCTAGGCGTGGGGGCAGAACCTTAGCCTTCCTCCCAGATTTAGGAAACAGGAAGACAGAAATCCAGACCTGAGCAGATCTGTCAAACTCATTTTCTTTCAAGGTTTTTCTGCCAATTTGTGCTCGCACCGCCCCCCCCGGCCCCCGCCTCCCTCTCTTTTCTCTCTTTCCTTCAAGTAAGAAAGAATGTGGGGAAGTACTGTATGCTCCCCCAGCTAGCAGGACAGAGGAAAGTGCTGGGGAGGACGAAGCAGGAAGGAGGGGCCCGGGAGTGAGCAGGAGTGGAGGCTCGGGCACATCTGGCTGTGACTCTCCCCATCCTCTGGCTTCACAGGGGGAAGCTGGCCGAGAGCCGCAGGGCCTGATCCCCTCTCCTCCTCCACCCTCATCCTCAAAGCAGGGCGCGCATTAAACCTCTCGTCGCTAAATAATGAACCATCCACTGGCACGCTGACAAGCCGGCCTGCACTTTCTTCAGCAGCAGCCCACCCCAGCAGCTCTGTGTATAAGCTCCTCAATTAACTGGTCACTTCAGTCTTCCACAGGAGCCTGTGGCCTGTCCATCGCCTCGAAGGAGCTTCCTTAAGGCCTCTCCTCGCCGTCTCCTTCCGCCCAGCCTACCAGGGGGCTCCTTCCCCCCAGCAGGAGTACACCATTAGCCCGAAGGATGGCAGCAATGCTGCCTATGGCAGGCCCATCGCCATTGGAAAATGGCCTGTTTATGAGACTTTCCATCATATAATTCCACTTCTAAGATCTTAGAGATGCAGTGGGCATTCGGGACAATGACAGTGCTGCTGACAGGCCACCGATGGCTGCTTACTGTAGAGCTGGTCTAGAAAGAGCAGCAGCCTTTGACACCAAATCCCCTACTCCCTCTGCCTCAAACCCGCGCCCCATAACCCAGCTCTGGCTCAACACTGCTCCTCATCCGCGTTGGAGCCTCTTCCTCACCGGTCTCTTTCTGTCCTCTCTCTCTCCAGTCTGGCTGATTCTCCTGTCAATGACACGCCGAGTCCCTGGCCTGTCCAAGCTGGTGACCCGCCTGTCCCCAGCGCTAGCTTCATGTGACTGCCATCCCAATGCCGCCACCTGGCTCCCTTTCCTTCCCCGTGCCCCCTCCCGACCTGACAAAGGCCTGCTCGACCTTGAAGCCTCTGCCCAGCCAGGTCCCTCTGTCCTCACCCCAGTTTGGGATCATGCACTTGTTAGCTGTCTGTGTGACCACTAGTCCCACCAGGTCAGGGACTCAAGCCCTGTAGTTAACCATCCTATTCCTCCAGGACTTGGCAAGTAACTGATACAGAGTCCTGAGTATTCAACCTACAAGATTATGTGCAAATGATAGAGATGAGAAGCAAACCAACGAAACTTGAACATGTAACACAGGGAGGCTCTCTGAAGTTTAGGATGCGTTTACCATTATAATGTATTATCCTCCAAATAACAGTAACAGATTTAAAAACCTTAAATAAGTGTTCATGCCCAAGGCAATGATTTCTGCTCTGTGCAAAGAAATACTTGAACACAGGCGTCAAAACGCACCAATGACCAAAAGCAAATGAACCTGAGCTGGCTTTGTGGGTTACAAATAGGCTTGTGTGTGTATGTGTTTACCTATACACACATACACATATGCTCACACATACACTCACCTAGAGTTCTATTACCATGCGAGCTATCAGTCTACGAATTGTCAATAATCTCACATCCATTATACTGTTTAGACTGTGACACAGAATGCTTTTCTTTTCAAAAAACAGTCATGTTATGATGCATATAAGCCACAGGGCACTGTGCGAAGGCGAGCCATCACGCCCACAATCGGGATTACATTCCTGTAGTGCTCTCGTGTAAACAAATCTTCTCCCCAACAGCCCTGCTACAAATGAGATATTTGCATTGGTGAATGCGCCACAAAATTTGTTGACCAAAACTGTTTGCAATGTAGAGAACTTCATTTCACAAGGCATTTATTTCACACCCTCTGTCCGGGCTCGCGTAGAACAGATACCACAGAGCCGTTTGCCAAGCGTAATGGGCCCACTTTCTAATAACTGTATCAATGGAAGAGCTCTTACTAGGTTGCTTGTCTATGCAAAACATAGGCCAAGCTCCCGAAGCTCGAGGAAAGACACTATTTTAAATTCTGCTTTTCAATCCTCCGTCTTTCACAACGAGTCTTTACATGTTTACATCTTTTAAGGTGGGGAGTCATGTTCTAAAAGGGTGACCTTGAGCCTCCTCAGCTGACCCAAGGCAGGTGATAGCAGCCCTCTGCTGAGACTTCTGGAAAGACTCTAACATATGGGGAGCATTCGTCTGGTACCTGGTACCCTGGTAGGTGCACTGTACATGTTTATAGAATTATTTTCTAGAAATAAATCTACCGATAAGGGGATTATTGGCTCTGGAATGAGAGCACCTGAGTTCAAAATCAGTGTGATTTTCTACTAGTCATGTGACCTTGGGAGTCATTTACTTAACACGCCCAAGGTTCCGCGTCCTTGTCTGGAACAGAGGAATCGCAAGACCTCCTCGGATGGCTGCAAGATTCAATTAGACAGCCTAGCACTGCACCTGGCCATAAAGCATCTTCTTATTTCCTCTGTGTTAGTTTCTTTTTTAAATCCTTATCAGACAAAGATACGTTTTCATTGATTTCTTTTCTTTTTCTTTTTTTTTTTTTTAAGAGCAAGAGAGGAAGAGAGAGAGAAACATCAATTGGCTGCCTCCCATTCGCGTCCCAACTGGGGACTGCGCCTGCAACCTAAGCATGAGCCCTGCCCGTGAATCAAGCCTGCAATCCAAACCTGTTGATTGGTGTACAAGACGATGCTCCAATCAACCACACCCCTCGGCCAGGGCTCCACTGTAGTTCTTTCATTAGCATGCTGAGAGAGGAGGAGACTGAGAAATGGCCAAGAAATTCTGCGAGAGTACACATTCTCTACAGGAATTTTAAAAACAGACTTTTGGTTTCATTCACATGGTAACCTTTGAAGTTAATAAGAGAACTTCATGCCCATGTGTGTCCACATGTACAAAGAGGCGTAAAGCAGTGGTAAAAGGCGGACTTGATATGTACATGATACTGCCCTGTTAAGCAAAGGTCTAATGAGGCTGTACCATGCTCTATGAAGTTAAGTTTTTTTTAATATTTTTATTGATTTCAGAGAGGAAGGTAGAGGGAGGGAAAGACAGAAACACCAATGAGAGAGACAATCATTGACTGGCTGCCTCCCGTACACCCAGTACTGGGATGGTGTCTGCATCCCGGGTATGTGCCCTGACTGGGAATCGAAACTGTGACCTCCTGGTTCATAGGTGGACACTCACGATGGCTGGGCTGTATGAAGTTTTGAAATAATTTAAATAAAGACAGCAGTGAAGCAAGTTGGCTGTCATATGACACATGACTATATAAGCATAATACAGACCCCCTAGCATAACACAGACACACTTTGTACAATGTTAGTTTCAATAAAACATCATCATCTATGACACTGAAATAACGCTCTTCATTCCAATTTAATGTTTTTGTTTTAGTGTTTTGGCATATGTTTATTGTTTTTTCGATTTTACCATTACAGGAGACATGTATTATAAGGCAGGTTTAACTAGCTTTTTATATTTTGCATATTTATAACTAACATGATATGACTTAAATATTTATTGAAAGAAGCCATTTTTCTTATTTCTCAAACTTTAGAAACAGTTTTTAGGGAATACGTTAATTTATCAGATCCCTCACAACATTATACCCAAACTTCTTTGCCAAATCTCTGATCAATGAAAAAACAAATAATTCTGAAAAGTAATGAGAGGCTGTGAGAGAAGAACTCTATGTAGTATCCTTCCGGTGCCATCCCTACTCTGATCACAAGTCATCATCATCTATAGCGGATCTACTCATCTCCATTTGGGAATGAGACCTGGGTGCTCTTTGCCTCAAACAGCCCTACTGGAAAAGAAATGTTCATTTTATTTATCCTATTTTAGATCATTATCGTTTCCTGCTACACTGGCCACACGGCTGTTACAAAAACAAGTGAATGAACAGCATACCATTCTGCTGGTTTAGAATAGCTGACGTCACAATCTTTGGTATAAACAGCAAATGAATGAATTACATCAGTGACTTACAGAATCTTCAAAATCAAATAAAACAAAGAGGTATAAAGGAAGATCTTATCAAATCAAAAATTAAAACAAGGTTTAAAGAAGTCCTTTAATAAAGGCACTTACCAGTAATAAGAACATCCAAAAATCCCTGCTTATGTTAGACTAAAGCATGCTACAGGGCTATCTGAAAACGTGGAAAGGTCATGATTTTCAACTTCCTCCAAAAACCAACAGAAAGATAAAAGAAAGTGCAAACATGCATCGTGTTCCAAAGAAAAGGAACAGTGGTTCTCACTAACATGTACCCTCCCCGTCAAGTGGAAGCTCTGCAGAATTCTACACACTAAATCCAATCCGTGGCCCTTGCAAGGAAGAGATTGGTTATCAGGTTCAAGACGGATTGGGGGGTGTTCAGAGAACTCCAAAGCTGGACTACGCTTTGTACGAGGAGACACCGAGGCCATACCACGCAGTCTCCCCCTCCTTGAAAACGGCCCTTGCCTACGGAGCACGCTACATTCCTTTTGCATTTGCACTCGACATGAAGACAGCGTTTTCATGAAATGTCGGACTGTCCTTCCCGAGGTCCATTCGGTGCCCCAGGACTCTCAGGCTAACTGAAAGGATTCCCCAGAGCTAAAAAGAGCTTTCCAGACCAGCTGGTTAGGCTCCTGGTCTTGGGCAAGCACTATACTTATTTAATTCATACGAGGAGAGTAGAGACGGTGACGTGTAAATGGAGATGGAGACTCCTAAAATTCGTTTCATTAATGTCTTGAAAAAAAGAGGGACAGCAGCACCCCCACAGTGGGGACGGGATCGCCTGGGGGAAGAACCTAAGGCAAGACAGATGTGGGCAGCAGAGGCCACTGCTGTGACAGGGACCCTGGGATCAGGGGAGGGAGGATGCTGCTCGGCCTTCAGCACAGCTTCCTCCTGCACCTCCTCTCTCACATCCAGTTCCCGGGCCACACTAAGTCCTCCTTCCAACAGCGTGTTCTCTCAAGCACCCAGGCCTCTTTCCGCCTGGACTACCCTTCTCCAGCTGAAAGCTCCTATTTCTGTCTCAAGACCCTAGAAAACTCTCCACAGGTCAAAAGCTTCCTATTCTCCCCTCCCCGCCCGCCCCCCCCCCCCAAGTTAAATCCCTATCCTTTTTGTACCCAAAGCTCACTGCTCACTCCTCCCTCCCAAGCATGCTGACTACCCACCAGGCTGCCCAATCAAGCCTGGTAACTCTGAACGGGACTCTTCCCCTGGGTGCTATGGCATGTTCCTCCACACACGAATGAGAGAGGAGGACCCACTGGGACTGTAATTAGCTGTGTACCTGGTTACTAATGGACTTTCAGCTCCTTATACTGACAAGAATGCTTTTTATTTTTTATTTTTATATTTTATTTGGCAACTGGCAACTTAGTGTGCTCAACAATTTTTTAAAAATAGTCTAACATTTAGCTATCTAAATTGTCTAAGATTCCCTCCTATGCTTAGCTTAATTTATCAAGATAAAGCTGTCGTTAAAAAAATCAATTCTCCTCCACATCATCAACCATAGATGGGGACCAATAGTCTTTTTTGTCCTTGCTCTAGATTATAAAAGCCCTTGCTCTCCATCCATTCCTTCTATTCCTTTCTTCCATTTCTCCATTGATTCTTAAAACATGGCAACGAGTCCAGAAAATAATGTTTTCCAGGAGAGACACAGCAGAGGAAGAGATGATCTCCATCTTGCGTGGCTTTGAGTCCTGTCTATCGTTGAGTCCAGCTGAGTATCTCTGGGTTTCTCTGTTACCTGGGATCCCACAGCTGGGTACCATGCTGCTTCTGAAGAGATCACCGCGTTAAATTCCACAGCCCCCAGGAATGGCTGTTTTCTCCCCACTGTAGGATCAATTTACTGGTACAGGAAAGAAAGAAAATAAAGAACGACGTTCTGGTCGATAATTTCAAGTAGTGTAGATTCCCCAGTCCAGTCCTGCCGTCAGGTCAGAGGTCAGCTGATAGGACCTTGAGGAGGAGAGCGCTGTCCCGCAGGACCCAGTCCTCAAGCGCGAGCCCTGCACCCATCCATCCCTGTGACAGGCACTTTCATTCTAAAGAGGCAGTCACTTTACAACGTGAATGCTTTTCCAGAGAAAATGTGTCCTGTGACCACAGGAATTTCACTGGTTTTTAAAAACTGGCCCATTCATTTATAAGCAATGAAACTAAAACTTTAGCAAAGGGAAACACGAGGTCAGAAAAACACCTCCCTCCCCCTAACTGCAATTCTCCAGAATGACATCACCAGGGGTCTGGTCCAGGGACCCCCGGAGCCTGCAGGGACCAGTGGCAGATTCCTCAGGAAGAGGCCGAAGGCTGATACTCCAAGAGAAAGAAGAATATCCGGTAATTAACTTACCAGGAGGGGAAGGAAAGACAAGCCTGAGGGCGAGGCATAACCCAAAGCGACACTTGCTCTAAGTCCAAAGAGCAATGAGCAATGGATACGGAAGGTCACTACCCTGAAAGCAAACACATCCGGAGGCCTCGGGGGGGATTCTGAAGACCATGATGACTCCTGAGTTCAGAAATCTCCATGTCTTACTTAATACGGCCACTTCGAGCAGCCCCCGTTCCCACTCCAAGCGAAGTTAGAATTCTCCAGAAGCTCTGTTAAACAGTGTTCAGTTCTAACTATTCGATTTCTGCTATAAAGATGCCGCGCTTTCTCAATTTTAAAGTTGTTAGGAGATATCCCAAAAATGTAATTATATGGCTTCCAATAACTAAGGCAGCACAGACAACGGAGAAAAAAAAAGACAATACTTTTTTAAAATCTGATACCCTGGATTATTAAACAAAGGCTGAAACAAATTTTAATAAATTGTGGTAGAGTTTCTTTTGTTCGTACGTTACTTACTGCTTATACGTGAATCATGCCCCCGCTAACATTTAGCCAATGACGAGCCTAATGTGATCTATTCTGCCGTAAACTGGTGAAAGATGCAGTTCTCTCTCACTCCATCAGCTAATATCAGTGAGTCTCTAGGGCACTCCACACCTTGCAATAATCCAAGGAAACGTTTAACAATACCCCAGAAGGTCCTGGTCATTCCCACTGGAGATTTCCAGGAATGCAGACTCCCTGGGAGCCCCCCCCCCCACCTCCTCCCCTGGGGAGGGCAGCTGCCCTCGGACTGGGAGCAATGAGGCTCTGGGCTGGGCCACCCCCTGGGGAACCGGCGCTGCAGGCGTGGCCACGGGTGCGGGAACCAGCGTGACTCCCGTGCCCAGGAAGTCGCTCCCACGCAGCGCATCCTTCTAGACCCGGCCCCGGGGCTAGTCAGTCTGGGCAGCATCATCTGTCCTCCTCCGGGTCCTGGGTTCTGACAGCAGAGCAGGTGCCTGTCTGGTGCAGGCGCGTCAGTGACGCTGCAGCTGCATTTTACTCTTCCAGGACGGGGCCGTCCTCCACCTGCCGCACCTTGTCTAGTCCTCGCCTCAACAGCCATCGACTCGATTATTGTTGAAGCCCCGAATAGAGCCACTTAAAGTATGTTTTTTCAAAAAGCAAATTACTTATACGTGGATATTAAAAGCCACTTTTGGGCAAATGTTTTCAGATGATAAGGAATCTCTCACAAAAATGAGCTCTATTTAAAGTTTTTTCACAAATGGGTTGTAATCTTTTATCTGATGTTTTAAAAGTTGCAATAGGATACAGCTCTCAGTTTCCAGATCAGCCTACAAGAGTCCATCTTCCCCATCGAATGAGGCAAATACACCTCTGACTGTGTTATTTCATCCGTCCTGCGTAACGGTGCTTCCTGGGGCAATTCCGTCTGGCTCCGGGACTGCTCATGCGCCTTCCCTGAAGAATGAGTCCATTGAGTCCACTGACTTAGAAAAGTAGTTCTTGCCCAGCTGGGATGGCTCAGTGGTTGAGCATCAACCTATGAACCAGGGTTCCCGGTCAGGGCACATGCCTGGGTTGCGGGCTTGATCCAGTGTGGGGCAGGTGAGCGGATCACTGACTGTCTCCCATCATTGATGTTGCTATCTTTCTCCCTCTCCCTTTCTCTCTGAAATCAATAAAAAATATGTATTTTTTTAAAAGTAATTCTTTTCTGTCTGCGTGCATCAGCATGTGGGCTTGCTCACACGGTCGGAGCAGGGGCTGAGCTTCACGTGAGGCAATGAAACATGAACACTGTTGGCCGAGGTGAAACATTGGACAAGGCATGTCACCGGATCACAGTACATAGCATCCGTGGGAAGGAAAGGCAAGAGTTGAGCATTTTCTTCATCGTCGTCTCTAGAAATAACGGCCTTTTCCACAGCCACTCCCGAAACCAGGGAAGGCCCGCGGGAAGCGCAGGGCCTGGTCAAATCTCGCTGTGAACTACGGACACGCTTGCTGACACCAGAGGCCCGGTCCACGTGTTTTCCACTTACTCTCACAGGATCACAGCCCCCTCGGGACTTAAAAAGTCTTTCCAATGGCAACCGCACTACAGGCCTGGCTCACCCCCTCCGGAGACTCAGGCTGAGCCCATGCAGCCGGCCAACGAGGATCCAGTCCCATCCAGTCCTTCTGCGACACTGAGGACTCTAACAGGCGTCCCAGTCCAGAAATGAATTTGCATTTTTCCCTACCAAGGGCTCCAAGTCTCACAGAGTAACTCTGAACATCTCATTACCCCTGTTTCCTATTAGAGGATAAAGTGGCAGCTCCCACATATTGCTTTATGGCCACACAGCTGAGCTGTTCCTTAAAGGGCAGTTTTCGGAATTGGACACTGAAGCTCCAGTTTCTTGAATCTAATGAAAGTACACGTTTTGAAATGTTCCATTATTTAGGACACAAATAAGAAGAAAAGGCAAAATACAAGCCATCCCCAACGAGGAGAGTGAACATCGAGTCACGCCTTAAGGAGGACGTCGAGGCCCGGGTGGGAGCGGGGCTGCACCCGCCAGAAGGTTCCCCTCTCCCCTGGTCTGTGACCATAGGAGTAGGGTTTGTTGTTCTCCTCCTCACCCTGACCTCAACCAAAGGGGCTAAGAATACTTTCTGACCAGCCTGAAAGCAAGTACCAACGTGTGCCCACGGGGCAGAAGGAACGCTGATGTGCCATGTCCTGCCCCTGGACGTGCGGGGGTGCGGGCCTGGGAGAACATGTTCGTGGCTGTGGATCTGTTTGCACAGTCATCCCCCCAGTTAGCTCCTGGAGACGCAGGTAGGGTAACTGAGTAACCAAGGACAATACCCCCCAGAAACTCATTCCCAGCGTCAGGACGGCGATCACGGCGGCAGCTCGCCTGCATTTCCTGGCTGATTGTCCCTGCCCACCCGTGCTGGGCGCTAACGAATAGACAACAGCCGCAGGTCGCGGGGCACAAGTACTGTTATACCAGGAGAAGGCTGGGCCGCATTGACCGAAGTAGAAAACAGCAAAAAAAATAAAATAAAATAAAAAATACTGTTTTGTAAATCTTTCCAACACAATTTAAAAGATCATGAATTATTAAGAGAAAAAAAAAAAAAAAAAGACCTTGAAGTTCATTTTATGGCTGAGGAAACGAAGACCCCAGAGGTCCGTGACCCGCACAAGGGCCAAGGCTGGTTAGTGGCTGAATCAAAACTAAAACCCAGATTTTACTTATTCCCAGGCCGAGGCCCACTCACCAACCCCACACCTTGATTTCAACACGTTGTCTCGTTCTTAAGACATTTTAAAGCTGGCTGAAAACAGACGAGTGCGTACACACACTGCAGTGAAAGGAACGGAGCCGTGTTTGTTCTGTGAGGCAATGGGAACAGGCCTCGAGGCCATGTAGTCAGGGTTGGCAAGGCCTGCAGTCCGTACTGGGAGGACACACTGGGTTGGCCGTGTGATCAACATTTCCCCATGCGGAGGTGCACGTTTCTGTTTAGCTCGTTCTCCATCTGCCTTGCAGAGTTCGGCAGAGCAATCCTGCAGGGCTTAGTGCTGTCTCCACCGCTCCCACCGCGTCCGAAGCCTGCCCGAGGAGCCGGTGAGCAAATGAACCGTGAAGATTTCTGTCTGACAAATTCTAATGACCACACAGCAACAGCACGTGACTTAGTGCTAGCAGCCAACATAAATAAGTCCATTTCTTTCCTTCTCTGGATACCTGTTCGCCTCTGAGCCCTTCCAAATATCACTCAAAGACAGTGCCTACGTCACTGCGTCTACCTGAGCACTAACAGGCCATCCTGAAGGCAAAAGCCGATCCCTCACACAGAACTCCGAGGACGTCAATGGGCAGGCCCTGCAAAACAAGTTACTGAGCTCAAACACAGGAGGGAAGGCATTTTCTTGGTTGAGTTCTTACTGTTTCTTTGTTGATTTGTTTTTGTTTTGTTTTTATTATTTTTTACCTATTTCACAGAGGGAGGGAGAGGGAGAGAGAGATAGGAACATCAATGATGAGAGAGAATCCTGGATCAGCTGCCTCCTGCGCGCCCCACAATGGGGATCAAGACCGCAACCCAGGCCTGTGCCCTGACCAGGAATGGAACCGTGACCGCCTGGTTCAAGGCTGACACTCAACCACTGAGCCACACTGGCTGTGCTGTTGTTTTGCTTTTTACTGGAAGACTCAAAGTACCAAACAGTAATAATAAGCATCACCAACATTTCAGGAGTTGCTTTTTGTGTCTTCCTCTGTTGTCAAGTATCTGAGACATGGCCAGAGAGTCTCCCTGTTTACCCACATGGGAAAGAAAGCCAAGTTCAACACATCTACAGAGAAGGAAGGGTATTGAGAAGCAATGGGGGCAATGCACACACACACACACACACACACACACACACACACACACACTACACACACTCACCCAATCACGGTCAACATACCTAAACTCAGGGCGACCCTTACTAAGCTTACTGACCAGCTAAACAATTATTTGTTCCACGTTGGCCTGATCCTTCAACCTCACTCACCCAGCAAAACCTCAACACTGGGATCAGCAGCAAAAGCACCCTCTCTCATCCAGATGCAGAGAGTTGAGTTTCTGGACAAAACTCTTGCCACCACGTATCTCCTCCAATGCATGCCGTGAGTCCGAACTGGGTATCCAGCAGCCGTTATTGTTTGTTGTTCCTGTCCTTGCTACCTCTCCTCCTTCCATTCCCTCCAAGACCACACTGAGCCTCCACTAGGCTCATCGCCCTGGAACACATCGCGCTTAGAGAAACGGGGGCCACCGGCCGTGGTCAAAAGTCAATTCCCCACCCATCTGTCAACAAACCTATATGTACACCCACGCCCATTCCCAGCCCCAGACTCGAGCTGGAGGTCTGCTTCCTGTCCGGGGCTAGCTCTCCAACTGCAAATTGTGTCTTTCACCATGACTTTACCTAGAGGCACAGGTGGATCCCCCTTCCTTTTCCCTATTCTCTCTTTACACCTTCCTGTACACAGCCGTCAACTTGTTCAAAAATGCCCTCCCCCTACTCTAGGTCTCATCTTAATGCACTTCTCAGCTCCACTTGGCTGTCTCCCTCCAACCCTCCACACACAGCTCACAAACACGGAGACGCCCTCAACTGACAACTCCCGCATGGTAAGACAGCCAGTGCCCCACCCGGCGACCACAGCACTGCATGCTACATCCCTACCCTGCGTCGCTGAACAGGCCTCACTTTCCATGTCACGCTCCGACATTTCCACGGGCCTCTTCAATTCCTAGGACATCATCCATCCACTTGTCCTGGCTCTTCTCACTCACCTTGTAAGATTTCATCCAGGGCCACGGGGTGTCACCAACAAACAGCAGCTGCTGGTGGCTTCTGGTCTGGATCTGGGAGCCCAGACGCAGCCGCCTCTTCAGAAACCCATGTTCCATGGTCAGCGTGACCCTGGCTGGTGTCGTGTGTGTGGGCATCTCAACGTCGAACTACTGAGGGGACTTTCTCTAAATCGGGTCTTGTCCTGGGTCCCTTTCCCTAGCACTGAGGTTGGAGTCATCCTCCAATTCCCAGCGGTGGGCACTGCGTCTGGGACTTCACACGTGCTTAATGCGCTGAATGAACTATTAATTATGACTGACATCATAGGACAGTACAGGCCATCGGACGCAGATTATAAACTCCTACTGCACGCGTGTTCTCAAAGAGGAACAGAAGCGTTACGTACCTGAAGGTACCATGTTATAAATGTATTTTAGGAACTAATGACTTTTAGTGACCTTGGAGGCCACGCTAATTTTTGTCTAACACGGGGAGAAGTTCAGCTTTCCAATAAGGCTAAATTTACTCTGGAACAACCTGGTTTGCAATTGAGAAGTTGATGCAATTAAGAGAACGTGTTTATACATTTCTAAAGATGGGATTAAGGAGGGGAGTATTTTCTTGGCCTAACGAAGTCCCTTTTCAGATCCAGAATTACCCTGCTCCTTTCCAACATTACAGTTCCGCAATTCTTCAGTTATTATTATGCTTAAATAATCCCTCTCCTTCCGTGTAATTCTAAGTCTCCTGGTCAGTTTTGCTGATTTCCTGTATGTCTTAAGTCTGTACCGTCTTTGGGTAAAAGGCCCACTTACTTCTCTCTCAGCCCCTTCCAGGGCTCCCGCCGCGAACAGGCTGTGTCCCCAAAAATAGCTCAGAGTGGAACCAGGAAGAGGAAAGAGGAGCATGTTTCCTGGATCGGCCCCCAGCCCCTCCAAGTCAGGACCCTCCGGGCCCATGGAGATATTGACCTCGGCTCTCCATGCTCTGTGAACCCCGACAATGACCGATGTATGCTTTTGCTTTTGGCTCACACACAGGCCAGGCCGCGGCCTGCCTCCCTTGAATGGCTCCTTGTCTTGCTCCCTTTCCCAGCCCATGCGCTCATCTCATTAGAATTTCTGCGTCCTCTGGTCTTGGGGAGTTCCTTCACCTTCATTTGTATCGGACAAAAGATGGCAATTTACGCCTAATTAACGGAACTGAGTCATAATGGGTCCTTCTCTCTTAGATGGCATTTCAACGTCCAAAATAACCAGGGAGGTTGGCTGCGCCCCCCGCTCCGGCTCACGGTTTCGGAGCACAATGCGCTCTTTCAGGCCCCTCCGCACGGTCCGCTGTGAGATGCTCTGGCCGCTGTGCCCAGAGTGACCGAACGGCATGCGGGCACAGCTCCGAGAGTGCCAGGCAGCTCTGTGGAAACAGGCAAGCTGACCCCGGCACCCTTTTTCTGTCTCTTCCTTATTCTTTGAAATGATATCTTTTACCAGCTGATGAGTTTGAGAGCACTCTGTGTGAGAGCAATTTCCTTGCAGAAGACACAAAAGGCAGGAGAGAGGAGGCTGATGCGGACAGAGGGCTCAGAGGCTGTGCCTCTGTGTGCACAGACAGGCACAGGGCCTCCTGCCCACCCCACGGAGGGACAGAGGGACAGAGGGACCAAGAGGGAGATGGCACAAGCCTGCCTGCAGAAGGCGGACACGTGTCCCCGCGGCAGCTGTCACTGGGTTAAGGTCCTAAATGCATCTTCTCACTCTCTCACACGCCAGGGTATTTTAGGGTGCCCTCTCCCCGGGCCGCATGCCGACACCAACAAACCCAGTCTGAGCATCGCCGGCGTCCCTCCCGCCCGCAAGGACACCGTGGCGACACACTGGGGTTTCCCTCCCCGACTCCCTTCATCCAATCTTCTTATTGCGGCGGGTTAAGACGGTGGTCGGCAAACTCATTAGTCAACAGAGCCAAAGATCAACAGTACAACGATTGAAATTTCTTTTGAGAGCCACATTTTTTAAACTTAAACTTCTTCTAACGCCACTTCTTCAAAATAGACTCGCCCAGGCCGTGGTATTTTGTGGAAGAGCCACACTCAAGGGGCCAAAGAGCCGCATGTGGCTCGCGAGCCGCCGTTTGCCGACCACTGGGTTAAGAAGAAGAACCATCCCCCTCTCTGCACGTCAAACACCTCAATACCCAAACCCACACTCCTTGGACCTGACATTGCAGTATTGCCAAGAGCGTGGCACGACCACCGCACCATCACCGTCTTCTGCCGAAATGCATACTCGCCTCGGCTCCCATCTTCCAAACAAAAAGAAAACCAGACAGAAAACCATGCTGACCAAACCCTCATCACGGAGCCCTGGGACCAGGAAATTACAGCTGTTTCACGGAAGAGCAGTCTGGGCTGCGGACCACTCAAATGTCATGGTTTCTCCCTCATCCTGGCCCTCCCCCAGAGGGTAGAATGGAAACATTATAAACACAAGAGCTTCCACAGATACACCTGATCTGCCAAAACGCAAAGATGACTCTGTCAAAAACATTCAACTGGACAGGAAGCCAGAGGACATCACACATAACGCGATTCCCTGGGTTCTGTGGGTAAGAAACAACTAATGTATAATGCAAAGCTGACAAAAATGGGTTAAAGAAACAAAAGACTGCTTCTCATCAGATTAAATTATACTTTCTTTCTTATTTCCTTTTCTGGTGTGGGAGATAGACTGGTACTCAAAAAATAAACTAGATTTTTTGAGTATAAAATAAAAATCACTAGAAGAACTTTTTTTTTAAATAGATTTTATTGATTTCAGAGAGGAAGTGAGAGGGAGAGAGAGATAGAAACATCCATGATGAGAGAGAATCATTGATTGGCTGCCTCCTGCATGCCTCCCACTGGGGATGGAGCCCACAACCCGAGCATGTGCCCTTGACTGGAATCTAACCGGGAACCCTTCAGTCTGCATGCCAATGCTCTATCCACTGAGCCACACCAGCCAGGGCTAGAAGAACTTTCTAAGCGACTGTCCTTGCACAATGAGACTGGGGATCTGGTATCAGGGAGCAGACACACCCAAGGAGTCCCGAGCGTGCCGATGTGTTTGAAAGTTAATTTGTAAATCTGACACTGGAGCCACATGTTTTTCCAAACTAAACTGAAAATCATGGGAACGTCCGTGTCCTGGCCAGTTCAGGGAACCCTTTCTAACCCAGAGCCCCGTGAATTCATAGCACAAGGAACCCGAAGGCCGCCTTCCAGCTGGTGAACTTGAAGGCACACAGACGCTGAGAGTGATGGGGGGAGGGGGGAAGGCGGGGTGTCCTGGTGGAGGTCCCCCCCGAAGGTGTGGTGAGCAGGGTCCCTCCCAAAGCAGGCAGGCGGGGGAGCAAAGGTCTCCAGCACCCACAGTGCCCCCCCCCCCCCACCCCGTGGTGGGAAGGGCTGCCCACAGGACGGGTGACGGTGCTCCCTGGCAGCCACCTCCCCAGCCGGCGGAGTGTTTCTAACCTGGGGGCTGCCTGCCTTCAGCAAAGGTAACCATGACCGAGTGTGGGTGAGGCAGGAGGGGAAGCAGATGCCCTGCGCCCGGGAACGCAGCCGCTGCACGCTGGCTGCCAGGTGGGGACTAGGGTGCAACCCCGAGGAAGCCAGAGCTGACTTCAAAATATTAACACAGAGTGCCGAGAGGGGCGGACGGAGAATGCTGGGGACCAGTCAGAGCCGTGAGAATATGCATCCTGCTCTGTTCTCCGTGACTGTTTTGTTCCGATCAGAGAAGGCGCGCCGGACCTGGGAGCTCACCCAGAGAGGCAGCCTCCCTCCTCCCCCCATCGGGAGGGGCCTGTTCTATGGGAAGATGACAACCTCGTGGCAGAAGCCAGAGTGCCAGCCTTTGAAGACCCCAGCCTTTGCACACCCGCAGGCCTTTGCAAATCTCCAGGCCTGTAACCTGCCCATTTGGCATCCCTTTGCCTACGTCCCCTGTAACATGTGTCCCCCCCACCCAACGTCCCCTGTAATCTGTGTCCTCCCACCCAACATAAGCAGCTGGCTTACTGGGGGGTGGCTGACCTGCTGCCAGCAGGACTGGAATAGACGCTCATGTATGACTCCACCCTGTCCGCTTAACTGGTTCAGGAGAGGGGGCAGCACAGACCCACTGACCGTCCAGCTGCATTCCTCTCCTGTGTCATTCACAGAACGACCTTCTAAAGGAGCTGGGTAATAATGAGAACCTACACGCCTACGGCTTCGCTTTCTTCATCTGCTCTTTCTCAAAACGGGACAGAACCCAGAACAGAAAAGGGCAAGGGACGCGGTCACAGATGAAAACCACGTCCCCTTCCCTTCCCATCCCAGCTCCTTCACACCAGGGCCGACCACGGCCCCAGAGAGAGGCACCTGCACAGCAGCCGAGAGTGCAGCAGGCTGCTTTCACTCTACGGACGCCAGGTCAGTACGCCATGAACTGATTAACTTTCTGGAAAAAAGGTTTTCGGACCTAAAATAAAGGAGTCAGAACACAGTGAAAAGTCCTTTTAGGCAAAAACTGCCACAGAAAATCAAACGCAGTATTTAGTCCTAACTTAGACAGTATGACCGATTGCATACATTTCTTTACAACTGTATCATCTTCACATTTTAATTATTCTTAGTCAATTGCATTTCCTAGATGTTAAGGAATAAATTAAAATGGTTATTGTGCTTCTCTCTGCATAGAGAAGTATTTAGTTTTTTCACCATCTTTTTTCCCCAAAAGGTTGCATATAAACTGATCGTCTCTAGAATCACATTTTAAATGTTCTCAAATTATTTAAATAGCTAAAAACAACTTCAATTTTCTTCAAGTCCAATAATATTTTCTAAAGAAAATGGTTATATCTAATTTATTGATTTCATATTTGGTTATATTATATCCATAACTTCTTTTAAAGAAAGATTGGAGGACATATTTAAAAGGAAGAAGGAGGAGGAAGAGGAGGAGGAGGAGCCTGGCCAGTGTGGCTCAGTGGTTGAGCATCTTCGACCCATGAACCAAGAGGTCACCAGCTCCATTCCTGGTCATGGCACATGCCCAGGACGTGGGCTCATTCCCCAGTAGGGGTGTGCAGGAGGCAGCTAATCGATGTTTCTCTCTCTCTATCCCTCTCCCTTCATCTCTCTATAAAATCAATAAAAACATATTAAAAGGAGGAGGACGGGGAGGAGAGAGACTGGAGGAAGTAAGGTTATGATTGAAAATATGAGAATAAGATTGGTGTAGAGGGCCCCCCGGGAAGACACATGGGTATTTCTTTAATTATTGTCAGCTGAACTCAGGGCGACCAGCAGAGCCACGCCCTGGGAACATGCTTCCCCAAAAAGGCTGGACATGTTATCAGCTTGGCCTTCATTTCAGCCCAGGTGTTGTGACTTTGATATATAAATCCAGTCAAGCACCAGGAATGCTCGGGTCTACTCAAGAATGCAAATAAGCTCCTCTGATCCTAAGTTTTGGTGATACTTCCTGGTATTTGGGGATGTATAAATAAGCACTGCGTGGGCTCAGGGTCCCTGTCTCTCCATCAGAAGAGGGCAGCTTCCCACCCAGCTCCCAGCTTTATAAATCTATCTCTGCGCCTCCTTCCTTCCTTCCTTCCTTCCTTCCTTCCTTCCTTCCTTCCTTCCTTCCATTTCTCAATCCCTGGCCGCCTCCACTCAGAACCAGTTTCATCTCTCTTTCCGTGCTGGACTCGGAAAAAGGGAGATCCCCGCCATATCTGGCCCCTGCTGCAGATTGGTACTAACCAAGACGTATTCCAAGAGATCCCGTCAGAAACTCGTGTGTGGTGGGCACCTACCCCCTAAAGGTTCAGGAAAGGGGCCAGGAATGCAGCTGCAAACGACACGGAGCTGGCTCCCATCTCAATGGAGCCCTCCACACTCCAGAAAACCTTCAGTGCCCACCATGAACCGTGCTCTTATAAATCCTCTGGTTACAGCAGGTTAGTAAATCTTCGGGGTTTCAGGGATGAGACACCAAAGTGTAGTGCGCATGCTTCAAAACACCACTGAATGCCACAGACAGAAGGGTCTTGGAGATCAGCGAGTCTGGCTGTTCCTTTCCTTTCTGGATGTAAGTACTCACGTTTAATTTATAAACAAAACAACGACACAGAAACAGAGCCCTGAGCACGCTCTCCCACAGATCAGTAATAGTTCTGTTTAGCCTGAGTTGACCAACACACAGCACCCTGAAAGAGCCCCTTCGATGTCAGCATGCTTGTAAATATGTGCGTATGACACTCATCTCAACATCTACACTAACGTGAACAACAGTGGCAAATGTGTGCTCCCACTGACGTGTGCCTTTACGTACTGGACCATATTCTGAGGCCCTATCAGGGAAAGAACCAAAAACATCGTCCGTTTCTTCCTTGTCACTCATCACTGACCAACTAAAGGCCAGAAGTGACCAAACCATCTCCCCACGGTCGTACCACTGGCTGGCCATACCGTGACCTGACAACGCCAAAGTCTACTGGCTTCTCCCCAAACAGCTTCTGCAAACATCTCCCGGGGTGCTTCCCATACCCTTCTGCAAAGATTCCATTTCCCCGTCACCTACAACACTCAAACGGAAACCCTGTGCCTGCCAGTCAGAGTGCCTTCCCCTGTATCCCCCCAAACTCGGGAAACGAACGCTATGCATGCCTTTCTCCTTCCAATCTTACGGTGGATGAGAATTTAATGAAGGCTAAAATATAACTTTAGGGCAAAGGAGAATTTTTCTTTTATTGCACTGTAGAATGTTGTGTCTATCATGGCCTAAAAGTACCCAGAAGCCTGTATAATATTTCGAATGCAACACGGATCTATCTGGTTTGGGGAAGAAAACACAAAAGGCCCTTCTACCGTTCACTCTGCCTACCACTCGAACACTGAGATAATGGATACGCAGCCTTAAATTTCTATAGTCAATAGTGGGAGAATCGCAAGGGGACTGAGAAAGCATCTGTCTCTATAAGCTAATACCCGCTATGTTCGTCCTCCGGACAGTTTGCATTGATTTTACACTTAATTGTATAGCGGCTGATGTTCTCACATTTTCTAGGACAAAGCTGTATAAATGAGAGCATCTAAGACACCCTCTGATAGGAAGCCAAAAGGAGAAAAAAACTTAGGAGTGCTGTTTTCTGGAATACCTACATGACTTCAAGGAGTTTTCTTCTTTTCCTACTAGAAATTCACATTAGGTTCCTTAAACCAAAATAGGAGCAAAGGGGATAGATGTGTGCTTCCTTTTCTTTCCCTCATTTCCCCCCAATGTTCTTAAATTACTTTGAGAAACTGAAAGAAAATGAAAACCAGCTCCCGACACGGAGATGCTTTTCACCTGCTCTGTGACCAATCGGGCTTAAGCCCCGTCAATTCAGTTAGCCAGTGCCCTTCATTGTCTGGTAAACAGTCCACACTTTTCCAAGATGCTTCTGTAAAGGGGTAGGGGAAAAGGCTCATTAAAAACAAGCCTCATTAATTTCTCTCACCATCTAAGAAGGTAAAACAATATTTTGATGGGAATGAAGTGATTAATCCCAATGATTAACTCAAATTATTTTTCCAAGTATAGGTTTCCTGAAGCTTCTGAGAAAAATGCACTTAAAGAAAACCTACTGAACGCCATCTGGAGGTGCTGCCACTAGAAAGCTAATAAATAAAATATCAATGATCTTAGGATACCCTTCAAGGGATTAGGAGGAAGAGACATTAATAAAAACTGCGTTTCCAAAAAAAAAAAAAAAAAATAAATGTATACATTTTCATTTCATTAACTGAGCTATTTTAATCCCCCTTTAAACAAGGCCCCCATATTAGTCTGCTGGGGCTGCTGTGACACAGTACCGCAGACGGGGCGGCTGAAACCACAGAAATGTATTTGCTGACGGTTCTGGAGACTGAAGTCCGAGGTCCGTGTGTTGGCAAGGTCGCTTCTCCCGAGGCCTGGCTCCTGGGCTCCTAGATGGCCTGTCTTCCCCTGCCCCTCGCAGGGTCTCCCCTGGGGCTGTCTGTGCCTTCTGGCCTTACTCAGGTCATACTGGGTTAGGACCCACCCTGATCATCACATTTTGACTTAATTTCCTCGGTGAAGACCCCACCTCCAAATACACTCATTGTTTAAGGTCCTGGGGGTTAGGGCTTCAACATGTGAATTCTGAGGGGATCAATTTAGCCCACTAACAAAAAATTAACACTTCATTTCAAGCGGCTCTACAGTGTCGAACTGTCCCAGCCAATGCCGTTTCTTCACCTTCAAGGTCGAGGAAAGGAGACTGTGGGCGAGTCAGAGACACTAGTGCCCGTGATGCCAAACCAACAACACTTAGTGCGCGTCGTGGTCTAAATCTTAGCTTTTTTTTTTTTAAGGGCTACTTTTGAGTATAAATTCTAAATTATTATAAAATAAAACACAAGTCAGAGGAACAGCTGGGACATATAAATACTGGTCATCACCACTGGGAAACCCAATGTAATTCAACTGCATCAATCCAATCATCAAAGTTCCTGGAAGGCCCTATTTCGAGAAACAGGAATAAAATATCGATCTGAAGAGGAAAAACAACAGCAAAAAGGCATGAAAATTGTAAAAGCTTCACAGGACATCGGCGGTTGAAGATCCTAATATACAATACCATTTTGATAGAGACTATATGTTTGAAGAAACCACAGCAAGACAAAATTCACACTCAGTGGTTATAGCAAGTCACACTTTAGCCTCGGTTGACTCTCTCCTTTAAATACATGCATAGTACACTCACGTAAAGATTGTTTTTAATTCCATAGAATGAACAAAATTACAGGAGAAAGATAGTATATATAAATCTTCACATCTATCCCCCTTCACAATGAAGGACGAGACCCATTAAAAATGAAATTTCTTGACAACTATGTAGGATTAGTCAGGATTGAAGCCTGGGCCCTATACTTAAGCCATCTCCTTACAGCTAAGCTGTGTAATAAATTTGAGTCTTTTTTATATTACTGAGCAAATTACAAATGTAGGTGACACTGAACGGTCACTTCTGTCATTCTGAAATACCTGTTCAGGAGGATCATGACAACAGCCTTGTTTGCCATCTCCTAAGTCACCGCCCTCGAGCAGATACTACATCAGAGTCTGGAGCGATGGTTCTCCTCTCCTTTCTGTTCAAGAGCACCTTTGGGAAAGCAGCTGGGGATGCTAGGAACCCTCTCCTTGAGAAGAACAAACACACTTGCAAACTTTGGCATTTCAGGGAAATCAAAGTCCGGTAAAGTCCTCAGGAATTCAAAACCTCCGACTCAGATAACAAGCAAAGCCAGGCGGAAGATGCTCAGCAGAATGTCTAGCCCCTGCGCCCTCATCTGAATTGAAAGAGCTTCCATGAAATGAAGTAATAAGGTAAGAGTTCTACGTTTTTAGAATTCAATGACTAGATAACAGGGTTTCAAAGGTATCTTCCCACCCTTTACACCATTCTAATCCCACGTGGAGGCCACTGCTTGGCTTTGTCTGGTGTGATTAGATAAATATGTCTTTATCTTTTAAAGTCTAAGCAAAATATAAAAGAAAAGAAAGCACTGCATTGTTCTCAAAAACCATAAAACACTTGACCATAAAGGCCAGATAAAACACCGGCAAAAACACCACTACTTGCCAGCCGGTTGCATGGTTAACACAATCACCTTGACATGTGTTAGCTCATCCCTTTACAATTAAACAACATACTGCTCAACTAAGACTCAAAACTCCCAGTAACTTACACATGTCTCTGTCACAAACAGGACCAGGGCTGAACCCCAAAAGTAAATCCCACTCCCTCTTTCTACAAAGCAAGAAACACACAGATACAGACACAGCCCGGGTCCCAGAGAGGAAGAGACTGGGACAGACAGTGTGAGCACAGGCTGCCCTCCAGGCCCTCTGCACACACCGGCAGAGCCTGTTAGCGAATCCAAATGGTGCTTGCCTCTGACTCAGAACTCGGGCTCAAATGTCCAAGAGGAACAGAAAGTTCATCGTCTTTATTCAGAAATACTAGAGGCCCGATGCACGAAATTCATGGAAAAGCAGGCCTTCCTTCCCCCGGCTGCCGGCACCAGCTTCCCTCTGGCACCTGGGACCCAGGCTTTGTCTGGAAGGTCGTCCAGAAGGACATCTGGTCTAATTAGCATATTATGCTTTTATTATTATAGATGTCCTTCCACATTTTAACCCTTTGCACTCGCTTGCTTTTTTCTCGATTCCTGCTACCGATGCTAACCGTGTCGAGTCACACTCGACATCCGAGTGCAAAAGGTTAAAGTATTTTCTTTTCGAAGGAAAGCCTCAGCGGGCCTGGGGGAAGTCAGAACTGCCTTGAAGTTCAGTGCCTTCAACTGTACAAAGGAGTATAAACTAGATGATTTCTAAGGTCTCTGCCAGCTCTCCATACAGTTCTATGACTTAACGCTGTGAACAAATGAGGGTGGGTCTTTACAGCGGGCTGCGCCAATTTAACTAAAAACCTATCAAGTCTGGGAAAATAGCCTTTAAAAAGTTTATAACATGTTATTCTATATTTTCCCCAATCATTCCTGGTCATTGCTGCTTTAATAAGGTGTCTCAACTCACATATTTTAGTGCTTAAAGGCCATTCTATGCTCTAAAATCAGACTTCACACTCTGTCAATTACCTGGGGACCCAGGACACTCCCACCAACCCCTTAAAGGACCTGGCCAGCCTTCAGGGGACGGGCTTTTCCATCACTGCACACTCCATGCCCAATGAAGCCCAGGACAGCACTCAGCCAGCCAATAAACGCTGGCTGGATGGATACACAACCTTCAGAGACTGCACTGCCATGTGCTCAGTGGGAGGAATTAAAAATGCTGGTCTGACTATAGGTCCCCTCCTTGGGAAGCGTCCTGACGCAGGAACACAGGCCGGGAGAAAAGAATTAGCAGGCAATGTGACTAAGGGACACATTAATGCATCTGTGTGAGGTACGACGACAGCACAGAAGGGAGATGAATGGATTGATATGACGCATAAGCAGGATCACTGGAATCAATGGATGCACTCCAACATGAGAAAATCAACGATGCGTTTCTGTGCGCCCTGCTCCTTTCACAGGTCATTATGAGGGGGGTTCAGGCATGTTTCCTCTTCCTTAAAGTGCTTGGCTCCACGAAGAGCCATTAACGTGAAGTGCTATTCCCTCTACACTAGTAGGTCTTTCAAGGTTCATGTTAAAGGTCTTAAATTTTACACACATCAATACATATTTAACTTGGAAAAACTCCATAAAGTATGAAATGATCTTACCCGTGGCCAAGAAAAGGCTCTCTTAGGCAAGTTTTTGGGTAAAAGTGATAAACAATGATGTTACACAAGGCAAAATTCCAAATAGCAAATACTACCAGAAAAAGACAGGTCCTTGCTAGTAATCAAAGATATATACATGAAAACAACCAGGATTCTTTTTGTATTGCTTTTAATACATATAGCACGCAATTATGGGGTAACTACTGTTTTTGGGAAGCAATCTGAAATTCACAACAGAAGCAGTAAAGCAGTTCCCAGTAATTCCATCCTAGGAACCTATGCCCTAAAAATAGCCCCGAGGACATGGGAAAGACAGAAGGGCGAAGCTGCTCCTTGGGCAACATCCGTATTAATCGAAAAGCAGAACAAAATAAAAAATGGCCAAAGTACAGGAGAATGCTAACAAATTAAAACATATCGACGCAATCTAATATGCTATAACATTCAATAATACATGATTGCAAAGGCTCCGCAAACAAAACCAAAAACATGTTGTTGAGAAATGTACAAACTACAAAATGCCATGCACACTTTGCAGGTAAGAATTAAATAGCCTAACTCAACATTTGCCCTCTTGTAGCAGCAATGCTTATTAACATCCATGGAAGCTAGACAGCTCCATGCTCGAGAAAGACCATACGCAACGTGAAAAATCTGCCCGTGTAGTCCGAGTCCGCGATGCCCGGCAGATGATTTGCCCACGAGCGTAAGTCACCCTCCCTGGCTAGCACCCAGGCCGCCTGTCAGCCGCCAGTTCTCAGGGCAGAGAGCAGCATTGCCCCGACCTCGGCATTTCCAAGCTTCCTGTTTAGATTTCTCCAGAGGCTCCCATCAGGGTCTCCTCCTAGGCCTGCTCCGACGCGCTGGGGGGAAGGGAAGGGCCCCGTCCACTTCTGCACCTGCCTCTCCAGTGAAGGGGTGTGCCTGGCGCTTTCGTGGGGCTGGCTACCTGAACCACCAGGAAAAAGGAACCGGCCAGGGCCGGAACGGAGGCGGACTGTCTAGGTCAGGGGTCCTCAAACTTTTTAAATAGGGGGCCAGTTCACTGTCCCTCAGACCGTTGGAGGGCCGGACTATAGTTTAAAAAAAAAACTAGTAACAAATTCCTATGCACACTGCACATATCTTATTTTGAAGTAAAAAAACAAAACGGCAAAAACACCCACATGTGGCCCGCGGTTTGAGGATGCCTGGTCTAGGTTCTCCTCTGTGCTAGTGGGTGAGGACATTCAGAAGAAAATGCAGTGTTGTCCTTAAAGAGAAAAACAGAATTTGCAATAACATGTTCAAACCGTTCTCCAGCTTTGTCCATAAAAGAGAGGGGCTGGAATAAAATCCCTAATAACTTCCGCAAGCGTGCCATTATCCAATCTGCAATTCTCCCCATATCTGAAGTGCACACCCCTGCACCTGGAACACATTACAGCCAATTACTACAAATGGCCGCAGAAATAAGAGATAAAAACCACTTATAACTTTCTTACACTCCTACAAAGGTTTTCAAATTTTTATAAGAATGGTTCTTTTTTTTGTTGGTGGTGGCTTCCTTTTATCCAGAAAAGAACACAGAAAGATCACAAAAGAATCTTGCAAACAGCAAGTCCCAATTTGCATACCCGGTGTTCCAAGAATTTCATTTGCACAAAACTTATCCTAAGGAAATAATCATGGATGTGATAAAGATTAAGCTACAAGGATGTTTATTCCAGAACTGCATGTAGCAGCAAAACGCTGGGTGGGCGCTAGTCAGTTCTATAAAAGGACTGGGATTAAATAAACTGACAGCCCATTCGTATGCGGTGCTGCTGCAGAGAATTGAAAAGGGATTGAGGAATATTGAACCCCACAGGAAAATACAATATAACATTTAAGAAGAAACGCACAAATGTACACAGACCTCAATGTAAAAAAAAAAAAAAAAAAATTAAAGTTGATTCTCATTACCCATGGCAGTTATGTTCCATAAAGTCACTTCAAACACCGATTTAGCGAAAACACAACCACTGCTCCTAGGAGAACAGTTAGGGTTTAAGTCTCTGGTCGTAACATGTTTATCAACTGGTCAACATACAACCTTGTCTTAGGTGTGTTTCTGTTTAAAGACACCTTATTAAAGGTATACAGTCCACTCATTAACACTGAACACACAGCCAGCTCAAGCCTGAACAAAGCTTATCAACCACACACATTTTCTCCCAAAATAAATGGTTATCTATCCACATTTTCGACAGCAAACACACCAACGTTTTGATTAGAGGAAGAAAACGATTCCTAACAAATCCCTGAAATTGTGGTGCTGCCATCATGTTTTAAGAATGACCTGTACTGTTAAACCTTTTGTTATATGAAGTTATTTGAAATTAGCCATGTCCCTTTAATACTGGTAGGGTCTACTCTGCAGGAACTAAAAGAAATGCGGGTCAAGAAAACATGACAATTCTACGGTGACAATGTCAGAGTAAGAGATAATAAACTTATTGCTTACAGAATATGTGATTCATTGTCAAAATATTCATGTTGTATCTCGTTTTTAAGTATTTGTAGTTATACTATGAGAGTGCTATTAGCTGTAGGATTTCATCTAATACTTTTACATTAATTACAATCTAAAAATTCATTATTTTACAGTATAAATAAAGGCAATTGGTAAGACATCACTACAAAGCGTATTAAAGTCAGAACCACACCAAAACCAAAATTAGGGTGAAGAAAAGATAAATATTAAATATAAATTTAAATAAGTAAGGACAAAATTAAATGTAAATATTAAGCACCACCTTGATAAGAAAAAGAGGCCATGGAAATATAGGGAAAACTGAGAGGCGGTCTGATATTAAAGGAAGCAAATAGCAAGTCAAAAGTCCGATTTCAGGGAAGAAAACCTTTAGGTCCTCTTCAGTATTTCTGAGTCCATTCAAAGGTAGGAATAACCTTCTACGTTTCAAACAAATATCTGTGAAGTTACAGATGTTTAACCAGCAAAACCAGAAGTATTTCCAGATTTACAAAATGGGAAACTTGGCGATTCAAGTTCTGTGATGAACATTCATTCATTGCTTTATCCACATACCCAGCAACCATCCATCCATCCATCGTCACTGCGCTGGATGCTGGGAAAGTCCCCCCGGGCATGGTTACAGACACCACGTGTGGTGGTGAACTTTATGTCCACTTTACTGGGCCGGGGGTTGGGGGGCCAGGTAGCTGGTCGGTCACTGCCCTGGGAGTACCCATGAGGGCGGTTTGGATGAGTCTGACATGTGAACAGGCAGCTGAATGAGACAGACTGCCCTTCCCCTCGTGTGTGGGCCTCATCTCATCAGGTGAAGGCCTGAGGACAGACGCCTGGCCCTGGCCCAGGAAGAGAGAAGCCTCCCCCCTGGCCGCCTTCCAACTGGGAAACCAACTTCCCCTGCCTTCGGATTTCACCGGAAACCATTTCCCGGGGTCCCCAGTCCCAGGGCCCTGGGGCCGGGACGGCACCGTCAGCTCCTGGGTGCCTAGCTGCCAGCTCAGCCTGCAGAGCACAGGAGCGACTCCTTACGTGCACCGTGTGCATGTGTGTGTGTGTGCATGTGTGTGCACCCACCCTCTGTTTCTCTGGCCACCCTTCCTCACACACACCTGACCCACCCCGGGGGTCTGGCCTGGCCCTCCCACCCGGTGCCGCACAGATTCTCGGGGGGTTCAGTCCCCTGGGCAGCTTTTCAACCAGGGGACCCTCCAATGTCACTCCCATACACGCAGCCCCAACGTTGTAGGGACTTTCCCATAAAACTGAAAAGCTTTGTGTGTCCCTGAGAGAACCACAGCCACCAGCATCTCCACAGCCAGGGCAGCTGCACCCCGTGCCCCCCCCGCAACAGCGGGACGCCCGGGTGCGGGCAGGAGCCCAGCACTGCGAGCAGGGCCGCGGGCAGGCACGGGAGCATCTTTCGGAAAGGGACGCCCTTTCCGAGTGTGTTCATTACCTCAGAGAGGGGGAGAGGGAGATGGAACATCAGTGGCGAGAGAGAATCGGATCGGCGCCTCCTGCACGCCCGCAGCGGGGAGCAAGGCCAAAACCCGGGCATGTTCTCCGACCGGGAATCGAACTGTGACCTCCTGGTTCCTAGGTCAACGCTCAGCCACCGAGCCAACCGGCTGGGCTGGGCTCAAATAGGGGAATTTTGAAAAATGTGCTAACAAGTATTAGTGTCATGTTACATATGCCCCAGAACATGTCTGGTCCCAGCACATCCATTCCAGGACCCCCCTGCCTACTGGGATGATTCTGGAAAGTGAACATAGTTTACCTCCGGCACAGCCGCCGCTCTGACGACAATTAATGTTAATGGTTTCCATCGCTTTGCAGGTGCATGGAATTGAGAACTCACCTGAGTAGTCTGCTTCCGACTTCAGTTTATTTCAGATCCAGGCTCCTGCCCAGGGTTCCAGAGCTCCCGCGTCGCAGTTTTAACGACACACAGACTGGCCTCCTTAGCATTGTCACGTGACCCCTGTAGTCACTTACATCACCTCCGCCCCCCACGCCACCTTCACACAACGTAGCTGTCCTCCAGCCCTCATGGAGGCCGGGGTAAGCCCCCCCCCCCCCGCCTTTCAGAGCCATCTGCACCTGCAGGCGGGACGGAACCCACACCTGCGATCTGTAAACAAACACACGGAACACGTGTGGGAATTCGATCTCACCCATTTCCTACCGCTGCGCAGCTTCATTTGAGTAAAAGGTTGTGTCCGCCAGAAGTGGATGTACTTGGGGATTCAGAGTTTTCACAAGAAAAATAATGGACTTGGATTCAAGAATGCACTTCGCTGGAATCCAGGAAACTTCATTGTGTAGCGGGAAGCACCCAGTAGATGACAAACCCCCCCCCCCCCCCCCCCATGACAGGGCCTCTAACTTCCTCGATCGCTTACCGAGGAGAAAGGACTCCAAGCACACGGGAGGAAGAGGACGCCTTCCCCTGTGGGGACTGCCTCTGGGCCGTGAGGCACAGCCCCGGGGGCCAAGGGCAGCCGCCTGGCCCGGTCCAGTTGTCCCCTGCCCGCTCCCTGATACCCCAGTGCCTGCCCACTTCTCAACGGCGCAGGAGGGGCCTGGCGATGAACAGTGCGACGCCGAAGCGTGTCCCGTGCGCTCCCGAGGCCTCGGCAGGAAATGCCCGTCAGCTCACCGCTCCCGAGGCCGACCCCTGCCAGGACGGGGCCTGGGTCTCGGTGCCCGAAGACAGAGCCAAGCCTAGTGGCCCCGCTCTCGCCCTGGGGAAAGGCCTGTCAGGTTTCCCATCAGCTCAGGAATCGTGTGTGAATCCCAGCAGCATGCAATGCTACCGATGTCTGACTGGTTAAATGGAGAGATGAGACCCCAAGTGTTTGGAATTGACTGCAGAAGGCCTAACAAACGAAGAAATGAAAAGTGGGCAGCACAGCCCGATGCGCAGACCCATCGCCGGAAATGTTGGTTCTGTTCTGTTCTGTTCTGTTCCGTTCGTCCCCTGCGCACGCTCCCTGCCGCTGGCTCTGCGTGCAGCCTGCAGCCAGGCTGCGGACTGTGCAGGGCCAGGGCCCGGGGCCACACCGAGGGGCCCACGGTGGCCACGGTGGCTGGTCCCCCGGGGACGAGCAATTGCAGAGCATTTACTTTTGAACGGAATATGCGGGGTATCCCCTTCCTGTTTGAGTCCAGAGTGCAGACACTTCATGTAAATTAAAATAGACCCATTTCACACCTATCTTGTAGTTTAGAGTGAATGGGTCATTAGGGGCCTCGTTTATTTGGCTTATTTGTGGGCAAAGTGGCAAGGGGTGGGGAAATGGCCCCAAATTCCTGATCTGGGAAACTGAAACGGGAATTAGAAGGACCATAAAGTGTAAAGATCGGTCATTAGTATAGAGTAGGCCAGTGGTCGGCAAACTCATTAGTCCACAGAGCCAAATATCAACAGGACAACGATTGAAATTCCTTTTGAGAGCCAAATTTTTTAAACTGAAACTTCTTCTAACGCCACTTCTTCAAAACAGACTCGCCCAGGCCGTGGTATTTTGTGGAAGAGCCACACTTCAAGGGGCCAACGAGCCGCATGTGGCTCGCGAGCCGCAGTTTGCTGACCACTGGCCTAAGAAGTCCTAACACTGCCATTGAACCTGGTTTTCAGATCGTGAAAGAATTCCGAGTATGGATCTGGAGTCAGGTAAAACACGGAATACACGCAGCAGAGCTGACGGTAATCATCAAATCATGACGCCCAGAAAGAACACCGTTTCCGCCAGTTCCCGAACGGCAGGGGCTGGCAGTAGGTGGGGACTCAGTAAGTAGCCATTTAAGAGATAAATGAAGGGATAGGAGTGTCTGCAGATGGACTGATAAACTTTTATCATCGTGTACTTTTTAAAACGCCGTTTTTAAGAATGTGTATCTTGGGCTCTGTGGTAGGAAAGCAGGCTGCGCCCTGAATACCGACGGCCGGGAGGACTCGGAGCGGCACCTCTCCGGGCAAACGCCCAGCTGTGGCCAGCGGCACGGCGGCCTGAGCCCGCTCCTGATGCCAGCCGCTCCGGCACTGCCCTGTCTGCCGCCCCAAGGAAACAGTCCGTTCCGATGGGTCACGATCGGTTCCGGTTCCTTGAACTGATTTATAGCAGGGGCAGACTGCACATCGTATTACCAAGCTTCGGTTGCTTGTCGGTACCAGACACTATGACTGTGAAGGTATTTCCCATCGATGCTAAAAGGTTCCCAAACATTTGCTTGGGAAGAAATGAACTAAAACAAGATTAACGAAAGGCACACAGGTATTGGTCCATACCGTAACATCTGGTTACATGAAAGTTGAGATTATAACTGCTGGCATCTTGAAATCCAGGGTCATTTACAGGTATTTAATTTTCATCTTTCTACAAATGTTTTTTTTTTTTTTTTTAAAGTGACCCAAGAATTTAAGCCAAGTGTCTGATACTGTACCCCTATTCCTTTCCATTTTCTTATGGAAGGGTTATTAAGGAGCAGTAGTCCTAAAACTGGGTCATGAGAGTAAGTAAAATTATCCTCATCCAAGTAAAATTATGCATCTTGTAATTAACAAGTTGAATTAAACGTACTTCAATAGGAAAAAATGAACTACCTGTACAGATATGCACGCGAAAGCCAATTCCCCGTGGTGTAAGTCCAGTCCCTTACGGCTTCACACGGGAGTTTCTGAAAGTTACACTGCATTTACTGGAGGGAACGTCCCTGGTAAAAATGCCTGACGTGGAGCCTGGAGCCCAGGGTCACGACCCTCCCCACCCTGCTCTGCAGACGGATGTCCTTGAGCAAGTCATCCAATCTCCCTGGGCCCCATCTCCCTCCTCTGCACACGGAGAAGGCTGTGGTTGAGAGCTCTCAAGTTCCATCCTGTGCTAAGAACCTGCGAATCTGTGAGAGAAAGTTCATAAATATTCCATAGTCTCCCTTCTACCAAAATGTGACTTCCAAATATAGATAACCTTTTATGGCACAAAGCAAATGTTATGACAAGGTACTTTCCAATTAATGCAGATTTCCAAGCGACTATTTAAAACAATTCAGAAATAGAGCCGACTCTATCAGGATGTTGTGATTTGGGTTATTTCGGATCACCACATGGAGATCACACGCCAATCAAAGAAATCTGAATGAAGGGATGATTGAGCATGAATTTTAGAAAAGTTCTGGAATACTTTCAAATTCCTTCTATTTTTTTTTTTTTCAAAATAAGCTTTGTACAAGAAGAGAATGAAGTCTTAAACAGAACCCATCAATAAGATACACTTAAAGTTTAAAATTGTTTTTTTCTCCAATCTTAGAGGAAAAGTGCAGTCTGACAACAGAAGAAATTTATGTCAGTTATTCAAAAAACCGTATCACAGTTTCTCAATCAGCCTTGCTTGCTTCCCTCTAACTTTAGGGACATGGCCTGTGTCACAGAACTAGTTCTAAGATAAAAACTCAAGCCCTGGACCGTTTGGCTCGGTGGATAGAGCCAAGGGTCCCGGGTTCGATTCCGGTCCAGAGCACATGCCCAGGTTGTAGGCTGGATCCCCAATGGGGGACTTGCAGGAGGCAGCCAATCCGTGATTCTCTCTCATCATGGATGTTTCGGCCTCTCTCTCCCTCTTCCTTCCTCTCTGGAATCAATAAAAATATATTTTAAACCCCCCCCCCCCCAATAAAACACTCAAATTTAGAAAATTATTCACCCAGGTCAATGCAGAGTCTTTAAATAAAAACATAATCACATTCATTAATGGTGTTATAACAGTGAAAGTATCCTAATACATTTTATAAAGATGTTTACAATTAAAGCTTGAATATACTGTAAATGGATTCCTGGTTAACCCTACGTAAGTTAATTATTCAGGAAAAAAAAATCCACTCGGCTATATGTGAAATAATGAATCGCGGACTTATTTTAAAAGCATGAACTAGAAGTTGTAATAAGATGAAAAATGAGTAGAACAGATTCTCTTTAATAGTAGAATGCTTTCTCATGGCATTACTTCATGCACAGGGCTAAGTCACACATCCCCTGCTTTGAGGCTGTGAATGTGAAATTCTTGAAAATCTTATTTCCTGCCAGCCATCAGTTACATTAGCATATGTGGGGTATGGAGGTGTGATATGCCTATTATGGGCATCAACTTACCAGGGTTTGGGTGTTTTTTTCCTCCTAGCCAGGTGGCCTGAACTTATCTTTTCATCTGAGAAAGGTATAAATGTATAGATATGGTTTTTAAAATCAAGTACATATAACTGGTTCACAGCGAGACAGCCCACAAGAGGACTACGCCTCTGCTACTGGGAGGCAGAGCATCTGTCCCATTTCGTAGCCTTGCTTCCGGCTTGATCAAGCTCCTCTTTTCAAAACTGTGCTGCTACGTGAATGGCACATCAGTACTGCAGAAAATCCAACTCAAGTCCTTACAATTTCGATTGAGCATCTCTCATGGTATTGATTGCATCATGGGTAGCAGCATGAGCGTCTCTTCTTATAGTATATCTAGTTGCACAAGTGTTTAGTTAAGATTACTTTGGATAAAAGTGCAAAAATCAAAATTATGTACACACATACACACAACTAAGCCTTCATCACCAATCCCAAGACATTTTCTTAGAGGATAAAAAAAACTTGAAAATAGTAAAATTGAAAACCCCCCACAAGTTTGACAATTAAAAGTAGGCATAAGGCCCAGGGGTTGAGCGGCAACCTATGAACCAGGAGGTCACGGTTGGATTCCGGTCAGGGCACGTGCCAGGGTTACAGGCTTGATCCCCAGTGTGGGGCATGCAGGAGGCAGATGATCCATGATTCTCTCTCATCATTGCTATTTTTCTCTCTCTCCCTCTTCCCTTCATCTCTGAAATCAATAAAAATATATATGAAACAAAGCAGGCATAAGTAGAATGTACTGCTTAATACATGTATTGTAGTAATGCCTCAAAAAAACTAGCACCATGTTAGGACTAGAAAATCAGAGTTCATCAATAGGAAACTCTCTGGAGCAAGACACCTACTAACAGGAACCTGAAGTACAACGCCCCATGCTCAATGCTGACAGACACTGTGTTTAAAATGTTGAAACGTTAGTTGATGGTCGGCGTGATGATAAAGTCTGAAATGAGACTCAGCATATCAACACAGAAACCATGGGATCTGTGGCATATTGCAACATAGGAGACTGCAGGATCACTAAGACCTAAGGACTTAAAATGACACAACACTAAATAAGGGAAAACCCAATGCAAAACCAAACAAAACAAATGACTGGAACCGAATAAATGACTTAACGGGACTATGCTGTGTATGCCATCATACTCATCTAGTAAAACATTGGCACAAACCTTGCATTGACAAGCAGGCCCCATCCCTCTAATACTTAAGGTTTACACATAAGCATATCAGAGTTCTCTCAATTGGATAAAAAGCAGTCAATAAAACACAGAGAATGGCGAAGGTCAGAAAGGCAGCTGTCAAAAGAAGCCTGCTTCTCTTTGGGGGGAGGGGAGTGAAAGGTTGGATGCATTTTAATTAGCCAGCCTGCAAAAGCAAGAGAAAAAAAAAAATCAGGTGAAGATAACTAATTATCACTCTGCAGCCTCTCTAACACTTTGTAGTCTAGCAAAAGGGAAAGGAAGGGGAGGGGGACGAAAAACAAAGAGAAAATAAGAAAACACCATCTCACTCCAGGCCCTGAAAAATAACGTAAAATCAAGGCTTCCTCTCTGGCATCCTTGCAACAGAGACTGCTCGATTTATCTGCTGAGAACTTTCTTGTTTACCACACAGGTCTCCCCTCTGCTACAAATTGAACCCAATTATCTGGTGCGTAGTTTCCATAATAAAACCTGATAGGAGGAGGAGGCAGTCAAGGCAGTAACCTTCCTGGTTTTTCTTCCCCTCATTGACAGCCCACAGGTCTCAAGACTAAACCCCCACCCTCTTACTTATCCCATTAACACATAGGTGTTGAGAGGGCATGGAAACCCCTGGAAAGATAAATGGCTTCATTTTCCTTGGGCCCAGCTTTTGAGACAACTCCCCACATCGGAAACGGTGCTCAAAACCCTCACTGGCGTATTTGATCCATAACTTTTCAAACAACTATGGGAAAGGGAACTCTCTAGTTAAAAGCCTCATTAACTCTTTCTGGTCGCCGGAATCCACGGGCATTGGCGCATCTAGTCCTCCCTCACTAAAGGACAAACTGCAAATACTCAGAGAAACAGATCTGTCTGCTGGGAGAGCAAAGAGATAAAATGCAATCACGTGCACTTGAGCCCCGGCCAAGCCTAACTTGCCCCGGCTGATGGGGGCTCAGCGTTGACTCAGGCAGCTGCTCAAAGACACACTGTGTCCCTGCAACAGTCAATGCGGCCCCATCCAGTGAGGACTCTCAGAAAATCAAGTTCATTCTATGTCCTCAAGATGCATGCGTGCATGCCGGATACACGCAGACCTGAATTACAACATTACAAACTCTAGTTCCGTGGTGGGCAAACTGCGGCTCGTGAGCCACATGCGGCTCTTTGGCCCCTTGAGTGTGGCTCTTCCACAAAATACCACGTGTGGTCACGCACGTACAGTGTGATTGAAACTTCGTGGCCCATGCGGAGAAGTCGGTTTTCGGCTCTCAAAAGAAATTTCAATTGTTGTACTGTTGATATTTGGCTCTGTTGACTAATGAGTTTGCCGACCACTGCTCTAGGTTATTCTAAGGTAATATTTTGCATTAGGAAGAAGAATTATCAGAAGGGTTTTAACTAGCCATGTTTCTACTGATGTGAACTCCTGCTTGCAAACACATTAGAGACACTTATTTTTAGACTAGAGGCCCCGTGCACGAATTTATGCACCAGTGTAGTCCCTCGGCCTGGCCTGCAGGATCTGGCCGAAACCAGCTCTCCCACATCCCCGGAGGGGTCCCGGACTGCGAGAGGGTGCAGGCCAGGCCAAGGGACCCCACCAGTGCATGATCGAGGCCAGGGAGGGACACGGGAGGTTGGCCAGCAGGGGAGGGACCGCGGGAGGGCTCCAGGGCATGTCCAGCCCATCTCACTCAGTCCCGATCAGCCGGACCCCAGCAGCAAGCTAACCGGCTGGTCGGAGCATCTACCACTGGTGGTCAGTGCATGTCATAGCGACTGGTCGACTATCTGCCCCCTGGTGTTCAGTGCACGTCATAGTGAGTGGTCGACCCGTCAACTGTCTGTCCCCTGATGGTCAGTGCACGTCATAGTGAGCGGTTGAGTGGCCTTAGCACATCATTAGCATATTACACTTAGATTGGTTGAACAGTTGACCAGATGACTGGACACTTAGCATTTTAGGCTTTTATTATGTAGAATATATTTTTGTTGATCTCAGAGAGGAAGGGAGAGGGAGAGAGAGAGAGAAACATCAATGATGAGAATCATTGATCGGCTGCCTCCTGCACACCCCACACTGGGGATCGAGCCCACGAGCCTGCAACTTGGGCATATGCCCTGACTGGGAATTGAACCGTGACCTCCTGGTTCATAGGCCAATGCTCTACCACTGAGCCATGTCTAGAGGCACTTTTAATAAATCAAGGCCACCAGGAGAAGGTAATTGCTTTCCCCAAATGCGTAACTTTAAACTAGAAGCAGGAGTAACGTCTAAACACATGAAAGTTTCCCTCTTTTTCCTGGAGCCTGTAGAATTCCATTTACCTGACCAGTCAAGAAACGCAGAATAATGAAGCCCACATCCAATCATACCTCAACAGGCTTTGTTGGTGCTGAACATTAAATAATACTGTGACAGCGCGACAGCCTTTCTCCAGTGCTAGCAGAATGGTTAATTGTATTAAACCAGCATCTGAACCATGGCCTGATGCAATAGGAGAATAATTAGACTGCTAATGGCATAAATACTGTATCTACAAACTCCTACTTTGGGAGCTAAAGGGAAGCAGAAGAGAAAGTCCATTCTTGAAATGCCAATAAAAATGAAGAAAACTGTACATAGAAGTAAGAGTCCTATGCAGCCAAATAAGTATATTTTGAAGCCCAATAAATCCGTTCTGCACAGACTGGCCTGTGGCCCTCGTAGACCTTTCCCTTTCTTTACATGTTTAACACCGTTGGGGCCAGAAAATAAGGTTTGATAATTTACCAGGAACTCACAAGTAACTAAGCAGAACACCATCTCGCTCCAGGTGGGGGAACCCAACATTCCTACAGCTTCACGGGGACGGAGCTACGCTTTCCTCCTCACACAGGTCACGGAGGATTGAAGGAGCAGGATGGAAACAAAGCGAACTCTTTGGCCGTGTTTCCTCCTGAGCATCAGACTAATAAGCGGAGCACTGTGAGGGGCACACAGGAGACAGCCACCTGCATCGGACACCGTGGGCTATCATTCTCAAACACTGGGACTTCTCACTGCCAACTCCAAGATCATCAAGACAGAGCCCGGTCTTAGCTTCCGGTGATCCCCCAAGTAGCTGGGTCAGAGTCTCTCTGTCCCTCGCCCCCGCTGCTCTGGAACATCTCCCTCTGAAAAGCAGTCCTCCGTGTGGAGACCACCGGGCCAGGAAGCACGCTCTTCCACGGTTTGGAGAATCATGGGCCCCGATTCTCGGGGGTTATGAATTCCTCTTCCATGTGCCAAAGCAGACGCTTCCAAATGCTGGGTGACAAATGCTACTTCCTTCCTTCCTTCCTGAGTGATGGGCCAAGAATGTACATGCCACGCTTCTGGGGAAAATCATTTCTGACAGAGGAATGGTCATGGGTACAAACACGGCCACGTGGCCTCCTTTCGTGAGGTCAGAGGTGAAAGGCCATGGACCCGGCCCACTGAGGAGTTCACTTCCTTTCTGGGCCATGATCTTGGAGTTGCCGTGTTACATGTGAAATGAGAACCCGCTCACACTGCACTCCTTAGACGTGAGGCCTCTGCTGGTATCTCCACTGTGTGCTCTGCCTCGGGCTCATCCACTTGGCTTCAGTTTCAGCCAAAAACGAACGGAGTGTTTCCTCTAGGAGACCCTCCATCAGCCACAGTCTTTCCTGGCACCGATTAGTTCTTGAAAAGAAACCTTTTGTCTTTGTCCCCAGCCCTGAAATAATGGATCTGTTCTGACCCACTGAGCCACAGGGGGAGTTACCAGGAGGACAAGGGTTATGCAGCCCTCCCCCAGGATCCTCCAGGGATGGGCTCCCGGACCCGGCAGAAACCAAGATCAAGGATGCTCAAGTCCCTTCTAGAAAACAGCGTAGAACTGGCATGTAATCTACACACATCAGGCTGTCCACTTGAATCATCTCCAGGTTACGCATGAAACCCAATAGGAAGTGCTGTGGAAAGAGCTGTCATTCTGTACAGGGTATGATAGGATACCAAGAGAAAGGTCTGCACATGCTCAGGCCAGACAGCTTTCCTTGACCCATACAGGGTACCCATCAGCAGCAAGACAACATCTAAAAAACACATTCCGTCTGTGGTTAGTTGCTTCCATGGGTGTAGAACCCACAGAGACCGAGGACTACCTGTACATGCTTTCCAGGAGCCAAAGGCAGGCTTACATAGGCCACCATTGAAACCGAGGCCAGAGAGAGACTGGCCAGCCTGGGCCAAGGGTATCCAGACACAGAGGAACGGCTGGCCGTACAACCCAAAGCATGGTTCTCCAAAGTGCGGCTTCTCTCCACCACGCCAGGCCCCGTGGTCCCCCCAGAAGCACGGGCGTCCTTCCTCATTGACCTCTGCTCAGCACCTCACAGATTCGCTTCCGCATTTAGTCTGCATGCTGTCACGTCCATGCATCCCTGCCCGTCACTGGAGAGAAGGAGCAGCCTCAGTCTCCCTTCAGCTCCTCAACAGCACGGACGTGGGCCCCGTGTGGAGCTGAGCTGGTGTGGGACGGAGGAGAAATGAAAGAGGTGGGTGGTCAGGGAAGGCAGAGCGTCTTGCTCGGGGCTGTAAGAGGAAGGGAGCTCTTATCAACTTTCCCATCAACCCCAGGCTGACCTTCAGGGGCTCCCTGGCCTACTTACTCCCTGACCTTCAGGGGCTCCCTGGCCTACTCACAGGCCCTGGAAACAGGCAGGACAAACCCCTGGGAAGGACACAACAGAGCAGGCCTTCTCTTACCAAACCTCCCAGCCTCCGCCCCGCCCGGCCTGCCCTGCCTCCTGGGGCCGCCCTGACCTATCTGGAGACACCCCAGTGCCGGTGACCGCACCCGCAGGTGGCCCAGGGTCCCTCGCCCCGCCCCGCCCCGCCCCCCCGCCATGACTCTCACAGCCCCTTTCTCCTTGGTTTCCCCTGCATTTTGCATGTTTCTCATTGTAAACCGGAAACAGAAGAGGCTTTGGAAAAGGCTGGGGCAATGTGGGTTTGAGCGAATGACACTCTCCACGTTCCAGAAGAAAGAACTCTGCATCGTGATCTGTCTGAGCCAGGAATCCTCAGGAACCAGGGCCAGGCAGAGAGGCAGGCAGTGTTCGGGGCAGTTAAAACCCCCAATTCCCAGTTGTCCTGATCTGCCGAGTGCAGTACAGGCGGACGGAACCCTGAACGTGAAAGTCAGAGACTGAAATTTGGGGTTAACTTCCTGCGCTGCCCTCAGCAGGGAGACTTACAAAAAGGGGCAGGGCTTCTGCAAACCCGTTCACCCACCTGCACCACGGGAAGCAGGGAGCTGGAGAGGGGGACCTCTTTGCCAAGAGCAAACTACAAGAAGAGAGAGCGAACAGCTTAAAGGCTTTTACAACGGCTACTTCAAAAATCCCCACCAACCAAGTCTTCCAAGTGCACCCTTCGGTTCTGCATTGGATGTGCCAGCCCCTGCCATGCATGCGTCTTTTTATATCTGCAAGCCTAGAAGGGCAGGTTGACCTCAGCCGTTCAGGGGGACAGGCCGGGAGCCTGCAGTGCTGCGGAGAGCAGATATATTTAGCCTTGAGACACGCACTATCAGCGCGCCCACTGGAAGCACTTGGAGAGTTTCAGCAGCAGCAGAAACAGCATGCACCACGACTGTGCCCCCACCCCCCGCGCCCCGACCACTCGTCTAATCTCTCCCACGGTGCATGCGAGACGCTCTGTCTCCAGGCTGGCTTATTTCATATTTCAGCTCCCCGGTCACACACACATTCAATGAACCCAAATAAAACCTTCTGACTCTCTGCACACACTGACCTCACAGGGGCTAGTGAGGGCTGGGCCTGGCCTGCGGAATTCCACACCCCGGTCCTGATGAGCAGAAAGGCATCCATTCCCGGTGGCCCTCAACAGAGAGGACACGAATGGCCAATGAGAGGCTAGACTCAAATACCCCCCACCCCCACCCCAGGGAGGAGGCACCCAGGTGCTGGACTGGCAAAAGGCTGTGAAGTTCAGGCAAAATCTCACTAAAGCGTCATGTGCTCCTAAAGGAACTACAGGCGGGTTTGGAAAAAAAAGTAAGTTTCTTAAGACTACATGGTAGTGCTCATCTGGTCTTCTTTTAATATCCAATCACGTTTATTTCCCTAAAGCAGTGGTCGGCAAACCGCGGCTCGCGAGCCACATGCGGCTCTTTGGCCCCTTGAGTGTGGCTCTTCCCCAAAATACCACGGCCTGGGCGAGTCTATTTTGAAGAAGTGGCGTTAGAAGAAGTTAAGTTTAAAAAATTTGGCTCTCAAAAGAAATTTCAATCGTTGTACTGTTGATATTTGGCTCTGTTGACGAATGAGTTTGCCGACCACTGCCCTAAAAAATACATGACCTCTTAAAATGTCCTCTAATTGGTAACCCAAGATTTATTTTAAAAGATAAAAAAAACCCAAAAACAACTCCCTGCAGATTCCCACACATGTTCAAAAAGTAGCACATTTACAAATGCAAACAAGCACATCAAAAAAAGGAACTCAAACACGCACATCAAAGCCACATTCCAGACCCCTTAGCTCAGCAGCTGGCCAGCAAACAAGGCAGGGCCATCAAGGCAGGGTCCACTAACTCTGAAGGATGAAGTCAACTCACAGTGACAACACAAGGCAGGAAACTGAGGCAGCCAAATTTGTAGAATAAAAAAAAAAAAAATTAATACATTCATCATTTTTTTGCTAAAATTTAATACTAGAGGGTTGGATAAAAGACCAGGGAAGTACTCATAGACTATGAAGACAGCAAATATTGCTTCAACACTATCTGTATTTACCAGGCCTTGAGCAAAACACTGAATCTGGGTGCTGGGTGCAAATAAACTCTATCGATTCTATAGCAGCGTCGCCCCATGGAAATGTGAGCTGCGAGGGTAATTTTAAAGTTTCTGGTAGCCTTTTTTTTTTTTTTTTAAGGGTAAAAAAGAAACAGGTGTAATTAATTTTTAATAGAAAAATTTATTTAACCCAACATATTCAAAATGTTATCATCTTAACATGTAAGAGATCTTTGAAAAAGAGATATTTTGCGTTCTTTTTTGTACTTCAAAATCCAGAGTCACCACATTACAAATGCTTGCTAGTCATGGGTGACTAACTTGGCTACAGTACTGAACAGAACATTTAAATAAATGCATGCATGGTTTTCATTGCCTGGAATGCGTAATTGTCAAAATAGTCTGACAAGCCAAGAGAAGGGGGACAGAAGATGGAAAAAAAGGCACATGTTCACCAAAGATGTGGCACTAATACAGTGGTCGGCAAACTCGTTAGTCAACAGAGCCAAATATCAACAGTACAACGATTGAAATTTCTTTTGAGAGCCAAATTTCTTAAACTTATTCTTCTAACGCCACTTCTTCAAAATAGACTCGCCCAGGCCGTGGTATTTTGTGGAAGAGCCACACTCAAGGGGCCAAAGAGCCGCATGTGGCTCGCGAGCCGCAGTTTGCCGACCACGGCACTAATATATCCCCTGCGCCCCGGGAAGGGGTGAGGCAGAGGTATTAGGCACGCATGACATGAGAAGGATTTATGGTGGGCATTATAAAGACCTTCATGGCTATCGGGACTGACTTTTCTACTGCAGGCATTCATTCAGACAGTTCCTCCAACTCAGAATACTGAATAAAATGAAGATGACTTTTGAAAATACTATAGAATGGGCTCTGAAAGAGGACAGAAACTATGAAATGCCACTGCTAGACATTCCTTCGAGTTGTTAATACTGACTCCTAGTGTATATCAAGTTACCCCCATAAAAGACTGAGTAATTTATACAAAACCCAAGAAGGCACAATGAACATATGCCTTTTCCTCTTTAAAACACTAAGGGAAGTACCTTTAAAAGGAAAAAGACCGTGGCAGGTAAGAGCAGTCATTCGGAAAGAAATCATACTTCGTAGTATCTAGTAGTGTCATCCTGTAAGCCAGCAATTAAGATGTTAGGTAGAACGAGAGATATTTCAGGCCGGATCCTAAAATATTTCCCATTTCCCCCAGGCCTAGATGCAGACACGACTAATTATTCTTTCCACTGATTCTCCAACATACAATTAGTACCGAAGCCATGTGTTCAATAAGAAAAAAGTAAGTGATTACATACTTCGTATCTGGATTACTGATGTTTCTATTTGAACTCATTTCTCAATTTAACTGACAAGTGATGAGCAATAAAACAGGCTTTGGTTTTACGGAAACTGTGTTCCTCTCCTTTAACGTCCATGGCACGCAGCTGTCAAACATGGCTTTTAATAATGACTCACACGTCAAGCGGCAGCGCGCGGCTGACATGATCTGGAGCTGGTGTCGGGGGAATCCTGAGGCTCCCCGTCAGGAGAGGTTCCAGAGATGGGGCCCCTGAGCGTGGAGGTCCCGAGTCTGTTATTAATATGCCGTGACCCGAGCGCACTGCAGTCTTTGGCTCAATTTGTCCATCTTCTAAAAATATACATGTCACACTCTACATCTAATCGTAGACTTTTTATAACGGAAAAACAAGTATTTGAAAAAATATCCTACAAGGGACAGCATGACGTGCAGTTTCTGTGTGTGTTTTATTTGGTTTTTTCTTCAGAGCTCCCATTGTTCTCATCTATTTTCTTGCCCAACCCACATGAGAGATTTGACCAACGCTAAGAATTAGGGGGCTCCTGGGTGGTGATGCGCCCCCCCCCACACACACACACAAACACACACTCACACATACCCTCTCTCACACACACACCCTCTCACACTGGAGAATGGACCTTGTCTGTTAACATTCACTGAGCCAATGGCCTTGGAGCGCCCAGAGTGTCCGGCCTTTACCTGAAGCCCGGGAACCAAGGCCACATCCTGGAAAGAACTGGGGTCACTCGGAGCGCTGGCCCCCGGGTGGGAGCGAGGCGGAGATGTTTTATCAAAGACATTCCTGACCAAGACCTCCCTCCCACAAGAAACGCCTGTGGGAATGTTATGAGATATGGAGTTTATGGAACTGGCGCGGAAGAGACAGTTGGACACTCTGAGGTTTCAGGAAAAGCTTTTATTCAAAGCAGCGCTGCTGTGCAAATTGCAAGTATTTAGGTAAACAGCTCTTGCAAGACCAGATCGTTAAGGAAGGGGCAGGGACCTCAGCAATGGGCATCAGGGACATTGATTAACTTAGGTACAGAGTCCGGTGCTGGTCTCCTACGTTCTCTCACAAATGGAGTTAATGATCGGCTAGCAAGAGAGTGCAGTAGAAAACAGGGTGCTGGGACAGATTCAGATTGCTAGCCCCAAAATGGTCTTATGCTCCCCACCGGGAGGAGAGTATGAGCCGAGGTTCCTGCCCCGTTCCTCAGACCCTCCCCACCACTGCAAGATGCAGGGCTGTCTCCAGCAGGAACCTCCAGGCCCTTCTGGGAAGAGGAACTCAAATCAGGCCACCTCTCGGGGCTCGCCAACCCTGGCCGAGGTTCCGACTGGCTGCTGACCAAGCCTCCCATGGCTCCCTTGGTGTCTTTCCCGGGCAAAGTCCTGGTATCAGGGCCCCTGGCTGCGAGATCTTCATCACCAACCTGTAGCCCCGTGAGAACCACAGCATACGCACCAGCACCCACTGCCTGGCCTTCTCCAGCTGACTCAGAACACTCCAAAGTCAAGTAACTGCTAACATGACTCCTTCCGTTGACACAGCCACGCCCAGGGGAATTGGAATTTTTACCCTGACTCTGACAGAACTGGGGTATCCGAACCCCACTTCCCCTTCCACGGCCCCGTCTGTGTCCAGAAACCAGGAAACTCAACCCATCTCATAAAACGTGCCTGAACCGCTGTGAGGTCAGCTGTTTCCCACCCGCTATCCTTCATCCTGGTACCGCTGGTGTAAAACAGTGACAGTAATTGTTTAGCTAATGCCATGGTTCTCAGCTGTGGGTGAGTCCGCCCTCCAGAGAATATCGGGCAATTGTCGGAGAGATTTTTGGTTGTCACAACTCGAGCATCTAATGGGCAAAGGGGATGTTGCTAAACACAGCTCAATGCCCAGGACAGCACACACATCAGAAGATTATCTGGTCCAAAATGTCAATAATGCCGAGGCGGAGAAACCCGAGCTGAATTCCCCACTAAGCAATTCTTTGAAATTTTACTTAATTTTTAATCCAAGTGGCCTAGAGCTGCTAGGCTGAAAAGAATGGTTTGTTAGGGAGTGACCACTGGTTAATAATTAATAACCTTTAGAATAAAACAAAAATATTTGGACTAGATAACTTTGAAACATGAGCACCTATAAAGATGAAGGTGATAATTAATGATACACCATATCCGCATAACGGCAAAATCTTTCCAATGTTACTCGCTGCTTTAACTTGTTTTCTGATCTAACTCTGTGTTATCTTGAATGCCCTTTTGCAAACCATTTTGGGTCTCACTATGAGGATGTGACTTAGTACAAAGTGAAGTGTCTCCAGGAAACACCTGTTTCAGTGGGAAGCGGGTTCCCTCTCGCGGTAGGATTTTAAGTGGAGGGTGGACCACCGTTCACGAGCCCATTTTAGGAAGAATTCCCTCGAGGCCAGAGGATTCAGAGATGATACGCATGGCCGGTGACCTTGAAACTTTTCACAGAAAACCAATCGATGACAAAGACTATGTGCCTCACACTTTTCCAAACTACCCTTCGGTTTATTAACAGTCTTCACGCTCTTCCTCCGTCTTTGACCCTGAACACAGAATCAACGTGACACAGCAGACGCTCAACATTTGAATGACTCCAAGTCTGAGCTCCTGGCTCCCTGAACCAAAACAAACCGCCCCGAAGGCAACAAAGTTGCTGGAAAGAATGAACACAGCACAGTCTAAAGAAATAGCTGCTTCTTTACCCATTAAGTGCCCATCTGAGGAACGAAGAGGGAAGAATCAGTCTTCCGTCTTTTTCAAGAAGGAGATTGCTCAAATGTTGTGGGCGGGGTAGGGTTCATTAAGCAGCTTCAGTTCCCTCCACGTGCCCACCACATCTAGGTCCTGTCCTCCTCCTCCCTTACAAATGACAATGCATTGGAAACAAATCTCCGAACTTTCAAAGTCTGAAAAGTGGCTTGTTTGTCTTATTCATTTTTGTCACGCTGGTATTTAATAGTCCCTTCGAATTACGATGGTTTCCTACTGCCAGAGGAGAAGCAACCACCTGCAAGAGAAACCCATTCACCCCCCTGTGACCGCTCGTGTTCTAAGTAAGGTCAAGTGCGACGGGCAATGCCACCCTCCGATGGAGTAAACGGACTCCGTAAGGCCAGACATGTGAAGGAAAGATACACAACTGGGACAAGTGTTCCCCAGCAGCAGGTCGGGGACTTCCTGCCCAGGCCGGCCACCTCCCCGCAACCGCAGAGAACACGCCACCAGAGGGCCGCCCCACCAGCTCACACCTACAGCTCCCCGCGTGCGCTGGCTCCGGAGCTGCGTGTGAGCGCCCCTGGAACACGAGAGGAAGAGGCTTCGTGGTCACCCAGGGGCTAGAGCCTAACGTCACGGCATCATAACACGTCCTCGTGAAGTGCTTAAACGCCAAGAAGGTTTGTGCCGAGACAGCCTAAGGGATGATGAGTTCCACAGATGTGCGCACACATCTTGTTTTTGTAGAACATGGCTTTGAAAAATACTGACTTGTTCTCTTATGTCTGTGCTATTTTTAAGGTAAAAGTGACCAGAAGAATGATAATCACAGACCTGAGAGAAATCTCAGAAGTCACAGAGAGCAAGGCTGTACTTTACAGACGAGAAGGCGGTCCCAGGGCGGGCGGGGCGGCAGGCCACGGGAAGCTCCCACCGAAGTTAGACAGCGGAGCCTGCAGCCCCCGCTCCTGGCCCCCGGCCCGTTTCCTCCCAGGGGGTCAGGCTCCTGTCCCCCCACATCATCCGCCCAATCTCGGGGAAATTTGTAAGAGCTGTCGTCTATCCAACCCTATGTGCTTTGACTTAATTTGTCAAAAAAAAAAGAGCAAAGAAGCAAAGAATAGTGCTGCTGTATCTCCAACTTTATTTAAATCTTATCTGTCCTCCTGCCAAGTCTAGGGAAACACAGACTTCTCCCTTTTCTGTTTTTCTCCCTTGAGGTTTTCCCCCCATAACACGATTCTATGTTTGCCACAAAACGGAAACTTTCGCGAGGTGCCTAGATGGTATCAATATTCATATTGCTCCATGTTGAAGGACAGATAGCAGTTCGGGGTTGAAAGAAGGGTAAGAAATGAAAGGACAGACGTGCGATAGGAAAACGATGCGTTGGGAACAGAGGCTGGCCGGGCCGCAAATGGACTGAGGCATGTTTACAGCCCTGCCGAGTGCTGCATCCTCATCGCATATGACATTTAGTAGCATCAACATGGGTCCTCACTCCTGCCATGTAATCAAAGGAAAAACAATAATCAACCCATTTCAAAAGGAGACAGAAAGAACAAGTTCCGAAGCCCTCATTAAAGTGAATTCAAAAACAAAGAAAAAAGCTAGGTGAGCTAGTGTTCTTTGCTGTTGTTCTATAACATAGTACATTTGAGGTTTGATGAGTGCGCTGTGTGTGTGTGTGTGTGTGTGCGCGCGCACTGCTATCAGATTGTGGGCAACATGAAAGTCATACCAGGTTTTGCTGTGTCTGGGATTTTAAGACCAAAACCCAAACAGTGCACCTAACGGAGGCTTAGCCTGTACCCTTTATGGTTATTGATGTATTCCATTACTCTGCATTAAAGCCAGCCTTTCGTTTCTTAAGATCAGTCATTCTAAAAAGTCCAGGAGTTACAGTCTGATTAAACAGGGAAATTCAAATCTGAGTTAAGAAAGGATTATTTCTTCAATTACTAGTTAAAGGTTACCATTAGCTAAAGTACTAGCCAAAAGTAGATCTTGTTATGTTAAAAAATAACGTTCCAAATCATGAAAAAGCACTAATTAAATAGACATGGTTCTTTTCCGTGTTCCCTGACATGACCAACTGACTACAGTGGGGCAACTTCCTAACCCATTAGAAAATTCAAAACCAAAAAAATAATAATAATAATAATCCAAGGAAAACGAAGAATCTGAACCTTCAAAAATTTTTCTCACATTAGCAGCCAAGGAACACAATGCAGAGCAGACGGAGTAAACGGAAGGAAGGGACGTGGGGGCCATTTCTCTGGTGACTGTCACCAGGTTCAGTCACTTCGTCAGGACCAGCTCTTCACAGGGATGGACACACTACTGGAAAAACGCTAATGCTGGAGACTGTCCGATTCACGTCCTACTCCACGCAGTGCCTAACATAGGACCCTCACTTACGAAAGTGAAATGAAGACTTGGAATGAATGAGTAAGTGGAACAATACTGAAGAGGTGGTCAGACACTGACCACCCGAAGCTGCTAAGAAACAAATGCATTTCCATCCGTAATTAAATGCCATCTACTACCCAACCACAGTCCTCAGAGAGTCAAGGTCTGGGATTTGAGATCCTCAACTTAGTCAGTGGGAGGAATGCCTTATGCATGATTTATAAAGCACTCAATACTGCCTTAATACTGAGCCATCCTGCGTGGTTCCTCAACATGGTCTATAGCAATGCACGTACAGAAAATGCCATCGCTGCCCTTTCGGCACGCCGACCCCGCTGTGCCCTAGGGCAGACACTAGGACCCAACATTCATCCTCACTTCTTCCAAAGTAACAGGACCTTAGCTGGGCCCGGGCAGCTCAGAATGGAGCTCATTTCCTGCCTGCCTTCAGGTCGCTGTGCCACGTGAGAGACCTCTGGCCAAGGGGATGCCCTGGCTAGTGCTATGTGCAACTCACAGGTCATGCCTTTAAGAAGAAGTGTGCCTGCCCCGTGTGGCTCAGTTGGTTGGAGATCATCTCATACACCAAAGGTGGTGGGTTCAATTCCTGGTCAGGGCAAGAGCCAAGTTGTGGGTGCGATCCCCAGTTGGGGCGCCTGCAGAAGGCAACGATCAATCTTTCTCTCCCTTCCTCTCTAAAAAAAAGCACCAATTGAAAACAAAAAATTAAAAAAAGGTGCATTTTCTGCCTTTCAGCTGCTTACTAGTGGACTGTGGACTTGACTGTCAGCCATCTTGGACCTCAGATGAAGACAACCTTCTAGGGCGGCAAAAAAATAGCCAGGCAGCAGCCAAATCCTCTGATGGACTCCGTGGAGCAACACGCCCCGCCTCCCCTGAGGGCCGCCTTCTGAAGGGTCACCTCCCGGAGGAATCAACTGCTCTCTTAAGTTTTATTTCACGCCACAGCATTTGCATACTGCCTGCTTCATAGACCAAGTGAACAAAACTCAGCGCTTGAATGATCCCTACGTACTTTGGCTAAACTATTTCACACTCCCACATGCACAATTAGAACAGACACAGACACGCGGGCATCTGCAGCATGCATGTGCACGGTCCCACTCATTTTTATGACACATTTTGGATACGCCCACCATGTTTCTTACCCTCCTTGTCCCTCCTGCATTCGCCTGGACTGGGTGCTTTAAAGTATGACTAGTTGAGGACTTGAGCAAACAAATGAAAGAATATTCAATAATAGAAAGCAAACAGAGTGTGATACCTAAGTTGTATAAGATCACTGTGTTTTCTCCAAAGTTCTGCTGTTACAGGGTTATAGGTATAAAACAAACATATGGCTATTTATAATCAAAATTGATATTTCACCCAACAGTACATGGCTAGACAGCCTGTGTGTATGTCGAAAACAAATATGACCATAATAAAGAAGACAGATGAGCAGTAATATAAAAGAGAAAGATATAAAAGGCATGATTTATGCCCGGCTCAGACAGAAAACCTATGGCACTTCATCGACCCCATCCATCCTGTCCTAAATCGTAACCTGAGCATGAGGGAACAGTTAGTGAAGAAACACACAGACACAACATGCCGGGACATCCTCGACAGCGGCCTCTCGGACGACCAGGAAGTCGTCTTGTCATTTTTATTTCCTTGGATGACCATCTCCTGGTTAGAAAATTAAATGGGTTGGCGAGGGTTTCAGTCCTTCTCAGGAGAAAACCCCTTGGGCCACGGGTATTCACATTTACTCCAGGAACCTGCCGGCACCCGGGAGCGGTGGCAGCTTCCAGCCCCGAGGCTCATGATGAATCCAGGACAAACAGGCACCAGGAAACCACGGAGAAACACGCATGTTATTCTGGGCACTTTCCCACACGTATCCAGCCCTGAGGACGTGTTTTACCCAATAACCAGCTTTAGATCCACTCAAACCACCACAAAAAACCCTCAGCCTTTGGTTCCTCAGGGGTGAAAGGTCAACAGAAAACACCTAAATAAACTAAACTGCCCAGCACATCATTACAAATGACATGTGGAAACACGGGAATGTTTCTTAAAGAAACACATATTTTTATCTGAACCGCTCCCTCTATTTACACTGCTCTCAAGGGCCTCCCAGGCTGCCCACTGCTGAATGCAAGCTTGTCATTAGGCCTCGTTGTTGTTGGCCTCCACACAGGATTTTAGCTCCTGGTCATGCCTGACCGCTGGACATTCTCTTTGTCCTCAGCTAGTGTGCTGCCTTCCCCTCTCGCCTCCTTCAGCTCCCCATCTGGGTCCCACAACTCAGTCCTCAGCATGTCTTCTCTTCTCTCCATTCTGGCTCCAAAACGCCAACTCTAACTGCATGAGCGCCCCAAACGTTTCCCCCAAATCCAGGCCCACGCCGCGGCTGGTGATGTCCTCCGCTTGGCTCTCTCTCCAACGATGGGCACCCTTTATCCTCTTCCATTCATCCAGCAGAACGCTACGGAGCGCGAGCTGTGCGTGGGGTTAGCGTTACCGAGAAAAGCAAGGTCACCGTGGAGTCGCCAAACAAAGCCACCCTCATGAGCATCTGAGCCTTAAAGGTTTCACTGGGGGCAGGGGAGCATCTGTCCCAGGGGCCGGGCAAAAGGCCCTGGCGCTTGACTGGGGCTCTGTGAACACATCACAAACAGAGAACGTGGCTGGGAAGAGTGGGAAGGGGAGCGGGAGGGTCAGAGTGACATGAGCACAGGTGTGCAGCTGGGGTGTGCCGACCTGTGCCCACTTCCTGCGGCAAAGCAAGAGCCACAGGTTTCAGAGGAGGATGCTGTCCCTCTCACGCTTGACTTTCGGTCTTGGTGCTTATTTCACTCAGCGGGGCCGGCCGGCACCCTTCTGGTTACTTACACTCACGTCTCGAAAGTCTGGGGCTCCCTTCCACCCTGGAGCCCCACGCCCACCAATGCCCAGCAGAGAGGTCCAGGTGGGCCCGTCTACTTCATGCTCAGGTTTTTTTAAAATATACTAGAGGCCCGATGCACGGAGATTCGCGTGAGAATGGGCCTTCCTTCCCCTGGCTGCCGGGAGCCGCCATTCCGCCTTCCCACACTGCCCAGAGGCCTGGAGTGGCTGGGGCGGCGTGGAACGCCTGTGTTGTCACCATATTAACGACGCAAGCATCCTGCCCCGCCCTGGGCCGCTCAGCACCTGCGTATGCAAATGAACCCAACATCTTTGTTGGGTTCATTTGCATACCCACTCCTGATTGGCTGGTGGGCATTGCGAAGGTACGGTCAATTTGCATCTTATTCTTTTATTGGTGTAGACCTTTATTGATTTCAGAGAGGAAGGAAAGGAAGAGAGAGAAACATCAATGATGAATTATTGATGGGCTGCCTCCTGCACACCCCACACTGGGGATGGAGCCCATAAACTGGGCATGTGCCCTAACTGGGAATCAAACCGTGACCTCCTAGTTCGTAGGTCGATGCTCAACCACTGAGCCACGCCAGCTGGCTCCATGCCCATAGTTTACCACCGAGCTCACGTGCCAAGTCTCCCTGAAGCCTTGTCCAACCTCCACCACAGACAGAAAGCCACTCCTTCGAGGACCCCTCATGCTTCCACTATCTGCACGGAGCTCAGCAAGTCTACCTGGGAAAGCTGGCAGAAAACAGAACTCGTTCTCTTCACACCTGCACTGCAGCATCTGAGCACACCAGGTGCTCCACGGGCTGCCTGCTCCCCGAGCAGGGTTTCTCTCCCTCCTCATCTTCGCAGGGACTGACTCCGGAGAGGATGTGAACCACCTCACTGTGCTCTATTCGCAAAGTCAACATAAATCCAGCTAGCTAAGCAGCGCGGCTTCTTCCTTAATTAATGGGCTCCAGAGAAGGGGGGCCTAGGCCATCTGCAACATCCCTTCTGAGCCCCAAATTCTAGTCATCCATCGTATAAAATATGGTTACCTACAAACTGTTCGTATTAAGATTTCTAATGCAACACTGAGGAACAAACTGCTTTAAATCAATGCCTTAGAAGGCGATTCCTCCACACTTCCGTAATGCAACTCTTTCCGTCTTGCCTAAGAGTATAAGCAGCATCTTACAAAACTTAGTAAAATATAAACTAGAAAACAGAATATCTACAATGGGCCTCAACTAATTATTAGTAACTGTCTTATATTAAAAACTAGAGGCCCGGTGCATGAAATTCATGCACAGGTGGGGTCCCTAGGCCTGGCCGGTGATCAGGGCCGATCTGTGGGGCGACTGGCAGGGTGATCGGGGGGCCCCCGCTGGCACCCACCTTGGCCAGCCTGGTGCTGTCTACTCACTGGCCCCACACCCACTGCCGCTGCCGATCACCTCCCTCTGTGAGGCAACCAGTGAGGTGATCAGGGGGCCCCGGCTGGCACCCGCCTTGGAGGCGACCAGCGGGGCAATCAGGGGGCAGTGCCGCCTGCTCACCGGCCGGTCCCACCCCGCCGCCGCCTTGGCTGGTCTGGGGCCTGCGGGCTGAGGGCAGCTCCTGTGTTGAGCGCCTGCCCCCTGGTGGTCAGTGCACATCATAGTGACCGGACGTTCCCCTGGTTGTTCCACCGTTAGGTCAATTTGCACATTAGGCTTTTATTACATAGGGTAAGTAATTTCTAATAAGTAGCTCAACCTTTATTGAGATAAAACTTTTCCAGCAAAAACAATCTTAGGACGATGTTAGGTCACAATGAAAGTTTGCAAAAAGCATATTAAAATGCCGCTGCCAACACGGTGAGGACGCGAGTTTCCGCACTTTATATAACAGATGGATCTCCAGGCCTCAGGTCTGCCCATCCGGATGCAAGTGTTAGAAGACGGATACGCCAAACACTCGAAAACACAGCTCCCCATACATCAATATTTTTAAAGTCAAGATGAAAACCGTTCAAAGTCTCACTGAGAGCAAACCCTGACTGCAGTAACAGCTCGGAAGGAAAGCACAAACGATCCGGACGTGGTGGGTCACGCTGCAGAGCAATAGATCCAGAAAACTGACAGCGGACAGATGGCCTCTCTGATGCCCCGCCAGTCCATCTCCCCGGCACCGGCACGCTGCGCACCGCGGGCACGTTCTCATACGATGAAGGATCCTATTCAAAACCATTTACGCAGCAACTGTCTTATGGGGGGAGGTCACAGACGCTCATTCGCTGACGCGGCATGCTGCCCACACCCGTTTCTCTTTCTCGGCTCCTGAGCACACTCACATTTCTCTTTCCTCTTCCCTTATCACGGGACCTGTCTCTGGAAGGGCCGGGGAGGGAGTTGTGGGGAGCTGTGTGGATGGCGCTCACAGGCACTGCCCTATCCTGAATAATAATAAAAAAACCCTCACACATAATTTTGATTGAGCTCCCGAACCGAAAAACAGACACCTTCCTGGCCCGGCCTTGATGCGTGGAGGGAACTGGAATGCGGACTTCATTACACGGTATTGATCCCACTAAATAAAGGTTCTGGGCATATTGATCGGCGCGGACTAGCCCCGAACGGTGTGCCCGATGCGAAGGCCAGCTCGGAGGAAGGACGGACAGAACAGAAAGCACTTCTGTTCTCGGCGCCACAGAGCAGTGCTTCCGCTCAGGAGCGGAGGAACGTGATGGAAAAGAGGGGTACGCGGTCCGGGAGCAGGCCGGAGGTGACACCGCATCTGACAAAGGACGCAACGACACGTCAGAGGCCAAATGGTTCTTACAAGAGGAATGCTTCCTCTGCAGAGTGCTAAGCAGAAAGGCAATTTCATTTCCTTAACAGTTGTTCCCTGGACACCCCCCAACTGTGTCTGCAGTAATTTTTTTAACCCTAAATATGCAACAGCCTCTCCCCCTCCCACCGTTTCACTGGAAACATCACTGTGCAGTGATGCGTGCTGGGAGGGGCAAACCCGAGGTTAATTTTAAGGTTCGTTTAAACATCTGCTCATTTTCATTTGGGAGGACATGATTTTCTTTAGTCAAACTCAATTTTCATTCAAAATGAGCCTGACTGCTGGGCGCTGATCTGATTACAACACAATGGCGCTGCCGACATGGACAGCAGGCTTCATTCTCGGGGAGAGACACCCACACCCCCTTATCCTGGTTGTCAGAACACAGACCAAGCCCGTGTCACCAAATGCAGCGAGTGTTCATACGTACACATAGGAAAAGTCCTCGACTTTACACCAGCCCAGAGGGAACACACACTGCTTTTCTAAAGGCCAGCCGAGGGCCTATTTCCAAAAAGCCTTCCCCCTTCTCTTTCAAAGCGAACCGGGTAGGTGCTCTGACCGCGGCTGCTGGACGGTACCCCACCACCACACCCGCGACAGCATGACTCAGCGTTCCAGAGAGGACAGCGGCGACTCAGCACTAAATCACCGCATGTGTCTCTCCAGCATTTCACGTCCACTAGTAATGACTAAAATGGGACCCATTTAAAGCTATCAAGTAGTGGGCTGTAGTTTGGGGGGGTAGGGGGCGAAGTCCCGCCCAGATACTGAGCTCAAACGTGAATGCAGTCCAAACCCTGCGTTGGCCCCTGCAGGGCTGAGAGTGCAAGGTCTCAGGCACCTTCTATGTCTTTCCGTGTTCAGTGGGCTGGTCATGCAATTTTAAGATAATTCTTTGAAAGCAGTAATACATACAAATATGACTATATAATAAGACCTGTAAGAAATCAAAATGAGTAATTCCTTTAAAATATAGTACAGTCTATAATCCAATCTTAGAAAGGTGGCATATAGCCTGTAAATATATATATATATATATATATATATGAGAGAGAGAGAGAGAGAGAGAGAGAGAGAGAGAGAGAGAGAGAGAGAATTTTCAACTTACTAGCTGAGAGCTTGTGCAAATGCCCTAACTTCAACTTTTCTGAATGTGTTTACAAAATTCCTTTAAAATAAGGGTGTCCCCCTCGCCCCAAAAAATGTATACACACTTTAACAGCTGCTAGCTCAATGTTGAAAATTAAATGTATTTTAATAAACACTGCCTTTATAATTATTAAAAGTGTGTGAACACATTTTTGGGACACCCTATATATATATAAAATCTATCCCTACTGATTATTATGATGATGGAGCAAACACATCTATAGCCCCTAACCTAGCATCTGGAACGCAAGCAAATTCGGTACACTCGCATAAACACAAAATACAGTCACAGGTTTCTAATCTCTCATCTAGAAATAATGTACCTTGGGGAAAAAAATCTTAACAGTGAATAAATCTCTCAATTTTCTGATCTGTTAAAGAGAATGAGTGAAGGATACCCAACATTGATTTTATTTTTAATTTTTTAATGTATCTTATTGATTTCAAAGAGGAAGGGAAAGAGAGAGAGAGAGAGAGAGAGAGAGAGAGAGAGAGAGAGGGAGAGAGAGACATCAATGATGAGAATTATCGACTGGCTGCCTCCTGCACACTCCCACTGGGGATTGAGCCTGCGACCCAGGCACGTGCCCTGACGGGAATCAAACCATGACCTCCTGGTTCATAGGTCCATGCTCAGCCACTGAGCCACGCTGGCTAGACTTCATCACTGACTTTAAACAGTACTGAGTGTGCTGTGCTTGACCAAAGATGTAAGTAAGACACAGGCCCTCCTGGCAGAACTGGCAGACTAGTTAGGAAAAACAACTTCCTAGACTTGAAGGAAGGAACCAGCAGGTCCCGGAGAGACACAGCAGCCTAGACAAGGTGTGGCAATGTGATGGAGTGGGGCAGCCAGAGCCCATCCACAGCAGCTCCACAGGACTAGCCGGCCAGGGTGACGGCGGAGACCTGCAGCGGCACACCGGGGCCAGCGCTGAGGCCGTGCAGGCGGGGCCAGGCAGCCAGGCCTCCTCCTCCCGGTACCTGGAGGCCCGCACAGGCCCACGGCGAGCGCTTCGGCAGAAGGGACAGTGCCTGCCTTGGATGAAGATTTCTGATATAGAAGAGAGTTTGGAGAGTAACTCCAGTATTATAAAGAAGAAAAAAGGTCAGTACTGCTTTACTTATTAAATCTTCTTCTTCTGTAAAAAGAAAAAAAAAAGGATGACTGTCAAGTTATCCAATCCACCACCCTGATGTGGGGGAAATCACACTAAAACCCGCAGGACTTCTCCCAGCTCCTGGGGGAGCAGTGATGGATTCAGCGGATGGATTCAACTTCCCAGTGGCCTGGGAATTTATAAGCTTCCCCCTAATAACAGTAAATTTAAATCCTGGTAGCCATAGTGACAGGTTATTCTAGTTCTATCGGAAATTTGGGAAGCAGCCATCAGCACCAGGCCCCGAGGCACGGAGAAAAGGCTTTCTTCATCGTGAGCAGCGGTCAAACCAATTTACCCATTCAAACTACAGGTAAGATTTTACTTAGCATTACTGAAATAACAGTCAGTCCCCTTTTTAATAAGGAGAATAATCTATTCACAGAGCACCCAGGCTGATTACAAGACAGCGATTTAAGCCATGCCAAAAAATACCTGATCTCTCTCTCACACACACACACACACAATAAAGTCAGAAAAAAGTGGGGTTCATTACAGTTGGAATTGCCCTCATGTTACCCTAAAGCAGTGGTCGGCAAGCGCGGCTCGCGAGCCACATGCGGCTCTTTGGCCCCTTGCGTGTACCTCAATCAGATTGAGGACGTCTTTAGCAAAGGCCAGCTGAGGAGCACCCCAATTACGTTAATAACAATGTACCTACCTATATAGTTTAAGTTTAAAAAACTGGGCTCTCAAAGGAAATTTCAGTCGTTGTACTGTTGATACTTGGCTCTGCTGACTAATGAGCTTGCCGACCACTGCCCTAAAGCTATTGCAGTGCAAGTACAACCAGAAAATTCTTTCAGAAAAGAACAAAAATGGGTGACCTTTCCTCTCTCGTTCTATATACACGTACGACCCCCGCGAACTGCCAGGTTCACAGACTGCGAAGCTCTCTGCGCCCAGACACCCAAGGGCACAGGTGACGCGGCCCAGGATGATGGGGTCAAAGACCTGGCAACGTTAGGCAATCACCTATTAGCATCCACGCCCAGAAGAACGCTCAGGGACAAAGGTGTAGGCATCGAATGGAAGGATAGAGAAGTGACCCGAGACCAGGCGGCTGCTCTCCTGAGGTACCGCCAGCATTCCCAGGACACGTGACACAAGGGAAGCGTCAGAAAGCCTGGTCAGGGTGTCACCAACAACTAAGCTGAGTTGAAGGCAACCCATTATCACACTCCTGGTGGGGGCCTGGGGGGGATGGGGGAGAGGGATGGGAGAGGTCAACGGGGAAAAAGGAGACATATGTAACACTTTCAACAATAAAGATTATTTAAAAAAAAAAATAAAACTGTGATGTTCAAAAAAAATTCTACCACAAAATTACGGGTTGGTCTTTATAATCAAACTAGAGGCCCGGTGCATGAAAATTCATGCACTGGAGGGGGTGGTCCCTCAGCCCGGCCTGCCCCCCCTCACAGTCAGGGAGCCCTCAGGGGCGGGAGGTGACCCGGCAATCAGGGGAAGGCGACACCATCACCACACCTCTGCTGCTGCCACTGCCGGCAACGCAAGCCTCAGGCGGCCCTGGTTACCTGAGCCTCCGGTGGCCCTGGGCGGCTGGAGTGCTGAGGGGACTGGGGGCCTCTGGAGGCAGGCACTCGGCAAGGCCGGCGGGGCTGAGGGGACTGGGCGCCACCATCTTGTGGCTGTGGGCGCCGCCATCTTTGAGGGCAGGGCAGTCAATTAGCATATTCTCTCCTTATTGGCTGTGGGCGCCACCATCTCTGAGGACTGGGCAGTCAATTAGCATATTCCCGCCTTATTGGCTGTGGGCGCCGCCATCTTTGCGACGGCATGAGGGTCCATTAGCATATTCCCTCTTTATCAGATAGGATGTAAAATTAAAGCGAACGAATAAGCCACACCAGGATATGAAATGAGGTTCTGGAAACTTTTTCAAAGTGCCATTAAATCTCATAATCTTATCACGTATGTAATTTCACCGACTATGCATCAAGAACTCTCTGTGGACAATATTATAACTGTGCACCCAAAACATCAGATGCATGTGGGTTTATTTCTCACGTTTCACCTCCCTCCAAAGAAGTTGGACTGCTAAGCTATGACCTCCAACGTCTCCCCTCAGTAGGCTTCAGTGGATTCGTGAATGAAGCAGCTGAGTGAGTGCTGGCTGGAGCATTACCCCCGTTATTAATGCGCCCAACTCCCACAGAAGGATGAAAAGCATAATAAATTGAAGGAGCTTTGCCAATGGTCAATACCCACTATTTATTGGGTTCTGGCCGATTCACCAGTGGCACCAACCACAGCCTACGTAGACTGCTGCTGGGCTTCCATCTGAACGTAAACTCGTACGCTAGCTTCCAAGGCAACCAACAATGGGCAGGTCACACCCATCATCTCTGAGGACAGGAAGCCTTTAGCTATTAGTTTCAGATGTATCCTGATCCAGTCAAAGCCATCAGGCATCGTAGAGCCTGTGACTGTTGCCCCTTGGGATTGCCACTGCGTGATCTGGTTAACAGCCTCTCCATTGAAAATTAAAAATTAACATATGCCTCTCAAAACGTCATTGAGTCCAAAGTTGACATATTTCTAATGCTAAGTTATTTTTCTCTGGAAAAAAAATTTAACTTACTTTCATCGGTTTAATATTTTTAAATCACAGCTATAAAAATTGTAAACTCTTATAAAACGTTAACTACCAGCACACAAAAATCTATCTACAACTAAAACAAAAATGCTTGAATTGTGGTAATGGATCAATAGATGTTTGAAAGAAATCAGCCTTGAGGTCTTTGGTTGACCTAAACCAAAGAGAAAATATCAAAACGTTGTTTTTCTTAATGAAAGTTCAGCTTATGATTTGCAAAAGAGATGGACTTCTGGTGGATGCTAGTCCTGCCCACAACTTAAACACCAATTAACTTATAAAAAGAGGATGACAACTCTACATGTCAGTAATCACAATTTATACACCTCTCTTATTACCCATTTTTTAGAACATGGGGAACCGCATAAGAAAAGTGGTGCTAGGTCAAAGAGCAGAACTTCTGAAATAATGAAGCACTGAACACAGTGTCCTTGCTCTGCTTCTTCCTGGGCAGAAAAACGAACCTCTCTTTTCCTTTATAAACAGACTAGAGGCCCGGTACATGAAATTTATGCACCGTGGGGGTGTCTCCTCAGCCCAGTCTGCACCCTCTCCAACCTGGGACTGCCTCGGGGGATGTCCGACTGCCGGTTTAGGCTCGATCCCAGGGATCGGGTTTAAAACGGCAGTCGGACATCCCTATCACAATCCGGGACTGCTGGCTCTAACTGCTCACCTGCCTGCCTGCCTGATCACCCCTAACTACCCCCACGGCCACCCTGATCACCCCTAACCACCTCTGCCTGCCAACCCGATCATCCCTAACTGCCCCCATGCCAGCCTGGTTGCCCCTAACTGGCCCCACCTGCCAGCCTGGTTGCCCCTAAATGCCCCCTGCTGGCCTGGTTGTCCCCAACTGCCCCCCTCTGCTGGCCTGGTCTCCCCTCACTGTCCCCCTGCCAGCCTGGTTGCCCCCAACTGCCCCCCCCTGCCGACGTGGTCGCCCCCAACTGCCCCCCCCCCGCCAGCCTGGTCGCCCCACGCAGCCTGCTGTTCAGTCGTCCTTCTGGTTGTTTGGTCGTGACAGCCCCTGGCCTTTTATAAATTAGGATATGCAATCACAGCGCTCAGACCTACGAGATGACTATGAGGCCTGCAGGTGCTAACTCATGAAGAAAAAACACACCTTCATCTCTAGCAGAGTGTTCACTGAAGAACGATCAGCAGCGTTTGATCCTTTCGGGATGACATTCACGCTGACAGAGTGACCGTGGGCGTTGGTAGGCCCTGGCCAGCCACCAAGCCCATTACTGCAGGAGACCAGGGAGAAATCCTCTGGAGATTCTAGGCAGAGTGCTCCCTCCACCCCAGAAAACAGTGCCCCACTTTCCAAGTGCAGATACCGGCAGCTTATTCGTATGAAATGGGATGGAAAACAGAGTACCCCCCTCCCCACCCAGCCAAGGGTCAGCGCATGGTCTTGTGAAGTGTGTATATGATATGTACATGAGCATCCAGGTCCATGATGTAAAATATGTTTCTGACCATGTTTCCAGTCCTAACAATGGGAAACCTACTGCTCTCAGAGGCACGGGTGGACCCTCATCCCAACAGGACATCTGCACAGCAATCTCCCACGCCTACCTGGAGGCTGAGGCGAAGTCACTGCCACAGGCCGTGAGAAAGCGGCCTCTTCGGAGCTCCTGGGGAGAGGACTTGTCCCTCCCGATGCCAGAACCCTACCACGGTGCTCCCTCCTCCAGGCAGAGAGAGCTGCAGTGCTGCCAAGACTTCCCCAAGAGGAGGTCGACCTTGAGAGCACCAAACCCTCCTGGAATGACCTTGAGAGCACCAATCCCCCTGGTAATGACCTTGAGAGCACCAATCCCCTCGGGAATGACCTTGAGAGCACCAATCCCCCCGGGAACGACCTTAACAGCACCAATCCCCCTGGGAATGACCTTGAGAGCACCAATCCCCCGGGAATGACCTTGAGAGCACCAATCCCCCCGGGAACGACCTTGAGAGCACCAATCCCCCCGGGAACGACCTTGAGAGCACCAATCCCCCCGGGAACGACCTTGAGAGCACCAATCCCTCCTGGAACGTGCTGTAGAATCCCGAGCGCATTCCATTTCCATGGGAGGCGAGCCTGATCCCACATGTGATGAGCTCCCTTCAAGAGTGAATTAAAAATGCAGAATCAGACGCATTTACGAGCACACACACTCATCCATTTAATGCGATCTCTTTCTTGTTTAAAGCAGCTCTTTAGAGCAGCGGTTGCCACTCTTTCAGACCTCGCGGACCACCAGCTGGCGACCGCTGCTTTAGACCATTTTTTCAGCTCACCAGATATATAACCAAAAAATTAGTTCCAGAAATCTAGGAAAGCCAATGTCCTCTTACATGAGTAAGGACCACATAATTTATTGACAAAAGGACCTACACAAAAAAGCCCAAAGTAGATATTTTAAGTTCTACAGTATTTCAAAGTGATAATTTCCTTTTAAGGTTCTTTGCCGTGTTCACAATCTAGAATTATATCGTCTTTTTTTAAAATACTAACATTTGTTTTCTGCTAGGAACGGCTCTAGACACTATCTGTGGCTCAGCAAAATTCCTATGTTGCAGCCCATTCCCTCAGATGAGGGTGCTGGGAGGGAAGGGCGTCAGGAGGTTTGTGGGTCTGAGGATCAAGACCCAGTGATGGAACTGGAATCTTTAAAAAGAGGGAAAAAATAAAAACAAGAAGCCCAGGGAGATCCCTTGCCCCCGCCGAAGCAGCCAGGGCCTGGCTCTGGGACCTCCCAGCCTCAAGGGCAGCGAGGAGTCAATTCCTGTTGCTGGTAAATCATCCACTCCATGATTTCCTGCTGTAGCAGCCAAAGTGGGCCGAAACAGAGGAACTCAAGAAAGAAGGTTCCCAGAGAGTCAATTTTCTGTCCATTTTTAAAAAGCCTAACATTCTAAATAACTTTGGCTTCACTACGTTGCAAGGAAAGAGGCCACGGAAGTGAGATCAGCACAGCAAACCCCCCGTGCGTGCACACTGCGGGCTCCGCACGGCACCCCTTACCTCGCGTCTTAAGTGTCTAAGCGCGTCACAGGAGGACGTTACCAGAACCCTCACGCAGCGTGTCCATCACCGCCGTGCGATTTTCCACTAAGATCTGACCTAGAAAAGGCCCTTAACCTTTTGCACTCGGATGTCGAGTGTGACTCGACACAGTTAGCATTAGAATAAAGGAATAGAGAAAAAAGCAAGCGAGTGCAAAGGGTTAATTTTTCTCCCTCTCCTCTCTCTCTCTCACAATATAGCCTTTCAAGAAGATCAAAATATTTTGGTATACATTTAGAAAATGGTCCATCTAAAAAGAAGAGAAAAAAAAATGAAGGATAAACTAGAGAAGAAAATGTTCCCAAAGCAGGTTTTTGTGTGTGTGGGTTTTGTTTGTTTGATTTGGGGCCTGAAACAGTGTGACCCAACAGCTTCAATTTTCCTTTTACCCAAAGACTTCCTACCAATTCCACAAGCCAGTGTTCCATTTCCACGTTCTCAATGACGACGTCACTTTTTACAAGACATCCATACTATTCCCTGCAAAAGATGATACTCTACTTCCCAGTAAATCTCCAAACTTTTGTTCATATTCATTCACTCATCTATCAACTAGGGTTAAGGCCAGGACTTGCCAGCCACTGTGCCGGGCACGGGGGTACCAGGTGCAGAGGGGATGCAGCCCCCACCTTGGAGAGCCGAGTACCACCTGGGGACCACAGCAGGAAAGACCCCTGACCAAAGCAACACCCATCACCTCTCTGCCTGATGCTTCCCTCTCTGGCCATGATCCCATAAAGGTGACTCTTATTCACCGAAGTCATAAGCCTGAGCACCCTCCTCACTGCGGCCTTCGGTGAGCTCAGCAGCAGGTAGGACGCAACGCCAGGCACGTCGGGGGACGCTCACCGCCCACTGCCTTACACAGCTGACGATGCTCATCAGCCAGCGGGACTGGGAGCCCAGGGGTGGGAAAGGCTGGGGATTCTACTAATTCAGCTGTTTAGAGATTGCGTGCAGGGTCAGGTCTCTCCACTCTGCCTAAAGTGGATCCTGACAAGAGCTCCTGAGCATCTGTGCTTCTTTAGTGCCATCGAGGGAGAGAACAGCATGGGGGGAAGGGCGGGAGGTGATGGGCCTGGGGACGGAGGGGGTAAAAGACGTAACAGGTTTGCGAGGGACTCTCTCTCCCTACCCTTGACCTCCCTGGTCCAGAGGGTTCCCCCACAGTCACAGGAACAGGAGCGTGATACTCCAGGGACCAGGGGTGGCCTGAACTCCTAAAGCTAGGGCTGCAAACAGTCAAGAAGAAGATACCCAACAGCAATGAGGGATGGGTCTCAGGGGAGCCGCCATGATGACGTCCCCCATGCAAATGATGTACACAAAACATCCTTCACCCACTGTTTACAGCCTCTGACATCAGCTCCATCCACGCTGTCCTCTCCAGAAGCCATGATTGCCCAGTTCTCCTTCCCAGCTGCAGATAATCCCGCCTCATCAGCCAACTATCCCCTCACTCTGGCACTCAAGGATCTTGGGGGCGTATCCGCCAGCAAAACCTTCCTCCCATGTCAATCTGGTCACACACACACACACACACACACACACACACACACACACACACACACACACACACACACACACACACACACACACGCCTTCTCGCTCTGTCTCTCCTCCTCATCTATCCAAACTGCCATTCCCCAAAGCGTCTTCTCCAGTGACTGGTCACTGCTGGATCCAGGCCCTCGTTCACCCGAGCACCCAGGTGCAGCCCATGGAGACCCCGCCGGGGGTTAGGACAAGGGCAGCGGGGAACGCCCTGCAGACCTGGGTTCAAGCCTCATGCCACCACTGGCTACTGGTCTGCCTTGGAGAAAGCGCTGGAAAACTCTTTATACCAGAATTTCTTTTTGGTGACACAGGGTGAGCACTTTTGCATTAAAGATAAATTCTTTAAGCATTAAAGATAAATTCTATTTAGAACCTGGCACATGCAAGTCACTGATACATTAAAAATCTATTATCATGACGGATCCATGAAATCTCGTGTGCGTGCCCTGTCTGTGGCTCCCTGGTTGCGCCTATGTGCTGGCTCTTCCCTGACGTCTAGAATGCTGGGCAACAAGAGGACCCATGGCTGACCCTGAGCCCGGGGAGCTGGTGGCCGCGTGGCTGGCAAATCCGAGCTGCTGCTTCCTGAGGGCCGCACCTGTCTGCTGCCACCTTCCACAGATCCCTCTCTCCTTCCGGAGGAGCAGACCTATGGCTGACGGGACGCTGGGCAGATGGTGGTGCAACAACCTGCTCCCAAGGCGACGACAAGGAGAACAGAACTGAGAGTCTCTGATAACCCATCCTGGCTCAACAAGGTGGAACAACGGGACCAAGGAACAGGAGAATTCTGCGAGTACTCACTAGCATCCCCAGGACACACAGCCAAGTTCATGCTCATTCCTGGGGGGGAAATAAACGTGTACCTTGACTGGCAATATGGACTTAAAAACCCCAGGGAAGCAAGTGAGTCCGAGCATGTGGGCAGAGAGGGTCGGGTGGGCGGGTCAGGAAGCGGAAGGTGCAGGAGACTCTCCACCAGAAGGGCCTTCCTGAGAGGCGCCGACCTCAGGGCTGGAGAGAGGACTCCGTACCATGGACAGAACCCAGCAGACAGTGCCCACACCACGTCCAGCCACTTACTGACCTGATTCGCTCCGAGCCGCCCTCCTCTGGGAGCTCAGTCTCACGAGGTGCTAACAGGAAGGCCCACCCCTACCTGACTCAGAGCTTGGGCAGCTAGAATAAAACCGACGGACCTGCTCAAGGAGTCTCAAATGCTCTGCAGACGTAATCCACTTGTAAATAACCGCCTGCAGGCCCAAGGTAAGGCATGCCTCGCACCTTCCCAAGCAGCGCTGCTGAAATGCCCGCACTGGGAGCAGCAGCCAGAGCGAGAGCCAGCAAAGCCCAGGAGGAATCTCATCTGAATTGCCTGGCTCATGTAAACGGCTGCCGGAAAAATAATTCATTGTAATAATTATTTGAGATGGTTAAACTGCTAAGCCTCTGAGAATGAAGCACTCGTACGGGAGGAGAATGCATGCTATCTACTCATTTGTTCATCATCAGTGGAGTGGCCATACCACACTGTGGCTTTATCAGTGTGAGCAGATAATGTGGATTACGAAGGGACCGTTTCCCCGCAGTGTAAATGCAACAAGATGCTTTAGTGTCTTCTGCAGCCCCAGGATAGACAACAATCCACAAACGACACCACAGCAGACTGGTGCGTGAGCTGCAGGAACAATGCCATGTGCGCATCAGGGGAAAATGAGCAGGGTTTCACGTCACCAGGGAATTAGGAGAACAAATATTCAGCTCCGCTGAGACGTTTCTCTGACGGGTCCTTAGGGTGGCCCGTTATCTGTGGCCTTCAAAACCACATAGAAACTCTACAGAGACATCGTTATCATTCAAACGATTACCACTAGCAGTGACCCCTCTCCCCACCACCACAGCTCAGCTCAAAACTGGCAGGCCTGCTGACACCCATGATTCAACACAAGAGCAGGAATGCTGGCGTCCAAGGCAATGCCATTAAGAAAGCATGAAAGACCTGGTCTTCAAAGTAACAGCGAAGGAAAGCACCTATCAGAGGAACGTGGTCCACACTGAACGAGGGGAAATAACAGGTGAGAACGCCAGTGGCTTTCCGCTTACACGCGGGCAAATCCCACCAGAGTGAGCTCTGCAGGCCCAACAAGGAACCATGAAAGCGGCGCTTCAGGCTCCTGCGGAGACACGGCTGACAACATGCAAACAAGGCCCACCGCGCTCAGCTCTCCCACGCCCCCACGGAGTCCTCGCTGGCTGCCTTCTGCCGGTTTAGGGGGCAACCACCCATTGACACAAAAGTTCTCCAGATGAAATGGAGACTCTGAAACAGCTGGAGATGTGCTTTCCAAAGACATGTGCGTTCCTGAGAACAGATCATTTTTATTTTGTGTGGAATGAAGTCCACTTTTCAGCAGCATTCTGAAACCCCTCCCCAGGATGACCTACATCCCCCTTACGTCCACCTTCACGCACCTGCAAGTTTCCTCCATCAACCGGACAGCTACGTCAAACTTTCAGATGTGACCATACACGCCTCTGTTCAAAGGAGGATTTAAAATAAGTGCTGGGCCCTGACCGGTGTGGTTCAATGGACAGAGCATCGGCCTGCGGACTGAAGGGTCCCAGGTTTGATTCCGGTCAAGGGCATGTATACCTTGGTTGCGGGCACATCCCCAGTAGGGGGTGTGCCGGAGGCAGCTGATCGATGCTTCTCTCTCATCGATGTTTCTTACTCTCTATCCCTCTCCCTTCCTCTCTGTAAAAAATCAGTAAAATATATATTTTTAAAGATTAAATAAAAATAAATAAATGACATAAGTGCTGGCATTGATCCCTGGGGCTACTATGTGCCCGGGGTGCCAGTGAGGTGTCCTGATTCTACTGAAGCTGTGGCCTTTGGGGGGGCGGGGGTGGGTGGGATCAACGAACAGGTCCTAACGTGAGTGCAAAGATCAATTACACACGTGCAAGACGGTGAGCAGTGCATCTGAAAACCAGAAGGGGGTTTAGTCACCCACAGTCCTACCCGGGCCACCCGGCGAGGCGCTGCCCACCCCGGGCGGCACGGGAAGTGCTGCATGGGCTCTGCGGCAGGCAGAGGGCACAGGTCACGGCAGGGCACAGGCCACGGCAGGGCAGCGCCGCGCGGGCTCCGGGGCGGGGGCCTCAGAGTCCTGGCTGTGACAGGCAGGAGGAAACCAGGGGGCTCACACACCACTACAGAAATTGTTGGATGTGTTGCCTGTGGCAGAACAGATTCCAGGAGCCAAGGTGATTATGTCCGGACACTGGAAGGTCTCCAAAAGGTAAGTTCCAACCCCAGCATTCTGTGGGCCTTGCTGACCACCGTGGCTCCCTCCCTGGAAAACACCTGGCGCATGACAAATGCTCAGAGAGACGAGGAGAATGAGCCCGGCCGGCGCGGCTCAGTGGTTGAGCGTCGCCTATGAACCAGGAGGTCAGGTTGGATTCCCGTCAGGGCACAGGCCCGGGTTGCGGGCTCCATCCCCAGTGTGGGGTGTGCAGGAGGCAGCCGATCCATGATTCTCTCTCATCATTGATGTTTCTCTCTCTCTCTCTCCCTTCCCCTCTGAAACCAATAAAAATATATATTTTTAAAAAGCACTAGTGGAATGAGCAACGATCCAGTAAATGACCCAGGACATAAAAGGATATCCTCGCTCTGTGTGGTGCCAGACGCTGGGACGGGCCTGGGTGAGAACCCAGGAGCAGGTGCTGCCGAGAAGCCTCGGAAGCAGCACTTCGGCCAGCAGCGCCCTCCCCGGAGGCAGGCTCTAAGGAGCGATCCTCCTCCCGGGGCGGCTGGCAGGGGGAGAGCCATCTGTCACGGAGGCTCCAGCAAGGAAGACACTGCTTACATCACCGACCCCACCCCGCCCCCGGGGTTCATTTCTGTCCTGGCCGCCATTCCTGCCAAGCCAACCGTCTGCTGACATGCAGTCACCGAGCAGAGATGAAGCATTCTAAGCCCTCAGAGGCGTGGCTCCACCACACGTGTTCCGCGTGGTTCCCAAACGCAGGGCCATCGGGGCGGCTGAGCAGCTTGTCAGACAAGCAGGCCTCCGAGGCCCACGTGAGCTCACTTCTCCAGGCGACTCCACGCCATTGTCCAGCAATTCGCTTCTCTCCCGCCATCACTTCCCCTCCCACCCCCCGGCCCACTGGGTTGTTTGCCATCATCATGCAAACACGTCACTCCCATCTTTAAAAAATACCCGCGGCTGACCCCACATCCCTGGCCGATGACCACCCAATCTCTCTTCTTTTACAGAAAAGTTCCGTCTCTATCCAGCGTCCCTCCTCCCCGACTGCTGAGTACACCCGATCAAAGCACCAGCCACCGCCAAGCTGCAGTCATGGTGACTCCTCAGGCCCCATGGGAGCCGGCGCCTCAGCAGCATCTGGCTCAGGCGGTCCCTCCCCTTTGAAACACGCCCTCACCTGCCTTCGAAGACACCACACCCTCTGCCTTGTCTCCCACCTCCCTCCTCGCTCCTTCTCCTTCTTCCATCCGCCCCTCCACCCGGATTTCCCAACAGTGGAGGGCTCAGAGGCTCGATAGGAAACCATTTCTTCTCTTCCTTCAGTTTTCTCCTCCTCAAACTCGGCCACGTAGTGGCTTCACCTGGGTCATGACGTTACTGTTTATACACCTGGGACTGCCCACTCTGCAGCCAAAACCACCCCACTGAACCCCAAGCCCACGTTTCAAGGTTTCCTTGACATCTCCGACATTCATCTCTGCAGAGCCAAGCCACGTTCCCGATATTCCCCATCACAGTCACTGTCCCCTTCCTGATGTCCAGACCGAGTACCGCAGAGTCATCCTTGACGCCTCTTTTCCATACCACCCATCCAACCCATCAAATCCCATCACTCCGTTTTCAAAACATCAAGAATCAAGTTGGACTTCTGCCTCATACACATGGATTCTTAGATAGGTCACCAAAAGAAAAAGCAGTAAGAGAAAAAAATAAACTGCATTGCATCAACTTTTGTGCATCAAGAAGTGAAAAGACAACTCAGAGAATGGAAAATATATCTGACAAAGGTCTAGTCTCTAGTATCAAATACGTGAAGAACTCTTACAACTCAAAAACAAACAAACAAAAAACAATCCAATTTAAAAGTGGGCAACAGGCTGAACAGACACTTCCTCAAAGCAGATGTACAAATGAGACACGTGATGGGAGACTCAATGTCATGAGTCGTAAGTCATTAGGAAAATGCCAATCAAAACCACTTCACACCCACTAGGATGTCTGCAATCAGAATAAGTGAAAGATAAGTTTTAGTGAGGATGTGGAGAAACTGGAACCCTGTATATTGCTAATTGGAATATAAAGTGGTTCAAATGCTCTGGAAAACAGTTTGACAATTCTTCAGAAAGTTAAACATAGAATTACTCTATGAGCGGTCAACTCTACTCCCAGGCTTATACCCAAAGAAACCTAAAACAGGTACTCAAAAAAGTACATGTAAACACATTCATACCAGCACTATTCACAGCAGCCAAACGGTGAAAACATCCCAAACGTCCATCAACTAATGAATGGGTAAACAAATAGTTTACAAACCACAAACTACAAACATACAACCAGGAGGTCACGGTTCAATTCCTGGTCAGGGCACATGCCCAGGTTGAGGGTTTGATCCCCAGTGTGGCGCGTGCAAGAGGCAGCTGATCCATGATTCTCTGTCATCGCCGATGTTTCTCTCTCTCTCTCTCCCTCCCCCTTCCTCTCTGAAGTTAATGAAAATATATTTTAAAAAAATATTTCAGGACTGTCACCTGAAGATACCACACGACAGCTCCCTCCGAGCATGTAAATGCCCAGGACACTCCATCAGTCGGTAAACGAATCTAAATCAAATTCCATCTGATTGAAAATAATCACCATGTGCTGCCCAGCGCTGGAGCATGAAGTTACTGAGAATACTCGTGGTAATTGCACGTTGCTATTTGCGTGCACCCGAGTCGGCGCGTGTGCTGGGAGCCGTCTGAGCACAGGCCCCAGGCAGAGCCCGGGAGCATCATGCTCCACATGCCGGGCGTCCCCCCTGCCCACCCCCTCCCCGCCTCCCGGGGCGGCAGTCCCTCCAGTGTCAGGTGCACCGCCGGCCACAGGATGGGAATGTATGATTGCAGGTCTTTTATTTTCAACTAAAGTGCCACCACTAGAGATTTTTCCAGCTCAGTGGACTCTAAGTTAAACCATCAAGGGCTAAATATGCTTTTGCACAGCCCCACACATTCTGCTTATAAACAGGTAGGCACAAAATACTAATGGCGACAGTACGGGAGAGGTGTTTTCCTGATGGGGGTGCGCCTTACAGCCACCAATTCTCCAATGTGTCCAGTAACACACAGTCAGGGTGTTGAGTGGGAATGAGGAAGACCCGCTCTGAGATAAACTTGTCCCAAGACACTGGTTAGGCTAGCATCCATGAGCCCCCACTCTTCCCTGCATTCTACCATAGTGGGTTTTCATCATCACCATCATCTACACTAATAAAAGAGTAACATGCTAACTGACTGTACCTTTGTGACACCCACCAGCCAATCAGGAGTGAGTATGCAAATTAACCCAACAAAGATGGCAGGTTAATTTGCATACACAGGTGCGAGCAGCCAGGGGCAGGGTGGGACGCTTGCATCGTCACCATGGCGACGATGCAGGCGTTCCACACCACCCTAGCCACTCAGGGCCTCTAGGCAGCATGGGAAGGTGGGAAGGTGGGAAGGTGGGAAGGTGGGAAGGTGGGAAGGTGGGAAGGTGGGAAGGTGGGAAGGTGGGAAGGTGGAAAGGCGGCCCCGGCCAGAGCGAAGGCAGTGCTGGCAGTCAGGGGAAGGAAGGCCCATTCTTTCACGAAGCTTCGTGCATCGGGCATCTAGCCAGAAATCATCAGAAAGCAGGACACCTGGGTTCTAACTCCAGCTCTGCAGCTAACCATCTAAAGAGATGAAGAACCTACACGCTCTCTGAGCTACAATGGACTTACGGGAAAACGCAGGGTTGGCAGTAAGTGCTTACAAATGATCCTAACTTACAAAGGTAAACACAGGAAAATACCCCGGGATAAAAAAGGAATGTTTTTCACCTGAGGGGAAACAGGAAAATGAAAAACGCTATGAAGTGAAATGGAAACGGGGATTAGAGAAGAACGAACATATTTCAGCCCTAATAAGACGAGGCCGACAAAAACGCAAAGGAAAATACTGCCATGCTCGACGTGCCTTTCGGCCCAGTAATTCTGCTTTGAAGCACAAACCCCCCAAGAAAATATCCCTCCAGAAAAATCAAAGCCCCCCACCGAAGAAGCTGCACAGCAGCGGGACACGCGAGGGAGGGCGCCGCACGCAACCTGTGAGGACGCACGCAGGGCGCCGTGACGCGAGGCCTGGTAGTGCTGACAACACGGAACAGGGGCCGCCACGGCCCATGGTCACATGCTGAGCGGTTTCCAGAAGAGGGGGCACAGCCCACAGGACAGGACCGGGGCCGGAAAGGTTCGTCGCCACGTGCACTCGCCCTCCTCGGGCTTTCACAAGGCAGCGAGCTGATGCGCCGGCAGAGCACCTGGAGGGACAGAGCTGGTCACCGGTCCGTCCTCTCTCCAGGTCATTCCCGCGGCAAAACATAAAACGGGGTGGGGTGGGGAGAAGGGGGTGCTCCCAAGCCGGCAGTCGCCAGCCGGAGGTCCGCAGACCGCTGGTGGCCCGTGAGGTCCGAAAGGGTGGCGACCGGCGGCTTATGGAAACCTTGGGAAGCTGGAGCCCGGCTTTGACAGCTCTTCTCTACAGCTTTTCTAACAGCGAACACCCCGTCTCCATCTAACGCTGAATGGTGTTCAGGCGCCTTCACAAAGGCTGTTACCGAACTGTCTGCAGAACAACCCGCACCCGTGGCATGTACGGACCAAACTGTTCCACTTCCGTACGAGGTCTAGTGCGCCGGGAAGGGGCCTATGAACGCACACCATACGCTTCGCTGGACCACTCTCCTCCACCCCCGACCGTCATCAATGGGAAATTAACGGGAACGTCCACAGTTACAGGTTATAACTTCAACGTAACTCCTGACTCTCAAGTCGACCTTAATATGGTAGGACTTGCCAAAGAGTGGGGACTGTTGCCTGTTTCTGAGGTACAATGACCTCTTTCCTCAAACACTGTGGGTCCCCAAACCATGGCAAAGTGCTCCCGCTGGCCGGCCCAGCAGAGACCCCGCGCAGCCTCAGGGTGTAAGGTAAATGGACTTCTGAGGCCACAGAATTCATGCACAGAATCACGGCATGGTACTTGGGTCCAGGGTACAGATGCACCTTCTGGTGACCATCCACTAAACAACAACCCTAAGACACAAAAGGCAAAAACCTAGGATTCTTCTAAGTACTGATTCTCCGAAAGAAACTCAGCCAGTGACAACACTCTTGTAAAAAGGAACGTTAACGTATCACAAAAGTCTGTTTTCTTCCTCCCGAAGAGAATTTTTTTTCCCCTATGGATCAATATTTTGAAGTACATGTTTTAAGCTTTGAGATGCTGGTATCCTTTAACATATTCCATGAATGAAATAGAAAGAAAATTAATAATGTGTCATGAGCGGAACAGTTTTTTGTTTGTTTTTTTAAAGCTAAAGAATAAAAATGGTAAGAACTGGGCCCCGGGATTTAAAGAAACTCTACCAGAGACAACCACACACACTTCTCTTGGTGACGGCTACCGCACAGAGTCAAAAGCATTTCCAATCTTCCGCATCTGGAACTCAAGGAAAATTCCAAGTGCACAGATTACACGAAAAAGACACTGGCAAGCAGCTATCCCCGAGTTCTACCGTCACCAGCATTATCGGATAATTAGAAAACAGGCTTTCATTTTTGAACCTGTTTAACATGCCAAGGAATTTCATCTTAAATCAATGGTTTCTACAGACAGACCATATGTTTATTTGCAACCAATAAATTCAAGCTCTTAGGAAAGAGAGTAGGAGGAATTATTCATTTAAAAATGAATCTAAAAAATAAATTGCCAAAATGCAACCCATTCCACTGACATTTTTTTTTATCCACCTGATTCTATAAAACTGAATCAATTATTTTTTTTCAGTATTCAAGTAATATTTACAGGTCACATGGGTCCTCGGGTGCCACCTAATAGTTTTAGGGATTTAAAGAAAATGACGCATGTGCAGAAAAGCTCCAAGACTCATATTAAGCTCGACCAAATCCACACGCTTTGATTGGAATGAAACCTCTATCTTGTTAACCATTACCCATCAGATGAGATAGCAATTCAATATTGAAACAGGCTGATCTAATATTTACTCATTAAAATACCTTGTAATGAGGCAGGGATGAGAAGATGTCTTTAAAAAATAAAATCAGCTTCAGAAAGATCACACAGGTGTGAGCAAATCACAATTAGAATACAAATGACAACCTGCAGCCAAGAATGTGAGTAGCTAAGAGGCCATTAACATTTCCAAGTTCTCTGTCTATGGTATTCTTAAATCCTGCCCCACTCAAGTTCTTTAGGGCTGCAGACACTTCAATTAGAGCTGTGTGGTTGAGTCCTGTATAAATTCATTAGTTGAGGTTGCAGATTTTTCTAAAAGCAGCTCTCCAAAACAACCTCAGAGAGATGCACGGTTTGTGGGGAATTAGAATTTAAATACAACTTACTAATCAATTCTTCTTGCTTTCACATTTCAATGACATTTTGTGCAATGATAAGTAAGTCCTTGAAAATTCAACTAACCAATCTTTTATTTGATTTCAATTAGAGGTAAAGGGGGGGGTCAATTTTGCTTTTGACACTCACATTTTCTTTCAGGTTTTATCCATATGGCACGAGTTTTCCTACAATAACTATACAGGAACTCGATCCATATTTAAGCAGGAGAGGAGTCTATCTTTGACATTCACATATGCAACAACCAAATTAGCTATCGAGTAATGTCTATAAACAATGTCATAGCGAAAGCACGCATTTCACGCTCCTGTCTCAGACTTTACCTGCTAACGCTGTTCGTCATAACTGAGCTAAATATTAAAGTTTGGCATGTTTTATCAAAGAGAATATCACAGTAATGTCTTTAATTCAAAATAGTAAGTGGATTGTAGCTGTAAATAACTTTGAAAACCATTTAGACTCAGATGGCTGGTTAAGTTTTATCCTTCGAAATAAGTAAAATATGTGCAGAAAACGTAAAAATTAGTCGTGTCACGGCTTCCACCGTAAGTTAAAACTAGAAAGGATCAAGAGCCTTCCAACACCGCGTGAGGGACCCGGGAGCGCTCCTCTGACCCGCACACGAGGTCCCCACCCTCTCCTGGGGTGACCAGGAAGCTCCCGCTTGCTAGCAGAGCTGATGGGCGGCCTTTGTGGGTCAAGGGCGCAGACACTGCGGACAAAGAGGGGGGACTGTACCATTGAGAAGAGGCTGTCCTTCGTGCACGTCCTGGGCCAACACCGCGCTGTACACATCCTCGGGAAAGCCCGTCTTGCACGTGGCGACCTCCCCGGAGGCCCCTGCGGAAGCCTGCAACACAGAAAAGAGCGTGTCCAGTGCTGCACCCACAAACGCCCCGTCCCCCACGGTGATCCCGGGCTGTGGAGGCAGGAGGGTCAGCTTCTTGATAACCGGCGTGGAAGAAACCAACCCCACTCCTCTTGCCCAGCAACATGTAAATCACACACATCCCGCCTCTCCTAGGAACTGGGCCTCCCATGACCTGCTCCTGGGGCTGAGGAACCAGCAGGGACCTGGGGGCGGGGCGCCCAGCAGCGTGCGGGCCCCACTCCAGCATGGCTAACCTCACTTTTCAAGAGAAGTGTACACATCCAAGCACACGGCCTTCTAATCCTCACCTCACGCTGACTGGGGACGTTTGTGTCACTATTTACTCCGATAATTAAAAAACGAAGCGGCGATACGTACATTCACTGCAGGGTGTAGTGTATTTTATACCGAGTAAAAGCAACCTATCCAAATTGTGTGTGTGTGTGTGTGTGTGTGTGTGTGTGTGTGTGTGTGTGTGTGTGTTTCAAGGGTAGGGATACAGCCGGCGTGGCTCAGTGGTTGAGCGTTGACCGATGAACCAGGAGGTCATGTTCAATTCCAGGTCAGGGCACATGCCCAGGTTGCGGGCTTGAACACTGATTACATGTAGTCACCAGTTCTCATCACTGATGCTTCTCTCTCTCTCTCACCCTCTCCCTTCCTCTCTGAAATAAAAATATTTTTAAGTATACATATATATAGTATATTTCTTTTCGTAACAAGTATGTTTCTTTTTTAGACTTCAATCTGGAAAGGGAGCTCTGGCCAGCTCCCTCCCTGTCACCTACACAGGTGGTGCCTGGTGCTGAGAGCTCCACCACGCCCCGCGCTCGCCACCCAGCCCGCCCGCTGTCCCGCTGCTCCCTCCAGCCCAGCCATCCTCACAGGACCCTGGTCCTCAGACAAGGCGCAGCCTCTGAATGAGTTACTGACTTCCTTGCACTGAGGGGGACCCCAGCATGGGGGAGGAGGCGTGGAGGCAGGCTGAGGAGCGGGGAGGCAGAGAGGAAGCAGGAGACAGGGTGCGCAGGGGTGGATCGGAGACTCTGGGGCAGTGTCTGGCACGTTGCTGGCTGCTGAAGCTGGGAGAGGGGTGCTAGTGGCTAGAGCTCAGGATGGCTCCCAACCATCACCCAAGGCCTAGGAGGCCTCCCCCGCCCCCCCGGCGAATTACCGACCCCAAATGTCAGTAGGCACAAGGGTGACACCCAAGAAAAAGGGGTGTCCTCCTGCCCTTTGACTCCTCCAGCAGTGGGAAGCCCACCTTCTCTTCAAACAGCTCCCCACACTCTTATTGGAAAATTCTCCCTTCCAGAAAGCACAGCCCCAGCGCGTGGCTCCCCACAACATGCACTCCCCACTCCCCGGGCGGAGAGGACACCCTGGAAGTTAGAATGTGAGAGACCCAGCCCCTCAGAAACGTCCCCACAGCAAGGGAGAGGCTGAGTCACGTGCGTGCTCTTAGGTTTGAATGAAGCAGGTGTGGCGGCTGGCAGGGCCATGGCACCCTCAGCCCCAGGGCGCCTTATGTGCCACGCCAGCTCAGCCAGGGTCAGTGACGCCGAGTGGGGGCGGCTGAAAGGCTTAGAAAAGAGAAGACAAGAGAAGAAAGCTGGGTCTGGGTGGGACACTGCTCCTGGATGGAGAGACAGCGCCACAAGCCATGTCTTTATTTTATAGCCGATTCCAGGAGGCAAAGGAAGGGCATGGTCAAGATGTTTACAACATTCTCGTGGGTTTCAGTCCCACTCAATTACATGCACCTGATCAGGCTTTGTTTACCTGCAGTCTCTATCACTCAGGCACGTGGGGCCACGTGTTCGGACCACAGGTTCACGCTGACAAACCACAGCTGTTGGCTATCATTGTGCTGGGAGGGCCCTCCAAGCTGGGAGTTGCACGTGGCCACGAGAGGACTGTGCCCTCTCATCAGTCCGAGGCTTGGACCTGTCCAAACACTGTGGCCGGGCCCCACAAGCGGGGTCAGCAGTGTGTTCTGTAACAGGGCCAGACGGTAAATATTTGAGGCTCTGCCGGCCCTCGGATTTCTGCTGAAACCATGCCAGTCTGCTGATGTCGTCAAAAAGCCACAGACCATCGGAAACACAGGAACAGGGCACCGTGCGTTCCAATAAAACTTTACGGACACTGAACTCGGAATGTCACTTCCTTCTGGGTGTCAAAGCACGTCGTTCTTCTTTTGGTTATTTTTAAAAGCACGGGAGCATTTAAGAAGGTGAAAAACACTCTTGGCCAGACAAAAGCAGGCATCGGGACGGTGGCCTTCAGAGCCCGGAGGGAGTGTGCTCAGTTCTGCAGAACAGGAAGCGATCCGCATTTTACAAATGAGCAGAGAGGGTCTCACTTCGCGGGGAATCCCCAAGCCCTCCCATCGGGGCGGAGGAAGAGGCAGGAGTCTAACCGTATCTTTCCAAGCACGACCAATAATCACGGTTCGTTCAAGAAACATGGACCGAGTTGTCCATTTGTCACTGGAAACGGAAGAAGCCACGACCCTGCCCTTAAGAAGTTCAAGGCTGAACGTGGGAACAAAATAAAGAGCTGGGTGATTGCAATAGCTCGTGCAGACTGGGAAGTAAAGATATGCAGAGGGCACAGGGGCCTGGGGGCCTCCCACGCAGGGCCTGGGAGTAGCTGGCAGTGGGGGAGTAGCTGGCATGGGGTGGTGGGAAGCCATCCAGGCAGCGCTGCCTGAGCTGGAACAAGGCAGCGAGAGAGGAGCGTCCCGCCTGGGGAATGACAATGAGCACAGTGTCCCTGGAGTCCAGGGAGCCAGGCAGAAAGTCAAAAGTTGGGGCTGGAGAGTTAGACGGGGTTAGATCCTAGATGGTGGGGGCCTGGGGGTTATCCTGTTGGCTTGGGGGAGCCAGGCACAGATTTTAAGCAGAAGCGGGTGGTGTTTGATAGAGAATTCTCTGATGCTTCCTGGGAAATGTGTGTGGGTGGGGGGATGGGGAGGAACAGGAGGTGGAGGGGGACAAGTGACAGCTGGGAGACAAGTCAGGGCAGACTTGAGTCGGGCAGGGGCTGCAGCAATGAAAGGGGGCCGACTGTATCGGCACGCAGACAGTTAAGGACAGAGCTCCCTGAGGACACGACTCCCCGCGGAAGGAGGTGGGGGAGGAAATGGGGCCGCCCCACGTTTCCAGCTCAGTGACCCTGGACGCAGGTGGCACAAACTAAGAGCGATCATCCAAAATGATGACAATCAGGAACGAAATGAGCACGCGGCAGCAAGACGGGGACCACAGACCTGCCGTGGAAACCGAGGCCACAGCTGAGCGTCAGGCAGGCTCGCCTGTAAGGATGACAAGTTTGCCGGGAGAAAGAAGAGGCGCGGACCAAGGCCCTGCTGGCTTACGTTGGGGTCGTATTCAGCCGATGGCTTCCACCAGGCCACCGCTGAGTCACGGCTTCCCATTACTTTGCTGCTGATCTAGGGCTCCTGGGAAGGGCAATTCACATTTAACCCTACAAGACCTGCTCTCAGTAAACTAGTAATTCCATCCAGATGGAGTCGCTCCTCCTGACTTTCTGTATCAAGAAGACCTAATGGGACACCCCAACGTCTTCATAAAGATGCTCCTCAGATCCGAAAGACAGGGCATGACGGCGTACCCAGGCCCTGCTCCCGACAGCAGGGTGGGGAACGTCCTACCCGCGGGCCATGCAAGGCCCAAGAAGTCCTTTGGTCTGGCCCTCCCAAGGCATTAGGGGAGTTCATTCCATGCTGGACCATCGACAGCAGGCTAGTTTCTAAGGGGGCCGTTCTGTGCGGCCCATGAACGAGGTTATAAACCTCCAAGTGGCCCTTGGCAGAAGAAGGTTCCCCACCCCTGCTCTGCAGGGGCTCCGGAGCCACAAGCCAGGCTCTGAGGGGCAGGCGTGGGTAGTTTGGACACGGACTTTCAACACGCCAGACGACCTACTACGACCCGAGTTTGCACCCCACCCATCGCTTACCAGCTGTGCCCTCAGAGAAGTCCCTCCCCATCTGCACAGCATGTGTAAGCACAGCACCCACTCACGGCAGCGTGAGGTGTGGATGAGATCGAGCGAGTGGGGCACTCAGAACCTACGGGCACACGGTTATTCAGGGCCTTAGCTGTTAGCAACAGTGGGATTAATACTCATACAACATGACTCTAACTCTTAGTATATCTGTCCTACAGCCCATGTATCTATTTACTTATTGGTGTGTTTTTATAGTTTTTTTTAATCTTTATTGTTGAAAGTATTACAAATGTCCCCTTTTCCGCCCCACTGGCCTCCTCTAGCCCCCCCCCCCCCCCCCACTCCAGGCCTTCACACCCACTACTGTCTGTGCCCATGGGTTATGCACATATGCACACAAGTTCTCTTCTCCCTGTCCCACGTCTTCCCTCTGAGATTCCGCAGTCTGTTCCATGCTTCCGTGCCGCTGGATCTGTTTTGTTTATCAGTTTACTTTGTTCATTCGATCCCACATGAGTGAGGTCATTTAGCGCCCGAGCTGGCTCAGCATAGCGGGTACTCTGGGCTCTCTGTCTAAAATATAGATTCCTAGATCCCAGCGCCAGATTCACTGACTGGAGTCTGGAGAGATGGGGGTGGGTCAGTATATTTAACAAGAGCCACACACTCAGCCACTCAGCCGTCCCTTCCTCTCTGAACCCTTCCGGAACCCCAGGCGTGGCACAGCCACCTTCCGCCTGGTCTGCAGGCCTGGTAACTCAGCAACAACCCAAGGAATCACGAAGCAATTATCCTTCCGGCTCCTACCAAGGCCACCTGTCTCCTGGTCCCTGTGAGCAATGGAAACTGAAACCACACCAGCCTTCCAGAATGATCAGCAGGGAGTCCTGCCCCCAGGTCACAAGGGTCTCTCTGATGTGAAACCACTCCTTTCTGATCCTTGTCGGCCTGTAACTGGGACCCAGCGCACCGGCCCCGTGGGGACGGGCCCCGTGGGGAGGCTCCCCTTCTCTGGTCCCGCGGAGGCCAGGGCCCACCAGCAGCAGGAAGCCGCGGGCAGGGCCTGGCCGCCCGGCCGCACAATCAGCTCACCGATCTTGAGCTTCAATTTCCTCTGACAGCATGCGCTCCGCTCCCCGGCTGCAGCCCGACCTTGTCTGAGGACAGCAGTGTCACAGCAGTGTCACAGGAGCAGAGGCGTCGCGTGCCTGTTCGCATTAGGCCATCGGCTCCAGCTCTGAACTCGGGGCGACGGGGCTTCTTGTTCGGGCTAACTCGTTTCCAGTCTCCACGCGGTGAGCTTCAAGCCCTGGGCCCGCCCCGCTTTCAGGTCCCCGTGACCAGGAGCCTCTTTCCAGCCGCCCCTGCCCTGGCTCTGCGCTCGACCTCCCCCGGCCGCTCCTGCCTCCGGGCGCTGAATACTCCCCGAAGACCCAAAGGGCCCCTGGGTCTCCTCGCCGCTCGCCGCCTTCCTCACCGGGAGCCTGTGAGTCCTGGCTAAGAACCCCACGCCTGACAGCGGCCCAAACCTGACACAGCCTGTCCTTCCTGGCTGAGAGCGCCCGGCTCCCACCGGCCCTGCTGGCTACCATCCAATCTCACTGCACCGATGGCATGCGGTCCCCCAAGTGCCCAGCTCTTCCTCCCTCCCTCCCAGCCATTCTTGGGTGAGACTCACGTACAAGTCCACCGTGTGACCGTAGAGGGGAATGCTCCCCGCTGCTGGAGCCCCTCCCCACGTGGAAGGAACTCTGTAACTCCCCCAGCCCACCCCTTTCCGCCCACCCACCACTCAGCGTCCCCTGCACGGCGGCTCTCCACGCGGGGCTGGTCCTTGCAGAGGACCCAAAAGCGCGACACTCCTCTCACCTGTGACGTCACGGGCCTTCTCGCTCTCCTCCTCTCACGGTGAGAACTGGCATTGCCCAGAGGCCGCGTGACGCCCTCACACGGGAAACACAGAGCAGATATGGGGAACCAACTGCCTTCCCCTATTAAGCTGGCCACGGGATTTGCAAAAACAGAAAAGCGCCACCCTCTTCTTCCCACTGATTTCATTTTCCTGTTTCGGAAAGTACAGCCAATTGTTCATTGTGCCGCGCCAGCACGGCCAAGGGTGAGCCCGAGAGGGGGCGGTGAGAGGTCGAGCAAAGACAGACAAGAGAAGAAAGCTGGGTCTCGGTGGGACGCTGCCCTCTCTGATGGACAGACAGCGCAGCGCCGCCGCCCACAAGCCGAGTCTTTATTTTATAGGCAGATTTCCACGCGGCAAAGGGAGGGCGGGTCAAGATGTTTACAGCCTTCTCGTGGGTTTCAGTCCCACTCAACTACATGCACCTGATCAGGCTTTGTTTACCTGCAGCCTCTATCACTCAGGCACGTGGCGCCACGTGTTCGGACCACAGGTTCAAGCCCACAACCGCAGCTGTTGGCTGTCATTGTGCTGGGAGGCTCTGCCCTCCAGGCTGGGACTTGCACGTGGCCATGAGGACTGTGCCCTCTCATCAGTCCGAGGCTTGGACCTGTCCAAACACTGTGGCCACTCTCCACAGTTCATAAACACCAGTATCTGTGTCACATATGTAATTGGTTTAATAGTTTTAAGGCAATGGTCGGCAAACTCATTAGTCAACAGAGCCAAATACCAACAGTACAACGATTGAAATTTCGTTTGAGAGCCACATTTTTTAAACTTAAACTATAGAGGTAGGTACATTGTTATTAACTTAATTAGGGTACTCCTCAGCTGGCCTTTGCTGAAAACTCAAGGGGCCAAAGAGCCGCATGTGGCTCGCGAGCCGCAGTTTTCCGACCACTGTTTTAAGGGAATTACACGTTATCTAGTTTTATCAGTTTGATTTCTAGTGTGCTAAACACTGATAAAGAGTACCCACATTATAGCAGCTCATTGGGGGACTCCATAATGTTTAACGGCATAAAAGGGTCCTTACACCCCACAGCTGTGAAGTGCAGCCCACAGAGCAGAGGCCGAGCCTGAACTCATCTCAGACTGACTTCCAGAGGGCGGCCAGCCCTGCCCGGTCCCCCCCGCCCCCACCCCGCCTGGGAGTCGCAGGCCCACAGAAACAAGACAGGTGGCCTCCCTTTCCACGCCGGGAGTTCACAGATCCCCTGCAGCCTGTGTGTGTGGAGGGGGAGGAGGGGGGGTCATCACTGCCTACAACTCAGTGAGCATGTCTGTGGGACCCGGGGTTCCCTATTAGCAACAGACAGGCCCACAGGTAAAAGGCACGCCCTCCAGCCGGCCTTGACCGAACCTTGGTGGCATTTGTCTTTTCTGACTGTTGACTTTTCTGGCTCATGTTTCACCCGATTCAGACCTGGGCGCAGGGAGGAGAGAGGCTGTTTCCTGGGTGCCCTCAGAGACGATGGCATCCTGTCGTCCCCAGGGACCCTGGGAAAGGAAAAGGAGGCCAAGGCCGGGGAAGGACACTTCAGGGCGGCCCGGGCTGCGGGCAGGGGAAGGGGCTTGACCTTGACTAGGCCGTGCGCGTCCTGGGACTGGCTGGCTGGCACCGTGAACGGGCAGTGCGGCTGGTTTAGAGTCGGCAGGTGGCTCTCAGCAGCAAGAGCCTTGCCTAAGCCACAGGGCACTTGGATCTCCATGTGTGACCACAACTTATGGTGGTTTTTCTCCAGGGAAGCGGCTGGGTACAGAGGCAGGGCCTGGAGCCGACCCCGGACCCCAGGGAAGGCTACAGGCCCAGGAGCTCAGGAAAGAGGGGCTCACCGTGACCTGAGCCAAAGGCGTGATGAGGGCCGCGGCAGGCTGGCCTCGCAGAGGGCTGAGGCAGGTCAGTGCTTCGGAGGGACCAGTGGCCCCGGGCCTGAATCCGCAGAGACCCTAAGGCCGGGGAAGAGCATCATTTCCACCTCTACTGCCCAGAGACTAATGAACAGAACACTATTTGCTATTCTTATTTATATGTTTTAAATATATTTCTATTGATTTCAGAGAGGAAGAGAGAGAGAAACATCAGTGAAGAGAGAATCATTGATTGGCTGCCTCCTGCACGCCCCGCACTGGGGATGGAGCCCTGTCTGGGAATCGAACCGTGACCTCCTGGCTCCTAGGTTGACGCTCAACCACTGAGCCACACCGGCCGGGCGGTGTTTGCGGTTTTTAAGTGACAGGGAGATGCTGCCACTGACGGGCAAGACGCAGAACTGCCCCACCGCCGTGGCAAGCCCCGCCTTCTCGGGTGCCTTTCTCTCTCATCCAGCAGAGTCATTCTCTTTAAGTCCGCATTTCCCCTTTGAACTCTGGGTTTAGGTCAAAGGTCACGGATCAGCGCAGGAGTCAGCCAGATTAGCTTTCGGGAAAGGTTAAAGCACGGCAGGTCATCTCCCTCAGACCCTGCTGGCTCTCTGCGCCCGTCTTCGGGCACTTGGGGGCGGCTCCGTCCCGGGGGGTTTCGCCTGGGATCCCTGTTCCAGGGTTGGACTGGCGTGTTTTCCAATGCTGGGGGGCCGCCCAGCTCCACTGCCCTCCCCGCCCCGCTGCCCTCCCCGCCCCGCTGCCCTCCCGGCCCCGCTGCCCTCCCCGCCCCGCTGCCCTCCCGGCCCCGCTGCCCTCCCAGCCCCGCTGCCCTCCCCGCCCCGCTGCCCTCCCGGCCCCACTGCCGCCCTCGTCCTGCAGGCCCTGAGGTGGGAGGCTCTGTGGACAGCAAGGCTCCCCATCCTCTAGGAGCTCGGGAGGTCGGGAGCAAGACTGTCCTGCCAGCAGCCCCCCTTCCCCCCCAGGTCCTGCCTCTGCACGTCCCCCGGACTTAACGGTGTTCGCACCGCATGGCAGGCTGGCCCCCAACAGAAAAGCGGTGAGGGGCTGGGGTGGGGGGCTGGACTCTGTAGGCCCAGGTGTTCCATCCAAAGGGGGTGGGTGGGGGGAGCTCAGCAGAGGTCAGGGGTGCTGGCAGAGGAGCACACCCCGTGGCTAAGAGCAGACACTCCACATTTAACCAGCATCCCGGGGAGTCAGTGGGAGCCCTAGTCTCCCTACTTGCAGGCAGAGGGCGCTACACTAGCCATGCCACCCCTGACCTCTGCTGAGCTCCCCCCACCCACCCCCTCTGGATGGAACACCTGGGCCTGCAGAGTCCAGCCCCCCACCCCAGCCCCTCACCGCTTTTCTGTTGGGGGCCAGCCTGCCATGCGGTGCGAACACCGTTAAGTCCGGGGGACGTGCAGAGGCAGGACCTGGGGGGGGAGGCGGCCCTCGTGGGCAGTGCTGGGCGGTGGGGGGATGGATTCCGAGACCTGACACATTTCAGCACGTTCTCCGAGCGCGCCTTTATCAGGAATAAAGATGGCATTTGAGTTCGCTATCCGCCCGCCCTCTGGCTGTCGTATTTGTTCCGCACGGAGATGGATAAGAAGCACTATTTAGTAGGTCCCTTCAAAGGCACCAAATTACCTCTCAAGGACTCAGCATTACCGAATACTTAAAGGCCAAGGCTAGGAGACAAACAAGAAGCCGAATAAATCCCGGTGCTGCCAGCGGCGCCACGGGCCACCGGGATGGACGCGCAAGGCCTGAGGGCGGCAGCCGGCGTCTCCGGGGCGTGGGGAGCCCGTGGCTGGCACAGTCCCGCGTGCCTCCGGGGAACCGGCTGGCCACACTCTGGGCCCGGGGAGAGCAGGAAAGAGGGCGACTCACAGAACCAGCCACGACGCATCCATCGTCCCCTCCCTCTCATGCCACCACCGGGGCGCGGGGCAGGGACAGAGCCGCCTGCTTCCGTGGTGGCCTAGCTACGTGGGCTCCATCTGGGAGCTGTCCCCCGCCTGAGGCCCAAGTGTGCTCCGTGACACCGGGATCCCTCAAGTCCTCGCTCCGAAGTCCAAGTCCTCACATCTCCGGGAGACAGACTGATCTTGTTGCCACAGCGTCCCGCCCCTTGGCCACCTCCTGCGGGGAGCCTGTGGGTGGGTGGGTCACCCTTGGCCACCTCCTGCGGGGAGCCTGTGGGTGAAGGGCTTGTGACTGGCTCTGTCCAGGCCTCTGTACGTGGTGGGGAGAAACGCCTCCCTCCCTGGGGGTGGGGGTGGGGGGCTGGTGTGAGGATTACCCGAGACAATGGCTGTGAAGGGCTCCCCTCCGCACACTAAGCACCGGGCAAACAGGAGCTTTCCTCACAGGAGCCCACTCCCCGGGAGGCTCGCCATCCACCCCGGGAAACACACCCCACAAGCCCCAGCGGGAAAATGTCCCCAAAGGGAGTGGGAACAACCAGCCAGGCCACAGGCAAGTGCCAGAGGTCACCCCACAGGCCGGGACTCCTCCTGCTCTAGGCCAGCACACACCTCCACGGGGCGGGGGGACCAGCAGAGAGAAAGCAAAGCACTGACATGCACAGCCCCCGGACAGGGCAACAGGGTGCTGAAGACCTGGTGGGGGGGGGGGGGAGGCGGGGCTGGGGAAAGAGGAAGAAAAGGGGAAATATCTGTAATACTTTCAACAATAAAAATGTATTTAAAAAATAATACAAAAAACAATCTCCGCCTCATTAGTAACCAGGAGAAGGCAACTGGGAACTAAAAAGAGGGAGCAAAATGCAGTCCACCAGACTGTGAGAAAGGTTCAAGGGGAGCTCCAACACGGACGTGAAAATTAGGAAAAGACAAGGACATGTGCAGTCTGGGAAACGGGCTCGCCGGGCCGGCTGGTACAGGTGGGCACGCACGCAGCAGGCAGCCCAGCGAGTCCACGCGTCCACTCTGTGGTGTGCGGTTCAGGGAGCTCCGCATCCCGTCACCTCTACACACATCACAGAAAAAAAGTGTCCGCAGAGGTGGCAAATCATTTCCAAAAAGCAAGGAGTAACTACTAGGAAAGCAAAAACAGCGGCACCTCTAGATCAGTGGTTCCCAACCTTTTTTTGGCCACGCCCCCCCAAGCATCTCTAGAACCCTGATGCCCCCCCTTCCCCCCGTGACATATCATTCTTCTTATTCAAAAAGTGAGCTCCTATTCATGCGGAGGAAGCCTAAAAGGCCATGAACTTGGTCTACACAAGCTTCCAAAGAACACGGCATCCATGAAAGACAAAAATAAAAGAACAGTTGAAGTGCTGAGGAAAAAAATCACTAAGAAATTGTTAAAAAATAATATGAAGTGATATGGAAAAATAGCAAAGTTTCAAAATGTATAATAGAGAACTGAAATGCACAAATATGTCACAATCTATATTTATATGCTGTATGTGAGGCCCCTGGAACCGTAAGAAATGCAAAAAATTCAGTTAATAACTCATTCTCAAATCGCCCCCCTTCAAAGTCAAAGTGCCCGCTGTGGGATGTGTGCCCACGTGGGAGCCTCTGGGCTAGAGGGAGGGGATGGGAACAGTCCTCTGGAGACTTCCCAGGCCCTGGCACTATCCTGTGTCTTAACGAGGCTGGTAGTTACGCTGACATATTTTATACACTTTATTGCTTAAGCTGTGAAAATACATGCTTTATATACTCCTCGACATGCACAATATTTTGCAATAGAAAACGTGTTTTTTTAAGGTTGAGCTTCATACATATACAAGATGGAACCGGGTGGCAATCCTGCCTTAAAACTGCTTTACCTGCATTTAAATAAATGTCAAACCCAGAACCCCAGCTCTGCCGTGGGCTGCTGGCGCTGGGATGCTCTCTCACTTGCGAAGATCACTCCCGGCACCGTGGCTGAGCCCATCTGTGCTTTGGTGTTCTCGTATGTAAAATGAAGATGGCTTTTCTTTGTGAATTAAGTGAGTTAATACATGCAAAGTACTTAAAACAGTGAAGACCGAAGGAGAGCAAGGGAGAGAGGCAGGCAGAGAGAGGAACACTGGTGTGAAGAAAACACTGGTCGGTTGCCTCCCGCACGCACCTGAGATAGGGGATCACACCTGCCCCCCGTAGGAGTCGAACGTGCAACCTTTTGGCGTCCCGGGCGATTCTCCAACCGAGCCGGCCGGCCAGGGCAGCCCATTGGACCTTCAGAACCAGCTTACACAGGGGCCCTGAGCGCTAGCCAGGTCAAAGGCGCTGTCCGGATTCCACCACCACCAAGGGTCAGCACCTCCGCTCCTGACCGGGCGCTACCCTGCCTCTCTCGGCCGCTCACCCAGTGAAACGGGAGCGAGAAAGAATGAAACCTAAAAATCTACGGAAATATCATACTTGACAAAGGAACCATTTTAGTGCAGAAAAATAGAAATGATATTGATAAATGATAGTCGCCCACGTGTCCTTATGAATACGTTGTGTTATGTACATAAAATCGGGGAGGGGTGTAAATAAAGCGAGACCCACTACTTCATGCCACACACAAAAGTCAATTTCACACAAGCGAAACCGCTCAATGTGAAAATGTGAACAGATAAATACAATGTGATATTTACAGCTTGGCTCACCTACCACAGAACAGTCTTCCAGAAACACTATACATATGTGTGTGTGTGTGTGTACACACGTGTGTGTGTGTGTGTGTGTATGTGTGTGTATGTATAAACATTTGTCTATCTTAATTATGAAGAACCAAGGTTCGGGAAAATAAGGATTCAGAATCCTAACAATATCCATTACTTAGGCAAATAACTAAAAAAAGTAGCCCCACCGTTTTTAAAAATGCTAATATTTTAGGCCATAAAATGTTGTAAGTGATTTGCAGAAAATGCATTTTTATTTACAATTAAGTATACCACTATCCCCCTTTTAAGCATAGCCGCACTGAGACCGCCTCAAAGAAAGGTAAGACCATAACCCAAATCATGGAATAATTCAGCTTTCTTTACGAAGTACTTAATTATAAATCAGCTCATAAATTAAATCGATGGTTATGATATTCTCCCCTAGGTCTTCTTAGTTATCTGTCAAGCAGAAAAGACAGAACTGTAAATAAGCTGTAATGCTGAAAACAAAAAACACTGTATGTAAACGACCACTTGTATGGTAGAAAAACTATGTACAGGGATGAAACACAAGTAAATACAAATTATATATCAATAAGCTAAGGCCACACAACGTGTACAACCTGCTTCAGTCCTGTTAAAGGAAGTCCACGTGTGTAAGAACATAAATAAATTAGAGCTGCCTTGAAGCAACACATCCTTGGTGGGCCATTCCTTCTGGAATTTAATCCCTTCGACCTCATCATTATGCATAAAACGCTCCACCTAGAATCTAGATCCGCTCAGCAAGCATTGTCAATGGAGGGAAAAGGCCTCTGGAAAACAGATCGTGGGACAAGTATGCACAAACAGTCCTCATGGCAACCTTTCATTTTTAAAAAACCTACGCAGTGTGGCAGGTGCGGTTCAGCTGGCTGTGCATCATTACTTGCACCAAAAGGTTGTTGGTTCGATTCCCGGTCAGGGCACATGCCCAGGTTGCGGGCAGGAGGCATGGAGGAGGCAGCCAGTAGATGCTCTGCTCTCTCCTTGATGCTTCTATCTTTTTTATCTCCCCCTCTCTTTCTAAAAGTTAATATTGAAAAAGATATTTTTTAAAAATTAAAAATCTACACAAACACCAAAGAAGGTCAACTGTACCCAAAGATGCACTGAACGGCGGGGAACTGGCGGTTTGTGGAAGCATAACCCCTCAATGTAACCTTTTTTTAATTAAAAATAAATCTGTGCAAGGCCTCGTGAAGAAGTGGGTCACTATTAAGTTCAGAGGAGTTATTAAGAAGCACCACTTTAGATTAGAATCTGTTCACACTCAAACCTTCTGCGTGAAGACTTCAAGTCAAAAAGACATCGAGTTCTTTGCCTCCATCCTCCTTCTCCTAGAGAGAGGCTACTAGCATGACTTCCTGAATTCCAAATGCATTTGGCTTTGGACCGGAGCCACACTGCCAAATGACCAGAATTACAGAAAAAGACGCCCGAGTTGGAAAAAACCACAGGAGGCGTTTCGTGGCTGGACCCCATCAACCTGCAAGTGACCGTGAGCCGAAACGAAACAGTTGAGCCACTCTCTTTATGTTCTTCAATTTTTTTTTCAAGTTCCTTAACTTCCCAGATGTCCCCATAGTGTCAACGAGTCTTTCCTAACTTTGTGACCAACAAAATAGATGGCAGGTGGCTATGGGCAGTGTTACAAACCAAGTGGAAGATGCCAGACGCAAAAGGTAATAAATAGCGTGTAGTGTACGACTTCAAGCAGCATGTGCAAACACCAGCAAGCCGTCTGTGCTACTAGAAACCAAGTCAGGCATTACCACTGGAGGACGATGAAACTCGGAAGAGGGTAACTCTGGGTGCTGGGAGTGCTGTGCCCGACCCGTGGCGGATTCAAGGGTGTGTTCCATTGGGGACCGTTCAGCAGGCTACCCACGCTACGTGCACTTTCCTGCATGCATCCGATGCTCCCACCAACTCCGTGTGCGTGGGTGATGTGTGCGTGGAATGTACATCGTGAACTCGCTGCCCTGTAGCATGGAAGGAGGACATGAGAACCCGATCTGGAGACGTTGGTACCAGGTAGGTTCTACGGGGGGTGGTGCCAAAGGAGCGGCAAAAGGCTAATATTTCGGCTGCACAAAGCCCATGTTTCCTGTGTCCCTGTACCAGGAAGCCATCGAGAGCGAACTTCAGACTCCGAGCCATTGTGTTCACCAGTTAAGACAACAAAAGCAAAAATTTAAAGTGGTCCGAGTCTCCCGTGTGTTAAAGATTTATGTTCAGCTGAAGTGGACTGTATCCCCTGTACACGTAATAAAATTAATGTTTTTCAGTCATTTATTTCAGAATTCACTGAACAACTCCCCAATCAAGTAACAGGCATGCTGCTGGAGATTAGAGTGCAGCCAAGTGTATCCACCCGCCAAAAGCTGGTCCAGTTACAAACAAAATAGTTCCAGGTTTTCTCAGCAGCAAGCAAATAAATCAGGGTGTGCGCCGAGCCACGCACGAAACATTCCCAGGAACCTGTCTGTAGCAGGTCCTTCTGAGGTCTGGATGCATATTGTAAAAGCTGCCAAATGGTTTCTTTTGTGGGAGAAAAAGTGATTTAAACTATTAATGGAAAAGGTGCCATTAAACCTTAAAACATTTCAAACCCTAGTGATAGAATCTCTTGAATTTCTTTTCACACAAAAGAATGTGGGGGAAAAAAGGGGTGTGTGTGTGTGTGTGTGTGTGTGTGTGTGTGTGTGTGTGTGTGTGTGTGTGTGTGTGTGTTTTAATATGCATAGCCTTGAGAGTTCCTGTAGGCTGCTGGGAAGTATTTTAAGTTCCAGGATTCACACAAAAGAATTACTTTCTGAGCACTTATCAGTCTATTATTTGATGATCAAGACAATTGGAAGAACATTATAAAACTGACTATGAATCATTTTCGTAAGGTATCTTTTCTTCTTTCCCTAAGAGAACATATTTTAAAAAATAAGTGAAAATCCTAACCAACCATTAAATTTTAGCTTCACATTCCAAAATAAATATGAATATTCAGGGTCAAGATTAAATAGAGAATGTTACTCAAAAGGTTAACTACGTGAGCCCTGGCTGGCGTGGCTCTGTGCTTCGAGTGCCTGCCTGGCACCAGAAGGTCTAGGGTTCACGTCCCGGTCAAGGGCACGTACTTGGGCTGTAGGTTCCATTCCCGCCCCTGTCGGGAGGCAACCAACGGATGTGTCTCACATCAATGTTTCCCTCTGTCTCTCTCCCCTTTCACTCTTTCTAAACATCAGTTCAAAAAAAATCCTTGGGTGAGGAGTTTTAAAAAGTTAACTGCTTTAAACATTTTATCGACTCAGTAGAGATCAATTTCAACTATGCGATGCTCATGCCCTAAGAGTCATATCCCAGGGTGCAAGCCTGGGAGAGGAAGGACCATTGCTGTGCAGCGGGCTCCCCTCCACCATGGCAGGGGCGTTTTCCTCTGGATCCCCAACATTCAAAATGCCTCAAGTCCGTTTCATCACGTCTACATGCAACAAAGCCTCCTATCTCCCAGAGTTACAGAAATACTTACCTGAGATAACATAGTTTCCCTCCCTGAAACTACGTTAGGGTTAATTAAAATTTATTTAATTAATTAGTGCAAAACCTTCATTGTAAGGTTTAGGGCTGGGGGGTTTGCAGGCCGGCCGCACCCCCGGCTTTGTCCGGAATGACATCCAGAAGACATCCGGTCTATCAGGTCTAATTAGCATATTACCCTTTTATTAGTATACACTAGAGGTCCGGTGCATGAAATTCGTGCACGGGGAGGGGTGTCCCTTAGCCCAGTCTGCACCCTCTCCAATCTGGGACCCCTTGAGGGATGTCTGACCAGTGGGATTGGGCCTAAACGGGCAGTTGGACATCCCTCTCACAATCCAGGACTGATGGCTCCCAACCACTCGCCTGCCTGCCTCCCTGATTGCCCCTAACCGCTTCTGCCTGCCAGCCTGATCATGCCCTAACCACGCCCCTGCCAGCCTGATCAACGCCTAACTGCTCCCCGGCGGGCCCGAATGCCCCTAACTGCCCTCCCCTGCTGGCCTGGTCACCCCTAACTGCCCTCCCCTGACATTATGGTTGCCCCTAACTGCTCTCCTCTGCTAGCCTGGTCACCCCCAACTGCCCTCCTCTGCCGGCCCGGTCACTGCTAACTGCCCTCCCTGCTGACCTGATTGCCCACAACTGCCCTCCCCTGTAGGCCTGGTCCCCCCCAACTGCCCTCCCCTGCAGACTGGTCCCCCCCAACTACCCTTCCCTGCTGGCCTGGTCCCCCCCAACTACCCTCCCCTGCTGGCCTGTTCCCCCCCAACTGCCCTCCCTTGCAGGCCTGGTCCCTCCCAACTGCCCTCCCCTGCAGGCCTGATTGCCCACAACTGCCCTCCCTTGCAGGCCTGGTCCCTCCCGACTGCCTCCCACCGCTGGCCATCTTGTGGTGGCCATCTTGTGTCCACATGGGGGCAGGATCTTTGACCACATGGGGGCAGCCACCTTGTGTCTTGGAGTGACAGTCAATTTGCATATTACTCTTTTATTAGGTAAGATATTTGAAGAGGTAGCAGCAAATACCTCACGTTTCCGTGGTCGGCCCTGGCGTGTGTGCTCTTCAGAGTTGTGAACGAATGACAATTGCTAATAATAAATGAGTTGTGAAATGCCTTAGAACTGCACATGTGCGAAAGGAAGACAGGAGAGAAAGCTGAAAGGGCGATCTTTAGGCCCACGGAGCACAGCAGTGCCAAGGTGCAGTATTTCGCGCAGCAGGAAAGCTGAGCGACATCCCATTCTAACTTAATGAAAAGAGTCGTGTAAGTCATTTCACATTTCCAGTCCCAGGAACTTGTGCAACACTACAGATGGTTTAGACCATGACCCTTCAGTTAACCTTTGTTTACTATTTCCTGAATCCACTAAAACATTAACTAATACATGGAAATTGGGGGGAGGGGGAATCTGGGTTTAAATATTTTAAATTATGACTGTGAAGTAACTTTTTTTTTCATTAACACAGAAACCAATATTAAAGCCACAATATACAAATGTACACTATGGTCAAGTAAAATTTTAAAATTAACATAAAACAAATATTAAAGTTACATATACAGAACTACATAAGTACGCGGTTACTCCGGTATTTATTTTCATTATAGGTAGGTTTATTTTGGAAAAGAAAACCTAAGAACAGATCGTGGATCAAGCACCTCTCCACGTCCCTCTATTAGGAATGCCATATTTTATTTATAACAGCACCTCCAATCCAATAGCTCAAGCTGCTTTAAAAGCATTGCTGCGAGGGGAAAACCCACGTTCAGTAGCTTACTTCACCCGGGCAGCAGAAGACCGGAACATGCTACACTCACGCTCTCCTGCATCTCGATTCTGGACACCAGCAAGATCACGTTAAACTTTCACCACCCGAACAGATGGAAAATATTCAATCCGCCGAGAGAACTAAGAAAGATCACAATGGCTTAACCAACGAGCACCATCTCTCAGGCCCAGGAAGCTCAGCTCTGCGCGGCCATTCCCAGATTCGACATGGAAACGTATCTATTATTTAACCATCCACTCATTTAGCCAATCTTCCTCTGGACCTGCTTGTAGCTCAGCTTCCTATAGGTTGCTCTCAGCCCAACTCCAGAATGTTCTAGGGTTAGCTGAGGTCACCTGTGGCCTTTGTCCGGTTTCTCTTCATCCAGAAGCCCTGAAGTCCCACCGACTATTCTGACGGTCCTTCCTTGTAACTTTTCTAGATCCACGCCAAAAGCATTTTGGACGGTTTAACAATCCTTTCCTTGACCTGGAACTAGAACTTAAATGCTTTATTTCGCACAGGAAGGGTCTGGAATCGGACTGCACATGACCATAATTTATTAAATTGGTGCCTAGTGATGGGTTTTCAGAAATCAACTAACCCCATCTTTTGTAATTATTAAAAAAGGCTTCAATGCATAGCCTTATATATGTACACACAACATGTGTACATTGTGAAAACAGACATATCTATAGAAAAATAGCTAGAGGAGGACTTGCTAGATCTAAGGCCTATACTAGTATTGTTAACGCGGACCCAGTCCCTGGTCATGAAGGCTAGGGACTCTCAAAGGAACATTAAAGTACAAAAACTGCAAAACGGATAATTTTTATTCTCAACGTTACACTTCCCTAACTTGAATACTAACTGGCCCCTGTCTGCAAAAAGTTTATCTTTAGTAGTCAAAGCAGTACAGCCAATGAGAAAAATTATGTTTAAAAGTCAAGCATATAAAAAATACAGAGAATTTCTAACCTATCGTATATGGTGTATTGTTAACAGCCCTAAAATCATGCTATCACTGTGAGTACCTGAAAATCCTTGCCCTTCGAGTTAAAAACTGAAGTCATTCCAAAGTCTCTACAAAGGAGGCATAGTTGGGATGTTTTTGAAAAGCTGCAAGAATCACAGGACTGAAAAGTCCCTTAGAGATCAACAAATCCACCCAGGTCCAAGATTTTACTACTTAGAAAAAAGATGCCATGGGCATTTAAGAGAGCAAACCACATCTGGACCAGATTAGAACCCCAGACATCCTGCCCTTGACACTCAACACTACTAGCTCATGCCCTTGACCCTAATAGCTCACGCCCTTGACCCTCTGAAAGAGCAGATCGTTTGCACAGGACTAAGTTACACTCTTGGTGCCCAAACCACCTTTGACGCCACACACAAATTAACTATCAATTGACACTTCATGTCAGAGATAAATGTTAGAGGAGACACATATGTAGATAGCAGTCCTCAACATACATGTTGTGTGTTTATACATGCAACCCATAAAAATGGGTGGGGTTCAGCTCATATAGTGGGAAGCTCAGACAAGTGCACTGAGTACTAAAAAGAGTAACAAAAAATGAAAACTAAGCAGTATTTATGCGTAACCTCGATTTTCTTTTAAAAATTGTATTATAATATCACTTATAATCTTTATGTCCAGTTCTTTCCAAATTCCATTTAGCTCCTAATTTCACCTTCCTCCACTTATTTTAAACCCATCACTTTATATACATAAAAGATATAGCTCTTAATAAAACATTTATCCGCCAGGCATGAATAAAGCTGTTTAATTAAAATGTATCTACAGTTAGTAAAACACACAAAGATTCGTATCTACTCAAATTCACTGACATAATTTGCTGAAAAAAATAAGACAAATATAAGTTTTAGTAGGAAAAAAACAGAAATGTGAGGCATAATGGTTTGCTAGTACAAATTATGTTTCAATTATAAGTTCTTAACCCAACTTGAAAATACTTAGGTTCTAGAAGGTTCTATGATATTAAAGGCAGATATGAAATACTCAAATTACAGAACCCAAATTCTAAATCACATTTTTTAAATAGTTGATAAAATTCACCACAAGTCTGTGCAGTGCTTAAACTTGATTACTTTTTGTATTTGAGCCAACAGAACAAATCTGAATAACGTTAACTTTGGCAAAATGAAAGTTTATGCACAGACGCTATATTTCTTAAATAACAGCTCTGATTTTTTTTTTTTAATCACTCTCCTAACTTGAAACTTTCCATTGGAAAACAGGATGGGGATATGAGTTACTAAGACTTTTTTAAAAGGCATTCTAAAGCAAGATTAACTGTTCCTTTAATCTTGACATTTCCCGATTAATAACCCTAAAGCTTAATGAGACACAACAGATTCAAGAATTGAAGATTTTTAATGAAAAAGGATATTAAGAACTGTGTGGTGCAATATACTGCCACCAAAGTAATCTGTCTCAGGAAGACGTTAGTCTCTACATGGAAAAAAGTACGAACTACCTAAAAAGAAAACTTCCTCTTAAAACCTCAGTCCAATGTGGAGAAGGTCAAAGCAGACTTTAATACAGGAACGAAAGTCCAAGAGTGCACTCTGTAAATGAATTCTGATTTTGCAATTGAGGCCTCAAAATTATAAACTTTACATTATGTCCTTAAATATGCCTATAGAAGTATTTTAGGGCACACAAAATATTATGTCCCAAATCGTGCCTAGTCTGTCTGCAATGCACCATCTAGGGGTGATAACCACGGGCCACAAAGTAAGAAAAGGATAAAGATATGCATAACTATGTCTAATGAGCAGAATAAACTGTGAACACCAACTATGTTCATTCTCCTTATTTTCACGAGAACTTATCACAAAGACACATGAAAATCAAATAAACATGCACACACACATAGTTTATACTTGTGATTACTGCATTCCAGATTTTCCACATCCTAAAAAAAAAAAAACAAAACAACTTTTTAAAGACGATTCATGTGTTATTAATCTCTTCAAGTCTCTACCTAAGTCCATGAAAATCCCACACGGTTAACGCATCTTCTTTCCTATGTCCTCATCCAGGGCTGAATGCCGGACCTATGTGGTAAGACTCTGATTCTAGAATATCCATGGACATCAAGCTGATGTCCTTGATGCAGCCTAACACATACAAGTTATTTAGATGAGGACAACAGAGCTACGCCATTAAAACGTGAACTAGACAAATAAAACAGGTTTCTACTCTATTCACTACTGGGTAGGTAGTAGAAGTAAAATTGATTGTTCCCCGATGACAAATCTGTTCATGGATTTGAAAGTCACGTATATAATTTAAAATGAAAGCTTTGGTAAGTGAAGTCTAATGCTCAATTTTTACTTTTTACTTTTTAATGTAACGGACAATGCTAATACCTTAAGTTCAAGTCAAAAGAGAGACATTTTAAATACGTAAATCTAGGTAACAGAATAACAAAACTCACAAAGAATTATCTCAAAGTGAAAAAAAAGTGTTCAAAATAAAAAAGGGACACTTCAGCTAAAAATTAAAAGTATAAAGTCCTTTCTGAATATTCAATGGTTCTTATTTCACTGTTCTGAAAAAAACAAGGTTGCTCTGTATCCACACTAATGACCTACTCATTCTCTTTTCTAAAACTCTTGGCTCCCTAGTCTGACCTGAAAAAAAAAAAAAATTAAGACTTAATAGCAGCCGACTGCAGAGGGACCATTCACCTTGCAGACAGATCTTTGTTACTCTGGGGTGCAGAGCAGGCCGTGAGCACAAAGTCAGCGGCACAGCCCACAGGGTGCACACAGCCCTGAAACGCACGCCGCACACACTGCCCCGCGTCAGCTCCCGATGACCTTGAAAATCACTGGGTGCCAGCGCTGGACCTGCACCCATGAATTACAAGACCGCCGACCAGCTGGATGACAAGGTTGTAATTCCCCTTCCCCGGGGGTTTAGAAAGGTCAACACAACAGGGTCTAGAAGAAACTGGAAAGATCAGCATACCATTTGACATTTATAAACGGGGCTTTTAAATCATACTTAAGGAAAAGGGTAAATGACCTGCGAAAGCCACACCTGACTTCAAGGTACGTGACAACAAGAGGAGATGAAACTCTGCCGCGGTGCCACCCCAAGTCCCCGGGATCAATGACCCAACTTCCCTGCACCCCATTCCATTAAAACTTACGTCCAGGCCAAAAAGTGGTGAACATGTACCACCTACTGCTGGCTCACACTCGGAGGATATCTTATGTGCAAAAATAATACTTCTAGAAATAAGACTTCTTGATCTATGGCACCTCCTTTGTTAAATAAAAAAAAAGAGAGAGAGAGAGAGAGAGAATATCTGATGTGCCCAGGATTCAGGAGTTTACCCAGCCTTCCCCTTCACTTCAAACACTTGAAGTGGCACTTTTTTCCTCCTTCCCCTTCAGCCTAGCCTTTTACTGAGCCCCGTTTTAAAAGAAAAAGCAGTAAGTGCAGGGACAGAGGTGGGAGAAGGAAGGGGGTGTGCTCTCAGAATAAAGGGCGGCTTTACAACAGGAGGCACTTTTGTCAGCAAGTGATTGGCAGGCCTCCTCCCCCGGTTGAAAGAGATTCCATCCACCCCCCAAAAAGGCAGAGGCTAGAAATGTCTAGGCTGAGAGTGCTGAGACCCCAGGGTGCGGAGAGAGGCCAGGGGAGGGCGGCCAGCCAGGGGGGAAGGGGGAGGGAGGGGGGAGAGGGAGGGAGGGGGAGAGGGGGGGAGGGGGGAGAGGGAGGGGGGGAGAGGGGGAGAGAGGGGGAGGGAGGGGGAGGGGGAGGGGGGAGGGGGGGAGGGGGGAGGGGGGGAGGGGAGAGGGGGGAGGGGGAGAGGGGGAGGGGGAGAGGGGGGGGGGGAGAGGGGGAGAGGGGGGGAGGGGGAGAGGGGGAGAGGGGGAGAGGGGGAGAGGGAGGGAGGGAGAGGGGGAGAGGGAGGGAGGGGGGGGGAGGGGGAGAGAGGGGAGAGAGGGGAGAGAGGGGGAGAGGGGGAGAGGGGAGAGAGGGGGAGAGGGGAGAGGGGGAGAGGGAGGGAGCAGAGGGGGGCCAAAGAACAAAAGCAGAAAAACAAAAGCAGAAACCCAACAAGAAAGGAAAGAAGGGACCAGCGGCCAGAGACAGTGGGAGGGGGAGAGCCAGCCGGCCAGGGGAGAGGGGACTGGGGGGTGGGGGGGGAGGGCCAGCCGGCCAGGGGAGAGGGGACTGGGGGGGGGGGGGGGGGGAGGGCCAGCCGGCCAGGGGAGAGGGGACTGGGGGGTGGGGGGGAAGAGCCAGCCGGCCAGGGGAGAGGGGAGAGGACTGGGGGTGGGGGGGGGGGGGGGGAGGGGAGAGGACCAGCCGGCCAGGGGAGAGGGGGGGAGAGGGGACTGGGGGGTGGGGGGGGAGGGCCAGCCGGCCGGCCAGGGGAGAGGGGAGAGGGGACTGGGGGGGGGGGGGGAGGGCCAGCGGGCCAGGGGAGAGGGGAGAGGGGACTGGGGGGGGTGGGGGGGGAGGGCCAGCCGGCCAGGGGAGAGGGGAGAGCGGACTGGGGGGCGGGGGGGACGGACCGCGCGGCCCTGCCGCCCTGCGCTCTGCGCGCACCATGGACAGGGCTCGGCGGCCCGGCCCGCGCCCCTCCAGGGGGCGGAGGGGGAGCGCGAGGGCCTGGGCGTCGGCCGTCCTGCCCGGGGCCCGCAGCCCCCTCCCCGGCCGCAGCGTGCCAGGCCCGACCGCAGGAACACGAGGGGGACCCGCACCGTCTGTCCCCGCCGGCCGCCCCCACGCAGCCCCGCTTCCGAGCCCGCCGGCACTTTTCCGCGCGGCCCCGGCCGGCCGCCCGCAGCGGGCGGTGCTCCCGGGGCCCCTCCGGCGGGTTCCCCGAGACCCGAGTCTGCAGGGAGGGCCGCCCCGACCCTCCCCAGCAGCCGGTCCCGAAACGAAACGCACCGCGTGCGGCGCACCAAACACGGGGGCCGCCGCGGGGGCGCGCGGGGCCTCCTCCCGGGACGGGGCCTCCTCCCGGGACGGGGCCGCGGGCACCCTCCCCTCGGACGCCGCGGGGAAGTTGCGGCGGGGAAGTTGGGCGGCCGGGCGGCCGGGCTGGAAGCCGGAGCAGGTGCTCCCGCGGCGGGGAGCCCTCCTCTGCCGGCTCCCGGGGAGGCAGGCGGGCACCCCCGGGCGTGCAAAGTGCCAGGCTCCGGGCGAGGGCGCCCCGGGGCGCGCGGGCCCCGCGAGGGAAGAATCGCCGAGTAACGGGACGTGCCCCTCCCGGCGGGACCGGGGCGCGCGGGCAGGGCCAGGTTGCAGGGCGCTGACCCGCAGGTCCCCGCAGGCAAAGGGCGAGGCTAACCCTCCGGGGGACCCACAGCAAACGGGGGGCCCAGAGAACCGGGGGCGGCGGCGGCTCGGGGCCGGGTGGAGACAATGGGACAGCGGCGCCCTCGGGCACCGCCGAGGCGCGGGGCCAGGGTGCGGCGGGGCGGAGGCGAGTCCCGTAACTCCACCAGCGTGAGCACGGCTCCCGCAAACTCGGGCCCCATCCCGGCGGAGATGAACACGCACAAAAGGGGGCAAAGTGGAGTTCGAGGGGCAAGAGAAGGGCGGAACCAGGGGGCTGCCTCACCTCGCCCTGCTGCTGCCCAGGGCCGGACCGCGCGGGCTCGCCCAGCCCGGGAGGGGGCCCGGAGGGGGCCGCGATCGCCTCCTCGGGACGCGCCCGGGAGAGGCGCGAGAGCCCGGCCGCCCCGACCCCGCACCCGCCGGAGCCGCCGGTCCGCGCAGCTCCCGGCCGCGCGGGGCCGCACCTTCCTCGCGGGTGCGCAGCCCGGCCCGCAGCGGCGCGGGGAACAAAGGGACCGGGCCGCCCGCCCCGCCCGCCCGCAGGCCCGCCCGTACCTGGAGCAGGGCCGCCAGCAGCGGCAGCAGGGTCCGCGGCGCTCCCACGGTCCGGCACATGGAGGCGGAGAGGGGCCGAGCGAGGAGCCGGCGGCGGCGGCGGCGGCGGCGAGAAGGCTCCGGGCGGCGGCCACCCCTTCCCTTCTCCTCCCACCCCACCCCCTGCTCCGCGCTCCCCGCCAATGGGGAGCGAGCTGGGGACACACAGCGGGCCGCGCCGTCCGCGGGACTCGCACCCGGAGCGGTGAAACAGACCGAGATCCGGGGGCGGGGCGGGGCGGGGCGCGGGGGTGAGCGCGGCCCAGGGGGGCGGGGGCGGGCGCGGGGGTGAGCGCGGCCCAGGGCGGCGGGCGGCGCCGCCGGGGCCCTAGCGCAGCGGCCGCCGGAGGGACGCAGGCGGCGGCGGAGGCTGCGGAGGTGGAAGCGGAGCAGCGGCTCCGCCACGCGAGGTCTCGGCTCGTGTTTCTGCCGTTGGTCCCTCCGGCCGCTCTTCGGGGCCGCTCGCCGCGACAAAGACGCGGGGACAGCGCCGCAGGGAGGGCGCTCGGTGCCTAGCGCGCGGCACCCACAAAGGGCAGCAGTCCCGCCGCCGGCGCCTCCGCGCCCCTCTCCGGGGCCGGGCGGGTGGGAGGCGGACCGAGCACCGCGCGGAGGTGCCGCCCGGCGCCGGCGTCACCCCGACCGCCGGGGATCCGTCCCGCGAAGCGGCCGCCGCGGCCGAGCCTGCTGCCTGCGCGCCGGCGCCCGCCCGCGGTTCTCGCCCCGCGCCGCTCGCCGCTCGCCGCTCCCCGCGCGCCCCGCCCCCGGCCCCGCCGCCGCCGCCGCCGCCCGCGCACTGCGCTCGGCCCCCGCGAGCGCCACCCGCCGCCCGCGCCCTAACTCGCCGCCGCCGCTCCCGCCGCACGCGCCGCCCGGTGCGCGGCCGCTCCGCTCCCAGCCTCCCGCCGCCGCCGCCCTCCCCCGCCTCCCTCCGCCGCCGGCCTCCCCGCCCGCGTCGCGGCCAATCGGAGGCCGCCGAGCTGCGGCGGTAGCCGGGGATCCGCGGCCGCCGCCCGCCCCCGCCCCGCGAGCGCCCCGGTTCTGCCGCAGCCCGCGGGGGGCCGCCGGGGGGGCCGGGGCGCGCGGCGCGCCGCCCGGCAGGTGGAGGGGCTGCGGCTGGAAGTTGCGCAGGAACTTGATGGGCGCCTGGTCCCTCCTGGGACCGCGAGGGGGAGTCGGTTAGAGATGGGGGGCTCCCAGGCCGCCGGACGCGCGCCGCTTCTCTTTCCGCTCGGCCCTCCGTTCCCGGCGGAGGCTCTTTCGGGCCAGGACGGGGAGTGCTGTCCGGAGCCGGCACACACGGCCAACAGCCGAGCGGGGGCCCGCGCTGGCCTGGGCTGCGGGGCGCCCGCTAGGCTCCCAGCCACCTGCGGTGGGCAGGGCGGGGGCGCGCGGGCCCAGCCTCCCAGCCTCCCCAGCCTCCCCTCCCAGCCTCCCAGCCTCCCCCTCCCAGCAGCCCCCAGCCCCCAGCCTCCCCAGCCTCCCAGCCTCCCCAGCCTCCCCTCCCAGCCTCCCAGCCTCCCAGCCTCCCCAGCCTCCCAGCCTCCCCAGCCTCCCCAGCCTCCCCAGCCTCCCCAGCCTCCCAGCCTCCCCAGCCCTCCCCGCCTCCCCAGCCTCCCCAGCCTCCCCAGCCTCCCCAGCCTCCCAGCCTCCCAGCCTCCCCAGCCTCCCAGCCTCCCCAGCCTCCCCAGCCTCCCCAGCCCAGCCTCCCAGCCTCCCAGCCCTCCCCAGCCTCCCAGCCTCCCCAGCCTCCCAGCCTCCCCAGCCTCCCAGCCTCCCAGCCTCCCCAGCCTCCCAGCCTCCCCAGCCTCCCCAGCGCCCAGGCTTTGCGGGGCATTTGCTTTTGTTCCCCTGGGGGATGGAGTGCGTGGTTTTCTCTCGGCGACCTCCCGTTTTCCATCCCTACCCGTCGGTGTGTTTTAGCAAACAGCTTCAGGGATCTGCCCTGCCCCCTGCACCACCCCAACAACAGTGAGAAAGAGGGAAAGGGAGAGCCCGCCTCCGAGCCAGGACGGGGCGTGGACCCGGTCCGGTCCGGTCCGGTCCGGTCCGAAAGGTAAGGTGACTGGTGCAGAGCTCGCCCCGAGCACAGACAGGACTTGACTCCTCCCTCCGAGGCTGGAACTTGGAGCGGACACCGAGAGGGAGAGACTGGGCACGTTTAGGTAACGGACTGTGGACCGGAGGGAGGGGGGGGGGCAATTGATTTGGGTGAGATAATAATTTTTTTATTTCCCAGAACCCCCTTTCCCCTCCCCCCCAAGTTTTATAGGTAAATAACAAATACCGGTTTTATCCAAGTGCCTCAACACTTTGTAGGTTGTTGAACTTCGTTGCAGTTTAGGCACAAACCCGCTCGGTTTCTGTAACCGAACGTGGTTTGACTCTGAGTTTCAGCAAATCGACCACTGAAGAACTTGATGAATCTCCAAACATCAGGTCCTCCTGTCTTTGACGTAGGTGATGGAGCTTTTAATAATGTACTATTACTGGCGAGGCTTTTCAATTTTTAATTCCCACGGGGGGAGCTTATTCAGTGTTAATTAAAACATAATATTGTAGGCCATTTCTTAATGAAACTCAAAAAAAAAAAATTTTTTTTTTTTTTTCTTCTCCTCCCTGGCTTTTCTTCTCAAAAGCATGAGGAAGGTCATGTTAATTAAACGGAGAGACCGAAGGTTCGGCGTGTTCTTTCTTTCTCTTCCTTCTCGGCTAGATATTCTTGCCACACTGTTGCTCATCCGCATAGCCGTCCTCCTGGCCACAGGCTCTGGGGAAGCTCCATTTTCAAGGAGCCACGCATAGTGACACCACGTTCCCTGGCAAGATGGGGGTGATGTTTGTTTACCACAGGGGGGGGGGGGTTTAGGGATCCCCTCTTCCTGCCTGAGAGTTCAGCCGGGATCCTTGAGGACCTGGGCCTTCCCAGCCCCCCCACTCCCAGCCCAGCCCTGGATATTGATTGCCGGTCTGATTAATTTAAAGGTGGAACAGCTGGCTGCCAGCAGGAGTAGCTATGACTTGTTAGCATGAGGCTTGAAGCTTTTGAACATCATGCCCGTGATAAATTAAAGTCTCGTAACTTCAGAATCTGCTTTGGAATGCCCACTGCTCAACTAATTCTCTGGTTCCAACAGGGTTTTTTTTGTTTGTTTGTTTGTTTTTGTTTTTCTATCAGATAAGTAAGCACCTGCTTTTTTTTTTTTTTTTTTGTCCAACGTGCATGCCTCTGGCCCTACAGTGGTTGTGCATGGCCTTGGAATCTTGCCTCTGTTTAACCTGATCACATGGTCAGCCAAACTTTGCTCATCAGCCTGTTATCAGCAGAAGAGACAGCCTCGTGTAAAATCGCGTCCGTGGAGCCTCAGTGCGTTCATCTGATGTTAATAAAGCAGGTTTGGTGTTGGCCTGGGCACGCAGCGCGGGTTTACCTCCCTTGCACACTTCGGATAGTCTAAATGAGGCCATTCGTTTCTTTGGGCGGAAGGTGAGCACGCTCGGGTCGTCAGCCTCCGCTCAAAGCATCACCAGCCTGAAGTCTAACGTCCCATCAGCCTGCACAGCGCCAGGGCTGGGCGGTGACGCAGAGAAACGGGCAGGTGGTGGGAGAAGCCGGGGAAGACAAGCAGAAGAGCAGAAACGAAGGCTAGACAGATACTCGGGAAGTCAGTCTCATTCCTTGATTTCTGACCTGTGGGCCGCTGCTGATTTAGGACTTGAGGTCAGCAAATAAACATGTGCACCAAACATTGTGGGCAGCCTGAGTGAGGGGCGTCTCCTGTTTTCATGTGTATGTCATGGCATAGCGATTCCTTTGTACACACTCACTCCAAAGTCAAGTCAGAATAACTTTCTGTTGTGAATTTTCTCGAACAGGAGATGCTAACTGTGCAAACACATCAGATGAGTGTTTGCATAAAAGGGTCCTCACTTTGGAAGCAAATGCCATCGGTGGTGTATCTGTAGCAGAACCACGCCCCATGCCACCCAGCACCCAGCTCCCGGGCAGGGACCACACTTGTCTTTACTCTGACACCGACCTACGTGTCCGCCCCAAATGCTGAAGGAAGAGGCTCTTCTACTCTGCCTCCTCCTCTCCCAACCTCCAGGGCAAGCTAGGAGTGCCCGTCTTCCCTTAGGGGGTGTCCCTCCCATTGCAAGTTTTGCCCCAGTTAGCTTTAGCTCAGGTCCCTGGGCAAGGTACCTTACACGGGGAGGACATTTTTTTGAATGAAGCTTAAAGATGGCCTCTGCAACTCGATCCTTTCATGAGAGCTCTGCGACTTAAAGAGGTGTACAGGGCTACCAGCTGGCAAGTTGGGGCCCCCACGCCTCTCGACCTCAGCTCTACCTGTCTCTGTGTGAGTCCAGGGCCAGTGATGGGCAACCTTTTGAGCTTGGTGTGTCAAACTTCGCCAAAAAACTGAGCATAACTCGGGTAGTGTGTCACTTTGAGGAAAAAACATTATTTCGCAAATGTTCCATCCTCAGGAGCAGCCAATGTTTCATCCTCGGCATGCGGCCGTCTCAGCGGCCGCGTGTCATCAGAAATGGCTACGCGTGTCAGTGCTGACACGCGTGTCATAGGTTCGCCATCACTGGTCTAGGGCAGTGGTCGGCAAACTCATTAGTCAGCAGAGCCAAGTATCAACAGTACAACAATCGAAATTTCTTTTGAGAGCCGAAAACCGACTTCTGCGCATGGGCCACGGAGTTTCAATCGCACTGTACGTATGCGCCCGCACGTGGCATTTTGTGGAAGAGCCACACTCAAGGGGCCAGAGAGCCGCATGTGGCTCACGAGCCGCAGTTTGCCGACCACTGGTCTAGGGAGTTCCTTGTACCTTGAGATCATTCAACTACAGTTGACTCGAACAACCCAAGTTGCAACTGCATAGGTGTTCTTACACACGGACCTTTTCAATAAATGCAGTCAGTTGGTCCTTCCTGTCCACGGTTTGTGCATCTGTGAATTCAGCCAGCTGCAGGTTGGAAATAATATGTTTGCATCCCAAAGCTCACCTTCCCAACCGGGGATTCCCTGCTGGATGGAAAGTACCTTTCGGATCCGTGGTCTGCAGCGGTCATGCCCCTGACCCCTGTATATGCGCTGAGAGAGAGATTTAACCTTTTGCACTCGGATGTCGAGTGTGACTCGACACGGTTAGCATTAGAATAAAGGAATCGAGAAAAAAGCAAAGCGAGTGCAAAGGGTTAAGAGAAAGAAAAAGAAAATGTTATGATGAGGATTTGCCCACTGTTTCTCTCAGGTATTTTGCTCTTCAAAGGACAGGAAGCCCCCCTTATCTTTTGGGAATACTATGCAAGACCCCCTGTACTGAAAAATTAGTACCAAACCCTATATGATTTTTCCTATACACACATACCTGTGGTAAAGTTAAGTTTATAAATTAGGCACAGTAAGAGATTAACAGTAACTAATAAGATAGAGCAGTTATAATGATACACTGTACTGTAATAAAAGTTATATGAATGTGGCCTGTGGAGAGCGGCTACAGCGTTCGGACAGGTTCAAGCCTCGGACTAATGAGAGGGCACGATCCTCTCCTGGCAAAGCCACGTGCAAGTCCCAGCACAGTTATAGCCAAAGGCTATGGCTGTGAGCTTGACCTTATGGTCCGAACCTGTGGTCCCACGTGGCTGAGTATTATGGGCTGTGGGAGGTGCAGCAGCAAGTAAACAAAGCTTGATCAGGTGCATGTAATGAGTGGGACTGAAACCCACGAGAATATTGTGACCACTCCCTTACTTTGCCTGGTGGCATCCGCTATAAAACAAAGACTCGGCTTGCAGGCCGTGGTGCTGTCTCTCCATCAGAGAGGACAGCATCCAACCCAGACCCAGCTTTATTCTCTTGTCTGTCTTTTCTAAATCCTTCACCGCCCCCTCTCAGGCTCACCCATGGCTGTGCCGGCTTGGCACATATGGCGCCCAATGTGGGGCTGAGTATGGGGAACAGGGGCCTGAGCTCAGGTTCACCCATGGCCCTGCCAGCTCGGCACAATGGTCCCTCTCTATCTCTGATAACCCATCTAGCTACTGACTAATGCCCCTGTACAGCCCAGATATGCTCACAAGTCACATCTCGGGCAGGAGAGTTGGGGGCCCCCTTAAGATTTCATCACGCTACTCAGTGCTGATCACAGTTTAAATGTATAAATCACTTATTTCTGGAATTTCCCATTTAATATTTCCGGGCCATGGTTGACCACAGGCAACTGAACCTAAGCAGATGGGGGCGACTGTGCATGCGTGTGAGATTGGAGACATAGCTGGACTCAGACCTCACGTGCCTTTCTCAGTGTGAGCACCTCGCCATACCTAGTGTGAGTCTGGCATTTCAAGACCCATCTCCTTGGTACAACACAGGTAAACTGTAAACACAGGTCAGCCAGCATCTGGTTCTCCACCCGAGAAGCCGTGGCCAGTCCCAGCACAAGGAGGAAAACCTGGCCTTTTCAAAATCCACTCTTATTTGGAGATGTTGTTCACCTTTTTCTTTCATTTTCTTTTAGTGTTTGAAAAATCAAACTCAACGTTTTCATGGGAAATATAATTAACTTGAAGTACATGTGGTCAAGTATGAATCGAGAGTGTTTCTGGACATTTCTAATGGTCTTTTTGTTTGTCTTCAGAATGTGGGAGACATGCCAGTGTTGCTTAAGAAAGCCTGATGGACACAGCAGACTACAGAAGGGACTTGGCACTTTATTTCTATGTGTATTAAATACTGGAGGCCCCATGCACAAAATTTGTGCTAGGGGCTCGGCCCCTGCCCGCCACGGCAGCCATGGCTTCGTCTGGTAGGTCGTCCAGAAGGACGTCCGGTCTAACAGCATATTACACTTTTATTATTATAGACTAGTAGCCCTGCACACGAATCCGTGCACCAGTAGGTTGCTGCTGCCCTCCTGTAGCTCTCCGCCCATTGCCCTGCCCTCCTGTAGCTTGCTACCCTGCCCCCTCCTGTAGCTCTCCGCTGCCCGCTTGTAGCTCACTGCCCCACCCTTCTGCAGATCCGTGATCCGGTCATTACACGGTTGGTCGTTACGCCTCACGGTGTAATGGGTAATTAGCATATTCCTCTCTTATTATATAGGATGCTTATTTCCATTGAGGATTTGGAGCAGAATATGCAGGATAGTAATGCTGAGTAAATAATTTACAGACTGACACAAGTAATAAAAATTTGGTGGCATGAAAAACAAATCTGAGAATCTGAAAGTATTCATTGGAAACAAGATATTCAGTTTCAATGCTTGAATTCATATAGGAAAACCTTCATTTTTGGAATTCTTCATGACTCATAGCGTGGCATGGCTATAGCTCATTTTACTGAGAGTCTTTCTCCTGTGAACCGTTGCCCAACCACGTGTGAGTGTGTGTTCCCAGAAGCCAGTTTTCACCCTTGATTTCATGATCCACCTCCAGGATCGGCTGCGCCAGAGAAAATAAGACGACTATGACATTCGGGAAGTCTACCTTCTGCACGGGCACATGGGTGTTTAGAGAGGAACAGCAGCACTTTGGATGACTTAAACATCAGAAGGCCTATTTTGCAAGATAAATGTATCTTCAGAAAATAAAGCAAATCATACTGCAGCCTTTGTGAATGTTTGGTTGAGCCAAACTTTTGCCCGCATGTCCTTTTAAAGCAAAGATCGCCCAGCCAGCGTGACTCAGTGATTGAGCCTGGACCTATGAACCAGGAGGTCAAGGTTGATTTCTGGTCAGGGCACATGCCTGGATTGCAGGCTCCATCCTCAGTAGGAGGCATGCAGGAAGCAGCTGATGAATGATTCTCTCTCATCATTGATGTTTCTCTCTCTCCCTCTCCTTTCCTCTCTGAAATCAATAAGAATATATTTTAAAATAAACTAAAAGCAAAGACCTGCCTTCTGGATAGTTCTGAAATACAAAGGTCAGTATTTGGAGGCGAGTAAGATGGGTGTAGTATCCACACCGACGGGGCCTGTGCCCTTTCCTCCAGTAGAAATTGAGGCCGTTGATGAGGTCGTTCTCAGGCTCAGGATACCAGCGCTCTCTGCCCAGGTCTGTGGCTGCCTGAATAACCTTAAACACGCCACAACTTCTTTACACGTTTTCTCACGGTAGGACAGAATTAATTCCACTTTCCTCACAGAAATGCTAAGATGACTAAGAAAATAATGTTGGTAAAGCCAAGCCAATTCTTTAGAAATTTGAGGTGAATATCTGGAATTCTTTAAGGCTATGGGTTCAGTTCTCCCAAGAGGCATAATTATTTGGCTCCTAAAATTAAGTCACATTTTAATGTTGTGGCACAACCAAAAAAGCCACTCAGTGCTCATTACATTCTGGTTTGATTTTTTTTTTTCACGTAGCCACAATTTTTAAGTAAATGACTCACAAGTAGTCTTTTTTTAATTTTTAAATTAATTTTAGAGAGGAAGGGAGAAAGAGAGAGAGAAAAACATCAACTTGTTGCTCCACTGACTGATATACTCATTGGTTGCTTCTTGTACGTGCCCTGACCAGAGATTGAACCCACGACCTTGGCGCATCGGGATGAAGGTCTAAGCAACTGAGGTACCCGGCCAGGGCCTGGCCACAGTATTTTAAAATAATGCATTTATCTTTCCATTAAAGGGCAACGCCTGTTTCTGCCGAGATGTCTGAGAGAATGACGTCCAGTTGAATGGCCGCCGCCGTAAGCCCGCATTATTCATGAATCCCTGTTGGACGTGTCCTTACGTGGCAGCGCTCTGTGGACGGTACAGCTCCAGGGCTCCTGTCGAGCAGCGGAGGTATGAAAGCAACACGAGGCCCACTTGGTACAGATCTGGGAGGCATGTCACCGCGATTCACTCTCCATATGGCCCTGGAGAGCTGAGTGGCAACCACAATAGGCATATCTTTCTGGAAGGTCTCTCTTTCTGAGTCCCCCTTGAGAACGGTTTGCAGGAGATGATAATAGTCTCGCCTCTGGAGTTGTGCTGCCAGCCGATAATAAACATGTATCTAAAACTGAGTTGTGCAAGCCATCTGAAATGTCCACCTCTGCGGCTCGGGGGACAGAGTGTGTCTCCCAGGGAGGAGAGAGAGCGCCAGGGAGGCTGGTCATTAGGCCAGTGGTCGGCAAACTCATCCGTCCGCAGAGCCAAATATCAACAGGACAACGACTGAAATTTCTTTGGAGAGCCACATTTTTTAAACTTAAACTTCTTCTAATGCCACTTCTTCAACATAGACTCGCCCAGGCCGTGGTATTTTGTGGAAGAGCCACACTCAAGGGGCCAAAGAGCCACACGTGGCTCGCGAGCCGCAGTTTGCCGACCACTGCTTTAGGACAATAGGGGAGGGACGGGCAGATGGACACAACTGGACACCAGACGAAGGGAAGGCCTCACGCACCTGAGGTGTGCGCTCCCTGGAGGGGAAGGGGCTCCTGATGTAGATGGAAAGGGGATTATGGCCAGACTACAGGATGGGGCCAAGGTCAAGGTCATCATCCTAGTCATTGCTCAGTCAGTATCTGCGCAGTGTCAGGAGTGAGTCATGCCAGAACAAACAAAATTAACAGAAATAAACAGGACGTGGAATTTGGACAGGAGCGTGGGGACGACAGCCTCTCAGCCTCCAGAACAGATAGGAAGGTCCGCCCGGCAGGGCAGCTGGTCCGGGGGGTCCATCCAGGCAGCTCAGGCCGTCCTCTCCCGGAGGCTGCGCATCTTGTGAGGCGAGCAAGTCACGGCTGACAGGGAGGGGGTCTGACTCAGACCCTGCCGGTGGAGTAGTGAGCTGTGGTCCTCGCCTCTCAACATGTTTCCCCAACGAATGGGAAGCACCTGTTCATGCTTCAAAAAGTCCCTTCTAAATTATTTTTGTGACGGTGAAAATGATGTAAAAACGGTGCTTTCTAGTTCATAGCCTTTTTTTAAAGCAAGAAATAGGTAGTATCCATCTGTTAACGAGAGTATAAGCTTTAGCTGATAAAAGCATCTGTTGATTTCTTTATTTTTTTTTTTTTTCTTTCTCCTTTTCTGGAACTCCTGTGCTTTGTGGGGGGTTTTGGATGTAGAAATGGACAGATTGAGTAGTGATTTTCTTATCCCTCTCATTCATCCCCCTTCTTCCTCGCTCTCTTTTGAGTACATTTTTTGAGAGATTTCTTTAGCTCCCGTTTCCAGCCTTTCTGTTAATTATTTGGCTTTTTTTTTTTTTTTTTAAGAGCTTTTGGTTGTTCTTTGATGGTTTCTTTCACAGAAACTTGCTCATTTCATGGAGGTGAGAGTTTCTCTTCTCTCTTTATAGACAGACTGGTATTCTAAGAGTGCTGCCACCAATGTTTGGATTCCCCTTGTAGCTGGTTCTTTTAGAGACTTAGATGGGGGACGGTTGCCCTGCCCACAGTGATACTGGACTGGGGTGGCGAACAGGTACACTGAGTTCGGCAGGCCCATGGAGGAGCTTCCCATGGAGGCCCGCTCCTTCAGGGTCTGCTGAAATGCAGCTGCCCTGCCCCTTCCCGGGGAGACTAAACAGAGACTCCACAAATAAACACAGTTTTATCTATCAGTCCTAGTTGCTAATCCTAACCTCCCTCATACAACCAATAGGGGGAGCCCTAAACCACGTTAAAGGAGTCCCTAAGCACCCAACAAAAGTAATGGGGGGAGGGGGGGTGGGAGAGGGGAGTGTGTGTCCCTGGGATCATCACCCACAAGCTTACTCTCCAGTGGACATCTCCAAACCAAAACCAAGAGGGTATCTTGAGCTGCTGGGTTTCTCACGCTGAGAACAGAAGCCCTGGAGGCCCCCAGGGACAGGAATGGGGTTCTTTCGGGTCCTGCCTCCAGACCCAACGGGCAGCTGTGAGGGGGGGCCTGGGGATCCCACCTGGGCTCAGGCTGGCCAATCCACAGGCAGAGACTGCTCCGCCTTGGCATCAGAGATCGTTCCTGGGACCCCAATTTTTTCCTTGCGTTCAAGGCCTGCACGCTCTGGCCCACAGCCATGCAGGGGGGGGGACTTGTCAGTGCAGGAAAAAAATAGTTGAATAGTGAATTGGCCACTATGGAGTCAAGGAGCTAATGATCCTCTAAAGACCCCACTCCCTTAGGGGGCGAAACCACAAGTCCCAAGGAATGCCTCGCCCTGCTTAGACTCTGCAGCTTCCCTTCCGGTGCAACTGGGTAGGCCACCCCTTAGTCCACAACCAAGTTCTACCACATGGGAGGGTAAGACCTTGGAGAACTCGAGATGAAAATCAAAATACAAGACCAATGCAGACCGTCTTCTTTTACCCCCAGCTCCATGGAGACGGGGCAGGCGGACCGGAGCAGCTCTGCACAGCTGGGGGGTCAGCCATGGTGGCAGGAGCACGCCCACTGCAGTGAGATTGCTATACCCCACGTGCCTGGCAGAGCTGGCGCCGCAGAGAGGATGAGTTCATGTGGCTTCTGCCTGAAGGAACGAGGTGCCTTGCATCTGATTAAGCAGGAAATTCTTCCGTTTGGTCAGCAGAGCCCAGGAAAGTTAACCCAAGACCCAGCTAAAATCAGAAAGACTATGACGTGATTAAATGTAGTTTTAAATCCTAGCTCTAGAAATCAACTGTCTCTACCCCCACACCCCCTCCCCCGCCACACACTCACGCTAGACCTAGCCTTTCTCCTGGATAATCAGTAAACCTAGAGGTACACTTTTTTCTTGATTTTTTTGTTTGTTTTTAAGAATCAAAAAATCAATTCTGTTGCTTGCATGCTGTACGCTTTTAAGAAATTCCTTTATATTCCTCTATACAGCACACAGTTCAGGTTATGGAAAACATCTCTTATACCTCTTATAATCAATAGAGCAAAATCAGATGACTATCATAGTTAAAGTAAAAAAAAAAATGCATTTGCTATTTTCAATTTTTCAAAGTTATTGTTTTAAAATCTTTGCATTTAAAAACCCCTCACTCTCTCTGACTAAAAGTGGTGTGTGGTCTTCCAAAATTGTGCATTTATATGAAACAACCAACATCATAATTAGCATCTCCCCAGAAATCAAATCCTTAAATCTTCATGGGGAATTTTGAACATAAAAATATTTTGTATCCTCCGTTACCATTTTCCCAACTTCTATTTTCATTTAAAAATATTTGCCTTGGACCACAGTCTTCTTCACTAAACATCTCTTCAACTTTGTCCTCCTTTGATTCAAACCTCATACCTAATATAACTTCTTAGCTCTCTGGAACTGATGTGAAAACCCCTGTTTTTATTCTGAATCAGTTTACAGTATGGGAAAAACAGGCAAGCAAGCAAAACAAACTAGGGAGGAAGTAGGTGGGGAGAAAAGAGCAAAAAACGCTGGGTTCCCAGCACCCTGACTTTTTCGGTGCTTTGTTTCAGTGTCTGATCCTGAAGCGGGTGGCGTGGCCCTGCTTTGGAGGAGGGGCCGTTCGGAGTGCTCATCGTTTAGGACCAACTCTTCAAACCTTTAAAGGATTATTACCTAGTTTTATGTTGCAGAGCTTTCATTTCAGAAATGGTATTTCATTTGAACTTAAAACTTGTAAAAGTTGTCCAGCTGACAGCTCAGAAAAGGGAAGTCACCCAATTAGTCCAAAAAACAAATGTTTCTGTGGCGTCTGTCACCGCAGACACCCACAGGCCTCAGGCAAACCCGTGGGGTTAAGAGGAAAACCTGCGTCTGGGAAGGAGGGCCTGGCCCGCAGAGAGAGGAGCGGTGGGGACAGGTGGGAAGCAGTGGTCCTTGGAAGTCTCCCTCCCGGCACCGCATCCGCCTTGGTGAAGCAGAAGGTAGATTCGCATCCGAAACATGCCTCCCTCCGGGTAGGGTCCCCTTCCCTAATTCACAGCTGTTTCCTGAGGCCCCGTTCAGAGTGGTAAGTATCCATGCTGTGCCCACCAGGACGGTGTTGTGGTTGCTATGGCAGACCCTCCCTGGCTGCTGGCCCAGGGTTTGGCACGGATATGAACGTGCCTGGAACAAAGAAGACTAGAGGGCCAGGAAGGCCGCCGGCGATCTCTGGCAGGTGTCCAAGCTCTCCTCGGAGGCTCTGTGGGAGGACAGGGGCGGGCCAAGCTGGTTATTTGTAATGGGACCTACTGGTAAGAGGGCATTGCACTAAAGTTCTAAAATACGGTGCATGGACCACTTAACTGATTTAACAATGGATTCAATGATCTTGTCTCAACTATCCAGTTCAATGCAACGATCAAACATTGACACTAAACATTATTTTTTTTAAATCTCTGCATTGAAGGAAAACAATACACAACATGTAAAAGTTGTACATATTTTAATTGATAAAATAAAGACATAATTTATCTATCTATCTATCTATATCTATCTATATCTATCTATACTGTATATACATATTCTGTATATATATATATATATATGTATGTATATATATATATATATATATAAATGCGTGCATATCATAGGCGACAACATTCAACTTGACCGAGGAAGTTATATCTCGGAGCATGACTACAAGTCTGGATAGATAGACTGAATTATGCTGGGCTGGGCTAACAAACACTCCCCCAAACTCCGTGGCCAACATTAACAAAGGTTTAATTCTTGTCCACAGTACATGTCTATTGGAGATTTTTAGTGATGAAAAGTGTGAAGGTTCAATTCCACCCCCAACCCTACCATTAATTAGGAGCCTAGTGTCCTAAGGATATGTACTGATTGATTTTGAATACCTTTCTTTTTTTAAAGTTGACTTTTAGAGAGAAAGGAAGGGAGAGCGATAGAGAGATAGAGACATCGATGAGAGAGGAACATCATTGATCAACTGCCTCCAGCACGCACCCTACTGGGGACGGAGCCTGCAACCCAGGCATGTGCCCTGACCAGGAATCAGACCAGCGACCTCTTGGTTCCTGAGTGGACACTCAACCGCTGAGCCACAGCGGCCGGGCTGAATACCTTTCTTGTATCTATTGATCAGGGTCTTTCTGTATTTGCAGCAGATCCAACCTACTTTAATTATTACAGCTTTATCATAAATGTAAGTGCTATATCAGAAGACTTACCTTTTCTCTTGATGTCCTTTATAAAAAAAAATTCTTGGTTATTATCACCTGATCGTTGTTCCAGGAAAAGTTTAGTATTATTTTGTTAAATTACTCCGTCACATTTGATTTTTACTTGAATAGCATTAACTAGCAATTAATTTGTAATTAATAATTAATATCTGTAAAATATTTAGCCTTTCCATATGGCCTTTATAGCTCTCAAAAATATTATAATGTTCTTCATATGTGAAATGTGTTTATTAAAATAGATCCTTGGGATTTTACATTTTTGTTGCAACAATGAGTAAGATTTCTTTGTATAATTTTATTTCCACATTTGCTGTTGCCTGCATATGAGCATGCTATTGCTTTCATATTTCTCTCTTCTAGTAAAATAATTGTATACATTTTCCATGGGATGTAATTTTGGATTTTCTTTCAATAAATCACTATTCTCTATTTCTCATATTAATATCTCTTACCTCTGTGTCATGTTTTCTAACATTGACCAAAGCTTTCTAATAAGTATGTTACCCATCATTATTTCCCCCTTTTCCTACATTTAATACCAGTCTCACCTTGGGTTTAAGCATTAGAAAAGTATGATATCGACTACGTATTTTTAAATCATGTTTATGGTATATTCTTTGCTCAAGGTGCTTTTAATAAATTGTAACTTGAATTTTTCAATGCCTTGCTAAAAAATTATGGCAATTATGATTTTCTTAATTGAGCTAATAATGGAATATATGATAATAAATTATGTAATTTGTTGACTTTTTTGCATTCCTGAAATAAATCCTACTTGATTATTTTTTTAATGTGGTTGTCAAGTTCTATTTCTAAGATTTATTTGTGATTTTAAAAATTATATTTACTATGAGATATGTTGACTTTTTTCCTTTTAATATTCTTGGCAGAATTTGGTATTTTATTTCTAAAAGCACTGTTATACTTTTTATCACTTATAATTTTATTTGATATTTGCTTATAATGTTATTAGACATTTGTTTTTATTCTATTTTTAAATATTTGAATATATTTCTCTATTTTCATTTTCTATTAATTTTATTACCTAGTTCCTCCTTTATTGTAAATTGATCTTATTTTATTTTCCTAAAATTTAAGTTTTTTTTCATTCCTCATAATACATAGAAAAATATTTATACTTACACATTCACCTATATATATATCTTGCTTTAACATTTTTCTATATTTCTTTTTAATCTCTTTGATTTAGAAAAGTGTCTTTTCAAATCTATGTGGATGAACTTTGTTTTTGGTAACAGAAATATTTCCACTTTTCATCGCATTGGTATCAGTTATTATGGTGAAAACATATGGTTTCCTTAGACTACTAACTTAGCTTTGGGTCTGGTATCCATTTTTTTCTATGCTTCTTGCATATTTTGCATGAAGAAAGTTACTGTAATGCCAATAACTCTGAAAGGTTGAGATTTTGCCCTGGGTGATAGCTAGCCAGTTAGCTTCCACTGTTGAGTGAATGTTGGGATGTTGGGAGAAGACAGGCAATTTGGGCCAGAGAGAACAGACTTTATCACTCACAGCAATAGCAACGGCTGAAGGGTCATCATTTTTGTGCCAGCTCCCAGGCAGCGATTTCTGCAAGAGGAGGCGAGGAGGACGGGCTGACCCCTGTAATCACAGTGCATATTTACAGGAGGGGGGTCCTGAGCTGAGGGAACCATACATGTAAAGCAATGAGCAATGCGCATGCCTGTCCCCTGTTCCAGAGGGAGACTGTCTCATTTCCAAGACTCTAAGCCGGCCAGCTCTTTGCTTAGATGGAGACTCGCTCTCTCTTCCAAGGTTGTTTCCTATAAAAAACATCCTGGGAAAGATGGTCTGGAACAAAGGAATCTAGTGCTTCTACTCATAGGATATGCAGAAATGCAAGACGCCCGTTGGGAGAGTACAGGATACATATTCATATATATAGAGAGATATAAACTGTAGACAGCGCCTGGGAAGGCACATGGGCATTTCTTTAATTATTGTCAGCTGAAACCAAGGCAACAGGTAAAGCCACACCCTGGGAACATGCTTTGCCAAAAAGGCAAGAGTGTTATCAGCTTGCCTTCATTTCAGCCCAGGTGTCGGATAGTGTGCTTTGATATGTAAATCCAGTCTAGCACCGGGAATGAGGGAATGAATAGGACCTGGGCCCACCCAAGCTCCTTTGATCCTAAGTTCTGGTGAAACCCCCTGGTATTTGGGGGTATAAAATAAACTTGCTGCGTCGGCTCTGGGTCCCTGCCCCTCCATCAGAGAGGATGGCGGTCCCACCCGGCTCCCAGCTTTTTCCTTCTATTTTCACGTCTGGTCTCTTACTTTCTTTTATTTCTCAATCCCCAGCTCCTCTACTCAGGAACCGGACCCGCTCCTTTTCCGTGCTGGACACGGAAAGAGAGAAACACCCACAATAAACCAATTCTACCTTGTCCAAACTCCTGATGTAATTGCTTTTTTCAGATCAATATAGACATTGGCATACAAATAGAAATATTTTTCATATCTACCCATTCGTCTGATTGTTTCAGAGTGTTTTGATGTTTAACAGAATAGGTGGTTAGATAGCTAGCTAGTTCCTCCTAGAGTTGTGTGTTTAACATGTAATTTCCTATGTTTTATGTGTTTTAAGCTATTCGGCTCTAGGTAGTTAGTAGTATCATTTCTCTTACTGTTTGTAATTTATTTGTGATATATAACAGACCTTTTTAGTCCCATTGGTGTGATTTGCCACCTCTGCTGTAATTATTGTTATTATTATTTAGATTTATCTTAAAGTATTTAGATCTCTCTTAAAATTGCAGGGTGTTTTTTATTATTATTATTCAATAAGATACATTTGCCTTTGTAATAGAGGAATTTAAACTACATTCATTAATGTTGCTGGCCTGACAGATAATGCTGGTGTCTGTTTTTTGTTTGCTCACATTTGGCCTCTGTTCTACAGCCCATTTTGCTTACTTTATCTTCTCAGCGGTTTTAGAAAGCAGAGCTTCTGTATTTAGTTCTGTGAGTGGTTATCTCATCGTTATTAAGACATATTCCTAACTATTTGTTTATTAATCCAAATAGCAATGCAGGGACTCTTCCTAATTGTGCTTCCTTTATCCATTTCTGTCCCTCCCAGCCTCTGATAACTAATCTGGCCATGTAAAATGTGTCATTAATATCCCTATACGTATTCTCCTTTCCAAAAGTTGCATTTTAAGCTGTTTCATTTTTATTATCCTAACGAAGCCTTTTTTTTTTTTTTTTTTTTTTAGTCTTCAGCCTTTTCTTTATTCCTTATAGAACTATTTTGCAACAGCTGTTGGAGCACTATAGTCATTGGTCAAAGGCAAAGAGAAACATTCCCTGATTCCCCGGTTTCTCTGTGCTTTGCCATCACCATGGAAAGGAGGCAGAATCCCAGGGGGTCTGGGCAGTGAACCGGAGGGCCAGCGGCAGCAGAGATGTGAAGGAAGGAGGAGAAGGGCTCCCTCTGCGGGTGCCCAGTTCATCACGTGCTTCCAGGGCTTAGCCACGATCCTGTCTCTTTTCCCCTCTTTAAAGCTTCTGTGCAGAGTGGGTTCTGTTCTAACCCCTGTTCGTTCCCCTCTCTCTACTTCCTCGCATGTCCCTCTCTACAGGCCTCAAATGACATAGCCCAATGAAAGCATCATTTAAAAGCCACCCAGGCACAGGAGAGCACTTGGCATCGCCGACTCCTGCTGCCATCACAAAATATCACGGACCGGGGCTTAGACAACAGAAATGGAACACTCTCAGTCCTGGTCCTGGTGAGCGCTCTCTTCATGGCTTGCCCATGGTCGCTGGCTGTGCGCTCATGTGTCCTTTCCGTAGTATGTGTGCTTGGAGAGAGAGAGAGAGAGGGAGAAAGAGAGAGAGAGAGAGAGAGAGAGAGAGAGAGAGGGAGAGAGGGGGAGACCACCAATCTTATTGGATTGGGACCCTACCCTTATGGACTGCCTTTACCTTATTTCCCAAAAGTCCTATGTCCACATACAGTCACATTGGGAATGACACATGAATAATGCTATATCTCTGGAGACCTCCATTTAGGCTGTGGCTTGGGCCTACAAGCCCTTCCACTTTTCCTGGAGTGGCTGCCCCGCCTCCATCCTTCAATCCTAGTTCAAGGTGATACCGGAGGGACAGCCTGATGGACTCCCACTAGGGCTGGAGCTCTCGGCTCGCTGCTCTTTCCTCCGGACGCGCTTCCTGGCCAGTTCCTGTTGGACTCCCTCCAGGTTCACCATCAGCCCTTCAAGCCCAAGGCCGATGTCCTATTTCCCCTGCGACGCTCGGGGACGTGGGCAGGTCCAGCTGGGAGCAAGACTGGGATCCAGGCTGGATGAAGGTCACACCTCTGTCACTAGGCCGTCTGTGTCACTAGGCCATCATTGTCACCAGGCCATCATTGTCACTAGGCCATCATTGTCACTAGGCCGTCTGTGTCAGTAGGCCGTCTCTGTCACTAGGCCGTCTGTGTCACTAGGCCATCTGTGTCACTAGGCCGTCTCTGTCACTAGGCCGTCTGTGTCACTAGGCCATCTGTGTCACGAGGCCGTCTCTGTCACTAGGCCATCTGTGTCACTAGGCCATCATTGTCACTAGGCCGTCTGTGTCACTAGGCCGTATCTGTCACTAGGCCGTCTGTGTCACTAGGCCGTCTGTGTCACTAGGCCGTCTCTGTCACTAGGCCATCTCTGTCACTAGGCCGTCTGTGTCACTAGGCCATCATTGTCACTAGGCCGTCTGTGTCACTAGGCTGTCTCTGTCACTAGGCCATCTCTGTCACTAGGCCGTCTCTGTCACTAGGCCATCTCTGTGGACCGAGGCCGTCTCTGTCACTACGCCATCTCTGTGGACCGAGGCCGCTGCGATGAGGGAGGGTGTGGGGCCTGCAGCCGCGAGCACCAGCCCTGGGCCACCAGCTCTTAAGTGGTGACCACTCCCAGGACTTCTCAGCAGGGGAGACACACGCTGGTCCCAGACGATGACAGTCTGAGCCCCTTTCGGAAGTAAGCATTCTGAGCATGAGTGGAAATTAGCCGCTAAGGGTGCTCGTCTGCCGCCGGGCACCTGGGAGATGCCGCTGCAGAGCAGGGCTGCCCGAGAACATGTGCTGCACAAAGCGGCAGCCACCAGGAGGCCTAGCCCGCAGGCTCTGTGGGAACAGCATCAGCCCCCGCGCAGTCTTCTGCATAACTTCTGCAGTCAAGAAGGCCTCGTGGGGACATGCATGTTCTTTATAGATTAGATGGGGATTGGCGACCCTTCCATTGAGCTAGAAAATAACATCATGCATTTTTAATTGTAGTCTGATCAAAGAGAGTTGATGATGTGCCTTTTAAGAATATAAGGATGGGAGAATGATCGCCCGCCTCATCATTTCCGCCATTGTTTTGCATGCTGGACGTACCCGTCAGAGGAAAGGGGGAAGTGTTGGGGTCAAATATTTTAGCCGATGCTTTTCTCTTTTGCAGGAACAATCTGTACCCAAACTACAGTCTCTTTTCTGGCTTTAAAAAATAAGGCCAGACCTTTGATCAACAGATTTTTCACAAGATGTTAAACATTTGGGGGTGAAAGGAAATGTTCTTACATTCACTTAACAGAACTGCTCTTTTAGTTGGTTCTGCATAAATTTCTTTTGAAGCCTGAACTGCTTGCTAATTCCCCAATTAGAAGCTCGTGTAATTGCCACATTAGCACAGTCTTCTTTCCCTTCCCTGTCATGCCCTCCTTCAGCCTGGCTTCTGCAGCCACTGTCCCTCACCCTTCCAGTGTGCCAGCCCTTCCCCACGTCACCCAGTGCTGCCAGGAAGGGTGGCCGCAGGGTGTTGGGGAGCCAGGAAGCTCCAGCTCCAGCAGCATGAACCTGGTCACCATCTGCACACCCTCCCTCCTGAGTCTCCTCCCCGAACTGATCACAGCTCCAGCCTGACAACTTGGTCGAAAAACCCTTATCAGCAGGGCAATGAGGAAGGCTTTTCCTAGGCAGGGCCTGGGGACTTGTTTATTTCATTGACGACTTAAACACTTATATCGTCTTAATATAAAGTCCCATCATCTTTTAAAAGTATACTTTCGTATTTTTATATTTCAACTAGAGGCCTGGTGCATGAAATGTGTGCACTCGGCGGGGGCAGGGGGGGCAGTTCATCCTTCAGCTCAGCCTGCGCCCTCTCGCAGTCCAGGAGCTCTTGGGGGATGTCTGACTGATGGCTTAGGCCTGCTCCCCACAGGAAGTGAGCCTAAGCCATCAGTCAGACATCCTTAGTGCTGCCGCGGAAGCGGAAGAGTCTCCTGCCACCACCACTGTGCTTACCAGCTATGAGTCAGCTTCTGGCTGAGTGGCGCTCCTCCTGTGGGAGCGCACTGACCACCAGGGGGCAGCTCCTGAATTGAGCATCTTCCCCCTGGTGGTCAATGCATCTCAAAGCAACTGGTCATTCCGCCATTGGGCTGAAACTGGCTTTCCAACATCCCCCAAGGGGTCCCAGATTGCGAGAGGGCTCAGGCCAGGCTGAGGGACCCCACCAGTGCATGATCGGGATTGGGAGGGACTGCGGGAGGGCTCCAGTGCGTGTCCGGCTTGTCTCCCTCAGTCCCAATCTGCTGGACCCCAGCAGCAAGCTAACCTACCAGTTGGAGCATCTGCCCCCAGTGGTCAGTGCACATCATAGTGACTGGTTGAGCAATCAATTGTCTGCCCCTTGGTGGTCAGTGCACGTCATAGCAAGCAGTTGAGTGGCCTTAGCATATCATTAGCATATTATGCTTTGGTTGGTTGAACAGCCAACTGGATGACCGGACACTTAGCATATTAGGCTTTTATTATATGGGATTTCAGTTTACTGCTATAAATATCTCATCTTAATTTATTTTTCTAAGACTGATAATCTAAGAAAAAATAACTATCTTTAAGAAAGGGGAAGAGACATTTATCTACATTATAGAGAAATTTAAAAAAAACTATTAGTCTATAATTTCACAAATAAACCTCTCTATATATTATGGTTTCTAATTAACATCTAATTAACTAATTCCATAGGTGTAGTATTTTTTTGAAAAAAAATAATTGATTTTCTTTTTTTTAGAGAGAGAGGTAAGGTGAGGGAGAAAGAGAGAGAGAGAGAGAGAGAGAAGGAAACATTGCTGTGAGAGCATACTGTGGATCAGCTGCCTCCTGCATGCCCCCTACTGGGGATCAAGCCAGCAATCCAGGCTCATGCCCTGGCCAGGAATCAACCAGCAATCTTTCAGGGCACGGGAGGGTGCCCAACCAACTGAGCCACCCCGGCCAAAGCTTGATGGCCACTTTCACATTTACATACATTCTTTTGGTTTAGAACCTTTTTTCTCGGAGAGGACATATTAATGAATGCAAAGGCCTCCGGGGCCGAAGGCTGCTCAGTTCAGGCACCAGCTTAAGCCGGACAACGAAGAGGGTTTTGTTGACACAAGATGAGTTGGAATTGTGGTTTTGATTTTGCAAATAAAAAGCACCAACTTCTTCAATTTTTACCACAGTATTAGTTATGTGATCTTTTCTTTAATAACACAAGTGATCTTGATAGTTTCCTACATAGAGGATTCAAAATAAAGTTTCAGGTATAGGTACATTTTTTCCTCTAAAGTGCTATAGTAATGAAAAATGTCTAGAGTATTTAGAAATATTTTAAACTCTGAATGGATGCTGTGGAAACACTTCCTTTATTGACAACTGAGTTACTCATAGCAGTTCCGTGATCTAAACCCCTTTGTTGCCTGTAAAAATCACTGTGGGTTAAAAAGGGACTCACATCAACTTTCCATGGGTGTAGTATTTTACATACTTAAAAAAAGGCTGGACTCCTTTAAAAATGCGCAGAATACAAATACCTGTACTCTAAAAATGTGTGCACTCGAAATGGTCGCTCTGGGACATGAGATCTGAGCTGTTATAATTATTTTAGATACCCTGCTATGTTTTTATCATGTTTTGCAAGCAGCTCTGTGAGAATTAGCATGACCCCATGGCCACGCACTGGCTGCACGCATTTGCATGCGCGTCTCCTAAGTGGCATTCATGAGTGCCAGCTCATCTGGGCCTCCAGCTCCCCGGGCCGCTCCCCGGAGCCCAGAGTGCGCTGTCGCGGTCCCTGGTGCTAACAGAGACCCTTTCTCTCCGGCTAATTCATCGCCCGGCTGCTGGGTGATCCCAAACAAGTGGATCTTTCTCCACCTTGAGCGGCTGCCAGGAGAGAGCCCGAGGGAGAGGAGGGGGCTTCTGAGGAGCCACAGAGAAGCACAAGGCGACCCGAGGCCCCGCTTGTGGCCACAGCCCCTCCCAGGAGCGCATGGCAGGGCCACACAGACGGAGGCCACAGGTCATTGCATAGACTACTCCGTCCTACCTGGGCCAGCGGAGGGAATGGGTTTGTCATCCATGGAGCCCCCGGAATTGTGGAAAGTTTGTGTCTGCTGTCAGGAGGTTTGCAAAAGCTATTCGAGCTCCCCCACCATTTCACAACACTCTCCAGGGCAGTGACTAGGAAATACAGGGGACTAGACATGTGAAGTAGGAACTGCCATTGTAACCTTATATATCACATTTAATGAAAAAACCTCTTGGCCAAAGATTACATTATACAAGTGCAGTTCTATAAATTGTGATTAGTTACTCTCAATTTAGATATGACTACTTTATTGAATTCTAAGTGAGGGGATGCATTATTAATGAGGGCTCAGCCGTCCAGCCCCGTGAAATCCTGACAAATGAAATATATTTTGGGTCATATCACAGCATTAGCACTAAAGTAAATGGAGGAAAACTTGATTTTGCAAATGTCAATGGAAATACTTGAATGCGACCAATAAAATGAAAAATTCAAATGAATTAAAAACGATACCATTGAATACTTAATATCACTGTTGTTGTTGAATGTCAGTAGAAAGAAAGCCACACGAACACTGATTCTGGAAAATGAGGCGGACACTTCGTCATAACAGGGCCTGGTGAGCCGCGGAGTAGCTTGCCTCTGAGCCTTGGTCTGAGATGTTAAGTGAAGACTTGCCTATGACGTATGTGAAAAAGGGAGCTATCGAAGGAACGGAAGGAGGAAAATGATATGTTCAAAGGAGTGTTTAATGGGAATTAGTTTAGTAGCGAAAAGATTTCCATGTGAAGTGACTGGAATCAGATCGGATACTTAGGAAGCGATTACAGTGTTCCTAATTCAGGTCTCAGGTCTGGCGCGAAAATGTCTTGAAATTTTAATTAATATGTGTGCTTTTCCACAAAGCCTTTAAAAATTACTATGTGCTCGTTCATTTCTTCCACAACCTCACCCTTATACTGCAACTTCTTCTATTCCGGAGGACGTGTCATAAATTGTCTTCAGGAAAATTAGGATTTGAAGGCAAGAATGGAGAGAACCAGTCAACGCTAAGGTTTTGTAATGTAAGCCAGATTTGAGACTTTTTATGGGCTCATAGAATGGCAAGTTAATGTTTTTAATGGCAAGAGTGGACATTACTAAGAGAAAAATATAAAGAGCAGGGGTCCTTCCAAAAATGGTAAGTTTAGAAGTCTATATGGCTAACCAGGTGCTGTTTTTTTTTTTTTTTTTGTCTCTCCCCTACCCCCAACAGAAGCACAGACAAACAAAAACAAAACAACTTCCTGACTGTGGAGAAGAAGAGACAGTTTTGAGAGAGAGAGAGAGAGAGAGAGAGAGAGAGAGAGAGAGAACAGCAGAATAAGTTTGTGTTCAGAGGCCTGAGGATTGGGCCTTCCGCCCTGCTCTCTCCTACGATCAATCCCTGATGAGTGAGGATGATGAAACCCCAGGGGTGTTGGGGGATCTGATGCATTGGGCAGGCTCCAGGTACAGTAGGGGGACCTCCCCCTCTGGAGAAGCTCTGTGTTGAGCATTGAACTGTTAAGCTATCAAGTAGAAATGGGGAGCGAAGAGCATGCGAGTATCCCTAGCTCTGGGCAGGCACAGGAGCAGAGAGGAGCACACAGGAGCTCTGCTCAGGCCCAAAGGATGTGGAGCTGCCGGGGAGCCTGGAGGACACTGCAGTCACGTGCGCAGTGGAGGTGGGTACACAGGACCAAACTCCAGGATGCACGTGTGTCTCCTCGGAAGCCGAGGTGGATAGATGCTGCTGCCTTGAGATAGGGCTTCTCCAAAGGGGGTGTGCAGAGTCCCCTGGAGCCTGCTGGCCAGAATCCTGGCCCCGCCCCAGCATTCCTCCTCAGTAAGTCCATGTGGGTTGGACTATGGGTTGGCATGTCTGACAAGTGTTGAGTGCACCATGCTGCTGGTTGATGAAGTCCTTAGAAAAGCACTATTCTAGGCCAGACCAAAGATGGTATGTGCACCTTCTTTACACACACACACACACACACACACACACACACACACACACTCAGGATTTACATGGCCCCTGGAGGGAATGAAAAATAAAATTAAAAAAAGAAGGAGACAAATTCTGATAACCCAAGGGAATTATTTATCTATATAATAGAGGAATATGCAAATTAGCTGGGACGCCATAATGTCATGATCGAACAGCAGGGATCTGAGGCTGCATGGTGCCTGGCCAGAGCAAGGGACCTCAGGCTGCACCCCCCGCCCTGCAGGGCTTGACAGGGGACCTCAGGCTGCACCCCTCACCCGGTGGGGCTTGACGGGAGACCTTAGGCCGTGCCCCCTGCCCCAGCACCGGGCTGGGAGACATCAGGCTGTGCCCCCTGCCCAGCAGGGCTGGACAGGGGACCTGAGACTGCGCCCCCTGCCTGGGTGGGCTTGATGGGGGTGGGTCTGTCCAGGTCTGGGTCTCACCCAATGGGGGTGGGGCCGGCCGGGTCTGGGTCTCTTGCATTTTCGAAGCGCATGTGGGTGGTGGGCGGGGACTTGACTCTAGGTCCCATGGCATGTCCCAGACTCTGACAGGAGGGAGATTTTCATATACATTTTACTAATTTTCTTTCATCTCTGACACTTCTATTATAAAGAAAGGGCAAATAGCAATATTAAATTATTTCCTCTAATTAATCCCCTTTTAATGTACACGAATTTCATGCACCGGGCCACTAATTCTAAAGAAAAGGAGTTTACACTTGAAGGTACTCAGCAATCACTCATTGGAGAGGGTGGGCCTTGATCTCCACATACAATTACCACCCTTGGTAGAAATTTGGGCTGAAGGGCTACATCCAGTTCCATTGTGGAAAAAGAAAAAATATGCTCTTTGCACAACCTAGGGTTCGTTACTGTGATAGCGCATACCCAGGCTGCCAACATACTGAGGTTTAAATACAAAGTTAGGGGTCCTCGAGAGGACACCCCTCGAAAGGATGCATTGCTTCTTTGGTCACAGTTCGGCTCTACATTATTTTGCTTTGGGACCTGCCTAGAAGTGAGATGTTTCTGTAGCCCAGGTCACCATCCTCCAACTGATCCCCGGGCCTCCTCGGAGAAGAGAGAGAATCAGAGCTGTGTCTGAGTGGACAGCCTCTGAGACCCGATGGCAGAACACCCGTGTGTTCCCACAGGTACGTGACGCTGAGCTATACAGAGCCTTTCTGACAGTCTATGTATCTGATTTTTCATGACTTTGTATACACATAGCAATTAAACATACTTATGTATGTCTGTATTTGCTCACATACCACCTGGTAGATGTTAACAAAAAGTTCCTGGTTCAACTAATACAGAACAAGCCCATCGGCACCTACACACATCCATTCCAATGTTGATTTTTGCTAATGTTATTTTGTGATTAGAGAAAAAAAAAGCTCAGAAGGAATGACATTTTGGATGATCACGGTGATATAAAAAATAGAATCATGTGTAGGACACAATAACAAAAAGCAAGAGAAATGTAACATAAAATTTTTGAAAAATTTAGTTATATCTTTGAAATATGAAAACCATGCAACAGAATAAAGAAAAAATATTTGATTGGAAGCAACAAGCCCTTAATAAATCAAGGAAGACATTTGTGTAGTTGTGTACAGTCAGTGGAATACAGTCCTGGGCTGGAAAGAACCAGTGAAAACCTTTCATGGCTCCATGTTCCCTTCGTCCTTCCGCAGGAAACAAAAGTGAAGTATTTGTATTAGTAATGAAATGGAATTACTTGGTAATATTTGTCACAATTGCTACTCTTCCAAATATGTCTGGCTCTTTTGACAGTTTATAATCTTTAAAATCGTATGACATCATCTAACGCTGTGCCTGGACAGAGTAGGTACCAAATACATATTTGTTGAATTACTGAAAAAATTCAGACTGCACATTTTAAAGTTTGTACCAAAAAGGGTCAACAGGCATGCTAATGCTCTTAAGCAATGAGCTAGAGAGCATGAAAAAGGCAGTTAATTTTTGCTGCCCTGAGTCAATTCATTATGGGAACTTGGGAAAATCAGTCCAAAGCTGTGTGCCTTGCCTGCGTTCCTTATATGAACTCTCCTGCCTGCTTTATGGAAACACTCGAGATCTTACTTTGCTTTGAGCTTTTGGAGGAAACGTGAGCTATAGAATGCAGTGCACATTGATAACAGTGCTAGCCTTTGTACTCGTAAACAAACACACCTGCCTTTACATATTAGTGAAGTTTCATTGTTAACTGAATCCTAATATATGGACATAAGGAAACTTTTAGATTATAATAAATTTCAAAGGCTTAGGTATTAAACATGGCTCAGCTGGGGTGGCTCTGTGGTTGAGCATCAACCCATGAACCAAGAGGTCACTGGTTCAATTCCTGGTCAGGGCACATGCCCAGGTTGCAGGCTTGATCCCCAGAAGGGGGTGTGCAGGAGGCATCCAATCCATGATTCTCTCCCATCATTGGTGTTTCTCCCTCTCTCCCTCTCCCTCCTTCTCTTTCTAAAGATCAGTAACAACATATTTGTTTTTAAAAAAGAGGAACAGCCGAAACCGGTTTGGCTCAGTGGATAGAGCGTCGGCCTGTGGACTCAAGGGTCCCAGGTTCAATTCCGGTCAAGGGCATGTACCTTGGTTGCGGGCACATCCCCAGTGGGGGTTGTGCAGGAGGCAGCTGATCAATGTTTCTCTCTCATCGATGTTTCTAACTCTCTATCCCTCTCCTTTCCTCTCTGTAAAAATTCAATAAAATATATTTTTTTTAAAAAAAGAGGAACATTGTCATGTAGTTAACAAACCTTTCTAAGAAGTCTAAGTTCCTTTTGCCCTTCACTTGCCCAGTTCTTTGTGTCCTTCCCAGACGCAGTTCTACTGCCAGTGATGTGTCTGTCCCAAAGTCGGCAGATTTTTCCTCATCAGATAAAGAACAACCTTTGCTCCAAGTGCCTGTCCTGCAGCTCTCTCTCAACCTCCTGGCATTACTGAGTTCTTCTGAACAGAGCTCTTCCCTCCTCCCCAAGGACCCTATCATATGAATACATTTTAAAATCCTCAGCCATGTTTAAAATCTATTATTAAATAACTTTATATTGACTCTCAGCACCCTTTACAGTTGTGTTCAGTGAGGCAAGTTCTTACCTCCCAGGCCTCCAATTAAGCACTTAACCACTGCCAGGAATGTTCCTTTCAGAATTAGGTAAAGAAGTTCCAAGAGTCCCTATTCATTACCGAAGTCTGAAATGAGAAAGTCATAGAAAACTTACCACTTTCACACTCAACATGTCCCCTCTCCCCAGCTGGAGCCCGTTGGCGAAGGAGGCCAGGTTAGCATTTTCTGTCTTTCCAAGATCCTCCTCGCCTGGCGTTCTGACCTTGACCTGTTCATTCTGGAATTGGATCAAGGGGTTGCTGGGAAATTCTTCCTCTGCTCTCCTCTGCTTCGCCACTGCCGTCGGTGGGAACCGGGCTCCGCTTCTCTCTGCTCAGGACTAGTCGCTCAGCCTCCCGCCCTCTTTGGCTCTTTCTGCTGGGACTGAGCCAACCTACCTCCAGCTCCTGCCTGTATGTTCAGCCTACGTTTCCCCAAGAGAAATATGAACCCTTTGCACGTTGCCCTTCCCTCCAACCGAGGAAGAGCTTTTGCGTGTGGGCGAGAGTCAGGCACAGTTTCGTGCGCTCCTCATTAACGTGGCCCTCACCAGGACTCCCCAGGGGTCTATGTGAGCCCCTTTTTCTAGAGCTGAGATGAGCAGCGGTGACCCCCCCACCTCTCCCTGGGGAGAAATGGGGCTCCCAATCCTTGAGCAGCTCTCTCCGTTATTGCCCTCTCTGCGATGGAATTTGAGTTAAATGACGAGTTTTAAATACTTATTTAAGTGTTTACTGAAAAGGTGTATTTTCACCTGGCACCTCGACTTACAATTTTGTATCTGTTCATTTTGGTGCCACAATAAAATTCTAACTGAGCATTCTTTGCTTTTCTGTGCACCTGCTCAGAGGGCACCTTTCTCTTTATATGTTTCATATGGATAGATAATTACTAAGGAAGGTTTTGGATGCTTAAAGGAGAAGTCATTTGTGTATCCACGTGTACTTTTGTTCCCCCACCCCCCTTCCAAGAAAAGCCACCCATTCCGGTTGCTGGCTGTCTTTTGGGGAGCTGTGACTCCATCTGAGACCACTGGAAGATGCTAATACCTTCCCCATCTGCCCTGGGTCTGAGGTTGGAGGGAGGGAGGAAGCCCCTGCCCACTGTTTTGAAGTTCCAATGATGGTGATTGAATCAGCCCTGTCAGTGATCGGGGGCAAAAGAGAACCTGGTGTGCACCTCCTGTGTTCTCTTCCTGGCCTCACCCTTTCTTGTTGGGAAAAGTGGTTGAGCCTAGACCTCCTTGAAGGGGGCGTGGCTGAAGGCACAGATTCTCAGGAGTTCTGGTGATCAGTAGCGGGGCTGAAGGGCGTGAAGGGGTCCATTCTCAGTTATTCTTGCAAGGCTCACCTTGGGAACCAAGGTTTGCCCTGGTGAGCGGAGCAGTGTGCGGAGGAGGTGGGGACCCTCCCCCAAAGCGACAGCAATGGGGGTTCTAAGAGAATGTATCTGGGCCTGCTTGGATATGACGGGACTTTGCCTCATGGCAACAGCTTTATGTGGTGACCAAAGCAGGCTGCCTGCTTAGGGGACAGAGCTGAGAGGACACCATGGGTCGCTCGGTGTGTCCACTTCCCCAGGGATCATGCATCAGAGGGCACAGTGTGTGCGGGGTCACCCTCTTCCCTCTTGTCTTGGGAAACAGGAAGCGTGCGCTGGTTTACCCAGTTCTGCTGAGCAGAGGAGGCCTCCTGCTTCGTTTAGATTTCGCTGTAGGTTGCAGCCAACTGGCTTCAACACTGAAGGGGATCTGCTTGCCCTTAACTAATGTGCTCAGAGCTGGAGGGCACTCAGCCACCGGCCAGCTTGATTCTCTGACACATCTGTGTCTGCCCTCTGCCGTGAAGTGGGCATCAATGAAAGGACCAGCACCAACAGGACAAGCTTCCTCATTCATGGCCACAGAGGAAAATACCTGCCTGGACCATTTTATTTTTTAAAATTTTTATTTTATATAAATTGATTTCAGAGAGGAAGGGAGAGAAAGATAGAACCATCAATGATGAGATAGAATCATTGATCAGCTGCCTCCTGCACACTCCCAACTAGGGATCAAACCTACAACCTGGGAATGTGCCCTTGACTGGAATTGAACCCAGGACCCTTCAGTCTGCAGGCCGACATTCTATCCACTGAGCAAACCGGCTAGGGCCTGACTGGATCATTGAAACCACGTGCCCACCCACCCTGGAAGGCAGTGGATGATTGCTGCAGGAACTACGCATGATCCTAATCGGTGAAGACTAGTTTGTGCTCAATTCCAACCAATACCCCAGGTAAACCTCATGGCTACTAACCAGCAGAGGGGAGAAGCGACTGCTTTGCCTGCTATTCCTGGTCATGGGGGACGGTCTGTTGTTTTTTTTTGTGTGTGTGTGTGTGTGTGTGTGTGTTTTATAAAGTGAGGAACTGTACCCTATAGAATCCTATCTTAGAGACTCAGGTTACCTCCAATCAAGTCATCCCAAGTAACTGGTCTTCACTCCCACATGCACCTGGAGGTGTGGAGCTCAGGGAAACTCACATCTGGGCTTGGACTCGGCTGCTTTTCTCCTGGTTTTGTGTTTCTTTGTTCCTTCCCAAAGCACGGATTTGATCAACATGTCATAGGGGATCCAAGATTCAGACTTTCTACAATATGTTATATCAGTTTTACTTATGCATGCCAACTATTTAATGACTATGACAAAGTTCCTAAGCAATAGAATCCTTAGATAATTTTTTCCTGATGGTAGTTACTTTAATTTTAATTCAAAACACTTCTTACAAAGGCTGTGTCTGTAGCTGGATGGAACCCTTACTGAGGCCATAGTGCCGATCAGCACAAGGGATCGACTTTGCTTGGTTTGGATTAATCTGGTTTTAAATAATTGTCTGTTTTAAACAGGTACAAGAGGTATCCACGAGGCCTAGCACTGACCGGGCTTTATGTAAAAACTAGAGGCCCGGTGAATGAATTTGTGCACAGGTGGGGTCCCTTGGGGTGGCCTGCGGGGATCGGGCCCCAGCTCATGCCCCCAGCCTCGCAGCCCCACCTGGCACCTTGGCCTGATGCCGCCCCTCACCTGCTCCACCATCCCACCTGCAGGGAGATTGATTGGGGCCGGCCCTGCCCAGCTCCCTCAGGGTCTGGGAGCCAGGCAGTGGCCCCGCCCCCCCTCCACCACTGCTGGTCGCCATCTGCAGGGCAATCGGCAGGGCGATCGGGCCCTGCTCCCACCTGCCTTGGCCTGGTGCCGCCTGCTCACCTGCTCCACCATCCCGCCGTGCTCCCACTCTTGTTGGGGCCCATCAGGGCCGGCAGTGCCTCCACTGCTGCCCGCTGCCAGTGCTGCATCGCCGATGCCCACCATGTTCTGTGCCGCCCCCTGGTGGTCAGCACATGTCATAGCAAGCGGTCAAAGTTGTGGTCTCCCAGTCGAACTCCCGGTTGAACAACCGCCTGAGGAGACAATTTGCATATTAGACTTTTATTACATAGGATGACACCCCCTGAATTGTGTTGTTCTGATTTTTCTAAACTTTTCTTATTCTTCAAACTGGCTGCAAGTCAATTTTACAGTATGTTTTACTTAAGAAATAACAACAACAAAAATAAGTCCACTCAAGCATTTTTAAAAAATATATTTTTATTGATTTCAGAGAGGGAGAGGGAGAGAGAGATAGGAACATCAATGATGAGAGACAATCATTGATTGCCTGCCTCCTGCATGCCCCCCACTGGAGATCGAGCCTGTGACCTCCTGGTTCATAGGTCGATACTCAACCACTGAGCCACACTGGCCACGCTCCACAAACAATTTTTATCCTCTCTTCCTCCACTTCCTTTCACACATCTTGTTTCTTGATATAACCAAGGAGCAATTTCCTTGTTCGTTCAAAAACAGTATTTCCCAAAGTTCCCTAACTCTGGAATGTGTTGTGCTGTTGTGGAAACTTTAGCAAAATGAAAGCCCCAAAACTTTGGATCTTTAGGTTAGAGAAGTTATGGGAACATTTGGACTAACCTTCACCTATCTCCATCACCATTACCACACAGCACTGTGTAATTCCCATGGGCGTCTCCAGTCTTGGATTTTCAGTGGTGCAGGGAGAATTGGCCCTTCGGCTCATATAAATAGTATTTCTGAGGAGTCCTATTCCCTTAGGTAGTTTCTCTATTGGTTCCCCAAGGGATTTGGAGAGCTGTGGTTTCCTTTCTCTGAACAACGTGAAATGATCCCAAAGCAAAACCAGAAACAGTGATGGCCCGGTCTTCTGACTTCAGGCAGCGGCAGTTCCAGGACAAGGTCTAGATGCTGTGTTCCTATCAAGTTCCCCCAACAAGATGAGGAAGCCTGCACAGGTCTGCGGACTTAGCCTGGGGAAGGACTGTTATAGAGGACGGCATCTGATACTGAGAGTGCAATCTGATGCTAAATTGTCATTATTATCTCCTGATTAAAAGGTCAGCACTCGGAGCACAGTTGTCATGCTTGCCAATTTGAGCGTGAAGTCGTTAGCATGCTGACAGTCCAATTACAGTTGTCCTTATTTCTTGCTGATCGGAATCAGGGCCATTTCAGGGGATGTGACGGCACAGAGCTGCCTGTGAGTGGAGGGGGGCTGGTGGCAGTATCCCACATCCGGGAACAGGGGAGTGAAGTGACCAGGGAAGGCTCTGGGGCAGAATCATCGAAAACAACATTTTACACACCACCCCTGTGCTGAGAGCCACACCCATACAGGAAAGAGCTCTAGCTAGCTACACAAAGACCAATGAATTTCTTCCCTGTGCTCTGCTTTAGGTAGAAAGAAGCAAAGCACACTGAAATAAATGAATATCTGGTCTGTTCCGATTGAGACTTCAATACACTACAGCTTATTACCTCCACGACAATTCACCCCGGCCCCAGGGCCCTGCATAGTCATCTATCATCAGAGAAATATTAAATTAGCTTCAGCATACTGTATTTAGCAAGACTGTAAAGTAGGCTAATGTATTTTGAAAAGTCACTTTTCAGCTACTTAGGTTGAAAGAAAACAGGTTTTTTGATTTAACCTCACAGTTATCCAGAAAAATTCTATTCATGAGAAGTTAGCAGGGTTCCCTAACCATACAAGTGACTGCTGCACTGGGTCCTACTGGGGATTTTAATATTATCAACGGACACAACAGACATGAAGAAACAGAAAGAACACGCCACGGTGGGCACGCCCTGAAGCACTCCTTGTGATGCCTCTAGGTCACATGTGGCCACAGGAAAGCATGTCAAATAGCCAACTCTACATCCTCGCTGCTAATGGCAGGGGAAGGGGACATCATTAGAGGAAAAGGTAGCCCCGGCCCCATGTGCCCTTGCAGAGAGAATATAATGAATCACTCCCAACTGTCTCCACCATGCATTTGTAGTTCCCGGCTTCTGCGGGCCCTGCCTCCCATTCATCTTCGTTACCGGCCGGCAGCATTAATAACCATCAGCCTAAGACCAACGAGTGTAGCCTCACTTCCTGTGGGTTCCAGCTTCATTTAGGAATGCCTGCATGAGGGAAGCGTCCTCTCCATCTATGGGAAGGCTCTGGGTTTTCTGTGCTGCCCAGCGCCTACAATCAGCAAAGACGATGCAGAGCAGAGGACCCACATCCATTCTCTCCCGCTCCCCACTCCCCGCTCCCTGCCCCATTCATTTCCCACCTCCCTGCCTCAGTTGCTACATTCACCTCAGTGGTGCCTGCAGATCCGTTGGATCAGGACTCTGGGTTTTGAATTATCGAATACCCAATCAGTTTTAGAAACGTTGTTCTTCATGTCTGCCCAGGACTTCTGCAAAGGAATAAATATAACGTGATATTTAATGAAATGGACTTTTAAGCCACAGAGCTCCGTAAATAGTTTATCGTCTTTGTAGTCCTAAATTATTTTTGCTGTTCGTGAAACAACTGCTTTAGTAAAATTAGAATCACAGAGCACTGGCCCATTGCACCTGGGCTTAAAGAGCAGCAGGACATGTTACACACAAAATGTGGTGAACACGTATTGGCTTCATGAAATGGATAGCTTTGAAAAAATGTTTTCATTCTATGTAGCTGCAATCTTCTGGTTTTAAAAATTCTTAACAGTTATACATTTTTACCACAGTCCTCTTTTTTTTTTCTTTTTTGCATAAATGCTCCACTTGATCGTGGCCACATACACTAAGGTGACCAGATTTTAACATTGGTAAAGCGGGACACCATTGACCGGGGGGAGGGGGGGGGTTCTTGATTAAAAATTTGGTCTATATGGAGCAACAAAAATTTTCATAGAACGCAAAAATAGTATTGTAGGATATTTTTTTAAATTTCAATGTAAGTACAATTTACAAATATAATAAATAAAAAATTATGTATAGTATTATTTTATTCTTTGGCATATTTCTCATTTGAGTGAATTTTTTTTTAGTAGATTGCTGTCATTGTTTAAAAGGTCATGAATTTGCCATAACGTAAGTCGTGTCACTTTCAAGGCCGGCGCGAGACTTTTTGCCGCCACTATAAAATATAGATAATACGAGTACTGTCTGCTAAATTCAAGAAAATTTATGTATTTATGAAATAAATAAATTACTTACCTAAATTATCTGGATAGCTGATTTGTAATGACATCACTTGTTTAACTAGCTTACTAGCACGCAGTACGATGTGTATCATCTGAGAGACAGTTACAAAATGTTTTCGTCGTTGCCAATCCCAAAAAATGCCATTGTTCATTAAGTCCAAACAATGGGGTCGAATTCTAACAACTGATCAGCAATGCGAACTTTGATAAGCAGTTCTCGATAATCAGTTCTCAACAATTATTTGTTATTATTAATGTTTAACATTATAAAATTAACAAAAATAATATAAAACTCATATCCTGGCTAGATAGCCACATGGCCGCCGAAAACCGTATATTCCCTTCCCGTTCTCCCGCCGTTCCCTAGCTTGTCGTGCATTCTTTCCAAAAATCGGGACTTTTTTAAAACGCCGCGGGACGCGGGACAACTTGTTAAAAATCGGGACTGTCCCGCCAAAAGCGGGACGTCTGGTCACCTTAGCATACACACACTGGCCCTCAGCGTGGGGAGCGCGGTCCGGGTATGGGCCAACGTTGCCATCTTAACTGCAGATGCGGTTTTCTCAGCTTCTTTGTTCTCTTCCAGAACTATTTAATGTTTTTTTCATGGCAACATTCAATGTTAGTTTAATGACTTTCTGAACATAGTTGTGACATATATTCATTTAATGTTTTTATAAAGAAAGGCTATAAAGCAAGAATATGATCTTAGTCACTGGGCCAGTTCTTATAAACCAATTTAAAATCGTCTTTTCTGCCCAGCCGGTGTGGCTCAGTGGTTGAGCATTGACCCATGAACCAGGTGGTCAAGGTTCATTCGATTCCTGGTAGATCTACAGGAGGCAGCCAATCAATGATTCTCTCTCTGAAATCAATAAAAACATCTTTTAAAAAATAGCCTTTTCCCTCTTTTCTTCTAACTTCTTATTTTAGTTGAAGTATCACTATCTTATCAAATATTAACTTATGTTTTCTAACTAAAATTTTTCTAGCTTTCATAGAAATAGTACAACTCTAATATGTATATACACACATCTAGTACATATACTGTATATATAACCCTAATATATAAGTACATGCATACATTCATACATAGACATTAAATCATATCTAAAAATTTTTTAGATATGCTGAGAAACCACATATTTTTAGGTCCCAAAATGACCATTATTTACACAAACATGACCAGTTCTCACACATAGCAAGGCCAATGCAATGTTACTAAAGTGCTTGCTTCACATACCAATTAAATGGAGAATTATCTTCAGAATTTGTTAACCATCCTCAGGTCAAAAATTATTTGTCTCTTTTGGTTGTTGAAGCTCCGTCAGCCCGAGTGATCCAAGTAATTTCTTCCTTCTTCATTCTGCCACCCCTGGCAGACGCCCTCATATGATCCTGAGCCTGCTTTGGTGGTCCTTGGAGAATGGCATCTTGGTATGCACTTAAGTGTAGTAAATAAACTTGACATTTGGAGGAATAAAGGAAATGGGGATGAATTGGTCTGAAAATGCAGCCTGGAGCTTAGCAGCCCCGTGTCTAGCTAGCGGGCAAAGGAAGCTTCTACCGTCAAAAAGAAGAACACAGAATGGTACTTAGCCATGCGTCCCAGCTCACAAGTATGGCCGCCCGGCACCCTTCTTCCCAGACACCACATGACCCTTGCCCAAGTAGGAAAGACCGAAGTCCCATCCACTAACCACAAAGCCCAGGGTCTCTGTAACCCAGCGGGCTCAGCAGTGGCTTCTAGACATCTACAAGCTGTAGGGAACGGTCCTGTACCTCCCAGGCCACACCCAGTACTGAACAGTGCTTAGGATCAGCACAGCGCTATTAACGTTTTCATTTTGGAGATGGAAGATGGGAAAAGGCAGAAGTCACTTTCTGGTCCAAGCACTGGTGACGTTCATAGGTCAGAAATTGTGAAGACGTTGTCATGGCCAGGTAGAAATCTTTCTCTTTATTTTTTAAAATCTTTATTGTTGAAAATATTACATAGGTCCTCCTTTTTACCCCATTAACCTCTTCCAGCCCTCTCCTGTCTCCTCCCAGCCCCCAGGCCCTCACCACCCCATTGTCCATGTCTGTGGGTGATGCATATGTGCAGACCAGCTCATCGGTGGCTCTCTTCCCACCCACCCTCCCCGCCTCCCCTCTGAGCTTCAACAGCCTGCTCATGCTTCTGTGTCTCTGGGTCTGTCTTTGTCCATCAGTTCATTTGGTTGAAATTTCTTCTTTAAACCCTGGATTCACTCCCTGGGAGAAGCCGCCTTGTCCATTGTCTCCTGCTGCTCTTGGATTTGTCGTTTTAGATTTTTCTTACTCAGTGTTTGAGAGGATTACACTGATACAGAATACAAACCAAAGCTTTAGGACCCAATTTACTAACCCCTAAAGCGACCCTCAGGCCTCCCACCCGCTCTGTGCGGCAGCGGGCTGGGAAAGCTCCGAGGCCCAGCAAGGCACGCCTGTTCGTGCCCACGTGTCTGCAGCAGCCGACTTCCAGACGCATGCTGGTGAAGAGCCCGCCTCCCCAGGCGCCTTGGTGGTTAATTCTGATAACTGACCATTAGGATACTTGTTTTTCTCTTTTCCTGCGTTTTAAATTCACCAATAAAGAGTGATCCCCCAAATCCTCGGCCTACCTTTGACCTCAATAAAAGCAGAACCCCAGGCCTATGGACCCTCCCTCCCCCCTCCCCCCCATGTCCGTAAGCAACACTCTATTGTGCTTCAAGGTTCCTAATGGCTGTTGCTGAAGGGTGTGTTGCCATCAGTCCTAATGAGAAGCACGAGCCAGGCCAGGTGCCAGCACTTGTGTGGGGGAGGAGCTGCCTGCAGGAGCGAGGGCATGGAGGCTGAGGCGCAGGTGCGGCTCCCAGGCTCCTGACCCAGAGCATCAAGGCCACGGGTGGAGGCCAGGCTCCCAGGCTCCAGGCCCAGAGCATCCGGCCCAGATGGAGGCCAACCTGGAGCAGCGCCGTCCCTCCAGGGGAGGCCAAGGACGCCGCCCTTGGACAGCAGGCCTCGCTCAGCACCCATCGTGGGCAGCTTAGGGGAGCACCATTGCACGTAGGCCCTTTGCTGCCGCATCCTCCTCCTGCAGAACATGACTGCTGCTGCGCCACGCGGACCGCCTCAGCCTGGTGAGCTGCGTGGCTGCTGTTTCCCTCCATGGGGCGCCTTCTCCCTCCACCAGGGCACTGTCTCCCTCCATGGGGCGCCTTCTCCCTCCACCAGGGCACTGTCTCCCTCCATGGGGCGCCTTCTCCCTCCACCAGGGCACTGTCTCCCTCCATGGGGTGCCCTGCAGGCGCTGAGCTCAGGTAAGAGGCGCCGAGGCCCCAGGAGGAGCCCAGGGTCCCAGGAAGCTGCAGGCCGGATGGATGGAGGGAGGAGGGAGGGTTCTGACCGTGGGTGGTTTGGTGGATGCACACACCCCAGGCATGTAGTTTATTGTATGTTCTATTCCTCAGTGTAACTGGACAATGAACAATGTACAGGTGACTATGCAGTGCTGACGGTTCATGATCTGAGCAGGAGCCTGTGTGTAGCCGGAGTATTAAATTGTAATACAACAGTAACTGGAGTGGTTCCCTTTTGGCAACGCCTTGGCAGGGAGCTTGATTACGGTATTTCTCAGCGTCAGCCTGCGGCCCGCTCACAGCACCCCGCCCTGGCTGCGGGGCTCGGGCTCCGGTGGCCCCATTCCGGGCAGGGCACGGCCCAGGTGGCGGGTTCCATCCCCGGTGGGGAGGGAGGCAGCGGGTTGATGTTTCTTTCTCTAAAAAAATAAAAACATTGAAAATATGTACACAGGACTCATTTTCAAAAAGCCTATTAAGACTACAGAACGTCCCCTGCGTGCCCTTAAGGTGATCACGACCTTGCCTGCAAGTCTATTTATTCAAGACGGACAGCCACACCAATCCGTTTAAAATAACAAACCCAATTTCTTTTTTGCTTTTACAAACACTACATTTCTTCCATTCGATGTGGTGTCATTCCGCATTAAATCTTTACCTCTCTTTACGTTTTAGTTTAAATCTTGATAACACTTAAGGTCAGGTGGCACAATTATTTTGATCTCACCCATTAACTTTAAAATCTGAGTTGCTTTTACTAGTTCTTGCTCCTTAGACACATTCATTGAAAAATTATTAAAAAAAATAACCGGTTTAACAATTTGAGATACATTTTTAATAATGTGCATTGTAGCTTTTCCTTCCTCTCCTCCTCCCTCCTTTCCCTCCTTCCTTCTCCCTCCCCGTCTTTCCTTCCTCCCCGCCGCCCTTCTTCTTTTTGCTTTGCTTTTTCTTCCTGGCCTTGTTGTCACTGTTTTAACACTTTTTATGAAGCACTGGCAGCTCAGTGCTGGGGTCTGAGTTGTGAGCCCCACCTCCCCGTTGGACATTTATCCTCTCGTCAGTGAGAAAGGCAGTGAGTGGCACACACCCCTGCAGGTGGCAGTTTATGTGGGGGGGGGGCGAGGGGGGACAAGAGGAGGTGAGGAGGGGTGAGGGGGGTGAGGGAGGGTGTCGGAGGGCGTCCCGGGCTGTGGGTGCTGCAGGTGCTGGGGAAAGCGTGGGCCCAGACAGCCATGGCGGGAGCTTTGTGGTCTTTCAGTGAAGAAGGAGTCACCACCCCGAGCCAAACAGCGTTACCTTTAGACGAATCCTGTACCGTGATTTCATTGAGTTAAAAAATAACCACGTTAGTGGTTTCCTGTCTCCTTAAAATCTTGTTGTTTGCAAAAAGGTAAAGGGCCTGAGTGGCTGTAACTTGATTTCTCATCATAGACATCGGAATAAAAATTAGGTGGACAGAGGCCTTTTCCTAGGGAAACCCTGTATCCTGCTTTCCATGGGACTGTCTAGTTCATGTACATGATGTGCTATGCTTCTTGGTTTTGAACGTGAGCCTTCCTGGCTTCATCCCTGCTCCATGTGATGACTTTGTTCCTGGATTCAAGATCTGGACCCTGATCCTCTTTGCCTTGTGCCTTGATTTGACTTCCAATCTCAGTGTTTCCATTGCATTTGCTTTTGCAAATTGTTTTTGGAGTCCATTTATAATTTTTTTCATTATAATAATAGAGCTCATATCTGTTTTTTGAATAGTTTATGTCTTTTTCATGAAGGTTTGAAAAATATGCCAAAAACTCGGGCTGCTTCCATATCTTGGTTATTGTACATAACGCTGCAAGGAACACAGGGGTGTCGGTATTCTTTCGAAGTGTTCTGGATTTCCTGGCTATATTCCCAGAAGCGGAATCTCTGGGAAAGTGGGCAGCTCCATTTTTAATTTCTGAGGTAACTTAATACTGCTCTCCACAGTGGCTGCAGCAATCTGCATTCCCACTAGCCCTGTAGGAGGTTCCCTTTTCTCCACGTCCCTGCCAACACTTGTTGTTGGTTGATCCGTTGATTGTGGCCATTCTGACAAGCATGAGGGGATATCTCCCTGCGGTTTTAATTTGCATTTATCTGACGGTTAGAGATGTTGAGCCTCTTTTCATGTGTCTCTTGGCCGTCTATAAGTCCTCTTTGGAGACGTGTCTATTTAGTTTCTTTGCCCAGTTTTTAGTTGAATTGTTTATTTTTTTGATGTTGAGTTGTTTTTTTTTAATACGAAAGTTCTAGGGATATCAGTCTAGGCTGGTGACTTAACAGGCACTTGGTGTAGGAGGAAGGTAGCAGGAAAAAAAATGAAAGCTAAAATAAAGTGTCTTTTTGCAACCAAGGGTTCATGCTGAGGGGTAATCGCAAAAACTCAGGATAAAGCATAGTGAAGTCAGATAAGAAATTTTAAAGAATTTTGACATTATTCATATTATTCTTCAGCCATTATACTTTATTGTTTGTGTTGTTTTTTTTTTTGTAAATTCTGTAAGTTTTGAAAGGAATATCTTGGTTTATTTTAACATAATTGTGATATGTGTTAAAACCTCGCTAATTCAGATCAATTGAATGAGATGAGTCTGTACTAGTTAGATAATATGGATTTTTGAATGTGGAGCACATAAAAATCAGTTTTATTTCTTTTTTGTACTTATGACAACTATAACTACACAATGAATGTGTCATTCAGCTTCCTGAAATAATGACTATATTTTTAAAGAGTGATCTATGGTGAAATTGCTTTTTCCCGAATCGTGCTTTCCCAGGACGAGGTGCTTTATGTGATCAGTGCTTGTTACGTGCTGATGATTGTGTAGTTTTCACTGTTAATTGGGTAAGGAGACCTTTTCCTTTTTATGTGGAGTCAGTGTTACCGGGAAACCCCGGTTGGGCTCGGGCTGCCTGTCGCTGTGTCCAATCAGGAAGACAGGGTTGAAGTATTTAAGGCGTTTATTGAGAAGCCTCGTCAACCAAGAAGAAAGGCGCTTACAAGCATTCAAATCCTGTCTTCCAGCAGGTGCAGGGGGCAGGACTACACAGGGGAAGGGGCCGGGGTGAGGCCAGCTCTGGAGGTCAGCAGACATCCGCTCCTGTCTTTAGTCGCCAGGCCATGAGATGATGTTGAGGAGATGATGTTTTGACTCCTGGTGGGTCGGTCTGATCCTGCTTATCTGTTCTGCTTGCTGGATTCACAGCTGAGTCACCTTCGCAATCGCTTTGCACAGGCCTTGGACAGGAAATTTAAGAGAAACTTAAGCCCCTATTCACATAAGTATACGTGTTCCAAGATTTTAAGTAATATGATTACTTTTCAGATTAATTCAGGTGCTCTGTCAGATTATAAGCCCCCCCTATGAAAAGTGACTTTGATCCCAGCTGTGCTGGATGCCTGAGGTTTGCTTCTCCGAGATGCCAGGTGGTGTCTGCACCCTGCTCCCCGCCCAGGGGGCTGGTCCCCATGGCCGGCATCAGCAGGTGCCCTTGCTTAGCATCAGTAGGTGTGCTTGCTCTCAGGCTCCGGAAGGGCTGGGCCAATGGGACTTACCAATAGGAAACTCCGGGAGGTGGGAGTGGGGTGGGGTCAAGCAGGGAGTTCATTCCCCGGCTCCTTCCCAGCCCCACGTCAGTGTGTCCCTGTGCCGAAGGCCACAGCTTCTCCTAGGGTGTCCTTGTCCTCTCTGCGTCCCAGGAACCACTTGCTCCCTCCTGTCTCAGGCCTGAAAAAAAAGGTTCCTGCCATCCCTAGCCCAGGGGCCTGCACCCCCCTTCTCCTGGGTTGTGTGAGGAGTGACTAGACTGCTGTAAAGAGTCCCTTTTAAGAAATGCCTCAATGGCCACATTTGAATGTGCCAATTGTTTCCTGCTGGGATGTGGACAGATAATACAGCTTTAGCTCAAATTCATAAAAGACAGCAAATGGCGTCCAGAATATGATGTTTTGCTGAATCTAGAAACATAAATCAAAGGTGTTTAATAAGATACTTTAAGAGTGGATGCCAGAGGGGAGAGGGGTTGGAGGACTGAGTGAAAGAAACGAAGGGATGAAAAAGCACAAATTAGTTACAAAATAGTCACGATGATGTAAAGTAAAGCATAGGGATTATAGTTGATAATTTGTGATAATTATTATCGACTATATGGCAGGTGGGTACTGGAACTATGGAGGGAAACACTTTGTAAAGTACACGATTGTCTAACCACTATGCGGTACACCTGAAACCAACATAAAATAATATTGAAAGTAAACTGTAATTCAAAAATAAAACTAAAAAATGCAAAAAAAAGAATTCAGCTAGTACTTCTATTTATTAAGAAACAGTTGAGCCCTGGCCAGTGTGGCTCATTTGGTTGAGCGTTGTCTCATGCACTGAGAGGTCTCTGTTTCAATTCCTGGCCACGGCAAGTGCCCAGGTTGAGACTCAATCCCCAGTAGGGGGCATGCAGGAGGCAGACAATTGACTTACATTCTCATAGATGTTTTTCTCTCTCTCTCTCTCTCTCTCTCTCCCCCCCTCTCCTTTCCTCTCTAAAAATCAATAAAACACATATATATAAAAAAGAAATAGTTGCCTGCCTATTATGTACTAGGCATTATTATTTGATAGGAAAAAAAAAGTTCAAGATTCCTTGGTATATATGTTACTACTGTAATAAGTAGTATGCACTACTAATATTAATATTAACATTCATAATATAAATATACTGACCATATTAATATTAACATTCATAATATGTTAATTCATATTATCTGCTACTTAGAATATATTGTTTTAAGATAGACATCAGTGAATACTTTATATGTTTTCATTAACAACAGGCAAATATAGGACATTTACCATATGCAGAGTATTGGGCTTATCATTCCTAAAAGCATCATTTCATATTTCTTTCATGTTTGAAAGAAAAGCTTACCAAACTTGTGGTTCCTAGTTTTAGATCATTTTATTTTTACTAGAGGCCCGGTGCATGAAATTCGTGCATGGGGGGGGGGGTGGGGAGGGTGTCCCTCAGCACAGCCTGCACCCTCTCCAATCTGGGACCCATCGGGGTAGGTCCCACCCACAGGGATCGGGCCTAAACTGGCAGTCAGACATCCCCCTCACAATCTGGGACTGCTGGCTCCTAACCACTCGCCTGCCTGGCTGCCTTATTGCCCCTAACCACTCTGCCTGCCAGCCTGATAACCCCCTAACTGCTCCCCTGCTGGCCTGATTGACACCTAACCGCTCCCCTGCCGGCATGATTGACACCTAACTGCTCCTCTGCCGTCCCGATCACCCCCAGCTGCCCTCCCCTTCAGGCCTGGTTGCCCCCAACTGCCCTCCCCTGCAGGCCTGGTCCCCCCTCAACTGCCCTCCCTTACTGGCCATCTTGTGACAATGTGGGGGTGGTCATCTTGTGATGACGTGGGGGCGGCCATCTTGTGACATGAGGGTGTGAGGGTCAATTTGCATATTACCTCTTTATTATATAGGATTATACTTCAGAAAATATGGGGTTCACAATCTATGGTAGTACAGTCTTACTTGCATAAGCACTGAATGTATAGTGTAGAAGAATGTATAAAAGGAGAAAAAAGCAAACATAATTACTAAAAAGAACCATGCAGTTTAGATCACACAGGGAATTAGCTCCCCCACTCGGGCCTTTGAGAAAGGTTTGGGCCTCTGGTGCAGGTGACTGACCTTCCAGGGCATCGGAGCAGCACGCGCCTTGCTGCCTCACTGAGTTAAGTCTCAGGAGTCCTTTGGATGGAAATTATAAACGCTTCACATACTTGATCATCATAATTTCTCTCCTAATTAAAGGGACAAATATATTTAAAACTCCTTCATTTATTATTTCAGAAATAGACAAAATAAAAACCAATTTTTACAATTACTTCAAATGACATTTTTTCTATCTCTTACTTTGAACATTTTTTGAGGAAAAAGAAGGAAAACTGAAGATTAAACTAAGTATTTTTTAAAAATTCCAGGAGATCTCTGGCATTAGTGCAAACTCAGTTCAATCCTCCATGAACACAACATGGGTCATTGGCTTCAATGGACACTGGTTATACTTGGCTATGTTATTTGACATTCAGCTATACTGATGGAAGGAAAAGGAGCTCTGGGATTTGCTTCCAGTTAGTCCATGAGTTAAATTGCCCTAAACCAGTGGTCGGCAAACTCATTAGTCAACAGAGCCAAATATCAACAGCACAACGATTGAAATTTCTTCTGAGAGCCAGATTTTTTAAACTTAAACTTCTTCTAATGAGACTTCTTCAAAATAGACTCACCCAGTCCGTGGTATTTTGTAGAAGAGCCACACTCAAGGGGCCAAAGAGCCGCATGTGGCTCGCCAGCCGCAGTTTGCCAACCATGGCCCTAAACATTCAGTTTTTTTATTATGTTGTTTCCAGGATTTAGCTCTACTTTGAGATTGCACAACAGTGAGTGAAGGCATAGGTTTTGCAAATATCTAGTAATGGCATCATGAGATTTTAGTTTTCCTTCATGTCACCTTAAAAGTGGAAAATACAACAGTGTTGAGACTTTGAGATGATGCTGATGATGAATACACGGCCCTTAAGTACAGATGTGATGTGTTCTAGATAATCACACCATGTTGTGTTTTAGGACAGCTTAAGGAAAGAAGAGGAAAGAACATCTGGGTTCTCTGATCAAGATGGTCAGTTAAGCCCTGGTCAGTGTTCTGAGTGGTTAGAGCATCAGCCAGTGCACTGAAGGGTTATGAGTTTAATTCCTTGTCAAGGGCAAGTACCTAGGTTGCAGGTTCAATCCCTGCCTGGGTTGGGGTGAGTGTGGAAAGCAGCCAATCAATGTATCTCTCTCATATAGATGTTCCTCTCTCTCTCTCTCTCTCTCTCTCTCTCTCTCTCTCTCTCTCCCTCTTTCCCCCCACTCTCTCCTCCCCCCCGCCCCCCCTCCCCGCTCCATTCCACTCTCTCTAAAAAGAAAAAAGAAAAAAAAGCCCTAGCTGGTTTGGCTCAGTAGATAGAGTGTCGGCCTATGGACTGAAGGATCCCAGGTTTGATTCCGGTCAAGGGCACATGCCTGGGTTGTGGGCTCGATCCCAAGTAGGGGGTGTGAAGGAGATAGCCGATCAATGATTCTCTCTCATCATTGTTGTTTCTATCTCTCTCTCCCGCTCCCTTCCTCTCTGAAATCAATAAAAATATTAAAAATTTTTTTTAAAAAATCAATGGAAAAAAATCCTCCAGTAAGAATTAACAACAACAACAAAAAAGATTGTCATCCTAACTACTTTGGCTCAGTGGATAGACCTTCGGCCTGCGGACTGAAGGGTCCCAGGTTCGATTCAGTCAAGGGCATGTACCTTGGTTGCCAGTAGGGGGTGTGCAGGAGGCAGCTTATCGGTGTTTCTCTCTCATCGATGTTTCTAACTCTCTATCCCTCTCCCTTCCTCTCTGTAAAAAAAATCAATAAAATATATTAAAAAAAGATTGTCAGTTAATATTTCCTCAGATTCATAAGAAGTGGTTTAGGGAAACCAGCATTACCCAGCATTCTCATAAGTCTTTCCACCATTGAACTAAACGTAGGTCACTGTTTTTCAGAAACTCTAAACATGAAAGGTAACAGGCCTCATTCTCCACACACACAGATTTAGTATTAAAAACGTCATGACAATAAGGGTAGCAGCAGGAAACAAATGCAATTAGCAAAGGAAGCCTGGGCAAAAACACTTAAACCCATAACGCTTACGCATTAGTTCAGTGATTCATTTCAAATTTAGTTTTTCAATTCATCCATCTCCAGGTGTCCTCTCTTTCATAGCTAGATCTAATTTTTTTCACAGAATTATGTGTCACTGGAATAGCTGAGAAAATAAAATTTCACCGTCCCAAATTGTTTGCAGCTTCAAAGAGCATAATAAAGTATTGTTTTTACACAGAAAGCCCTGTGTTTTTACCTTCAAGAGCAGCTCTTGTGTGATTTTTTTAACATATTATTACTGTTTTTGATCTTACATAAAACCTATCATTTGAGGAGTTGGTGATGTGTTGCCACATTAATTCTTATAATAGTATTTTTGAAACCACTATCTCTATTATCACGTAATGGAAAAAAAAAATATGCTTTTGATTTCCTTGAGAATTAATGCTCAGTAAATGACCAAGTCCTATTTGGTCTGATGATTAGTTATTCATTGAAACACAACATTCTCTTAATCTGTTATCCTACCAACTAGAATATGGTAGCTTTTCTTAGACATATAGGCTAGAAAACAATAACTCAATAATAGCAAGATGCCACTTTCTACACTAACTCTGGAACAAAGTTACTTGCCTGTAAACTACTAATATCAGTAGTTTTGGATCTCCAAAGGGTTACAGAAGTCTTCTCAAATATGTATTCTGAATCTCCAAGATTTCCTTTATGTGTAGGGTATTGAATTATTATAAGTTTTTTAAACTCTAAGTTGTACTCTGCATTTCATTATTTACTCCCTCTTTTCAGCCTCTATTTTCATGAAATTCATGAGGCAACATCTGTCTCCTGCTTTTCTATTTTTTAAGATATATTTTTATTGATTTCAGAGAGGAAGGAAGAGGGAGAGAGAGAACAGAAACATCAATGATGAGAGAGAATCATTGATCGTCTGCCTCCTGCACGCCCCACACTGAGGATATGCCCTGAGCGGGAATCAAACCATGACCCTCTGGTGCATAGGTTGATGCTCTACCACGGAGCCTCACAGGCCAGGCTGCTTTTTTATTTTTAAGGCTTCATGATAACATGGGAGCTCTCACATCTTCTCCAGAGATCACTATAAATGCCAGGAAGGGGTAGAAAACAATATGTGTCAATCCAGCTAATATGGTAGTTGATAATATTAACAGATTAGTATTTCTATAAAAATTATGTATTTATATAAAACTAGAAGCCCGGTGCACGAAATTCGTGCACAGAGGAGGGTTGTCCCTCAGCCCAGCCTGCACCCTCTCTAATCTGGGACCCCTGGAGGGATGTCCGACTGCCTGTTTATTTAAATGGGCAGTGGGACATCCCTCTCACAATCCAGGACTGCTGGCTCCCAACTGCTTGCCTGCCTGCCTTCCTGATTGCCCCTAACCGCTTCTGCCTGCCAGCCTGATCACCCTAACCACTCCGCTGCCAGCCTGTTTGCCCCCAACTTCCCTCGTCTGCCGGCCTGGTCACCCCTAACTGCCCTCTCCTGCAGGGTTGATCACTTCCAACTGCCCTCCCTTGCAGGCCTGGTCCTTCTCAACTGCCCTCCCTTGCAGGCCGGGTGCCTCCCAACTGCCCTTTCCTGCTAGCCATCTTGTGTCCACATGGGGGCAGGATCTTTGACCACATGGGGCAGCTATATTGAGTGTTGCAGTGATGATCAATCTGCATATTACTCTTTTATTAGATAGGATAAAGGCCTGGTACAGGGGTGGGGGCCAGCTGGTTTTCCCTGAAGGGTGTCCCTGATCAGGGTGGGGGTTCCCTTGGGGTGTGGGGCGGCCTGAGCGAGGGGCCTGTGGTGGTTTGCAGGCCGGCGATGCCCCCTGGCAACCAAAGTGGAGGCCCTGGTATCTGGAATTTATTTTCCTTCTACAATTGAAATTTTGTAGCCTGGAGCGGAGCCAAGCCTGGGGCTCCCTCCGCTGCGGCAGCCATTTCTGTTGGGGTTATAATTGAACCTTTGTTGCCTTAAGCGGGTGGTCCCGGCCAGGGTGTGCGGAAAGCTTTGCTTCCGCTGTTGCCGGTGGCAACCCTGGCCTGCTCTCTCAAGCTCCATTCTGCCGCCATTTCTGTTTGAATTTGTTTACCTTCTATAATTGAAACTTTGTAGCTTGAGCGGAGGCTTAGGCCTGCAACGGCTGGCAGAAAGCTTGTTTCCCTCTGTTGCCTGGGAAATCTTGCTCTCTGTGGCTGTAGCCATCTTGGATGGGTTAATTTGCATACTCGCTCTGATTGGATGGTGGGTGTGGCTTGTGGGCATGGCTTGTGGGTGTGTCGGTGGTATGGTCAATTTGCATATTTGTCTATTATTAGGTAGGATATGATATTGTCTTTTCCCATTTCTGTGAAGCAAATATGTCTATAAGTGCTCTAACAAAAAATTAGGTGTGTTTAAATTCATATTTCCGCTTGTAACTTTATTTTGGATTATTTTAAAGGAAAAAAACTATCAGAGCTAGCATCTTTTAATCACTTTTTTATGCTCTTGGCATTGTGTTTTTTTAAACAATGCTCATGATTTCCTTTGACTACAACCTGTTTTTATGTAATAGGTAATACTGTTCCTCTTTCGCAAATGAGACACCTGTCCACAGTCATAATGATGTTAAACAGCTTACCTGAGATAATAGACTAACTGATGGAGAGAGATTCAAATCTGGTCTAATTCTGAAGATAGTTTCCTCTCCAATATTTAACCAAACAGGCATAGTATTTTCAATACAGAGTTTTCTTGGTGTCATTCGGAGCCATGTTTCTTTCTTCAGAGCCCCAAGAGAAATGGTACAGTGTGTCATGAAAGAGGACTCATTTAAAAGGCTAAGTTTGTTTTGTGCAATAATGTAAACAATAAAAAAATAAAATTAAAAAAGGCTAAATTTGGAAGCTGAATATTCTGATTTGTTGTTTGAAAAACTGTTAATTAATTTTAGCCCATCAACGGTCCATATGCTGAAATTGTACAAAAGACATTAAACACAACAGTAGCGTTACTGAGAAACTGAATTAAAACATTGCGTGTTTAAACGTTTACTTCATGGATTTAGTTTTTCTGTGTTTAGAGCTCTTCATCTACACTAAGAAGCACATAGTTTACATGCTATTACCATGAGAGCTTCCCAAAGAGTATGTGCAATGTGAGGAGTCACACAGGGAAGGGAGGTGCAGGAGAATATCCTTTTAAATATTTTGCCCTTGTCACTTTCCATTTTTTGTAGCATTGTTTTAGTATAACACTCTCTACATGTACCTTCCAAAGTATGTTTGCAATTTGCATGCACCCTGTATCTCAAGCTATAGTTTTACTAAAATGAAAAATAAATAAGAAATATTTAACTTGGTAACGTGACTTTGGGTTTAATGAAGGCCATATGCATAGTTTGGTAGAAGCTCTTTTAACCACAGTATACTCTTTAAAACTGAGAGCTTGTTAAAAGGAGCTTGCACGAGATTCAAAGGGAAAAGATGCTCTCTGAAAGCATTCTGATCCCATCTGGGTCAGTGGAGAGGACGATGATTTAATTGGGGAATGTACCTTTAGAGAACAGATAATGCGACATCAAGTTCTTTTTTTAGAAAGCGTACTGATTGTGCTCACCACATTTGTTTCTGCTTCTAAAAATTACTCTGTTGGAATCTCATCCTTCTCTTCAACAGTTATTGATGGTTAATTTTATTTTTCATGAGAATTGAGGAAGATTAAGGTCCAGTCTTTAATTTGTTGTGATTGAAAATCTGGTGGTGATTTACATCTCTCGGATGATTAGTGACTTTGAACATTTTTTCATATGTCTCTTGGCCATCTGTATGTCCTCTTTGGAGAAGTGTCTATTTAGGTCCTTTGCCCATTTTTCAATTGGATTGTTGTCTTCCTTTTGTTAAGTTGTATGAGTTCCTTATATATTTTGGAAATTTCAGAGAGAAGGCAGATGTGTGTGTGTGTAGTTATTAATCAGGGAACTTATACGCATATATGCATAGCCCATGGTCACAGACAATAGAATGGTGAAGGCCTGGGAGGGGCTGGTGTGGGGTGAAGGGGTCAATGGGAAAAACAAACCAACAAAGGGGACATCTGTAATACTTTCGACAATAAAGATAAATTTATTTTTTATTTATTTTTATTTTTCATTATTATTTTTATTTCTTTATTGATTAAGGTCTTACATATGTGTCCTTACCCCCACATTGTCCCCCACACCCAATAAAGGTAATTTTTTAAAAAATCTGGCATTTACAATCAAAGTGAACACAATTAGATATAATTCAACAACAAAGAAGCGGGTGTACCTGAAGAGCTGTAACATGGACGCAGCTCTGTGAGCGGGGCTGCTGCTCCGCTCACGGTCGCACAGACATTGTCACCACCCGTGCCTGCTGTGCGCAATGTGGGCAAGCGTGGGTCTCCTCTGGTGCTGGCCTGGGGGTTGGCGTTGTGTGTTGTTTCTCGGCCTCCTCGTTTTGGCTGCCTCCTGTGTCTGTGTCCACGTGTTGACAGAGCTTCTGTGTCTCCTGGTCTCAGCATTGTCAGCGAGCAAAGCAGAAGCCCTGCCCTCCCAGAGAGAAAATAGGTGTTTTCTAGGAGGTTATAGCAATGCGTGACAAAATTCAGGATACGGATAGCAATTGAACAGACAAACAAAAAGAAGAAAACAAGCCAAAGTCGTGTTTCGGATGCTGAGGGGCTTAGTGAGACATGCATTTGGAAGAGTTGGTGAGGCCGCGGCAGGAGGGTTGTTGCAGGGGTGCGCTGGGCCTCATGCTGCAGCGGGGCAGTGTGTGTGAGGACCGGGCAGTTCCCGGCCTAGCGGAGGAGGGATGCTGGAGGGACGCCAGGACATTGAAGTTGGAGTTGAATCCATCCCCGATATCATTCCCGTGGAGGCACAGGTTGTAGGAGGGAAATACTCTCTCCATCACCACCTGTGCTCCCCTGGGGCATTGCCGCCCTGCCCCCAGGGGGCTTCCAGGTGCTAAGTAACCTGCTCTGTGGTAATGTTTTCAGGACGGATGCTGAGCTTGCAGGTGGGCATTGAGGGCGAGGAGCCAAGAACATCTGAGTTTATACTTCAATGAAAATAAATTGGTCTTGAAGCTGGAATGTCAGAGACCAGGAGGGTGGGAGATATTTTTGGCCACTATATTGTAAGACCCTTTAATTCATAATACAAAAATTCATGCATGCATAAGCCCGGCCAGTGTGTTCAGTGGTTAGCGTTCACCTACGAACCAGTTGGTCACAGTTCAATTCCTGGTCAGGACACATGCCGGGGTCGAGGGCTTGATCCCCAGTGTGGGGTGTGCCGGAGGCAGCCGATCCATGATTCTCTCATCATTGATGTTTCTCCCTCTCTCTTCCTTTCTGAAATCAATAAAAATATATTAAAAAAATTCATTTATGAAGAGTAACAGAACTTCATTTTTTTTTTACTATCTAATTTGATAAATTTAAGGCACACTAGGATTATAATCAAATAAAATAGCTGAAATTTCATTAAGTAGTGAAATATCTATGAGAATCTAATTGCAAAAGGAATGTCCCAGAAAACAAGTACCCGAGGAATATAAAATGTATTGCAAAATGCAATATTCTGCTAAAAATTTAATTTCAGAAAATGTTAGGATCCGCTATCAACAGGGAAGTTTACATGTATTCAGATTGCATGTGCACTCATCAAACAGAATTAACCCGACTGCGCCCATGTTTACGCCGAGGCATCCATCACCAGGCTGAAGACCAGCGCCTCCAGATGACTTGTGGCGGGCTCCGAGCTCTAATTCTACTGTCCGGCTAGCAAGCTGTCCCCAAACTCAATGGCCTCCTGGATGTTGTTTGACTTAACAATGACATGAACTGGAATGACAGACTCAGCAGTGCCAGGGTACTCAGCCTCTAACAAGGTTACCATTTTATCACTCTGTCCTTAAACATCCACCTAGGTCCTAGGAAAACATGGAGGGTGGTAGTTATCAATCCTCCAGGAACAACGCTTCCAGATTTCTCACTTTGGAAATATGTTTTAATGGGTTGCTTTGTGTTGTTTTTTTTTAAAACGACAAATTTATTTCCTGGTGTGGATTTATTTATTAATTTTATTTGATGAGTATATATGCAATATGAATACATGTGAATTTTTCTATTTATGTATTTATTATTTTTTAATCCTCACCAGAGGATATATTTTTTCTATTGATTTTCAGAGAGTAAAAGGGACTAGGGGAGGGAGGAGCAAGGGAGAGGCAGAGAGAGACAGACAGAAACATCAATGTGAGCACATCAGTTGGTTGCTTCGGGCACATGCCCCGAGTGGGGCCAACCTGCAACCCAGGTACATGGCCTTGGCTGGGAATCGAACCTGAGACCCTTTGGTTCAGGGCTGATGCTCTAACCAGAGCCACACTGTCTGGGGCAAAAAAACAACAACAAACAAACCAAAATCCAAATTTATTTAAAGAAAAATCAGTATTAAAGTCTCTTATTCCGTATATACTCACTTCCTTCAATGAAATGCCTTCATTAAAGATAGAAATACAAGAAACTGCTCCATATTTATACTGTACATGGGTAAAACAATATAATAAGTAATAAGTTAATATATAGGGTTGCTCATCTCATAGTAAGTGAATTATTAATCCCTTTGTGGACTTCCTATTAAGGTGGCTTATTTGAAGAATTTTTTATATATTCGTTATTTAATTTTTGCTGGGATTTCAGGAAATTAAGTAAGTTGGGAGGTATTGTGTGTAATACCTGTTATTTCCCCAAACTGCAATGAATTTCTCCTCAATATTTTAACTGTATAGCAGCATGCTACCACTGTGTGGAATTTTAAAGCATTGTTGGCATGATATCAACGTGCCCTTGTTGCCAGCATACATTTCTTTCCTTCTTAAGCTCCTCCCACAGCACTTTTAACATATCTTTATGATGCTGGTTGGGACATAGCTTTGTGACTTTTCTGTTTAAATCTGTGTGAACATTCTTTCTGACCTAAGCCATATCCACCTTCCTCTCCCCTGCAGAGCAGAGATCTTGTCACATGACGTTGAACTCAACATTGATGTGGTAGCAGTTGCTGTGGGGAAAGTCACGAATCAGAATGCCATCTGAAATATTTTGATGCAAACAGGTGTCATTTCAAATTATAGCAATAGCGTCCCCTAAGCTCCTCCTGAGTCTAAGCAGAGAACCAGACTGAACTTCAAACTGTGTCCGAAAAGCCTTTTCTTTAGGTTTTTCCTGTGAAAACAGTATCCCAAAGTAATCCTATGTCTTCTCTGCTTCATCTTCCTCTTTTTATTTTTTTCCATCTGGTCAGTTAGATGTCAGCATCAGGTATAATGGATATCTTATGTATGTAAACAGCTTTGCAGTTGACATATAGTTTCATGCACTAATGTGTCTTGATTTGAGGGTAACCTGCAGCCATGCTGTGACACCTAGCCAGACGATAATCGCCTCCCAATGTCCTTCCCGCTTCTTCCCTACAAATAGGATGCCTGTCGTCTGGTGACTACCCAGCGAATGGCTCCCTTCCAGCACAGGGTAGTCACGTGACTGCATTCTGGAAGGAACATGGGATGGATTCCTTTTCTCAATCCGTCTTTATAGTGAAGGGATGCCTTGTGCTCGCCCTCTTCTGGTTTGGAGACTGGAATGCAGAGTGGCCACATTGAAGGATATGGGTGAGGGCAAGCCCTAGGGATGCCAGAGCAACGGGATGGAACCGCACTGGGCCCCGTGGGACTGCGGGGCCCCCACGGCACCCGCTCACAGTTCACGTGCAAGAGAGTCAACGTTCTCTTCAAAGACATCATTATTTTGTGTCTCCTTGGCAGCTGCTGTGCCCATCACATCCCTGAAATGGTTACTGAACAGGCGAGGCCTGGCCAATGAATCAGTTACTGTCATGATGCCTTCTTCATGCAGCTTGTCTTTGCTTTTTAATATTTTTATTGATTTTAGAGCAGAAGGGAGAGGGAGAGAGAGATAGAAACATCCATGATGAGAGAGAATCACTGATCGGCTGCCTCCTGCAAGCCCCACTCTGAGGATGGAGCCCGCAACCCGGGCCTGTGCCCTGACCAGGAATCGAACCTTGACCTCCTGGTTCCTAGGTCCACGTTCAACCCCTAAGCCTCACCGGCCAGGTGTGCATCTTGTCTTTGTCCAGTGAATATCCTTTGAAGCTGGGAGCCCCCATATCTGGGCCGATAGGCTTTGTAATGAAGTGCCTTGCAGACTATGCTTTCACTTGTACATTCATTAAAAAGAAATATTTATTTTTGTGTTTTTAACGTGAATTAAAATAGTGAGGGGTCTTATGGACATAATCCTACTTCATAGTCTCTCAACAATGTAGGCTTATAGCCCTTTCCTTCATGTTCACTTATTACAGACTCTTCTCTCAGATTCTAATGTTTTGGACAAAGGTGTGCTCACGCTGGTTCTCGTTTTGTCTTATTCTTTTATGTTTTTAGTGACTGCTCTCTGGCGGGGGAAGCAGTGGTGAGAATTTATTGGACTTTTCTCAGCACAGAACAAGGAGTAATCAAACATGACTATTTGGGCAGGATTATGGTGATAGGGGTATCCAACATCACACTGCCAACAATTTGCTGGAGGATTTCACTTGGCAAATAAAAATTGGATTTCTGGGGGCTCCTTGTAGTCGCATATCTGACAATCTTTTTAATCTTCAGTAATCTTAATAATCTTAAAGCCTAGACGTTTTTCTGGAAACAAAAGCAATATTTTTGCTAATTTAAACTGGGTAAAAACGTGTTTGACAGCTTGGTATTTCTTTGGCTTTCCAAGGTTAACTTGAAGGTTTATTTCAATGTGAGCTACACTTTGGAAATAGACTCGGGCATTGAGTAAGTGGTTTTATTTCGGTTCATTAAGATAGTATTTTTCAAGTTGTAAATATAAGATTTTTATTAATAAATGAGTGGATACATACATTTTGGATGATGATTTTCTCAAATTTACAGGAATTAGTATGATGTTAAAAAAATCATACGATTTACCAGGAAATAAAAACAAGGTCTGAAGAAGAGGTTCCTAATTGGTATTGTGTCACAAATGAAAGTAACATGTTTTTTTTTAGTGGGAAACAATGGATGACTGTTCTTATTCTTCATCAAACCTTAGTGATTTGTCATTTCCTTAAAGGTTAAAGCTGCCGAAACCGGTTTGGCTCAGTGGATAGAGCGTCGGCCTGCGGACTCAAGGGTCCTGGGTTCGATTCCGGTCAAGGGCATGTATCTTGGTTGCGGGCACATCCCCAGTAGGGTGTGTGCAAGAGGCAGCTGGTCTATGTTTCTCTCTCATCGATGTTTCTAACTCTCTATCCCTCTCTCTTCCTCTCTGTAAAAAAATCAATAAAATATATAAAAAAAAAAAAAAAAGGTTAAAGCTACGTACTGTCATTTGACTGAACACAATCTCCTTTTGCTTAAGACACTTTGGGTGGATTTTTGTCATGAACACCTGAAGGTCCAGGCAATACATGTTCCAAACCCTATGTAGCACGGACATAAAGGAACCAAATAAGCCACAGGGTTCACAATGACATGTGCCATCGTGTTGTTTGACCTTTGTTGCTAAGTAAACATGATAGCCACAGATTGCTTACATTTTCTATCATGTCTGTGTAGTTCTTGGAAAGCATTAATCCAATCTTACATAATTTAAAATTAGCTTGTGACATATTATCACACATGTGAGCATATGTGTATGTGATGCAATCCTCTTAAGGAAATAAAAGTGTTTCTCATTTGTGTTCATATTTCTAGTCCACGGCAATTTTGAGCTTTTGTATGCCAGGCATTTAACGTATGGTTTTTCTTCAACATATGATGACTGCCCTAAACACAGGGACCAGGTAACAGTCTCGAAAGTCCAGCTGAGCTTGGATTTTACTTGTGTGTGTATCTCCAAGGACCGTCTGTGGTCATTAGGGAGGAGCAGTTAGTGCTGCTGGAGTGGATGTCCTTCTTTCTGTCACGTCATACTGAATGCATTTTCTGTACAGTTTGTTTTGTGCAATTACAAGCTTTTTAAATATATTTTTATTGATTTCAAGAGAGGAAGGGAGAGAGAGAAAGAAACATCCATGATGAGAGAGAATCATGGATCGGCTGCTTCCTGCACACCCCACACTGGAGATCGAGCCCACAACCTGGGCATGTGCCCTGACCCAGAATCCAACTGTGACCTCCTGGTTCATAGGTTGACGCTCAACCACTGAGTCACCCTGGCTGGGCTGCAATTATAAGTGTTGTCTTTCAAAAAGTAAAAAGAGGGATGTTAGTCACCTGCCATACCTGGAATTTTTCACTATATTTTGAATGTTAGTTTTCTTTTCTTTACCTTTATCATTTTTGAATTAATAATGTTTTCTTTACTTATTTTGGTGTTTCTCAACACTAGAGTCACCTTTTAGCCTAGCATATTTACATATTCTTAATTGGGGGGGTATGCTTATCAGTAGAGATTGTCGCTCAATCATTTAGGGACAAAATTACCCAAATATACAGATTACTACATATTTCTAATGTATGATTTTAAAGCGTGCCGGCTTTGATTATGCAAAAGAACTTCAGATGTTGTCGATACACACTATGGCAGATTTAATATTTATTATTTATAGAATTATAGTTTATCCATTCTTTTGGGTTTTGGATAGAGTGTCTTTTCATATTGTCATGTTACTATTTTTCAATGTATGTGCTCTGTTACATGAGTGTATGACATTCTGGAATAACACATTTTCTGAGATGTCTGTGGTGAGGACTGGCCAGTGTGATGGCTGTAACTCTGCCAACCTGTGACATATGTCTTCTCACACGTGTGCAGTAGGGAGCAGGAGCATGGAGGGTCACTACCCTCACTGACCCTGTTTTGCCTGGAGTTATCTATTTTTTTCCACATCTCCGAAGACTCATTTGAGAGGGATTTCATCTTATATTAGAATTGACTATCCAGGGAAAGTGTCAGAAACTGACAAAAAAGTCATAGCCTCCTTTGTGACAAAATGGTTAATATCTTTTTCTGATTCTTTTGCTCTTGCAACCCCATTATATTTGGGATGCTTTGGGTGAGAAGCATGTCAATTTCTTTAATTTTCAAGGCTAGATGCTAAATACTATATCTAAGTGATATGCTCTGTTTTGTTTTCGCTAAAAACGGGGACACATACTATCTTTTAAATTAATGTTACTGCTCTTCTGAGTAGATGTAGATTTGTGCTCACTGTTACTTGGGTTTCCGTTTTATATTCTAGGCAAGTTACAATTCAGAATGAATCAGATTGAGATAGGAGGCATAACGGATGGCAAAGGCTGAGCAATACTTGCACCTAATCAGTCTTCTACTGGGTTCTTCTCATCCGCGTCCTTTCGGCGTGAAAACGGTCCTTATCAGCGCGAGACAGAGCCTCCAGCAGGCGAGGGCACGGGCGGTGCTGCCTGGTTCTCTGCTGGCAACACTGGGCCCCTTCGCCAGCATTTTATGAGTCATGGAGTTTTGTTATCTTCTTTTGCCTGAAAACTAACCATTCCTCCATTTTACCTAGTTGAAATCCCAGTTATAGTTGAGGTTATGCTAATGTGCATCATCCCTATAAAGATTCTTACCTTTTTTTTAAAAAAAAATATTTTTAGTGATTTCAGAGAGGAAGGGAAAGAGAGCGAGAGAGAGAAACATCAATGATGAGAGAGAATCATTGATCACCTGCCTCCTGCACATCCCCCACTGGGGATCGAGCCCACAACCCGGGCATGTGCCCTGACTGGGAATTGAACCGTGACTTCCTGGTTCATAGGTCGACGCTCAACCACTGAGCCATGCCGGCCGGGCCACCTCTTACCTTTGAAGTACACATAGGTCATTTAATCTTTACAGTCAAGAAATGACCAGTTTGGTCCTAAACGTTCCTGACTCGTTCATGTGTTGTTTGCTCACATAGCATGCAAGTTCCTGAGGGTTTGGAAGTTACTCTTCCTTGTGCCAGCAACTGGCAGAACACTGAGCACTTAGTAGGTGCTTAATATATATCAATTTTTTAAAACTTTAAACAAGTTTTATAAACATATAACACCATAAAGAATTTGAACATCTGTGAGTTCCCTGTTTCAGTGAAGAGAAACGTTTGGGTTCCGAGAAAACCAATGTTTCATGATCTTTAGAAAACATAAGGGTCAACAGAAGTTCCTCTAAGTTCTAGTTCATTTGGTTCACTGAGTTCCAGAATTTATTTATAACATCGGGAGCCTTCTATAATAGAAATAAAAACTGCACTGTGGTGTTAGCACAACATACAAATCTAGCCAACTAATTGTAGTCCGATCATAAGTAAAGTTCTTGAGCTTCTTGTTTCTCCGTAGATAACAAAACCATTGGCACGCATTGCGTTTTATTTTCACTTTCAAACGTTTTGTCTAGGAGGTGGCCAATTATGTTTCTTGCTTAGTTCATGCCTTGAAAAACAACTGGCACAGCTATTACCCACTGTAACATTTAGCTTATGTTGCTTAGAAGTTTGAAAAGATTATCCCTGTTTATCAAACTCCAACCACTTCTACTGGTTATTTAAATGAACTTAGAAGGTATTTCTTACTGTTGATAATCATGCCCATTAGCTTAGAGTTAGTGTTTTATTGCAGTACATTTTAGAATAATAAATTTTTTAAAAAATGAAGAATGTTGTGCCCAGCAGTGTGGCTCAGTGGTTGAGTGTCAACCTAGGAACCAGGAGGTCACAGTTCCATTCCTGGTCAGGGCATATGCCTGGGTTGTGGGCTCCATTCCCAGTAGGGAGCTTGCAGGAGACAGCCCATCAATGATTCTCTCTCATCATTGATGTTTCTCTCTCTCTCCCTCTCCCTTCCTCTCTGAAATCAATAAAAACATATTGAAAAAATAAATAAATAAAATAAAGACTGCTGGAAGGAGTGCTGTCCTTGCCATGTGCGAGGTCCATCTGGCTGAGTGGTGGGACGGGCGTGGCAGCAATGTTGGAAGTGGACAGAGCAGATGTGGATTCTAGCTCACAGCCAACACTCCTGATCAGGACTGATTGTGGCAGGCACAGTGGGGCCAGGATGAACGGGAGCGGCAGGAAGGAGCTGCAGATGGCGTTGGACTGCGGGTTTCAGCCCGATCCCCGCAGGCACCCAGAGGGGCCCCACCCGTGCACGAATTCATGCACCAGCCCTCTATTTAATGTGATATAAACATTAGTTCAGGCCAACGGGAACATGACCCAGGCTAAAATGTCCATGCTCTGCAAGTGCCCTATTTGCTTGGACATTTTTTAAAAGTTAATTTCAGATTGCAGGGGTGCCCCCAAGCATCATTTGAACTGTTTGAAGTTATATCAATAACAGCCAGTAGCCTGATGGATAAGAAAAATTGGTATGACATCACTAACGTAATATTCATCATATAGTAGAAATTATATCTATGCAGCTTAATGAAAAGCGTGGCTAGATGGATTAGACAGAATGAAGTAATGGCATCTATGAGAGTCTCTCAAATGAGCTGACCCATGCATCTCATTAAGTCTCTGTTCTGGTTAAAGTGTGGGAAGCAAGGAGAGGCGCTGGGTGCATTATAATCAATCCCCAAAAGGTAAGCAAATTCCAAAACCAGTATCTCCTTTAGGGTGGCCGGTGGGCCTCCTCACTAAATATACCTGCAGGAAGCTACCTGGACATATCTTTTCTCAACCTCCCTAAACCCCCACAGGGTTTGCGCTAAGCATAAGGTAAGGAAAGCCTTACAATACAGGATGTTATAGAGAGAGATAAAGCTCCAGAAACCACACCTGAGTAATACCGTGTTTTAGCAGCATAACCCTCTCTGAAGGAGGCGAGAAGGGGATGGAAGACAATCCTCCTGACAGTTCTTTTTATTTCGTTTATCCCCATCTTAGGCACAGGCTTTGGGCAAAATTCACGTTGACATGTTGAAGAGCACTAGGATGGAAATACTGACGGTAGCGTTTATTGCTTGGGCAAGTCGAAACACTATGGCCCTTTGCAGGGTTCCTCGTTGTCTAAGGAAATTGTGGTATCGCTGGTGAAGTAGTAACTCAAATGGGGATATTGCTCTAAAGCAGGCGTCCTCAAACTATGGCCTGCGGGCCACATGCGGGTGTTTTTGCCGTTTTGTTTTTTTACTTCAAAATAAGATATGTGCAATGTGCATAGGAATTTGTTCCTAGTTTTTTTAAACTATAGTCGGGCCCTCCAACCGTCTGAGGGACAGTGAACTGGCCCCCTGTTTAAAAAGTTTGAGGACCCCTGCTCTAAAGGGTAGAGCACTTTGATTTGAACACTTCTGTCGCTATGTATTTTTTGAATTTTGAAAAAATATATAAATCTTAATATTTTCATTGATTTTTAGTGATAGAGAAAGGGAGCAGGTCAGGGGAGAGATAAATATCTACGTGAGAGCACAACATGAATTGCTGCCTCCTTGCTCGCCTCCCACCAGGGATGGAACCCACAGCCTGGCCTGTGCCCCGAGGGGATTCACACTGGCAGCCTCTGGTGCAGGATGCTGCAGGGCCTGGATTGCTTCTTTCCATGGTAGCTCCCGAGCGTTCTCCACTCCTTTTAATGCAATTTATTTATTTATTTTTTGCTTTTTATCATTGGAAATTTTCAAATAAGTCTTTGAATTCACTGATTTTTTAAAAAAATTTTGCTTGGTTGTAGGGACTCAATCAAACTCCTCAGTTCAGCTAGATGTTCTGCAGGTCTGATACAGGGTGTCAGCAAAGGCTGGGTCCCCATCAGCAGCCCCATGAGGAAGGGTATCATTCTAAGATCATGTGATTTGGGGCTGTAGGCCTGAGAGTCACTGTTAAAAATAATTGTCCTCAGGGGTGAGACACCGCCCAGATGGAAAATAGGAGGTCCCAGCCTTTATATCCCACAGAAATGCCAGTTTAACAAATATAGATGAAAAATGCATGATGGGAGCAACTCCATCCAGTTGAGAGCTACCATCCCAAGGAGAAGAGCAGAAACAAGATGCGTTGGGAAGGGTAAGAAGAGCAGGTTCACTTTACCCATAGCATCCTCCCTCCATTCAGCCCAGTGCAGTGCTGAGAGGTACCCATGGCTGCAAGGTCCCCTGGGCGTGAGCATGAGCCCACCCACACACCTGGCACTGAGCTCTACAAGGTCCCCTGGGTGGGAGCATGAGCCCACCCACACACCGAGCACTGAGCTTTACAAGGTCCCCTGGGGTGGGAGCGTGAGCCCACCCACACACCCAACGCCGAGATGTACAAGAAATGCTAAAGGTAATTCTTCAAGATGAAATGAAAGAATTTTAAACTGCAACATGAAAGCATATGAAAGAATCTAACTGGTAAAGATAATTACATAAACAAATACAGAATAATGTAATATTGTAATGGTGGTATTTAAATCACTTTCACCCTATTATAAAAGTTAAGGTATTAAAAATAACTATAACCACAAAAGTTTGATAATACACAATATAAAAAGAAGTAAATGATGGCATCAATAACATAAAGTGGGGAGTGGGAAGTAAGGTATAGGGTCTTCTTTTTAAATATGTTTTATATGTAGAGTCTTTATATGGTATTTAAGTGGTTACCATCTTCTTATTATAACTATAAGAAGTTTCTGTGAATCTCATGGTAACTTATTTAAAAACCTATCCTATATAATAAAGAGGTAATATACAAATTGACCATCATTCCAACACACAAGATGGCCGCCCCCATGTGGTCAAAGATGGCTGCCCCCGTGTGGACATAAGATGGCCACCACAAGATGGCTGGCAGGGGAGGGCAGTTGAGGGGGACCAGGCAGCAGGGGAGGGCAGTTGGGGGCAACCAGGCCAGTAGGGGAGGGCAGTTAGGGGTGACCAGGCTGGCAGGGTAGGGCAGTTGGGGGCGACCAGGCCAGCAGGGGAGGACAGTTAGGGGTGACCAGGCTGGCAAAGGAGGGCAGTTAGGGGTGACCAGGCCAGGAGGGGAAGGAAGTTAGGGGCAATCAGGCTGGCAGGGGAGCAGTTAGGCATTGATCAGGCTGGCAGGGGAGTGGTTAGGGGGTGATCAGGCTGGCAGGTAGAAGCAGTTAGGGGCAATCAGGCAGAGGCAGGCGAGCAGTTGGGAGCCAGCAGTCCTAGATTGTGAGAGGGATGTCCGACTGCTCACCGGGATCAGGTCTAAATGGGCAGTTGGACATCCCTTGAGGGGTCCCAGATTAGAGAGGGTGCAGGCTGGGCTGAGGGACACCCCCCTGTGCACGAATTTTGTGCATCGGGCCTCTAGTAGTAGGTATATAAAAGATATAGATAATAGGATTAAAGTGTATCACTACAAAAAAGTCACAAAGGAAGATGAGAGAGAGAGGGGAACAAAAAAATTACAAACCAGAAAACAATTATCTCACTAATCAAAAGATACTGAGCAGCTTAATGGATTTTTAAAAAGATCCAGGGAGATGCTGTATATCAGAGACTCACTTCAGATTTAAGTACACACACAAGGTGAAAGTACAAGCTTGAAGAACATATATTCCATGAAGTGGTCACCAAATGAGAGCAGGGCTTGTATTAGACAAAATGGACTTTAAGTCAGAAATGGTCACAAGCAACAAAGAAGATCATTCCACAATGATACAAATGTCAGTTCAACAGGAAACACTATACATGCACCCAACAGGAGAGCCCCTAAATACATAAAGCAAGAGCTGACAGATCGGAGGAGACATAGCTGTGCCATAATGTGAGGACTCAACGCTCCACTGGAAATAACGAGCAAATCCTCCCGACAGAAGACCAGCAAGGACGCAGCAGGCGTGGACAGCATGTCCCACATGTGCCCACAGAAACATCCCACCAACAGCAGCAGGGCACACACTTCCCCAGACACACCGGAGCCTTCTCCTGCGTGGGGACAAGGTAAGGCACCAAACACATCTTCACACATTGAAGAAGATTGGAATCACCTCACCTCTCTTTGCCAACCACGATGGAAGGGAATAGTGGAGTGATAGCACAGTAAGACACATCTGCTCCCCCCTCCCCCCCAACACCCAATAATTACACGGCTTCCATGAATGAAAACTCCCGAGAAAGCTCCCAAGTCCATGTAAAACGCTTCAGCAACACAGTTGAATGGGAAGCCAGGACCACTGACAGAAAGGGTAGAAACACCAGCTGTGCTGTGCTGCCTCCTCCCATCCTGCAGACCCATACCTCGTAGCACCCAGCGGGGACTCCCCGCATTCGCCTGATGAGAGTGGTGCCAGTGTGAACCTGAGCTGTTCAAGCGGCTGAATGGATGGCAGGAGTGTTACTCTGTAAGAGGTAACTAATGTAGGACTGGATGCTGGCAAGGGGGGTGATCAGCTTGCGGGCGCTGCAGGAACAAGATATCGTGAGCGGAGTGGTTAAACCAAAGAAAGGTGTCATCTCATCGTTCTGGCAGTTGATGGGCAGGTAGTCCCTTTGAGGACAGTGAGGGGCCCTGAGCTCCTCGACTTTCCTGTCTTCGGGTGCGCTCCTGGCCATCGCTGGCTGCTAGATGCATCGCCTCCTGCGCTTTCATCTGCCCCTGGCCTCTCTGTGTGGATGTCCATCTTCACGTCCACGTGTTGCTCTACCACAGCGATAGTCATCAGGGTCGGAGCCCACCCTAACGCCCTCATCTTAACTCGATCCTCTGCACAGCCTTCCTTCCAAATAAGGCCACGTTCGCTGGTACGTGGGGTGAGGACTTCAAAGTCTTCTGTGAGGGACATGAGTCAACTTCTATAACAGTGGTTACCGTCTAAAAATAGGCACTTGGCTCTGGATCCAAGCAGTGGGAAGACTAGCAGGATTTTGAGGACTATAATAAAGGAAACCTAAATGATCTTGAACTCTTAGGCAGAATCTGGACTTCGAGGGCACTTCCAGTGAGGGCTGCAAAGGAAATAAGAAACATGTTCTGAGGAACGCGTGGAAGGGAGAGATCCATATCACATCGTGGCAGGAAGCTTAGTATAAATTCACCCATAGTTATGTGTAAAGAAAACATGTAAGGAAAGAAAGTGGTAATTTAAATAGGGATATATTCAAACAAATCATTAAGGGTACTGACTGTTCTTGCTGCTTGTAAAATATGAGAAGAGAGAGAGATAAATGGAAGAACTAATTCGTAAGCATAAAGGCAGGACTAGAAAATAAAAAGAAATTAGCCTTTTAGGATGGCAGAAGATTCTATAATTAATTAGTGACTTCGGAGCAGAGTCAGTAACCGTTAGGCATGGGAGACTCTTCCCTTAGCTGCAAAGCATTTATAAGCTTGAACTCACTGGGGCCTGCTGCATGGCGAGAGCCTGAGCCTGAAGTAGAACAACAGTCAAAACAGAACTGTGAGGTGAACAGCTGATTAGTGATAAAATAGCCACACCTCTGAATCTGGCCATAATTTGCTCTATATTTGCATTTGTAAATCAACAAATGTATTTTATTGGTTTAAACTGGTGTGAGATGTTTTTGATGTGTAAAATTTAGAAGGATAATTAAAATTAAAACCAAAAAAAAAAAACAATGAAAAAAGAAAGACCAAAAGAAATAAGGAATTAAGGGGTGTGTGTGTGTGTGTGTGTGTGTGTGTGTGTGTGTGTGTGTGTAGGCTGATAAAAGAATGGTATAGTACTAAATGCATCTCATAATCTGAAAGTTCCTGTCCAGCAAAATATAGTTAGGAACAGAGTAATTATAACTGAGGCTAACATGCACCTCCCTTTTCTGAAAGTAAAGAGAAGACTTACGTTAACTAATTAAAGAGAATTCTGACATTTTCAGTAGCCTCAAATTTTGAACAAGAGCCCAAGACATGGGCACAGGGTTGGGACTGCACCCCTGGTTGGTAGGACTTTGCCTGCCGATAGTCTAACCCTCTTCTAGTGCTACTGAAAGACCCAAGTCGTTTCTCATTTTCTCTTTACACAGTTTCTGTCGATCTTAGTCTTGAGCATAGGCATTAATCATGTTCCATCATAAACGAATGACTCAAAACGGGGGAGGTAGGATGAAGAGTAGACCTTAGTAGAGACAATAACCTTTTCATACTGGGAAAGAGAGGCGATACGGAACTGGATGTGAGGAAGCGCCGACAGTGTGAGGCTTGCGATGCGTATTGAGTATTTTAGAATTCCCCAATCAAACTGAAGACACTCCCTCGGACATTTCTCGCTCTGAAAGCTTAACTTGGAGAAGAACTCCCCTCCCCCACAGGTTACACGACAGTGGGTAATGTCCCCCGTGATAGGGCAGTGGGACATGGTCACCAGGAGGTGGATAGGCCGTGGGCCAGCCCGGGCGTACAGAATTCTAGTTCTGAATTTTTAGTTCTGTGTGTGGGTTTTAAGTTCTATGAATGCATACAGGGAGGTCTCATTAGTTATTGGATTTCATATGGAAAAGCTTTAATGAAAGCCATTCCTTGTAGTGCTATACTAGAAGATCTTACCGTGTTCAATATTACAATATCGCCTTCCCTCTGCCTCCAGCTCCTAGGAATAATTTAAATCTATTAGATCATCCCTCTTTAAGCAAATAGAGATTGTTTATGAAAAGAGACACATAGCACAGAACTAACAAATTTCCATGGAGTATTCAATGGGTGTTTGTAATTGTAAAATGTTAGTTTTATTTAAAATGTTAGATTTATTGTTCAGAATGAAATTTTAAAAAACCTATAATAACCCATTGTATTCTAGTATCTTTAAAAAATCTCCCATTTTATGTCATGTTATTTCTAAGAAATATCATTGTTCAGCTTGCTAGTCTGTGAAAGATGTGCAATATCTTTTTATTTAATATCTTGCTGCTTTTCTATTCTAAAACTGTGGCTTCCTTTTTAGCACAAAAAAGAAAATTAAAGGAGAAAAAACACACACCGAAAAATCATTACCCTCGGTTGGAGTTAATGCTATCATTACTATTCATAGGCGAGACGTAATCAGACGTGAGCTGGCAGCCCTTTATTTATGTTGGGAGGAAACAAAAGCCAACACAGGTGAGGCGTTAGGGCCTGGAAGAAGCCCAAGGAGAAAGAATGGGATCCTTCCTGCTAGTTGCTTTTTGCTTCCACTTGACACATTTGAAATATGGCCCTTCGTACAAAGGTGACACTAGGTACTGTTATACTTAGACTAGAGGCCCGGTGCACGAAAATTCGTGCACTCGGGGGGGGGGGTGTCCCTCAGCCCAGCCTGCGCCCTCTTGCAGTCCAGGAGCCCTCAGGGAATGTCCACCTGCCAGCTTAGGCCCACTCCCCCTTAGCACGGCCGAGGAGGTGGGAGAGGCTCCTGCCACCGCCACTGCGCTTGCAGCCGTCAGCCCGGCTTGTGGCTGAGCAGAGCTCCCCCTGTGGGAGTGCACTGACCACCAGGGGGAAGCTCTTGCGTTGAGCATCTGCCCCCTGGTGGTCAGTGCGCATCATAGCAACTGGTTGTTCCCAGTCATTCCACCCTAAGGGTCAGTTTGTATATTACCCTTTTATTATATAGGACCAGGGGCCCAGTGCACGAATTCGTGCACCTTGAAAGGAACTATGGGTTGTGAGGCTGCAGTGAGCACAGGGACAGGTCTCAGCTGGCCCAACCTCTGAGCCCCTGCCTGGCCCCTCCTGCCCTGGCCCCTGGTCCCCTGTCTGCCAGCAGCCCCACTCCCGCCACTGCCGCTCCCACACGCTGATGGCACTAGCCCCGCTTGTTCCCACTGATGGTGTGGAGCAATTGGGGCTGGCGCCAGCAGGGGGTGCGAGTGGGGCTGTCGCCGGCAGCAGATGTGAGAGGTGGCTGCCAGCCCTGATCGCCCCTCAGGAGCAGGGGGAGGTGGAGAAGCCCTGAGGGGTGATCAGAGCCAGCAGCCACTGCTTGCACCTGCTGATCAGGCTGAGTGATCTGTGTTGGTGCTGGGTGATCGGTGCCAGCGCCAGGTGCCAGCAGTGGGTGCAAGCAGCAGCTCCAGCACCAGCAGTGGGTGCGAGTGGGGCCGGTGCCAGCAGCAGGTGCGAGCGCCAGGCAAGACCCCGGTGCATGGGAGCAAACAATTTTCAGTAACCACCAGAGGCTCACTCTGATGACAGTGACCAGCACCACGCCTTGGTCTGGCACTCCCTCTCACCTGCTCTACCATCCTGCCATGGCCATTGCCCACCATGTTCTGTGCTCTGTTGCCTGCTACCAATGCCTTCCATGTTCCATGTGTGCCCCCTGGTGGTCAGCACAAAGCATAGTGACCAGTTGTTCGGTTGTTCCTCTATTCAGTCTATTTGCGTATTAGCCTTTTATTATATAGAATAATACATAGATATATTATAGGCAGTCAGTCAGGACATTGATACAGCATGTCAAGATTCCCAGTCTGATAAAATGTCATCCTTTGTGTGCTGTGCTAAAGAGTACAGCTATTTCCAGCTTCCAAAAGAAACTCAGTCTCTTTTCCTTGTTCATTCACCGAGTGCACAATGAGCAGTGGGAAATTTTCTATCTGCTAAATATACAGGAGTGAATAAAATAGAAAACCCCACCGCACTTACTGAGTCTGAAGTCTAATGTTTTCAAATACAACCAACTTGCTAAATAGTTTAGGTCTCAAGTACTTTATTTTTATTGATTTCAGAGAGGAAGGGAGAGGGAGAGAGAGATAGAAACATCAATGATGAGAGAGAATCATTGGTCGGCTGCCTCCTGCACACCCCACACTGGAGATCGAGCCCATAACCCAAGCATGTGCCCTGACTGGGAATTGAACCATGACCTCCTGGTTCATAAGTTGATGCTCAACCACTCAGCTACACCAGCTGGGCTACATCATTTACTTTATATGAGTGAAATAAAACTTATTTTGAAGTTGTTTTACTAAATGGCCCTGACAGGGCAAACATTTCTTTTTTTTTCAAAAAATCTTTGCCATGAGATCATTTTTCCCAGCTTAATTGAGAAATAATCCTATATAATGATTAATATGCAAATAGGTACCTAATATAATGGGTAATATGCAAATCGACCGAATGGCAGAATGACAGGTCGCTGTGATGCACCAGGGGGCAGATGCTCAACACAGGAGCTGCCCCCTGATGGTCAGTGCACTCCCACAGGGGTGTGCTGCTCAGCCAGAAGCCAGCTCAAGGCTGGTGAGTGCAGAAGCAGGTGGTGGGAGCCTGCCCTAAGGGGAGTGGGCCTAAGCCATCAGTCAGACATCCCCCGAGGGCTCCCGGACTGCGAGAGGGCGCAACGGGGCTGAGGGACACCCCCTGCGCCAGTGCACTAATCGTGTGCACCGGGCCTCTAGTTGACATATAACAGTGTGTACATTTAAGGTATGCAGCATGTTGATATGATGCACTTATACAATGCAATATGATTACCGTGGCGGCATTAGCTCACACCTCCATCACATCATGTAATCCCATTGCTGAGAACATTTCTGAGCAGCTCTCTTAGCAACTTTCAGGCAGATAACACTGTGCTGTCCACTACAATCACAGTACCACGTGTTAGATCCATGGACGTAGTCCTCTTCTGTCTGGAAGCTCATTATCTTTGACCAGCATCTCTCCGTTTCTCCAGCCCCAGATAAGCACCATCCTTCTTTGTTTCTACCCCTTCGTATTTTTAGATTCTACCGATCATACAGTATCTGTCTTTCTCTGTCGGCCTGACTTATCACAGTGCCCTCAAACTCCACTATGCCATTGCAGATGGCAGGCTGTTCCCTATGTCACCTCTTTATTTTTCCATCCATTTATAGACCCTTAGGTTGTTCCCACACCTTGGCTATTGTGAATAATGCTGAGATAAACATCAGAATGCAAATATCTCTTAAATATCCTGTATCCAGAAGAGAGATGACTGGATCCCATGGTAGTTCTATTTCTATTTTTTTGAGAAATACGTTTTCCATTGTGACGGTACCAATGTATGTTCTCACCAATGGAGTTCAAACATTTCTTGACAAATGCGATGCAGTCTTTGTGAAAGCTGAAGAGGCAGCGTGCTGGGGCAGATATTGTGAATTTCTATGGGATCTCAGAGCCTCAGTAGCTTTTCAATGTCTGTGCCCGTCGGTGGCAATGCCAATGGTGCAGTTACGTTTCCTTACATTGCGTGGTCTGAACGATCTATTCGTGTGAGTCGCGGTGCACACCATGGGGCAGAGGGGACCAGAGAGCTCTGAGGCCCCGGAGATCAGGGAATGGAGCCTTGCTGCTCCGGGAGCCACCGGGTACCCCAAGGGTGGTTTCCTTGTTTCTATCCCTTCAGCGATCAGAAAGCCCCGACACAGAGCTGAGTCACTGCTCAAGGCCACAGTAAAGAGTGAGTGAGCAGCATCTGAGTCTGTCCCATCTGACTCCAGGTCTCCCAAGTTTACAAATTACACACGACCCACAAGGGGAAGAATATTCGCAGCCACAACAGAAATAGAAAGTGATGCTTTTCACAGGACACGCGGAATATCTGAGGGAGTGATGATCAGACCGCCCTATAGAATCCTAGGGTTCCGAGGATGAATCTTCCTACAAGCAATAAAGAACTCAGCTTCTTGAGAAAATCGTTCATCTTTTCATATAGGGCATGCTGGGTGCTTTGGAGCCTTTGTATTTGAAAATAAAAAAAGAATGAATTCCACTACATATAATTAGAAAACCTCTGGGAAAGCGTGGGAGGGGAAAAATGGACATTTCAAAGTAAAAAAAAAAAAAAGAAGAAGAAAAAAGAAAAGGATTAAACAGGGGGAGAAAGCTTCCTGAAGAGAAGTTTATAATTTTCAAAGTTCACTTTCAACACACAAAGCCAAATGAAATCCTTCAGGCGGGCCAGAATTGAGAACAGGAAAGAGCATGGCTAAACTGCAAGGAGTCTTTCGCCGTGGGCCTCCCGGCCTGTGCTCCAGGCAGTGTTTCCCTTGTTCTAAGGATAATCGCTGCTCCAGATAGCAGCAGCTGTGTGTTTGGAAAACTTTACAGAAGTGACGCTGACAAAGTGATTGGCGAGGGGACCTTATGTCCAGGCGACACTGAGAGGAGTGGAGTCACAGAGAGCCCTCTGATTAGACCTGGCCCAGGTTCCCGACATCGCTGATCTGAACAGTCAGGCTAATAGGCCGCGAAGGGCTTCTCGCTTATCTGTCTCTGGGACTTGGAGACGTTTTGAATTTTCATCTCTGTGACGTGTGAGCTCATGCTGGTCAGAGCTAGTTAGCATTCCCAGTAATGTGTCACTTATGTATTTTCGTTTCTAGATGAATTAACTGCTGATTAAGTAGTTTCTGGAAGATTATTGAGGAAAGCAGTATGTGCACACTCTATTGTGTATTAGTTAAAGCCATTATCTTTTAGAGGGAATAGAATAAACTGTACTTGGCAGGTCAGATTTATATTATTTTTTTTGTTAATCCTCACCAGAGGATTTTTTCCATTGATTTTTAAAGTAGAAGAGAGAGGGAAAGACAGAGAGAAACATTTTTAAAGTAGAAGAGAGAGGGAAAGACAGAGAGAAACATCGATGTGAGAGAAACACATTGATTGGTTGCTTCCCGCCTGAGCCCCGACCAGGACCCCGGCCGGGGAGGAGCCTGCGACCAAGGTAGGTGCCCTTGATCGGAATCAAACTTGGGATCCTTTGGTTTACAGGCCAACACTCTATCTATCCACTGAGCCAAACCGGCTAAGGCTGCAGGTCAGAATTTCTAACCCAACACAATGTTTGTGTTATATGCTTCAGAATGAGGACAATTGTCAGGCTGGTGATTTTTTTTGTTTTGTTTTTATATCACATTTCATTTTGGGTTTGTGACCAGTTATTATAATTATTATTTACATTTCCAAATAGGCTTTTTAAAAATAACAATGCATTGTTATAGCAAATGACAAAATACGATTTAGTTTATTTCTGCTAAATTTCGATCTCTCAAGATCTTAAGCAGTGTCTCAGCTCATCTTTGCCCTCATCCCAGCACAGTCCCTGGCACACGTGGTTACTCGATATTTTTTGCTGATGAATGTCAGCGACAGATAGACTTCTATACCAACCTTTCATAGTTAGCATGCCTGGAAATACAGCCCATCCCCCTGGGGTCAATGCATTAGGCTGATGACCTCGTATGAGAGGAGTGCTGGGGGAAGTTACAGGCAGAGTGGCTTTGGAGCGAGACGCTTCCTAGGTTAAAACTCTTGCTCTGATACTTGTTGGCTCTGAAATAGTAAGCTTATTACTTCACCTTGAAGCTTTAGGTTTTTCATCCACAGACAGATAACATAAGGCCAGCCTCATTATAATAATGTACATAAAGCAGCACCTGCCTTTTGCAGTATACTTAGTTACAGTGTAAGGAAGTAGGTGGTAAAACCCTCCCTAGCCTGGCATGGGAGATTCTTTGACTTAAACACGTTGGCATATTTGCATATTTATCCTGCATAGCTGATGTGACTTCACTCCTTTTGCTCCACACCCTCTGGAAAGCCAATTCTACACGTTGTAAAATTCTCCGTAAACACAAAAGAATATTTAAAAATCCAAAAGGGACAATGGATATTTTACTCATGTTTTCAGAGGGAGAGGGAGAGAATCGTACCGCAGCCTGCACAGTATCAGTGCAGAAACAACGGAAATCCCACAACCACTGTCGCCCTTTAACCCTTCTGCTCTCTCCAGCTTACTTCTACCTCCAGCAGCTTCCTCATTCTCCTTCCATAGTTCCCCTTCCCTTCCCAAATCCTTCCATTCCTCCCGTCCGGTTTGCTTCAACCTCTCTCCCCACTTCCCCAATATGTTTCACCATCATGGCAGCTCAGCTCCACGCAGACAACGGATGCTAGCAAAATAAACCAGGCGATCTGCTGCTTGAGGGAATCCTCAGGCAGTGGGAGAGGTGATGGGAGGGGTGAGGGAGGGGGAGAAGGGTTCTCCTCTTTTTGTCCAAATAGAAGTTTCCAGAACATAACTACATGGGTGAGAGGGACCCAGAACCTACTCTTCCCTTTGTCTTCAGGTCAGAGCACAGCTTGCACAGTGCTATGCAGGGCTCTGCTCTTCATCGGACTCCCCTGGAATGATGGGTGGGCCTCCGTTTGCCCACCTGTGTGTTACAGGGGGTGGCCTTGACACTAAGCGGGGCCGTGGGATGCAGGTGGAGGTGAGCATGGGGAATCTCGATCAGAAGAACAGAGGCTTTCCGATCGTCTGGGTTCACATTCTAGCTCAAGACTAATTATGCAGCCTCCATAGATCGTGCTATGTTTGCATCGTCTAACCTGTAAAAGTACCGTATTTTCCGGTGTATAAGACGACTTTTTAACCCAGGAAAATCTTCTATACGCCCAGTCGTCTTATACGCTGGAAAATACGGTAGGAATTTTGCATTATAATGTGAGGAAAGTAAAATTAAATAGCCATGGGATAACATTAATAATACATATATCATAGAAATGTGAATGTTAAAGGAGAGCATTCATGAAAATAACTTAATGCTGTAACTGACACATAATAGTCAACATATGTTAGTTACTTTAATTTTTATTGCAATAGATCATTGCATTTTTAAGCTTTTTTATGCTGTCAGTATTTCTGTACTTTTAAAAAATATGTTTTTATTGATTTCAGAGAGGAAGGAGAGAGAGATGAAAACATCAATGATGAGAGAGAATCATTGATCGGCTGTCTCTTGCATGCCCCCCATGGGGGATTGAGTCCACAACCCCGGGCAAGTGTCCTGAACAGGAATCAAACCATGACCTCCTTGTTCATAGGTTGATGCTCAACCACTGAGCCACACCAGTCAGGCTATTTCTGCATTTTTATTATCTACTAGAAGCCCAGTGCACAAAATTCCTGCATGGGTAGGGTCCCTAGTGGCTGCCAGCTGCTGGCCGGGGCCTCCCTTTGCACCTGCCTTGGCATGGTGCCAACCGCTCATCTGCTCGACCATCCTGCCATGGTCCTGCTCTCATCGGGGCCCATAGGTGCTGGCAGAGCCTTCACTGACGCCCACTGCCAGCACTGTGTCTCTGACAGCCACCATGTTCCTCACCATCCCCTCGTGGTCAGCACATGTCTAACTCCCTGTCGGTTGAACTCCTGCCCGTAGGGACAATTTGCATATTAGCCTTTTATTATATAGGATTACTTAACTCTGATTGTAGGTAGGAATGAGTCAACATACTAAAATAACATCCAGAAATAGATTTTTAGAAACTGATACATTTATGCCTACTGCTATAACAGTTTTATATGGCCTCCCACTTCCCTAATCAGTGACACACAGGTGAAGATTCTCGTAAGGAAAACAGAGAAGGCAACACTAATTAAAAATACAAGTATTTAACACTTTACCTCCTCCTCCCTCCTCACACTGGAAGGTGTAATACCCTTTTCTCTTAATGTTGATCTTTATTAGTGGGTGCATGTTCAGGATAAAGATAAACATATTCAATTTCAATTGGAAAATATTAAGACCAACTATATGTCAAGTATGTTAACATATAGTTGGTCTTAATAATATGTTCTAGAAACATATCAGTAAACAAAGCAAAAATTCCTGTCTTTATGGAGTTTACATTCTAGATGGGGAGGTGTCCAATAATCAGCTATCTCATGTGAACATAGTAAATTATGTAACATTGGATGCATGGTACATGGATTCGTGCACTGGTGGGGTCCCTCGGCCTGGCCTGTGGGGATTGGGATGAAACCGATCTCTGGGTCTGGGGTGCAAGTGAAGCAGATTTGGGGCCAGCAGTGCCCCAGCAGCAACCTAACCCACAGCTGATTCCGTGAGGAAATGGGCTCCCTCCTCTACTGGTCAGAGTGTCTGCCCCTGGTGGTCACTGCGTTTCATAACTACTGAGTGAACGGTCGAATGGTCTGACGGTTGCTTAGGCTTTTATATATATACTAGAGGCCCAGTGCACGAAATTTGTGCATGGGTGTGTGTGTCCCTCAGCCCAGCCTGCACCCTCTCCAATCTGGGACCCCTCGAGGGATGTCCGACTGCCTTAGGCAGTGGGACATCCCTCTCACAATCCAGGACTGCTGGCTCCCAACTGCTCACCTGCCTGCCTTCCTGATTGCCCCTAACCACTTCTGCCTGCCAGCCTGATCACCCCCTAACCACTCCCTTGCCAGCCTGATTGATGCCTAACTGCCCCCCTGCCAGCCTGTTTGCCCCTAACTACCCTCCCCTGCAGGCCTGGTCACCCCAACTGCCCTCCACTGCTGGCCTGATCGCCCACAACTGCCCTCCCTTGCAGACCTGGTCCCTCCCAACTGCTCTCCCCTGCTGGCCATCTTGTGGCGGCCATCTTGTGTCCACATGGGAGCAGCCATCTTGTGTGTTGGAGTGACAGTCAATTTGCATATTATTCTTTTATTAGATAGGATAGAGGCCTGGTACACAGGTGGGAGCTGGCTGGTTTGCCCTGAAGGGTGTTCCGGATCAGGGTGGGGGTTCCCTTGGGGCATGGGGCAGCCTGGGTGAGGGGCCTGTGGTGGTTTGCAGGCTGGCCACACCCCCTGGCGGCCCAAGCAGAGGTCCTGGGATCTGGGATTTATTTATCCTGTATAATTGAAACTTTGTAGCCTTAAGCGGAAGCCAAGGCAGGCTAGGGCTGCAGAAACTTGGCTTCCTCCATCTCCCAGGGCAACTCAAGCCTCTTGCTCTCTCCAGCTCCGTGGCTGCTGCCATTTTTGTTGGGATTTATTTATCTTCTATAATTGAAACTTTGTAGCCTTGAGTGGAGGCCTGGGCCCGCCAGGGCAGGCGGAAAAGCTTGGCTTCCTCCATTACCGGGAAAAGCCAAGCCTCCTGCTCTCTCTGTGGCTGCAGCAATCTTGGTTGGGTTAATTTGCATACTCGATCCTGATTGGCTGGTGGGCGTGACTTGTGGGTGTAGTGGAGGTACGGTCAATTTGCATATTATTCTTTTATTAGATAGTTTATAGATGCCAGGAGATGATATATGCAAAGGAATGAAGCAAACATAGAATAAGGTAAAGAGGATGTGGAGTATGGGATTGGAATTGATTGGAAATTAACATATGTTATTCAGTTTGGTCCTCACTGAGAAGGTGATAGTTGAGTAAAATCTTGAGGAAGGTAAAAGGATTACCCAGGCAAATCACTGATGGAAGTGAGTCCCTGACAGAGCTCACAGCTTGTGCAATAGCCCTGAGCAAGAACATGCGTGGCTTCCCTACAAGGCTTGTGTAGGGTTGAAAGAGAACCAGGCCATTGAAACCCTGTAGTGACCTGGACACGTGCTGCCCAATTTCTCTTTCAAGAAACAACTTGCTGCCCAGTGTGGAGAGAGTGGTCAGCAGGCGAACTGGAGCTGCCTGCTCTTTCAGAGTTGCCTTCAGCGAGAGAGTTGATTCGCTCAACATCACATCTTCCCAGTGCATCCTGTATCTAGCTGCCGAGTGGTATAAAAACCCGTCCGTTTCTGCCACGAGGGGACTTAAGGGCTGGCTCCCTAACAGGTTGGCTAAGCTTCCTAGGGCCTGCGTGGGAGTTCATGTCCTTCTGCCAAATTCTGCTTCCCCTTTCCTGTCAAGGCTTTGGACTTCCGGAGAAGCCCGTCTGTGACAGCCCTGAACTAATGGCATTAGAACATGCGCCACGGGAACTAGCTCTAGGCATTCCTCTCGCAGTGAAATCGCTGCGTTGCCAGCAGGTGTGCATATGCACGGTGGGTGGGACCAGTTCTCGGTCTTTGCATCCATTTGCACTTCTGCATGCAGGGCATGGAAACTGCGGGCTCTGCGTTCTGGCCAACACTGAATAGCACTTACTTCCTTTCAACAGATGCATTCTATTGTCTTCTATTTAAAGACATCTTGCTGCTGTTGTTGAGCAGTGGATTACTTTTGAAAGTAATTAGACAGTCTTATTACCGACCTTCAAAGATTGCTGCGTGCCTTAAAGGTTTTTCTCTTGGATGTAAGTGCTTAGCAGTTTTGTGAAGTTGGGCCTCGGTGTGTTCTCTTTGGGTTTACCCTACTTGGATTTGAATAGCTTCATGATTCTGTAGGTTTATAGCTTATGTTTAATTTTTTAAAAAGTCTTGGCTATTATTTTTACTATAATTTTCCTACCCAATTCCTTTTTCATCTCTTTCTTTTACTCCAATTTTATAAGTATTATATATTTTTACTCTGTCTAGCATGTCCTGTAGGCTTCCTTCCACTATCATTATTATCTCTTCGTTTCAGTTTTTACATTCTTTTTTTGTTTTGAGTTTACTAATTTTGTGGTCTGCTGTGTCTGAACTGCTGTTGAACCTATTTATTAAGCTCTTCATTTTATATATATTATTTTTAGTTATGGAACACTCGTTGTTAATTTTTTATAACTTCCGATTGTGCCTTATAATTTTTCATCATTCACCGTTTTGCCCATCATTTTGTTGAACTCTGAATTTATGCTTTTCAACTTGTTGCAACACCGGCCACTCTGTGGGTTTGCTTCTATAATATGATTCTTTCCGAGGTCCTGTGGGGTTGTCCCTGAGAACACCGGTGCGCTGGGTCACTTCTAAACAAGGCGGAATGACCTCTGTGAAGCCACACTGGCTCATAAACGTTTTCTTCCTCACAACGCAGTGCGTGCTCTCCAGTGCAAGTGATTGAACGCCTCGCCTTGAAGACGTGGCCAGGGACTTCTGAACCCACAGAAACACAGGGCGTATCCTGGCCTTTGCAGACATTGGTTGATCAAGTTCATAAGAGAAAACTGCAGACACAGAATAAGTGTGCAATCACTGCATGTGAAATGGTGGGATAGCAGCTGCAGGATCATAGTTCAGGGAGAAGAGGCAGGGGAGTGGGCTGCAGTAACAGCAGCAGTTACAGCAGGAATCTCAAGAGAGCCACTTCTTACAGAACATCCGGCAGTATGACTGGCGTAGAACTGCCCTGAGAGAATTGTCCCTTCTTCACCAGAATAGATTTCCTATCATACTACAACAGAGCTTGGTGGCATTAGATCTTCAAGAGTTTAATTCCTATTTCTGATTTTTAGACTTCTAATGTTGATGTTCAAATTGAATTCATAGGGGACACCATCCTCCCTTGCTTCTACCTTTTTTTTTTTTTTTATGTCTATCAGTAGCTCTTTGTCTTCACATGTCTGCTTTTTCAGAACTGGAATGTAATTAAATTAATTGGTTTAAAAATACACCGTGTCATGCTGTGAATATTGGGTTTAAATACAATTGCAGTAGGTTGCACTAATTAATTAATTGGGTTTTATTTTACAAGCTTAGAGTTAAGGATGCTTGAGCATAATATGTAAATTTATGCAGAATGTGCAAATCAGTATTTTGATTTAAGCATCTTGTTACATAGGAAAAAAATATTGGGAAAAAGCCTGATGTAAGCTGGATTTATTTATCCTGTGGTTGATTTCTCACAAAAGCAAAACCAAATGGTGGCTGGATTGGGTGGAGCTAATATAGAGGGGCGATGGACTTAGAAACCTAGAACTTAGAAAATTCAAAGTTTAACTTATTTCCAAATGGATATAGCTCAAGTGTCTAAAGGGAGGACAAAAGGTATTGATTAGAATGAAAACTTTTCTGAGTTGGCTTTAAAGAACCGGTTTATACCTTAACAGATATTTCTTCTTTTATTAGTGTCCTCAATTGCATGCATGCAGTCAGCCAGCATTTAATAACCTGGTACTTATGATAATCTTGGAGATAGGCAGACTAACAGAGTGCAGTCCTTCTTGCAGGTCTCAGAACTTGGGAAGTATACCGATGTACTAGTACATAATTATGATGTATTGTGATAAAAGGTTAATGAATTCCAGTTGCTGACAGTCTGTCTTGAAGTGATTCTGTCTATTCCTAGAGATACTGTTGGTAATCAAAAGTGGGATTTTTACTGATTAACTAAGGATGCATTCAGTTATAAGTAACAGAAAACCCAGCTATTGTGGTTTAGGTAAGTCGATGTTTTTCTCACACTATAGAAAGTCTGAAAGCAGCGGTCCCTGGGGTTAGTTCACTGGCTCAATATTCAGTTCAGAACTGGTCAGTGCTTAGGTCTCTGAGATTTTCTTGGCCTTTACTTCATGGTCCAGGATGGTTACTCCAGCCTTGGCCATCAATTCTGCTTCTAAGAAAAAAAAAAAAAAAAAGAGGGGTGAGGGGAAGGGCTGTTTCTTGAATAAGTTTGCATTTTTACTGAGGAATGGGGGGCCTTCTTCTCTCATGGGGAGCCTTTCCATTGCGCCTATGGTCACACCCAGGATACAGGTCCAAGTTTAAGGCAATCACAGGCCTGGAGCAGTGCTAGCGCAGGGGCTCATTGTCCCGTCATGACGTGTGACTTGTGGTGGGTGCAGCCACCCTCTCCCATCAAAATCCCTCCCCACTGTTGTCTGTGCCTTTTTGAGTCAGAGGAAAAGAGGGACAGTGACATTAATAGCTTTTATGTAAGGAATGACATGTATGCCACAACTTTCACCTCAGAATATTAAGAGAAGTAGCTTCGTAGCCCACAGCCACATTTCTTCATGCCCTCTTTCCTCACTCATTCTGTTCTTCCAACTCTCAAGCCTCGCTTGGTTGTTCCAAGGTGTTTCTCTTGATTCCTTTCCCTCAGGTTCCCACCAAACCCCAGCGCTCTCGTTGCTGAGACCCAGGGCTGCTCCCTTGGCAATTGCCAAGTTCCCTCCCTCTCTTCCACCTGCACTGCCATACGCATGTCTTCATTCACTACATCTTTTCTTCCATCGACCAGTTCTGTCTACCACCTCCTTCTCTTTCTGCTGCCTCATTTGATGCTCTCAACTGAGCAGGAATCCCCGAGAAGTACAATAAACTCTGACAGCCTTCTTTCAAGAAATTCAACCTGTTAACTTAAATTCTGCAGCACAGAGGATGGTCCAAGTACTAGTCAGAAGGTAGCCTTCCTCCTCAGACAAGGAGAACAAGAGAGTAAGGAAGTAGAAAAGAAAGAAATACTTACATATGAATAGTTTTGTTATGGTTACATGATAAACTCTGCAACAGATGTTCAAATGAATACTAATTCTTCAGCACAGAGAATAAATGGAGACATTTGTGAAATAGGTGATTAGCTCTTTTGTTTGTATTTTGTTAATCCTCATCCAAGGATATTTTTTTTTCATTATTTCCCAGAAAGAGTGGAAAGGAAGAAGGAGAGAGAAAGAGAGAAATATTGATGTGTTGGTTGCCTCCCACGCCCACCAGGGCTGGGGATCTGCAATCCAGGTACATGCCCTTGTCTGAGAATCAAAACTGAGACCCTTTGGTCTGTGGGTCAACGCTCTAACCACTGAGCAACTGGTCAGGGCTAGGTGATTGACTCTTTTGTAGTTAAGAAATGAAATGGAGTCCAGGGATGTGGTAATAGGCACTGGTAAGGTTCGGCCAAGACAAGAATAAAATTACAGGATAAATATCGTAGAATAATTTACATACTAGTTCCCACTCTAAATGTATTTTCCCTTCCTTCTTTATTTTTAATTTCTGCCATTCAATATTTCTAACGTTGTTTTCTGATTAACCTAAATTTACTCTATAAATCTTTTCTCACTAGAAAGAAAAAGAAAGAAAAAGGTTAGATTTCATCTTTCTCTGCTCATTTCACCTCTCCCCATACCAGTTCTTCATGAGATATTTTTACATTAAATGGCTGTGTAGGGAAAGGCAGGATAATTGCATAATTTGCCTGTGTTTCCTACATCCCACACTTTGAGAGCTATCCCCTCTTAGTTAATGAAATATTTGCCTTTAATTGTGGTGCTATGGAGGCATGGTGACTTGTTTACCAGACTTGTGACCATTCCAGTTAAGGTGCCAATTTTGTAGGGATTTTTGAACGGGTTTCATCAGAATCTGACCTCAGTGATTTCCACAATGACAATACCAGAAGTCTTTAACTGGGACTTAATAAGTTTACTCATGCATGTGGGCATCACACAAGCATTGGAGAGTTCTAACAAATATATTGAATTTGTTGGACTCAGTACAGTGATCGTGGAAGACATTTTCCTATGGCCCCACTCCAGCCTCATTTGTAGGCTGGAGATTTCCTCCCCCGGGGATGACATGTCGGGAGGTGGTATAGACTTTCTAGTCAAGCTGATATTGGGACAAAAAAGGGCTCTATTTACCTTCAGGACCAAGAGCAACATCCTTCTAGCAATCGATGTATTCTATTTGGTTCCGTGTCTTTGTTGCAAGCTGAATTCTTACCTAATTTGGCTTCTCTCTTGCCTCACCCCTTCTCCAGGCCTGGGAACTCATAATGCTGTTTCCAGGGGCTCCTGTGCCCCCAGAGTTGAGTTGGGGTATGGGCGCCGGGGAAGGGCATGTTTCTGCCGAAGGGCTTGCTTGCCTTTGGGTTTCCCCAAGATTTCTTTGATCAGAAGCTCCCGTTGAAAGTCTCCGACATGTGGCTTTGCCACCCTTCCGCGGCCACCTGGCCCAGCTGCTCCTTCGCGGGCTGCCCCGGCCCTCCAGCGTCCACGGGAACCTTGGAACAAGCACCCAGACCCTCCTGGCCTGCCCTCCGGGCCTGCGCTCTCCTCTGGGGGGCAGCGGGCAGTGGCCAGGCCTCACCTGCTTTGTAGGGTCCCTTTATCCTTGAGGTGAAGGTGAAACCCCCATCACTGCCTCCCTGCCGTTAGCACTTGGGCTGGGAGCTGCTGCTCTCCTGGAGGGCCGAGGCCCGGCCCGGCCATGGCTGTGTGCGGTCAGTGTCCAGGGCTCGGGCAAATCTGAAGTGGGTGACCGTCACCTGGATGCCGGGAGAGGCTCTGCAGGAGCTGTGATGAGTGAGCCTCACGTTTGCTTTCTAGGCGTCTGCTTCTTCCCGGGGTGAGGGAGACATGATTCAAGGTCAGATGTGTAGGCACTGCGCCTGGTTTGCAGGAGTCCACCTCCCCTGGAAAAGAAAGGGTCGCCGATATGTATTCCCATGTTCTGTGTCTTAAGTTCATGAGAATCCAGAGGCCAGTTGGGCCTGCCCTGGGAGGGAGGGTTTCCCCGGTGAAGGGACCTGAGCAGAGAGCCATGAGTGGACAGGGGGGTAATAGAATATGAGGGTCACAAGGCCCACCATCCCACACGCTCTGAAAGTGGGCAGCACACGGCAGGAATGGGGAGGATGTGACTAAATTAGCAGGGAGGAGGTCATGGTGGAGGGCAGATTAGGAAGGGCGATTTGAAATGTTGCTGTTGATGTTGAGAAGATGAGAGCCCTGGCCCTAGTCGGTGTGGCTCAGTGGATAGAGCGTCGGGCTGTGGACCGAAAGGTCCCAGGTTCAATTCCGGTCAAGGGCACGCACCTCGGTTGCAGACTTCTGGCCCGGGAGGCAACCAGTCGATGTGTCTCTCTCACATTGGTGTTTCTCTCTGTCTCTCCCTCTCCCTTTCACTCTCTCTAAAAATCAATGGAAAAATATCCTCAGGTGAGGATTAAAAAAATAAAAAATAAAATAAAATGAGAACCCCAAATGAAGAACCTGATAATAAATCCTTTATAAGATGAATGGCTTCCAAAGCATTTCTTTCAACAAAATGTAGGAAAGAACCTAACTAGGTTAACACTTAATTGAATATTAATTTTGATAAGATGTGATTTTTTTTTTTTTACAGAAAACTTGGGGGCAGTTTAAATAATTGAGTAATGTTACCAAAGGAAAAAAATAGACTTTTTATTTCCTACTACTTATTTATCTGAACAAGGTTGCTGGAACGCTTACTTCAACATACAAGTAGAAAAATAAAATTGATGCAGAACTGCCTCTTATTCTAGCAATAATTAATAGGTATTCACAAATACATGAACTAATTTGAAAAGTTTCATCTCTCTCACTAAGATATGTGTTTTTGATAATATTTTTATTGTACATTTATTACCAAAAGATCAAATGCATTTATGTTGCATTTACATAATACATATGTTTCATAATAGCTAATTATATTATAATTATCACACCATTTAATTAATATTTAGAGTCTTATGCTACTGAATAATAGAAATATATGCATGGGTTACTAATATAAGAGCTCTTACATAAAATATATTACATAAAAATGAAATTCTGCAGTAAAATGAAATGGAAATATGAATTCAAAGAGAAGAAAAAATGATATAAAAACCAGTTTGGTTATATATATATTTTTTCGATGGCTGTTGGAGGGTATCAAATTGCCATGATTATTTTCCATTAGATATATTTAAATGAGCTAAGAAACAGTTTTCTTTAAACAAATCAACATTTACGATATGCCAGAAATTACATCTTTGCAACTACTGGAAAATATGTTTAAAATTTTAGATGTCAACTTAAAGACATGAGAGCTGTGTATGTTTTAAAAATTATTTTTGGAAGTATGTGAGCAAAATATTTGGAGGGGTTTCTCCTAAAAATGTATTTGCATATCACACATAGTGTTTTTACTTAGATTGTCTGTTTTTCATTATTAAAAACTAGAGGCCTGGTGCATGAAATTCGTGCACGTGGGTGGGGGGTCCCTCAGCCTGGCCTGCACCCTCTCGCAATCTGGGATCACTGGCTCCTAACCACTCACCTGCCTGCCTGATACCCCTAACTGCTCGCCTGCTTGCCTGATCATCCCTAACCACTCTGCCTGCCTGCCTAACTACCCCTAACCACTCTGCCTGCCTGCCTGATTGCCCCTAACTGCTCGCCTGCCTCCCTGATCGCCCCTAACCACTCTACCTGCCTGCCTCATCACCTCTAACCACTCTGCTTGCCTGCCTGATTGCCCCTAACTGCTCGCCTGCCTGCCTGATCACCCCTAACCACTCTGCCTGCCTGCCTGATTGCCCCTAACTGCCTCTGCCCCCGCCGCCCTGGCTTCATCTGGAAGGACATCCAGAAGGTCGTTTGGCTGTCCGATCTAATTAGCATATTACACTTTTATTATTATAGATAATAAAGTTTTCTAAAACTACCCACATTCACTTTTTGCACAAGATTTGGGAGACGTTAATTATTGAATGGGTGGTGACAGAGGCAGGGGCTGGGGGAGGGGAGGTTACTGGCTCCCCTCAGGCTCCCTCTTGGAGATGAAAAGGCTAGGGGGTGGAATAGGATAGGGGCCAGGTCAGGGCCACATGGGGACTGTGGTGACTATTTCTGTGCTTATCACCTGACAATTTCCATTTACTGTCCTTCCCAGTGACTTTTTATTCCATGGCTTTATATTTTATCTCTTTAAGTAAATGCTTTGCTTCTTGAGAGCCTTCTTTTGAAAATTATTTTTCCTACACAGCTACTATAATCTTTGGCCGAGATATATAGTAGTATATTATATGTGGTATACAACATATCTTTATTTGTTTAAATCCACAGACTCAAAAATAATACCTTGATCGTGAGCAAACTAGTGAGGATAATGAATGCCAATTGTTAGGAAGAGAGTGGGATGGGATGGAGAGCTTATTTGGATATGCAGTTGAACCTTGAACAAAATGGGTTAGAGCTACGTGGCCCACTTCTATGCGGACTCTTTTTCAGTAGTTACACGGTTGTCTCTCAGGCCCTCAGAACCCCAGGGTTCACACCTGCAGATCCAACCAACCGCGGGTGGGAAACAGTCTTTTCCATCCATGGTTGGGAACCTGCAGATGTGGAGGGCCGACTGCATGCAGTGATACGTGCCATTGTTCAATGAAGGACTTGAGGATTTGCATATTTTGCCATAGATGAGAATATCAAACCCCCACAGATACTGAGGGGTGACTGAGTTTTGGGGGTAGTAAAATGCTGTACACAGATTTTTGACTGCGGGGAACCGGTACCTCTAACCCTGGTGTTGTCCAAGGGCCAGATAGATTGAATTTGAGCTGAGTTGGACGTTGGGGTTGCTGGCGTACAGACCTCTCATTGCATTGGAAAGGTTTCCCCTCCAAGGCAAGCCCTTCTGGGTCCATGAACTGCACCTTTAGGAGAAGGAAAAGCCCCTTTCTTCCAGCACATGCAGCCTCAGATCAAGGCTCATGTTTAGCTAGAAGGGCCCCTCTTTCCCCGGCTCGATCAAGTGTCCCGTGTCACCTACCGAAGACAGGAAGAGGGGTTTGTACCTCTGCATGGCAGGCGATTGCTGGTTTACCCAATGTGTTGACATGTATTTGCTTTCTTTAAAACCAGAAAACTCTTCTGGAAACACACACACACACACACACACACACACACACACTAAGATGTACTATAGTTCTAGACGGGCTCACGTGTAAGGGTTTCCTGCTGGCTTCATGTTAACTTTTGTATTCAGCGGAAGTAAGCTCTGTTTGACTGCTGGGGAACTTCATAGCTCTGCCTGCCTCCAGGTAGATAGTCTATATTTTATCTCCTGCCACAAACTCCTCTTTCTCTTTTCTCTTGCTGTGCCTAAAATTCACAATACCAGAGCAAATCAGTTTGTCTTTGACAAATGCTGAAGTATTACCTATGGAATGCCATGATTAAACAACACATTTTATCAGGGAAAGAAGGAAGATATTATGAATTAGTTTCGCAGTGAAAGAATTGTGTGTGTGTGTTTTTTAAGAAGTTTGATCCCAACCAGTGGAGTAAAGGTGATCATTCATTTATGTGTTTTTTTCACCCAGCATACTGTATTTTATATTTAAGGCGCTGTCATTGGTGTCAGAAAAGAACAAGCGAAACATTTCTCTTTCCTTAAGGCACTCAATAGAGTGAAACAGAACGATGTGCCCTAAAACTGCAACATGATAATTGTGTGTTTCACAGAGGCAGGTGCCAAGCATTGAAGCAGGGAGTGCAAGGTAGGAAGAGGCGATCTGCTAGATGAGGAAGACTGTACCAGGAAACACGCTCTGGTTAGTCAACGGTTGAGTATTGGTGTCTTCCTCAAATCCATACGTGGCAGCCCTAACTTGCAAAGTAATGGTATTTGAGGTGGGACCTTGGGGAGGTGATCAGTTAGATTAAGTCAGTGGTCGGCAAACTCATTAGTCAACAGAGCCAAATATCAACAGTACAACGATGGAAATTTCTTTTGAGAGCCACATTTTTTAAACTTAAACTTCTTCTAACGCCACTTCTTCAAAATAGACTCACCCAGGCCGTGGTATTTTGTGGAAGAGTCGCACGCAAGGGGCCAAAGAGCCTCATGTGGCTCGCGAGCCGCAGTTTGCCGACCGCTGGATTAAGTCGTGAGGGTGGCGCCCTCCTGAGGAGATCAGTGGCCTTACAAGAAGAGAAGGAGAGGTCACTCGCCATGTGCACCACCGGGGAAAGCCAAGGAAGACAGCTCAGGAGGTGGCCGTCTGCAAGCCAGGAAGAGAGCCTGGCAGAGCTGGCCCTGCTGGCACCCTGCTTGCAGGCATGCAGCCGGCAGGGCGGAGAGGAAAGAAATGCCAGCGGCGGAGGCCCCCAGTGTGTGGTATCTGTTATGGCAGCCAGAGCCAGCACAGAGTGGAACGTGATTCCTACAGAGAAGTTTCCCCAGGACGGTGCACTGAGTATATCCCCTTTGACCCATGGGTCTGACCTCCAGTCTTCTCTGGCTTGCTCTTTAGCCACCAAACTGCCCCTTGGTTGTGGGCACTGAGTCCTATCTGCTGCATATCATGACCATTCCTGACGGCGTGAGCAGGGTGAGAGAGGCCTCCAGGCATGTTCTAAGGTGCAGAGGTCCGAGGGAGGGAACTCCAGCGTGTGCAGTAGAAAGCGGGGGAGAGGAAGAGGAGGGTAGAGCTGCAATTAGGGGATCACACCATGAATTACAGGAACCATTTTCCTCTGTGTGGGAGACCCTTTGCTAGTCACTATGCATGCATTATTGCATTTAATGCTCCTGACAAGTCTCATTTTAAAAGAGAGGTGGAAGCTAAAGGCCTCAAGTCAGTGCCCGAGTCACCCAGCTAGTGCATGTGGCCAGGAGGGTCTGCACCCAAGCTCTTGGCACCTGCCTAGACCCACCTCTCCAGGCAAGGGTATGCAGCCGCGCCCCGGACTTGGGTTTGATTAAGTGGACAAAGAAGAGGAGATTTACAAGGCTGGGCTGCGCTGAGATTTCTGCTTTAAAAAGAACATCCTGGTAACAGTGGAGGGAAAGATCGTGGCGTTGCAGGGCTGGAGGCAGACCAATTTAGAGGTTTTTCTATGGCCAGGAGAGGAGAGCCGGGTAGTGCAGGGTCAGGAATTAAGGGACGCAGAAGGAAGGGGCCATGCGTGGCAGCCAAGGTGACTGCTGAGATGAGCTGTGGCTGGAGATGCAGATGGAAGCTGTCCTGGGGTTCTCGGCGTGGGTGTCTGTGCTTGTTAATGACGATTCCTGGACAAAAGGAGCAACCATATGATGGCAGCTATAGAGGAGACGGGGCTGCCTCTCTCAGCTTCATGGCCTTTGAGCTGGGATTCGGAGAATGGGGAGAAGTGGGACTTCTGGTGATGAGAGTTGGACGAGGAAGAAGCCAGGAGAAATAATGGGAAAGCTGAGACAGATTTGTGGGAGATTAATTTTCTGGTGTGTTTAGAGTCGTTTTATTCAAGCACACTTTGTACCACATGTACACATTTATCTATGACTAGAGGCCCGGTGCGTGAGATTCGTGCACTCAGGGGGGCGTCCCTCAGCCCGGCCTGCACCCTCTCGCAGCCCGGGAGCCCGCGGGGGATGTCCATCGGATATCCTTAGCATTGCCACCGCTACGCTCACCAGCCATGACCCTGGCTTCTGCCCGAGTGGCGCTCCCTGCGTTGAGTGCCAGCTCCTATGTTGAGTGTCTGCGCCCTGGTGGTCAGTGCGCATCATAGCGACTGGTCGTTCGGCCTTTGAGTCGATTTGCATATTACCCTTGTATGATTTAGGATTTATTGGTACTTCTTTAAATATAAGTTATGACAAGGTTTGTCAGAGAAACACTGCATGTTACAAAAGGTATTGGAAAGAATCAAAAAGGGTCTGTGTGGCTTTGTGGGTCCAGGTACCACACGTTAGCTTTCGTTTATTTCATCAGTGACTGCAAAGTTCCAGTGCACACGCCCAGCCAGAGTGAAAGCAGGCCTGGTCCCACGGGAGAACGGCGAGCACTGGCCACGGCGGCGCACACCTCGGTGCTGGGGGACGCGTGGTCCAGGAGGCCCTGCTGCACCACGGAGGCCGGCCTGCTCACGCCCTTAGTGCCTGTAGCACCAGCAGAGCAGCAGGCCTCCCACCGAGGGCTCACGAGGCTCCAGAGACGGGCTGCTTCCTGCCCCCCTCAGCCCTGGCCCTCCCAGCGGCCTTGAAACTAGGGACGAGGGGCCTTCTGCCTTGAGGAGGTTGCAGCTTGGAGAGCTCTTCACTTGTTCAGAGGCATGAGAATTGGAATTCAGCCTGGGTTCTTCCAGATCAGAACCCTGCTCCTTTCCTCTGATTGCACTGTGTCCCTGCCAGCAGCGGCGGGGCATCACGTGCTGACATGAAGGTGCAGCTGTCACAGAAGCGGGAGCCGGGCTGTTTCATGAATCCGTGATGTTTTCTGATTTCGTGAAGGAGAACATTCTGGGAAAGGAGGAAGCACAGGTACTCTTTTCAGAGTCCCCTGTCCCACGGCGGGAGGCTGTGTACGCGATGTCACAGGAAGGCGCCTGGAGATGGAAGGGGTTCGGGCACAGAGCCATGCAGCCACGTCCCAGCCCTGATCGCCCGGGCCCAGGACACGGCTGGAGCCCACGCATACCTCTCGAGCGTGATGCGGGGTCCCATGTGAGAGCGGTGTTTCTGCTTATGCTGTATGTTTTAGGTTTCCTGACGTAGAATATTTGGGTATTTTTAGGAATTGACAGAATTTCCATAGCATCCATGATGAACGTTCTCCAAGGAGCAAAGAGACCCAAAATATATGCTTTTAGGAGATTTTGAGCCTTCATTTTGCCTAAGCTTGCAAACTTCCTAATCCAACCAAACAGTTCTGAGTTCGAGGCTCTATTTTTGAGTTTTAACGCTCATCTGGACATCGTTTGTTCTGTACCATAAAGGACCCGACCTCAAACCTAATTTAGGTTCAGTGTATCATTTCAGGTCTAGCTTGCAGATGTGAGTGAAACATTTTTTACATGTTTTTGGTGCGCTTTCAAAGAGTCTGGGTGTAGGTTGAATACTTTTAATTGATCATAAGAGGGCCTCTGCAAATGCCATCGGATGGCAGTGACAAACGGAGCTCCTTAGTCCGACTTTTGACGACTTTCCCCCATGATCCTGGCGGCAATACTTGTGTGGCAGGGACTGCTTGAGGCACATTATTGGGTTGCAACATTCCATGTCTTGGCTCAGCCCCAGGAGGGACAGAGAGGAATGGGCAAGAGCTGCATTCGGGAGACCAAGGGTGTAGCAAGGTGAGCTGAGGCCTAACGGGGGCCGAGGAGCCAGAAGACATTCATCACAATGCCTTCTCCACTCACATGAAATCATGTATACCTATCACATGGTGCTATACACATACACACACATACATGCGTGTGTATGTGTATAGCAAATGGAAACATGTACATATATATGAATGTATATACCTCATGTGGTATTGTTTCATTTGGGCTTACGTTGCCTAAAAAGTTAAGGCTTTAAAAATATAAACCACAATAGAACAAAAACGTGCCACACTGTCCACCAAATTTATTTTACAGAATTTCTCTAGCGTCCTGGTTGCACATTCTACTTGAAGCTTCATGTTCCCCAGATTTTGACTGATATTCTCCTGCAACCATTTTTTTCCACAAATGAGACTCATGTCCTTATGTAAACAGGGACAATAAAAAGATGAGAGACAAATGCACATGCCTGCTGTGAGATGAGCCTTGATGGAAACTTCTGAGCAGACTGTAAGTCACAGGCGGGAGGCAAATAGAAAGAAACCTTCAGAATCCGTGTGACTGGGAGGGAGGGGGTGCAGATCTGGGAGAAATCACTAAGGCATCTTTGCAAAGCTGGGTGGTCTAATTTAGTAGGCGAATTCCGGGACAGGCCCTCCTTTGCATGTAAAAGCCCACCTGTTGAAACATAAGCATACAGTATACCAGGTGTACCGGTTAATAATGCAGACTTTGTAATCAAAGAAAACACAATCATTTCAAGAGAAACATCAAAAGTGCTTTATTCAAAGTAATGTTCATCGCTAGCTACACATTTCCCCATCTTTCAGGTAATCTGTGGATATCATCCCAATAGGACTTTTCTTGTTTTGAGGCAGACCATTCAGAGACCCAATTTTCCACATCTTCGTACGTTTTGAAGTGCTGCTCAGAAAGTGCGTGTGTCATCAATCGGAACAAGTGGTAATCTGAAAGAGCAAGGTCTGGTGAATACAGCGGGTGGGTTAATACTTCCCAGGCAAGATCTTTTAACGTGTCTTTAATTGGTTTTGAAGTGTGTGATGGTGCATCATCATGAAGCAAAATTACTTTGCCGTGTCTTCTGGCACATTCTGGTCATTTCATGATCAAAGTGTGGTTCAAATTGATTATTTGTTGTCGGTAGTGATCAGTGTTAATGGTTTCACCTGGTTTTAGAAGCTCATAATACACCACACCTTCCTGATCCCACCAAACGCAGAGCATTGTCTTCTTTCCAAAGCGATTTGGCCTTGCAGTCGATGTTGATGGTTGACCTGGGTCAACCCATGATTTTGTGCATTTGGGATTCTCAAAATAAATCCACTTTTCATCGCCAGTCACAATTCGATGCAAAAAGATTTTCATGCCGTTGAAGCAACATTTACTGATGACTTTTAGGTTTTCCACTTGTCTTTCGTTCAGTAGATGTGGCACCCATTTTCCTTCCTTTAAAATTGTTCCCATTGCTTGTAAACAATCGGAAATTGTTTGCTGAGCAACATTTAATCTTTCTGCAAGTTGTTTTTGAGTTTGACATGCAACTTAATCCAATAATGCTTATAATTGTTGGTCTTCAAACTTTTTTGGTTGAACTGGACATTCTTTGTCTTTCACATCGAAATCATCTCTTTTAAAGTGTTTAAACCAGCGTTCACAAGTATCTTGAGATGGAGCATGTTCACCATAAGCTTCCCAAAGTGTACAGTAACTCTTTCTTCAAAATAAAATAGTGCATTAAAACTTCCCACAGATGCTCTTATATTTTGGCATGAAATTCGACATATTTAAGCGTAAAAATATCTATGATGTTAACACCTTCAGCAAATTTGACATATGAAGTTTTGAAGCTTGTTGTCAATGCAACAAAATAGCATGCATATCAAATCGCATATATATCAACATGTGTGTAACTCCATCTATTGAAAAAAATCTGCATTATTAACCGGTACACTTAGTATTTAAACTCAATTGGCAAAGTTTTGCAAAGCTGTGAATGTGTGCTGCTTTGGAGAACAATGAGGTTGAAAAAACTCTCTGTGCCACGTCAATCTTTTTGATGCCATCTTTTCCAAATACCCACGCACATTTGTGTGATCTGCCTGCGAGTAATAGTACAGGACATCTTTATGATCCTCAAGAGATACAGCAACATGTCTCCTGGTAAATACCAGTTGGAACTGTTTCCCTTCTTATGTAATGATGAGAAAAAGTCTTAGACTGTCTAACATATGTCTGTCCAATGGAATGTGATCTGAGAGTAATCAATAAAAAGGAATTTGAAGTCTCAGGGTGCAGTTTGGGTGTTAACAGGATCGGCAATAGCAACTATTTCTTGATAATGGACCCAATTTATCTTTTCTAAAATGACAATGGAGACTATTACAGGGCAGAGCGACTTCAGCAAGTTTCCTTCTTTAACATTTCCTGCTGTGACAGAGTAATTTTTCTATGCAGAAAACAAAAAGCTCAGTGGCAAAGTCATAGGCAGTGGGATATGCATATTAATTAGGGTTAGAATTAGAGTGTGGTCATAGTAACGGGATCATTTGCATTAAAAGCTTTATTTTGACAAGTAAATATCTGGGAATGAATGGCAACAGGTATATTTTACTTTGACCTTGAATTGAGCTTCGCTATCAATTAAAGAAGAAGAAAAAACAGAGTATGAGAGAGAGAGAGAGAGAGAGAGAGAGAGAGAGAAGGCAAAGGAAGAAGTGCGGAGTGGGAAGAGCAGAGGCCACAGTGGAAATCTGTGGAACTCAAGGTGGAAATAAAAAGGTGGCCAGAGATTAAAACAAAAAAAGACGGAGCATGTATTTTTACCTTCCTTTCTTCTTTCTATTTTTCCATTTCTTGAATCAGTTAATATTCTTCTCACTGACTCTGTGTGGTGGCCTGAGAGGCTGGTGGAATTTGCCTGCCTGAAACTATTGATGCATAATACATTATACGGAATAATATTCTCACTGTCCTGTGAGCCCCGCGTTTCATTATCGCTGGAGTACTTTGATAGCATTGAGGTTCTTGGCAGACACTGAGAAACTCTATGGACACTGCACAATGTAGTGCATATCGGTCTGTGTGTGTATTTACAGAAGTCGCTAAGCTCCCAACTGCTAACAAAAGCATCGTCCTATAAAAGCAAGCTATGTTTTCTTTTCTGTTTATGTGTTATGTCTAACTTCATTTAACCTCGATCTATTAGCCAAACTAAATATATGTAGCTATATAGCACAAATGAAGATTTTGAGTTATGTAAGCCAAATCACGAAATATCTATCTCCCTTTATTCATAACAGCGAGGGTATGTACCCTTCTAAGAATAATACTAGCAGCGACCTTTTTTCTGTTGAATGTATGGCATTTTTATACTAATGGTAGCACAAAGTCCTGCTCATGAAAAGCTGATTGGGAAAGATAAAAATGTTAAAAAAGAGACCTTTACAATGAAGGAAATTGTATAAAAACGGCATGAGAAAAATTCAGAGGTTGTCATAAAGTGTAATAATGCAGTTAGCAGTGAGAATTCAAAGTAAATTAAAGATAAAATAATTTAAATGAGCAAAAAGTGGGTCATCAAAATTGTATCGTGTTTTATTATGGTGAATAAAAATAAGCTTTTTCATCACACACATCATGAATTCATTAAAGGAATGTACTTTAAATGGTTTGATTATGCTGATGGCCTTGTGTTCATCTACCTGCTCTTTTGCATGTTGCTTTTAAAAACATTCTGCATATATTTTCCTGATGACTGGCTTGGGTATGAGCTGAAGTTGCAGTTAAGGAATAAGTTGAGGGGATTTTTCTCAAAGGACAGAACTCTGTCCTTGACCCACAGTCAGTCAATCACTTATTTATCACAGCTGGTGATAGGATTAAGTTTCCAGAAATCAACCCCAGTTTCAAGGGTCTGGAGCCTAAATTCTAGGAAACCAATGACTAAGCAAAATCAGTAGTTTAAATTAAAAAGAAAAATTAAAAATATCAATAACAAATGAACCCTCTTATCCATTTCTTCTCCCCTCCCCACTTTTTATTGTGTTTTCACAATCTTGTTGATGTCTTTTATTGAAGACATCATATTGGGATGTTTGAGTTGGAGAATCAAGAAGAATCAACATTTGCTTCTGGATTTCATAACCGAAGAAATTTAGAGAGCTTTATGGGTGCTCAACATAAGTTTTCTCTTCTGCCTTTTCATTCAAAGTGGCCCAATACCAAATAGTCTAATTAGGATTACTAACTGAATAGGGGTGGGACAAGCCTTTATTTTACAGTATGTGATTTTTAACATGTACTTAAAAAATTCTAACTAGTATGCTCTTTGGAACTACTCTCTACTGAGAGAGAATCTGCCATTATCTACCAAACTGAGGACTTTAGCCTTGTTTTATAGAATCCTTAGTAGGAATCAAAATGTTGATAATATATATATATTTTTTGTAGAAACTTACATTGATAAAAATAGATTGATTTCTGAAAATTGATTCTAAACTCATATCATCTCTATGACTATTTCAGGCCCAGACTCAAGATACTTCATCTCACCAGCATCAGAGAGAATCCACAGCAGATGGGCTCTGAGTTGCCCCAGAGGTAAGTCCTGATGTGAAATGAAATTGCGCTTCTCAAATGTTGATGTGCATAGTAGGGAGTTACCAGGAATCTTGTTGAAATGTAGATGTGGATTCAGTTGGCCTGAGGTGGGGCCAGTAGTTATTTCCGAAGATTCCTAGGTGATGCTGGTGCTGCAAGTTCAAGTCCCACACTTTCTATAATGAAGGAATAAGCCCATAACCTTTTGTCTTAACCGAGAGAAGCAGATGAATAATCCAAAATTCCTTCATAACTGGTTTTAGAATATTCTTTTGTACTTCTCTTATGAGTTTATATTACATTAAAAATTTAGTAACTCTAATTAAAAAATTCTAAGGGAAAACTAGAAATATTTGGGAAAACCTTGAAAGTGGCAATGACTTTCTAATGCGATTTTCCTGATCACTGCAAAATTTTTTTGAGAGGCAATATAATCAATTTACATGTTTGTTCTAAACAACATAGACCTTATTGTTCTTGACAACATGGACTTTATTTTTCTCTTGGAATCTTGTCTCTCAGTCTACATTGAAGTCTCTGTCTTAGGAAAGGGGTGTGTTGCATTGTTTGTACTTTATATGTATTCTTATTGAGGTAATGTTAAAGATGATGGACAGATTCCCAATGCAGTATATAAAAATGATTTTGTCCATGTGCTATTGGGATATGTAAAATAGATTCCAGGCCCGGAGAGTAGGGAGTTCTGTAGAAGAAGAGCAGGAGGAGAAGAAAAAGGGAGAAAATGCAGGTTACTGCTCTCTTGGGTGCAAAGCCAACCTTTGATGAAATTTTGAAATGACAAAGTATGCCTGTGGCACTGAGTCATTTTCAAATATTCATCTATCTTTCCACTTTAGCCCGTCCCCTATGAGCTCCGATGCTCCATGTATTCAAATTACCTACACATGGGTGATGTACATGGCTGTGCACCCTTTTGGGGACAGCATTTCCTGGAATTGAGCGACATGCATCAGAATTGCTTGGAAAAACTTGTTTGCGTGCAAATTCCTGTACTTAACTCAAATTACTGATTTAGAATCTCTGGGGTGGGGCCCAAAACTTTGCATTTCTTCCAAATTCTAGAAGTTGATGTTACATGCACTAAGGTGTAAGGACCACTAGCCTACATTTGGCATGTCATAGCGATCTACTCTGCTGCACATTGTTGTTATTATGCAGCCCTCCAAGTTTAAAAATCTAATTTCTCCAGCAGCTTGATGAGGTATTTGACAAGGGACAGATCTATAATATTTTCAAAGATATTTGGGTTTTAAAAGATAATTATTCTTAACTAAAATGCAATTCTATTTGGCAGAATTCTAGGCCTTGGGACAAAGAGAAGGGATATCTGATGTAAGTGTAAACAGGAAGAGAAGAGTTGGGGGTAGGTAGGACCACAAGGAGAGGATGTTTTTAAGGGAGATTTTGCTCTGGAGTAAAATCTTCAAAGATGTTTCTCTACAGAAACATCCGCACCCAGTCACACACCATCAGGTGTAGTTAGTTACCTTTGCCATGAGCAGGCAGGCGCTTCAGGTAATAGAGATTGGGGAGCAGAAGCGGAAATTTTGTGTGTAGATGATTTCCAATTTCATGATATTTTCCAGATGATTAAACCAGGGTCGGGGGGCGGGGGGAGTAGCAATTCTCTTGTTTCACCAGTATCCATGCCTGAGTTTCTCCCAGGGAACCCATCAGCAAAGTAGTTGATGAAAGCAACAGCACGCTAACAACCGGCTATATGGCCAATAATGTCTTACATTTCCTTTCTGTCTTTGGCTGTTTCCTTTGTTTCCTTCTTTCTGTGGAAGGCTGCATGTTGGTAGGAATTTAGATTTACTCTGTAAAACATGCTCCCAGGTAATGGAGGGTGATTTGTGGTGATAACTTTAAATAGAGAGAGACAGTCTGAGGTTGAAATGCAACATCACAGACCGTACAAGTTTAACTTTGATTCTGGCTGGGGCGCCACTCAGATAGTCTTCTTTCCGTCTTTCTCCATTTCCTCCCCCCACTCTTCATCTCTGAGACGGTGAGTAAGAACTACTGTGCAGCAGTGTCCTCTGGGAGTAATCAGTGTTTTTCCCCGAGATGACAAATGGTTTGTATGTGGAGTGAACAGAATCACTTTAATTTTAACCACATGCTGTGCATAAAATAGGTCATTAGGCAAAAGTTAAAAAAAAAAACACTCAGAAGAAGACTGTGATAAGGCACAGTAGCAATGCACTATTGACAGACATGGCAGGCGAGAAGTTGAAGGTCTGCCATGGTAAGGCCCCTCAGACCTGCCGATCTAGCGTGAGGCTGAGGGGTGTGTTCTGAGGAGAACAGATGTGGCTGTTCTTGGGCAGGGAGGTGAGGACCATGGAGGGCACTGCTGCTGGCTCCTTGGAGGGCTCCCTGGGAGGGCCCCCAGGAGGGAGAAGAGACAGCGTCAGGGAAGAGCCTGCTCCGGCCTGGGCTCCCAGCCTCCTTGACAATGTGTGACCTCGCTCTGAGACAAGCTCAGGGTCCTGAAAGGAAAGTGGATGCTTCCTTTAACCTTCTAGACATGCATTCTGTCCTGATGACAAATACCTTCAACCCTTTAAAGTCAGACTCAAGTTAATGAGGTGCATGTAAAAAAATTAAAGTTCAAACATTTTGAAAATACACATAACACATTCTAAAAGCAGGACATTTACCTTTGAATGTCACAAGGAAAAATTAAAATATAATGTAAAGGAAGAACAATAAATAGAAAGCACAAAACTAGATTAGCGAAAACCAGACATATTAATCATGACAATAAATTTAAATACTTTGAAATTTTATATTGATAGGCAACTCCCAGACTGTAGGAAAAGATCAAAACAAAGATGTTTTGGGCAAGATGACTTTACTATTAAAAAGCTCAAAATCTATTCAAAAGAAAGATAAAACTTTAATACATCATGTAAATATATATATATATATATATATATATATATATATATATATATACTGTATACACACACACACACACACTAGAGGCCCAGCGTGCAACCAGCGCCTGGACTGGTGCCACAGGTGTCAGGCCTGACTGGCCCTGTGGGCAGCCGGGACCCGTGCCTGACTTTCGCCCCATGCCCCCCTGGCCCCCCTGCCTGTGTCCACTCCGGGCCGCTGGAGCCGCTGCGCCGGCTGGGGCAGGCTCCCCTGTCTCTGTCTCCGTCTCCACTCTGGGCCTCACCTGCACACGCAATCTCCTCCTGTTCGGTCGTGACCTGTTACAGCGTCCCAGTCTAATTTGCATATTACCTCCATATATATATATATATATATATATATATATATTAGAGGCCCAGTGCACGAAATTCGTGCACGGGGCGGGGGGGTGGTGTCGATCAGCCCAGCCTGCACCCTCTCCATTCTGGGACCCCTCGAGGGATGTCCGACTGCCCGTTTAGGCCCTATCCCAGTAGGATCGGGCCTAAACGGGCAGTCGGACATCCCTCTCACAATTCAGGACTTCTGGCTCCCAACTGCTCGCCTGCCTGCCTTCCTGATTGCCCCTAACCGCTTCTGCCTGCCAGCCTGATCACGCCCTAACCACTCCCATGCCAGCCTGATTGATGTCTAACTGCTCCCTTGCCAGCCTGTTTGCCCCCAACTTCCCTCCTCTGCTGGCCTGGTCACCCCTAACTGCCCTCCCCTGCAGGCTTGATCGCCCCCAACTGCCCTCCCTTACAGGCCTGGTCCCGCCCAACTGCCCTCCCCTGCTGGCCATCTTGTGGTGGCCATCTTGTGTCCACATGGGGGCAGGATCTTTGACCACATCAGGGCAGCCATCTTGTGTGTTGGAGTGATGGTCAATTGCATATTACTCTTTTATTAAATAGGATGTTTATATGTGTATGAAATTAAGAAGAAATGAAAGAGAATAAATTAACATATAAATTAAGATTCTAGGAAAACAAGAAAACATTAAAGCCAAAGATAATAGAATGGAGGAATTAATAAAAATAAAGGCAGGAATTAATGAAATTGTCTTGAGTCACAGAAATGAATGCTGGTTCTTTGAAAAGAATAATGAAATAGATTCAACTTAGGCAAGTCTGACCTATACTTTCAGATACATCTACTGAAATTGGACAAGTTTTACTTATCACTACTGAAGTGATGGAAACTATGTGAAATAATGGACAAATTGTGTGGCAACAAATGGAAAAAAATGACATTTTTCTAGGAATTACCTTTATATTAGCAGTTGAAAAATATAATGTGTAAATAAACAATAAAAAACTAGCATCGACCTCATTACCAGGAAGTGGAGGTTCGATTCCCAGTCAGGACACCTGCCTGGGTTGTGGGCTCCATCCCCAGTGTGGGGCGTGCAGGAGGCAGCTGATCAATGTTTCTCTCTCATTGATTTTTCTATTTCTCTCTCCCTCTCCCTTTGTCTCTGAAATCAATAATATCTATAGCTGTCTATCTATATACCTATCTCTATCTGTATCTCTGAGAAAAATATACACAATTAAATAGAAAAATGGATAATGGATATGAACAGGCCGTTTATTATTGAAGATATAAAAATAAATGATAAATGTTATTACACATGTAAATGCAAATTAAAAACAAAGGCACTGTTTTCCCCCCTAAGGTTGATACAATTTGAAGTAGTTGATATGAACTCTTTTTTGGCCAGGATGTGAGCAAACACTTTTGTTGTCATAAAAATTGGTGAAGCCTTTGAAAATTGGAAGCAATTTGTATGAAGATATTCTTGGATTGTGCCTGTGTCTGCCTTTATAATTATATGTGTGTGTCTAGATGGGTCTCATAGATAATGACTTTATGGAGAGCAGAATGGATTTCCTCTGAGGAAAGAGTGGGAACTGGGGTGCTGGTAAGTGAGGATTTCCTGTTCTGCTTGGTGTACAAGGCGTTTTCTGATTTTTTTTTTTAAGAAGGAGAAATACAGTCTATTACTTTTATAAATAAAAATATAACTTTTTGCACAAGAATGAGCGGCATTTCTTTGTATTCTAAGGGCACAGAGAAATCCCCGGGGCTAACTGCGGGTATTTTGGCCACGAGACGGGGCTGAATGGGTTAAATAAACTGGCCAGTGCAGCCCGGGGACTCTGAGCCATCTCACTGGGCCTTGGACCAGCCTCAGCGCTGTGGAGCTTTCCCCCAAGTCATTAAAACTGTACCTTTCATTTGAAATTACTACCCAATATTGGGTACTATTTTCCTTATCATTTAATTTTAAGTGCCTTACAATTTACCTTTGGAAAGACTCCAGCCTTGAAGGGTTGCTTTGTGTGCGTTGGTGTTCACGGTGCTTGTTTTCAGATTGGAGAAGGATAGCCTGGGAGCATTTTTATTCCTCCTGATCCACGCTACCGAGTAGCTCTCTGGCCAGGCGGTGACAATTTCCCGTTTCTCCATCATTTCATCCCCAATAATGAGACAAACAAAAACAGCGACAAGAATGTCTTTACCGTGTGGAATCTGGTGTGATTCTTATTTTTTATTTTACATTCGTTGGGATGTATTTGGGTCTTCCTAAAACGAGGAGCCTTTTCTCGCACAGCCTTCAGGGCATTGGCTCACCTGCTGCGTCTCCCCTCTTTCTCTGAGGTCCCGGGTGTCGCCTGGCCTGTGTCCCTTGGTTCTCACTCCTCCTCCCCGCTCCCTGCCCGGCAGGCATTCCCACCCCAGAGCTGTAGCTCGGCCTTTTTGGTATGTCAAACAAGAAAACAGCCTTTAAAGCCATCGTCCGTATTGTCCTTTCACATTTGTTTCACTTGGCATTACTTATCCAAGGACACGAAATCAAAAGCTACAAACAAATAAGAAAAGTCATTCATCAGGATCCATTAATTTGACAAATTCAAACTGTTAAAGGTATGACAATAAGCCCTAGTACAATGAGCTTCCTCACGGTCTTCCTCCTTCCTGAGCCTCAGGTTCAGGTGGCTTCTCACTCGGGAGCCGGGGTGAATGTTGGATGTGATGGAGCTAACCACAGACCCTCGGTGAGATTAGCCCCCCAGGGCGACCGTGTTCTTCGGGTGCAGTTGTGTGTCGGCCTGTGAGGTTTGAAAATCTCTTCAGTGATTGCTATGCATGGGGACACCCGCGGAAACGGGGCCTCCCGTGTAGGGTGCTGGAGTGGCACTGCCGATGGCCTCAGGCGAGGGGAGGCGCGCCCACCCCCTTCTCCAGGGTGGTGGCACTGCGGTGGTTTCATTTCAGGAAATAATTGAGGCGAGTGTGTTTAATAAAAGGAGAAAACCAGGCTCATTTTCCTGCTCAAAGTGGACTTCTCCATATCTACGTATCTGCTTAACTTTCTGAAATGGGCCATGTCACCCTGGCTGGTGTGGTTCAGTGGATAGAGCTTCGGCTTGTGGACCAAAGGGTCCCGGGTTCGATTCTGGTCAAGGGCATGTACCTCGGTTGCAGGCTCCTCCCCGGCCGGGGTCTTGGTCAGGGCTGGTGCAGGAGGCAACCAATAGATGTTTCTCTCTGTCTTTCCCTCTCCCTTCCACTCTCCCTAAAAATCAATGGAAATATATCCTCAGTGAGGATTAATGACAGCAACAACAACAAATAATGAAATGGGCCATGTCACTTTTTGTATAGGAAGCACCTATAGAAAGAAGGTAGAAGTGGGAAGAATATTGACATTTAAGAGAAAGAAAGGATGTGTGGCAAATGGTACTTTAAGCCCAGACAACGTGGCCGCCTCGAAGACTGGGACAATCACCCCTCGCTCCTTCCGCAATCAGCCCAGAGTCCTTCCCTTTCTCCTCCCCAGATACTCGTTACCATCCTAATCAAATGGGAACATATTGGCCCTGCATTTTCTCATCTGGCCTCCTTCAATGTAACATCTTAATCTGCTGGTTGTCCCACGTTCTGTACAATTTCCCATTGCTTTCCTATATATTTTGTTCCCATTATCCACTTCGGCTTGATTACTGTTATTGAGGCTCTGATTGTAATTTTTCTGCTGATGAAATTAACCTTTCACGCCAAACAAGCTGTGTCCCAGTGACAGTCCGTCAGCTCTTTTTATTCCTTTGCCTGTTGTTTTTATATTTTTATGTGTTTCTCCCCGGCTTGCGAAGCTGACAGGAGCTTCTGTTTGTAAATGAAAGCCTGCGTGGTTGCACGATTTGATCTGTTACAACGTCGTGACTAGGACTTGGGCGGCGTGCGCGAGGGGCCCGTCTGTGTATTTGGTGCAGAGGCTGGGCGGTGCTGCAGAGGAACGAGGGGATCGGGGAGCTGATTTGGGAGAGGTGGGAACGTGGAGCAGAGCTATGCAATCTGGTGTGGCTCTGCAGCGGGTATGTCTCCCTTTATTGAAACGACGCTTTTAAAGCATGCAGGTGCCAGTGGGATGAATGCCTGTGGCATCGTCCCTCCCTCTCACCTTTCATCACTGCAATGTCTCCTGCCGCCGTGACGGAGGACACAGCCTCTGCCTGACACACAGAGGGGAGGCAGGGTCTCAGGTTCTGGCTACATTTACTCTCTCCTAACTGTCTGCCTGCTCGCTCCTCATGGCGCCCCTATCTGGACTTCATCTTGAAAACACCAATCCGTTGGCTATAGTTTTCTTAAAGGAAAGTAGAGAGAATGGCACACGACATAATGCCCTAGATTGCTTTTCGGTGTAGCAGGCGCCGGCATGCTGTTTGAATGTTGGCTGCAATATGGTAAAGTCTGCTTGCTTCCAATTACTCAGACCCATTTATGTTTTTCATGCCAAGTTGGATAGGGCTATATTTCGATTTTCCCCATTCTGAATGCGGCTTTTCGGATGAGTTATCCCATCTCTAGGCTACCGCATGGGAAGCGTTCGAAGCCTCTGAAAGAGTTCATACACTTCAGAGCAAGGGGTTTCTCCCTTTTGCCTACTGCATGCCCTTCCCTCTGCCTCTGAACTTGCAGTAGCTCCTACTAGGTGCTTTCACCCAGCGATGCTATCCTAGTCAGTCGATTTTTTTTTTTTTTTTTAGAAAGAAGAGTATTACCTGGCTGGCATGGCTTAGTGGTTGAGCGTTGACCTATGAACCAGGAGGTCACAGTTCAATTCCCGGTCAGGGCACAGGCCTGGGTTGCAGACTCCATCCCCAGTGTGGGGCGTGTAGGAGGCAGCATATCAATGATTCTCTCATCATTGATGTTTCTCTCTCTCCCTCTCCCTCTCTGAAAACAATACAAATATATTTTAAAAAAGAAGGAAAGAAATGTATTACCTAAAGCAAGCTTCATTTGAAATAAGTAATTTCACGGGTCACAATCTGTTAACTGACAAAACATGAACAGAAAAAGAAAAAGCAAAAAAATAAAAAATAAACCCCTCAGGTATTGATGAGCCGGTTTAGACCCCAGCAGGCTAGAGCCACTATACTGGTGTGCTGGGAGCGCTCCCCGCCAGGAGGCCGCTCCAGGCCGCGTTGTGTCTTTATTTCTCCCCCGAGCACCAGCACTGATGGCAGCTACCGAGGGCCTGGCGGGCGGCTGCGCTGTGGGGTGCCCGCGTCTGTGTCGGGCTGGGCTGGCGCGTGGAGAATCCTGCAAAGCCCCGCAGCTCCCGCCTGGCCATGCCAGCTGAGCCGGCCAGAGACCTTTTCCTCCCATTGATTTTCCCCTTTAAATCTCTGTGAAACCAGGATGGGGACCCAGTGGTCTGGAATGATGCCAGCTTCCTGTTGAGTCAGAAGAAAAGGCGGGGAGTAGGAAGTATATTGACCCAAATTATGGGACAGAGTGCAGGGAGGGGACCGAACAAGCTACTCAGGTGTGTGCCCTGTGAAAGCCTTTTAGAGCCAGAGACGCGGGACAGCGAGCTGCAAATGAAACTGGTGGTCAGGGGAAGGCAGGGCCTTCCAGGTCCTTTGGTGGAACAACTCCTTCTGATTGAGACTAGAATCTTCCCGTTCTTGTTAAATTTTTTGTCCTGTTAATTGCTATTTGAAATAATGAAATGTCCAGCTGTTGTTTTTGAATGCAATGACTTTGGGAAACAAAATTAATTGGTGTATTCTTTTTTTTGAGTACACGGTAGATTCACAGATAAAGTAAATGAAAGGCCTTAGAATATGTTCTCTTGTTTGCAAACTATATTAAAATGTTGCTTAAAATAGTTTACCATGACAGACGTAAGCTAGATACGGTGCCTTGCCCAGGCCTTTGCGAATAAGCGCCGTGCATGGTACATTACACAGCTGTTGTGCCAAGCTCCGTGCTGCCTCCTGACCCCCCTTCCTGCCACCACGCAGCTCCTGTGAGGGCAGGAACCCACAGCGACTTCCCTGGGCGGCTGCTGCGTGGACGTCTGGCCAGACTCTACCTGGGGAGCAAGCCTTCTGTGTGCCCGGGGAGCTGGCGGCAGGGTGGCTGTAAAGCAGATGCTCAGGAGATGGTGCTCCTGGAGAATCGGCACGTGTCTGCAGACACCAGTCCTGGAGTGGCTGGTGTGCCTTGTTCGGGTAATGGGGCAGACGGACTGGATCCCACCGGGCAGTATCAGACCCAGTGTTTCCAGGCCACCTCTTGAGGAAGAAGCCTGTTGGCATATGAAGAAGAATCCAGCCGGTTGAGTGATCACAGCCTAAGAGTGCTGATGAATGGGCTCAGCAACTCGAGGGGACATAGAAAGGTATAGAACTGAGAACTCTCTTTTTGTTCTAACCCCGTTAGATATTTTTAGTGATAAGTTTAATGCTTATCCAATTTTCAGATGATTCATAACTAATGTGTTATATTAAAATGAGTATTTTTAGAAAGATCTCTAAAGGGAAAATTCGATAGGAATTAATATGATGACATTAGCAGAGATGATGTAAAGGTTTACATTTTAGGACTGAAATGATTGCGTGAGGACGGGATTCCGTGGGCCGGCCTGGCAGGGGTGGTGTGTGTGAGACAGTCCTGCAGTGTTTAACTAAGAGAAGATGGACGTGAGCCCTCAGAGAGGGGGGTCTGCCTGAAGGCCAGCGCCAGCAGGGAGGCGGAGCGCAGCTGCAGTGAGGGAGCACGCACGTGATGCTCAGCTACACACTCGCTCGGCATGCTGTCAGATCCTTTTTTGCCACAAGGGGCAGCGACAGTTATTCCAAGGCATGCAAGGTGTATTATGAGAATTTTAAAAGTGTCTCACGCCTGGCCAGCGTGGATCAGTGGTTGAGCATCAACTCATGAACCAGGAGGTCATGGTTCAATTCCGGTTCAGGGCACATGCCCAAGTTGTGGGTTTGATCCCCAATAGGGGGTGTGCAGGAGGCAGCTAATCAATGATTCTCCCTCATCATTGATGTTTCTATCTTTCTCTCCCTCTCCCTTCCTCTCTGAAATATATATATATTTCTTTGTAGAGGGCCCCTGGGAAGGCACATGGGCATTTCTTTAATTATTGTCAGCTGAACTCAGGGCGATAGGCAGAGCCACGCCCTGGGAACATGCTTCCCCAAAAAAGCTGGACGTGTTGTCAGTACTGACTCTTAACTTTGCCCTGGTGTCTGGGGTTGTGACTTTGATATGTAAATCCAGTCAAGCACCAGGAATGCTCGGGCCTACTCAAGAATGAAAATAAGCTCCTTTGATCCTAAGTTTTGGTGATACTTCCTGGTATTTGGGGGTATATAAATAAGCACTGCCTGGGCTCAGGGTCCCTGTCTCTCTGTCAGAGAAGGCAGTGGTTCCACCCGGCTCCCATCTTTGCTTCTATCTCTGCATCTTCTTTCTTTCTTTCTTTCTTTCTTTCTTTCTTTCTTTCTTTCTTTCTTTCTTTCTTTCTTTCTTTCTTTCTTTCTTTCTTTCTTTTGTTTCTTAATCCACAGCCGCCTCCACTCAGGAACCGGACCTGCTCCTTTTCCATGCTGGATGCGGAAAAGAGAGAAACACCCACATTTCTTAAATATATATTTTTTTTGCTCACTTCATACTAGTGAAATGTATGGTGTCCAACCAAGCAAAGGATTTGCATGTATTTACAGTTTAACATAGGATAATACTAGTAAGAGCGTAGGTTTGGGGAGCAGGAGTGTCTGGGTTTGATTCCCAGCTCTGTCACTTCCTATTTGCATGGCCTTGGGCAGCCTATATAATTTCTCTGACATTTATTTTCCTCATCTGTCAAATGAGAATAATAATTTATATTAACTTCATAGGGTTATTGTAAGGACTAAACAAGTTCATTGTATAACGTGCCTAGAACTTGCCTTGCACATATACATGACTGTTTGCTATTATAGTTTATTTCTATGTGTTTTAAATGGCACATTTTTGGTAATAAGTAGTAAAAATCACTTGGTTTAGTGCATTAGTGCTTGGTTATGAGCATTGTGACCTCAAACAAGTCACCAAGACTCCTTGGCTCAGTTTTCCCACCTATAAAATGGGCAGACTCGCATAGCCACATGTCAGCGGTTTATCTGCTAGCCCTTGAGGACTCTGTCTGGACTCCGAGTGCCAAAGAGAGAAAGGGGAAGCGTCTGTGTCCCGGGACAAGGTTGTGGGGCAGTTTCCTGGTGACTGCCAAGGCTGTTTCTAGGAACATGACCCCAGTTTGACCTTTCACCTTCCACATAATGTCAGCTCCCCCACAGGATATCCGTTTCTCTAGCCAAAGATACTAGTACACATTATCAGAGCTCCTGAGATTAATGAAAAGCACCAGAATGCCAATTTCTTACTTTATAATAAGAAAAAAACAAGATCCACGCAGGCTGGAATAAGCAAGCAGCCATGCCTGCTGATGCTGCCCTGGTCAGCAGGCTCCGCAGGAAGCCAGGTTCCGGGAGAAAGGTCTTAGGGGACCGGGACCTGCACCCCGGGAACAGGTGCTTTGAGGCTGACCTGTGGGGGCGCAGAGGCGGCGTCCCCCTGGTGGTGGAGCCAGCGCCGAATTCGGGCTGCTCTTCCCGGCCTTGAATCGGGGCTTGCAGCGGCCTCAGGGACTCCCCATGTTGCTGACTGGCTGACTAATCCTTCCATGAAGGATGCTTAACAACCCAGCTATTGAAAACCGAAAAGAAACGGTCAGTGCTAGCATCTCCTTCCCCTCCTGGACCTCCGGAGAGAGGCCGGGACTGGAGCACTAGCGGTCAGTGGTCAAGGGGCAATGTGGGATGAGTCTTTGCTTGGACAGTTTGCTCTCAGGTGACCAGATATTTGGAAACTTGATGTTGAAAGACTGGAAAGAGCAAAGGGATGAAGATTAAAGTGCGGCATGGATCTGTAATATACTGAGACTATTAGAGAGTCCAGACAGAGTTGGGGAGTTCCTTAGAAAAATGGTCAGACAAGAAGAAAAAATGCACTTAACGTCTGTTTGGAACAAGAAAAAGCTCAACTTCTATGTTGTCTTCTTGGTCAAGACCCTGGCGTCACACCTGGTTCTGTCACCAGGTGGCTCCTGCACTCTTGTCTCACCTGAACCCCACTATTCCCTAGGGTTCCATCTTGCTCCCTTCCTCCGGGTGCCCAGTTAGATGAAAAAATGTACGCCTCAAAGACAGACTGAAACTAGGACAAGGAGAGGTATTGGACCTGAGAATTCTTTGCCATTAGTGTGTCAGGCATGGTACACAGAGTACACGAACGTAACCATGTATGGGGTGTAGAGCTGGAGGGGAATGAAAGCGGAGAGGCATAAGCCAGTCAGAGAAACACAAGCACCATGTGATTTTACTTCTATGTGGGATCTAGTGAACAAAATAAACTGAACAAAATAGAAACAGACTCATAGATACAGAGGACAGACTCAACAGCTGCCAGAGGGGACAAGAGGTGGGAGGCTGGGTGAGAAAGGTGGAGGGATTAAAATCACGCCTCATAGACACAGACAGCAGTTTGGCGATCACCAGAGGGAAAGGTGGGGGACGGGGGTGTAGAAGTGGGTAAAGGGAGGACAAATGGTGATGGAAGGAGACTTGACTTTGGCTGGTGAACGCACAACACAACATACAGATGATCTATTATAGAACTGTACACCTGAAACCTGTGTAATTTGTTAACCAGTCACCCCATTAAATTCAATAAAAATAACTTAAATAGCGATGAGAAGAGTCACCATCTTCAGCCATTCTTGGCCTAGAGTTGCTCCAACTATCCAGTGAGAAAGAATGTTCCCACAATCATGTGAATATGTGAGGGTGTCGTGTACTTTTTTTTTTTTTTAAGTACTTTTACATGCAATTTGTATCTATTAATAACAATAGAATTATTCATTTAATGTTTATTCAATAGAAATGGTGTTTTACTTGGGGTTGCCATCGGGATGTTGTGTGTTCTATGGTGTTTTCCTTAGAGTGGTCTATAGTCATGCAAATTTTAGGCATGTTGAATTAAAGAATATGATATAACTTTGCATGTGGGTGCTTGTTTTATGTACTTAAATAGATTCATGGGAGCCGTTTCCAAATGTATTTTTTATAAAAACTGTCCCACACACTCCCTCTGATGGAAGTTCAATGGAACTCGCTTTGGGAAATATAGATTAAGGTACATATGTAAGTTAAAAGTCCCTAATAAATTGCTAGTATCTTAGTATAGTTACATGTCATAAAGGAGAAATCAATATATTTAATTCTGTAACAAATACCATATTTTATAAACGATGAAAAACAAAATGTGAAGTGTGATTTCTAGGAACCACTGACTGTGAAATAACTTGGCTTCTTCAGCCAGAAGTCGGAGCGCATTGTTTACTGAGTTAAGAAAACTGTTTGGAGAATATATGGTTCCTTTTATTATAGAGAGAGATATAAATTGCACAATAAATTGCACAAAGAAACCCACTTTCTTATTTGAGTTAAATACCGCATTTTATTCGTGCCAAGCCATTCCAGTGACCGGTGTCTATTTTAGGTGAAGGGCCACAGCCTTTCTGGTCTGAAGCATCCCCGGAAAAGAAGTCCGTCACACTGTCCCCAGTGTGATCATCCACGGGAGGGGGTCTCCTTCCACCGAGACAGACATGCACACAATGCCCAGACACACACACACACACACACACACACACACACAAACACCTCTTTGCAAACACTTTTTTGTTTTGTTAATCCTCATCTGAGGACATTTTCCCATTAATTTTTAGAGAGAGAGTGGAAGGGAGATAGGGAGACAGAAATGTCAATATGAGAGAGACACATTGATTGGTTGCCTCCTGCACACACCCTGACCAGGGCCAGGGAACCTGCAACTGAGGTACGTGCCCTTGACCTGAATTAAACCTGGGGCCCTTCAGTCCTGGGCTGACACTCTGTTCACTGAGCCAAACCAGCTGGGGCTCAAACACATCTTTTTAAATTTTCTAAATGAAATGTATATTATACAGAAGGAGGACATTAAATTTTATTTAACTCCCTTTTTTTTGCTAACTTTATAAAATCCTAGTTAAAATGATATAAGCCAAACACAAAAAGACAAACACTATCTGCTCCCACTTCTGTGAGGTCCCTAGAGTGATCAGGGTCACAGAGACAGTAGAAAGCTGGGTGCCAAGGGCTGGAGGAGAGGGATAGGGAGCTGTTGTTGAATGAGTGCAGAGTTTCAGTTTTCCAATATGGACAGAGTTCTGGAGGTTGGTTGCACAACAGTGTGAATGTACTTAACACTCCTGAGCTGAACTCTCGAAGATGGTGAAGATGGTACATTATATTTCAGGTGTATTTTACCACAATTAAAATGCTCTTTAATTAAAGAAAACAACAAACTAACAAACAGAAGTCCTAGTTAGATAGCCCTCAGGTGGCCCTGTGCATTATGGGAAGGACCCGAATGGGGTGGACTCCCCTGGTTTTCTCGGTGACCGCTCTGCCTGCAGGGCGGATAGTTATGTATGTGTTCCCTTAAGGTGGAGCCTGCCACAGACTCCCTCCCAGGCCTGGGTATGTGGTCCTCAGGAGGCTGCCTGATTTCACATGTTCCTCCCAGTTCCAGATGGTTTTAATAATAATGGAATGTTACGTTACTTAATGTGTTATGACTTGATCTAGACTTCATCCTATTTCATCTATTTCTGTTTTGTTTTAAATATATTTTTATTGATTTCAGAGAGGAAGGGAGAGGGAGAGAGATAGAAGCATCAATGATGATAGAGATTCCTTGATCAGCTGCCTCCTGCACGCCCCCTACTGGGGATCGAGCCCACAACCCAGGCATGTGCCCTGACAGGGAATCGAACCCTGACCTCCTGGTTCATAGGTTGATGCTCACCCACTGAGCCACGCCGGCTTGGCTTCCTCTCATCCTGGGTGGTGCTCTTTGAGGATCCTAAATGGATCTCTTGCTTAACCTTTGAGAAGATCCTTGGCTGTTTGTTGAGCGTTGATCACGGCTTCGGCTCTGGTGGAGGAGGCGTGTGCATTGCCCTGGTGTGCGGGCATGTCTGCTGGAAGCACCTCTGGCAATGTCAGCGGTGACGTCATTACTGATCTGGGGAGTGTTTTCCTGAACTACCTTGCTTCACCTGGAGGGCACTTACAGCTGCAGGAAACAAGTGTCTGTCAAAGACACAGCTTCTTAAAGCTGAACAGTTTATCATAGCTGAATATATATATTTTAAAAGCATGAATTTTTAGAAGTCTCATTAAGGCAATGTCAGCGTTTTTTGAAATCAATGTTTCAAGTAAGTGCTCATACCCTTTCAAACAGAGAAACAAAGTATGTCTTCTTGAATATGACTCATCACTTTCCAGGGAAGGCGATCTAAATGCATAATTGAGGGGTTTTCTGAGTATCTCATAATTGTCATTTACACATACAATTCTCACAGACACATGTCACCAACAGATGGTATTTAATGAAAATCCACAGGCATTCTTGAACGGGTAGGCATCATTCTGCTTCAAGGCGAAGGAGCGACTAGGTGACCTTTCTAGTCATTTTACTTATAACTTTCAAGAACAGAATTCGGAACTGCCCACTGTTGAAAATGTATTTATTTTAAATATATCTACGGGTCAAGTATGTTTGGCTCTGAGTGACATAAATCCGACTTGAGTTAAAGTAGTAAAGAAAGCACATGGTATTGGCCTGGTTATAAAAGGTATGGTCAGTGTTGGCTTTGGAGACACATGGATTCAAAGACTGGGATGCACTGAAGCCTCCGTTTCCTCTCTCTGCTCTGCTTCTCTCTATGGGTTGCCAAATACTACCATCTAGACTCAATTAGATGGCTTTCCTGTCTCCCTTAAGCAGGTAGACTTCTTCCACGTGACAGGGAACATGAACCCAGAAATTGGTGTTTCACACCAAAGAGAAAAGAAGTGGGGCAAAGTTTGATTTGCACAACTTGTGCATAGGAGCAATCACTGTAACCAGCAGTTTAAATCTTAACATTGGCTTCCCTGGAATACAATTGAAAGAAAAATAAAAAAACAAAACTGGCTTCCCTAGGTGGTCCTGGGCCTCCCACTAAATCTTGACTCTGTTTATACCAGGATTGAGAAAGACAAACAGAGGTAACTGGGGTTTGGAGATTGCTCCACTCCACCCTCCAAGCCAATGACTTCAAAATCCCAAAAGGTCAAGAGACAGTTTAAAACTGTGGTACATTTACAGCATGAAATACTTATGCAGCAGTAAAAGAGAAGGATCTCTTACCCCTTGAGACAGCATGGAGGGACCTGGAGAGCATTATGCTAAGCAAAATAAGCCAGTCAGAGTAAGACAAGTATCACATGATCTCACTCATATATGGAATCTAATGAACAAAATGAACTGATCAACAAAATAGATCCAGAGACATAGAAGCATGGGACAGACTGTAGAATCTCAGAGGGAAGGTGAGAGAGGATGGATGGGAAGAGATCAATCAAAGAACTTGTATGCATATGTGCATCACCCATGGACACAGACAATAGGGTGGTGAAGGCCTGGGGTGGGGGGAAGAGGCAGGCTGGAAGGAGTCAGTGGGGGGAAAAAGGGGCATATGTCATACTTTCAACAATAAAGAATAAAAAAAAAATACTTTTGGCCAGAGGAACTGGTAGTTGTTATAAAAATCTCCAGTGTATTCCATATAGTTCACCTTGTATAGTAGGCATAAAACTGTACATGGTTCTCAAAAGATTGGGGGTTAAGTCCTTCCTGAGACTTTATTTTGCAGTATCCATAATGTCACAGTGTAAAGAATCCACTCTAGGTGCTACTACGTACTCAGACCTCAACTCACAGAGTCAGGTTGACCATGAAGTCCGAGATTCTGGTGCCATTTGTGCACATCTAGGAAGAATGTTCTCCTCCAGACCACGGAGTTTATCGTTGCACAGGGATGCTACAATCTAGACTAAGTTAGATGGTGTTCCTGTCTGCTTATGGAGAGTGGCGGGAGAAAGGTTTCACCCAGAGAAGTGATTGGGGATACGTTCAGATGGAACGGCACTCCACCCTAGGTAGCGCATTGTGATCTCAATGATATAATTAGGAGCGGAATCTCAGACAAAGATAATTATACGTGTTAGACGTTTTCTTTGAAAGTCTGTACTTTGGTTTTGCTAAAACTGGGTAGCTTGCAAAGGCCACTCAAGTGTATTGCGGTTGTGGACAGATAATGACTTTCCCATGCTTTAATCTGTATTTTTCTTTCGAGTGTGGTCACTTGGCAGAAGGGACAAGTCCAAGAGCAGAAGGACAAAAGCACAGCCTTGCAACACTGAGGTTAATCGTTTGCCTAGAGCAGAGGGTAACATTATGGTGAAAGAAAGCCAGTTGTCTCTCCCATAAATCTAGGGGACAAATGCCCAGCTTCCATGTAAGCTGCCAGGACTGCAGTAATGACACTCCACCCACTCTCTTGGGGCAGGTCTGCCTAAAATACATTCTCCATGTTTACTTACTTCTTCACCAAGACAAGCCAGTTTTTTATCCTACTGAACATTAAACACATAACACATATAACAACAAGGGCGAAATTAGAAGTCTCTCTCTCTCTCTCTCCCCCCACCCCTCTCTCTTGCACACATACATGCAAAGGTAGCCCTATGGTAACAAAATTAATCACCTCAACTTTTCATCTTAATCCCATGTCAGTCTTTTCAGCCTCCAGCCCTTGTGCCATGTTCCCCAACACTGCGCATCGATGCTTTCACTGTCGGAGAAAAGGCTATTTTGGCTATTGCTTTTGTAACATATTTTGGTGCCTGTGACTCTGGGTCAAATCCACTTTAAGAGAATTTGGCTAAAAATGTGCCAACTCTCAGTTACTTTGATTCCTACGGATGTGTGACAGCCTTTGTGTCTCAAACTATTTGCTCTCTCAATGTCAGATGCGAACTTTCCTTCACAGGCCTTTGAATTCCAAATGTAGGTCTATGTTGGCATCTGATAGCCACGCGTTGTCCCTTTCTCCATCCACTATTTAGGAGGGATGTCTGGGAGAGGTTATTCTGTCCTGTCCTTCACCCTTTCCTTGCCTCTCATGCTCTAAATACTCCAGAAACCTCGGGAAGCATCCTGTCACCTTCTGATCTGTGTCCTCCCAGTGGTGGTGAGATTCTGCATGACCTACCAAGTCAACACAACTCAGAGGTTATTCCTCTCAGATCTACTTCACTGTCTTTTTACAACAAAAGTATCTATCTATCTATCTATCTATCTATCTATATTTGTATTTATATATATTTATATATGTATATTTTTAAAATCTTTACTGTAGAAAGTATTACATATGCCCCCCTTTTCCCCTCCATTGACCCCTTCTATCCAGCACCCATCTCTTACCCTTTGAGACAGCATGGAGGGACATGGAGAGTATTATGCTAAGAACATATATATCTTGAATACACAGTCTCAATCTACTTTTTCACACAAGAACATATAGACTTTCAATCTGAGAGTTTCCTGCTTTAGTCCCCAAAATATTTTATTAAACATTTTAGATATTTAAGTGATTATGATCTCTGTGTAAAAGACTACTTTAGGCTGCAATTATAATTGCCTTCAGGATAGGAAGATCCTACCTAGTGCCAGGGGAGAGAATCAGACTGTAAAAGAGAGAATCCTCTGTAGTTACTTGATGAGTCAAAGTGTCCAATGCCTAGATGGTGGCCTGCTAGTCTTTGAACTCTAGGCTTTTTCCTGTAAAACAGATTTGGTTTCCTTTTTCTTAGGTTGGCACTCTGGCAGAATTCTGCATTAGAAACGGCAGTCTCTATGGAGATATAGATTATAGTTCAAGTAAAAATGTTTGCTGTTGACATTCTTTTGGCTCAAAGTGGTGCCACATTTAGTGGAAGTTTAGTGTTATAGAAGTTGCTTAAAATAATTTTGACAAGGAAAAAAAAGGTGCCATAAATAGTATAACAAAGAAATAGTTTTTCAAACATTAATGTATTTCAGCTCTTCACTGCAGAGGAGGAGAATGTAAGGTTTTAGCATTATAGTAAGCCTTTAACAAAAATGGCTGGACCACGCAGATTTAAATCGGGGGGTGGGGTGGGGGGACTGACACACACAGCACGTGTAGGATGTCCCATTAAATATGAAGATGGCTTTAGTGATCTGGAACTCCCCTGAAAGGAAAAGATTCATTTTAAAACCCTCCAGAACATTCTGACACTTCAAAATAAAGACTTTTTGTTTGTTCAGCTTATTCTTAGACCTGGACATTCCTCTCCCTACCCTGAAAGGATGAAAACTTCCCAAATGGGGAGAGATTTTGGCAAATGTCCCACCTTAAGGATATCTCTCAGCAAGGGCTATTCCATGACTAGCTAACTGTAGACAGACCACTTTCAAGAATGTTCTGACATTGCCCTAACTGGTTTGGCTCAGTGGATAGAGTGTCGGCCTGCGGACTGAAGGGTCCCAGGTTCGATTCCGGTCAAGGGCATGTACCTTGGTTGCGGGCACATCCCCAATGGGGGGTGTGCAGGAGGCAGCTGATTGATGTTTCTCTCTCATCGATGTTTCTAACTCTCTATCCCTCTCCTTTCCTATCTGTAAAAAATCAATAAAATATATTTTAAAAAAAAAGAATGTTCTGACATTAATGAGCCCACGTGACATAGATAGGAAGGCCCTTTTTCACGAATTTCCTTCAATTCTCATTAGAAGCTTCAAGCTTGACTGAAGTATTTGGGAAGCTATAAAATGATTAAAATTTCTTTTTATAAAGTTTTAAAATGCATATCTTTCACCATAGCATGAGTTAAGTTACTCTAATCTTTGTCTAAATGAAATCGACATTTGGCAGGCAATGATTTTTCTGCTTAAATAGAGGTAGCATGGTTATTTCACAAGCACTGTAGAGAGAATTCAAGTATCAGATAAAATAGTCTCTAGGTTTTCATCAAAATGATATCCTCTTATTATATAATTGAGCCTACAAGGTTGTCAATATCAAACACATTCATTGCTTCCTTAAATCTGCAACCCGAAACCAAAGCCAGAATTTTAAGCCACAAAAACATCACTGATAGAACGTGGAAAACTCCCAAAGATGTGCCAGGGGATTTAAGGAACATTGCTTCCATTAATCTTGCTGAAATTCTCATGGCTAAATCCCTATGCATTGCTTTTAAGCTTTGCTCAAAAAATGTCTCGGCATACAAAGTATGGACAAGTTATTCATTACAGCTTTTACTTTAAAGCATCTGAAACTGTTCCTAAGTAATTTAGCATTGGCGTTCCTCCTCTATAAAAGATCATAAAATGCTTTTTGCCTAAATGAAAGATTTGCTTTTTGATAACATGAACTTTTACAAAGTGTGAAAACCAGTTTTTACACTGAGCTTGACTGAAAGGAAAATAGTAGTCAAGTGTATATATGTTCTTTCTCATCTATCTATCTATCTATCTATCTATCTATCTATCTATCTATCTGGTGTTAGAAATACCAAGATTAAAATCCAGAGAATAGTTCATGGTCCACTGGAACCATAAAATGTAGTAAATAAATGTAAATTGGAAGAAGAAACCTGGGAAAGGCAAAGATTTGAGGCACACAGAGTCATCTTTTTTTTTTTTTTAAATATATTTTGTTGATTTTTTACAGAGAAGAAGGGAGAGGGATAGAGATTAGAAACATTGATGAGAGAGAAACATCGATCAGCTGCCTCCTGCACACCTCCTACTGGAGATGTGCCTGCAACCAAGGTACATGCCCTTGACCGGAATCGAACCTGGGACCCTTCAGCCCACAGGCCGACGCTCTATCCACTGAGCCAAATCGGTTAGGGCAGTGGTCGGCAAACTGCGGCTCGCGAGCCACATGCGGCTCTTTGGCCCCTTGAGTTTTTAAGCAAAGGCCAGCTTAGGAGTACCCTAATTAAGTTAATAACAATGTACCTACCTATATAGTTTAAGTTTAAAAAATTTGGCTCTCAAAAGAAATTTCAATCGTTGTACTGTTGATATTTGGATCTGTTGACTAATGAGTTTGCCAACCACTGGGTTAGGGCCACACAGAGTCATCTTAAGATTTGAATTATGGACCAGAAATTTTGTGAACATTTGTAATGATTGCAACACTACATTAAAAGCTTAAACGGGAACTGTAGGATTCAGAGGAGATGGATGAGGGAGCAAAATAGGTTGAATTAATTACATATCCGATGCTATTGGGCTTCTTGAAATGCATATAATATTGAAATCATGTCCCAGGAACACCTGTGTAAGGGAGTGCCTCATAATTGTTTCGGAATACTTCTAATAAAATGAGACAATTAGCCTTCTCTAAAGTATCAGTGATGATTAGTTTCATCTGCACGTGACAGGGAAGGAATAATGTGACAATGGCTTGAAATAAGATATAATATTTTTATTTTATGTGGAAGTCTGGACATGGACAGAGCCTCCGTGGTCATGAAGGACCAACTTTGCTCCCTCCCTTCCTCAGCATCTCTAGTGTGCGCCGTGTCTGTGATCCTGTGTGCCGTCCAGCTAAAGCCATGCCGTCTGCATAGGAGCAGCAGGGCTTTCCTGAGAGTCCCCCCACTCCCGGATGGACGGCCTTGGGCAGCACTTAGACAGAGACCCACAATGGAGTCTGGTCTGTGTGGCCTTCACTTTGGGTGCCCTTGTGCTCCATTAGCCTTGGAAGGTTCCATTTCTGAATAAGAAGAGGAGAAACAGTGTCACATAATAACTATTCGTTTTCCATAATTCACTATGCCGGGTGGAGGGCCCACCTTTTTGATTTGGGGTTTCTTCCTGTTTTTAGCAATTCTTAGCATGGACCGGAAGTAGGGACTCCCTGCCCCACGTCAGGCATGCAGTGGCACACTGAAGGCATGCATGCTGGACGTAGAATGTCTCCCCAGGCCTCTTAGTCAGAGAGGAGCCGCGCTCTGAGAGACAGGAGGCATCAGTCTTGGTTTTGGTGCATTTGATGCACTTAGTCTCTCACCTAATGCACAGCTCCTGGTGGGGAGTGAGAGAACGCTGGAAAACGTGTGACCAATACTGTCAGTTGGCGATGAGTTTAAGTGACAGTTCCCTATCCCAAACTGGTCTCCACGTGGAGTTCCTGCCGGGGAAATTCACAGAGAGCGAGTTCTGGAGAGTGGTGAAGAGTCCTCATTTTTGCTTTACTCCCCTCCTGGGAGCTGTAAGATGGAACCATTTACTCCCTCCAGAAGAGAGAAGAGAGAAGAGATGAAATGCGGTGGAACGTCTAAAGCAGGGGAAGTTGGCAGCCACACGTGACCCAGCATTAGACCTGGCACGGGTTTCAGGAAAGAGCACAGAGCTTTAACTTTATCCTTCGGGTTTTATTTGTTCTTTGTTCGGTCCTTTCCGCTGCATACAGCAGATGCTGGACGCACCTTATTACTGTGCCTGTGCTGCTCATACACACTGGGAGCGTGGGAGAAGGTCTCATTGACGTTGCGGATGAGATGATCCTTGCCAAAGAGGCATGGATTTGACATCAGGGTCCCAGGCTGATGGCACTCAGGCAGGCCTGGAGAGGGTGGTTGGGGAGCTGTGATGTCGTGGGTTCCCGAGAACCTACGGGGCCTCCTCGGTGGCTGTTTTGTACTTTAAGATGGAATACTGATGGCAACACAGAAAGGACCGTCTAAAGCTGAAGGTTTTACATTTAATTAGGCATTAGATCATAGTCTGGATCAAATCAGAAGAGATAAAAGATGTATATAAATCAATGCTAACCACAGGGGGGAAGAAAAAAGCAAAAACGCACACTGTTCTGATTTGCAGAATAGCATTTCATTTCGCTCCCTGATGTCATCTTAAGCCTCATGTAATAGTATAAATTAGTTTTGCCTATTAAAGAAAATTTATTTTCTTCTGTAGTTTGTTCAAGTTTTCACTATTATGGATTATATGATAAAATTCAATATGAGTGATTTTCTTTTTGTATTCCTGACCAACTCAAATTTTAAAAATAATTTCACAGCCTTTTCACATCAAGGTCTGGATGTTAAATAGCCGTTCTCTTTGACCAACAAAAAATAAATTAAGAAAAGATGTTGCAACAACTTGACCTTGGACCTGATTCACTGCCATGTATTTTTAGGCCATTTTTAAAAATTTATGTGACACTGTCTATAGCACAAAGGAACATTTGGAAATAAGATTTTATTATAGGCTCTCAAATCAGCTTTTAAACTTCAAGGACATATAGTCTTAGCCTATTTATTTATTCACAGCTTATGTTGGTTTTACTTTAAGTGGGTATGCATTAATAAAAAATAACTATTGTTCAGGCCAAATCATATCTGTTTTCTTCATACAGGAGAGAAGCAAAGCAACCTATTATTTTATATAGTTGTTAGTCGAGGGAAAACAGATCAGTCATACTACAGTATCAGCTTGTAAGTCTTCTGACAAGAAATGTTGCACCAAAATTGATAGCACATCGAATATAGTAGATTACAATCTCCAGTGAAGGATGAATAAAACCAAACAATCCTCGAAGGATGCCGCATGCACGTCCTCAGCACTCTGCTTCAGGCGGTGGGCGTCGGTAGTGTACCTGTCAGCAGCAGGGTGGCACAGCAGATTGCCCAATGGCTCTGACATACTAGCAAGTTGAAAGAGTGTGGGTGAAATTTTGTGTTTAGTTATGAGAACAAAATATGACATATCTTTGGTAAGTAAAAGTGTGCTTTCTATATGTGGTTGTATGTGAGTTTAAATGTTGTTATTGGCGTTTTTAAAAGAATCCTCACCCAAGGATATTTTCTGATTTATTTTTAGAGAGAGTGGAAGACAGAGGGAAAGACAGAGAGAAACACATTGATTGGTTGCCTCCTGCATGAGCCCTGACCAGGGTCCAGGCTGGGGAGGAGCCTGCAACTGAGGTAGGTGCCCTTGACCAGAATCATCCTGGGACCCTTCGGTCCATAGGCCAATGCTCTATCTACTGAGTCAAACTGGCTAGGGTGGCTTTTTTTAAAACAAATTTCAAAGTAAGTTAAAAGATGAAACTTGAAAAGGCTTCTGAACTATAAGATACAGTTACTTTGGTACCAACCTTTCCCAGATTTGATGTGAATAGAAGGAATTACTGGCTTTTAATAAGAATATCAGAGGGAAGGGGAGGATGGATGGGAAGAGATTAACCAAAGAATTTATATGCATATATGCACAAGGCATGGACAGAATCAAAAGTGTGATGAAGGCCTGGGGCAGGGGGAGGAGACTGGGTAGAGGAGGTCAAGGGGGAAAAAGGGTACATCTGTTTACTTTCAAAAAAAAAGATACTTACAAAAAAAGAGTGAACTAAATCTCTTCTCTCTTTTGCCCTCTCTTTTGAATTAATTGGTTTTGACTTGGCAGAATCACAATGCACACCATGAACCATAAAGAATGGAAGGGGTTGGCATGTGCCATGTTGTCGTCACTGCATTAATTAAACTGTAAATGAGATTTTGGTCAATAAAGTAAAACAGGCTGCCTAGAACACACAGGAGAAGCACAAGAAAGATTCCAATGCTGCATAATCCAAGCACAATGTAAAGCTCCTCCCATAAATCAGTTGGAATATAGCGTGCACTTCTTGTTGATCTATTCCCTTAAGCCCTTTTACAAATTCTTAGGCACACATAAAAATAAATGTCAAGAGCTTGGTGTGTTTTTCTTCCCCCAAACATAGTTGGCACTCTCTAGCACTGCTCTGGACATAACTCATCACGATTTCAATATCCGTGTTGATTATTTCTCCAGTACCCTGAATGCTCAATTCTTCAACCTCTTCTGATCTTGTTCAATAGCTTCCTTCAACCTCTCACACTCATCATCACACCCTAGGTGCTAGCATTCCCAGTAAATGTGACTCCATAATTCTAATTTTAAATGTCCCACATTCAAACGATCACATCCAATTTTTCTAGTTCACTTCCTCGAGTGCCATTACTTTAACAACTCTTATTTTTCTTAGTAGGACTTAAAATACATGGATTTTCATCTGTCTTTGCTCTTCTCATGTCTTCATTCCTCTCTTCCCAGCTAAAATACTCTGGTCAGTCATTAACTCCCTGGTGCACATGTTCCACGTCCTTGGCCTTCTCTCATTTCCTCATACTTCCTCATACTCACCTCAATCCCAGTCAAATCCCACTCTGCTTATTCCGTGGCTGCACCTGCCATGGCTCAGTGTGTCTGAAGGAAGAGACAGACTTGATTGACTAATTCCATTTGACTTTTTTTTTTATCACTGGCACAGTAGAATGATGGAATCAGGAATCACACTTACCCCCCTTGTCCATTCCCTCTTCTTCTTTCCCTGGAAGCTGCTGCAGACCCGCACATCTCCTCAAACCTCCCCCATGGCTTCCCTGGTCTCCCTCTCAACTGCTCCCCTTTCTCACTCTGCTGAGAGAATACTGCTCCATCCACAGTCCCTCCTTCTGGTAGTCAGTTGTAGCCACTGCTCAGTTGGCCTCCCTATCCTTGCTGACCACTCCCTCCTCTCAGGTGCTTTGCTGAGGAACACCTCCCTTCTCAGGCTCTTACACTGGAAAGCTCAGGGCTGGTTCCAGGGCCTCTTTCCTTTCCTGCTTTCACCCATTCATGTGTTCATGTCAGCCAGGCTTGTGGCTTTAAACACCACCTGCGGCTGAAGATTCCTATACTCATTGTTGTAACCTGGATGTTTCCAGAACTCTAGGATTTGTGTCTGTGTGTGTACTTGGATTTTCCCTTGAATATAGATAGGCAGGTCAACCTTAACCTGTTCAAAACTAACACCTCATCTCAGTTCCTCTTCCCGTGAGGCAAGCATGGTCTGCCCCTCCTCTAGCAGCAACACCATCCAGCCGTTTTTATTTTTATTTTTTATTTAAAACCTTCCTAGCCGACTGTCTTGGAGTCTTCCTTTGCTGACACCTCTCAGGTCCAGTTTGTCTGCCAAAAGATTACCAACTCTGCCTTCAGAATATTTCCAGGAAGTAACCACTGGTTCCCAGGCCATTGCTTCCTCCTGCGCCCACTCCGCGCTCATAGATTGCCTATAATGCACAGTCACCTCTGCCCCTGCCTTGGCCACACTTTCCCCCACTTGCGATCTGTACTCAGCCTTGCAGCCAGAGAAGACATGCAAAATATGTCATGACAGGCCCTTTGCAACACCCTGGAATGGCTCCTAACTTACTCAGACAAAAAGCCAGAAACGTGACGATGGCCAACAGCTTCAGCCTGCTGGGCCCCCCTTACCCTTACCTCCTGCCGCTCTCACCTCGTCCACTGGAATTCAGCCACACCAGCCTCCTTGCTCTCCCTGTAATGCCCAGGCAGGCACCGCCTCAGGGTCATTGCAGCCTCTTGCTGACCCTCTGCCCACAATGTCCCTCCCTCACTCCCTGGCACTTCCCCTGAAGGTCAGTGGCACTCACGTCAAGCAGCTAGAAGCCTTCACTGCACTTCTTGACTTCTTCTCCCTCCGATTTTTCTCTGAAAAACCTCCACCTTCTAACACATGTGAATGTAGACACGTACTCCCTTTCTGCAATTAGCTCACTAATATTTGTTCAGTTCCCCTATTGCCGTGGTCGGCAAACTGCAGCTTGCGAGCCACATGCGGCTCTTTGGCCCCTTGAGTGTGGCTCTTCCACAAAATACCATGGCCTGGGCGAGTCTATTTTGAAGAAGTGGCATTAGAAAAAGTTTAAGTTTAAAAAATGTGGCTCTCAAAAGAAATTTCCATCGTTGTACTGTTGATATTTGGCTCTGTTGACTAATGAGTTTGCCGACCACGGCCCTATTAGAATGCCAGTTTGATGAGGACTGGGAATTCCATATTGTGTGCATGTGTTTTTATTGCTCTATCCCCAGCACCTAGAAAATACTTGCTACATTGCCGGTGCTCAAAAATATATGTTTATTGAATTAGTTAATTGGTGGGTTCATTGCTGACATTACTTTGCATATAATCGTGGGGAAAATGAATCTTTAAATATCCTAGCCCTTTGCGGGGAAGTGAGTTTGACAGTGTCCGTCCAGGTCTGTGGTACCCAGGAATGGATCCATGTGAAACTTTCGGGGCTGCCTTCTTGAAGGCGGAGAGCAGCTTCTGGGTGTCCCCCTCTCTGTGATAGGAGCCTCCTGTGCTCTCGGGGCTTTGATGTGTGTCCTGCAGTGATCGGATAGAGGAAGTGTCTTGCAGAGACCTGGTGGCCGCTCTGGGACTAGGACTTGGCCCGTCTATTTATTTTCAGCTGCTCTGATTCTAACCGTTCCCTCCAGTGGGTTAAGGGAAAGTGAGGCCCATTCAGCAGGGAAACTCTGAAGGCCACCCGGAAAATGAATCTTTGGACAATGGTTAGGTGCCCGTGGTCCGTCAGCCTCGGGGCGCGGTGTGGGGACCTCATTCTGATCCATCAGGTCGCTGACCAGCGGCCACCGATGAAGACCTTTTGCGCAGACTAAACGGATCTTCTGAAGCCAGTGGCTGCTTTCTGAGGGTCTGTCTGGCTGCCACAGCCTGTAGTTGTTCTTGGCTTCTGCACAGGGCTCCCCTCCTGAGCCCTGCTGCTGCCCCCCTCTCCCCTCCCCCTGGGCCCTGGGGTTGGTGGCTGAGTTCAGGGCCAGCCTCCACCTTGGGGAGCCAGCTTGGTCCCATTTTCCCTCTTGTGCCCAGGGCACCCTTGCTGGAGGGCATTGAGATCTCCCGCTCGTTTCCAGGGAACAGAGATGTTCTCTTGGGCACTTGGTCTTCCAAATGGCGTGCTTCCTTGTATCACCACAAACTAATAAAAACACCCCGAAACCCTGCGATTCCCTCTGCAGAGCAGGAGCATGGAGGCCTCGCTCTGAAGGCCTGGGAGCTGATCACGCTGCCTGGGGCCACCTGTCTGTCCACCCGGCCCCCGGGGGATGTGCAGCCCTCTGGGCTGCTCTGCTGAAGGTGCCCCCGGCCCTGCTGCTGCTCCCCATCTCCCTCCTTCACAGTCATGTGTGACTCGGGGTGTCACCTTCCTGGCCCAGATCGCCACCAGCCTAGACTCCGCGGAGGCCCCGACCCTGTCACTTACAGCGCCCACCCACCAACCCCGGAGCCTCCACGCTGCCACTAGGCATTCTTCTTCCAGAATAAAGAAAGTCCCATCACCTCAGAGACGACTTAACAACGTAACTGACAAGAATTCCCAGGATCCCCATGTCATTCGCTGAGCATCGCCCGCTGGCGTCCTTGTGCTCAGGAGGGTTGTCCGGCCGGGCCTGAGGCCTGGGCTCCCACCACTGGGGCTCCCACCACTGGGGCTCCCACCCCCCGGGGCTCCTACCCGCCTGGGCTTCCCACCGCCCGGGGCTCCCGCGGCGTTTCATCTGCCCCCGGCTGTCAGAGGGGCTTTATTTCTCTGCTCCTTTCCTTTTTTCTACTTAAATGACCAGATTTTAAAATTCTTTCCATGATGAAGACTGTTTCCCCTTCCCAGCTACTTGGTGCGAATGAAAAACGCAGCCCGGGAGGCGGGTTCCTGGGCCAGGCCCCGACCTCCTGGAGGAACAGCATTTTCCAACACCTTCCGGCCCCCAGGCCTCCTCCTGTCTCAGAACTGGAAGTGTAAGTCACAGGAAAACAGTCACATTTTTCACCACCAGCCTCTCGGTTCAATGCTCCCTAGCCTTTGAGAAAGCCTTCACCATTCCTCTAGAGCAGCAGTTTTCAACCTTTCCCATCTCATGGCACACATAAACTAACTACCCAAATTCGGTGGCACCCCAAAAATATATTTTTGCCAATTTGACAAAAAGTAGGGATGATTTTGATTCATTCACACCTGATGGCTCTTGTGCTGGCTGTTGTCATTTTTTATTTGACAATCTAAGGCAGGGGTCCTCAAACTTTTTAAACAGGGGGCCAGTTCACTGTCCCTCAGACCATTGGAGGGCCAGACTATAGTTTAAAAAAAACTATGAACAAATTCCTATGCACACTGCACATATCTTATTTTGAAGTAAAAAAACAAAACGGCAAAAACAGCCGCATGTGGCCCGCGGGCCGTAGTTTGAGGACGCCTGATCTAAGGGAAGAGGGGTCAGTATCCCTGGCTAAATAGTCGGGCGTTGCGTGTTTTAAACATTCTTGCGGCTCACCGGTTGAAAAATCTCTGCCCTAGAGAAATACCGACTATTCTACAGCTCATCTGGCTGATGAGGACAGAGATTGAGGCGATTAAGCAACTGGCCCAAGGTCACAGAGCAAGTTTGACAAACGTATCTTTTAATCCTTACAACTACTCAGTTGGCTGGTGGATGAATTTAAATAACTTTCCATGTGTCGCAAAACCGGCAAGGAACAGATTTGGCACTCAAAGTCAATATTTGACTTAAGATCTTCGGGTTCTTCTAACATCGATGTCTTTATTATGTCATACTAACCTTGAGGAAAGTACTAAGGCACTTGGAAATTTGTTTAAAACATGAGAAGGCTGTGCTGGTTGTGTGTTGCCTCAAAAATGCGACGTAACACCCCCCCCCCCCCCCACTCTTCAGTGACACACACACAGCGCGTGCTTCCTTGGCTCCTGGTCTGAGGGCTTCCGCTGACCTGGGCGGGTTGGCTCAGTGTGTGTCGTTAGTGATGGCTCATCGGCAGCTCTGGCCACCTGCTGGCCTCGCTCCTGTGTCTGGAGACTGGCTGGCTGTGGGCAGATCCCGGACATCTCCTTGGGAAGGAGGGCAGTGACTCGCGTCCATCAGGCTGGCTGGGGACTGTTCCCATGGGACTCCCAGAGGCGCAGGAAAGCCCCGACGCTTCCCACCCTCTGCTGGGGGGACATTTGCTGAACTCCATTGGCCAAAGCAAGTGACATGACTCAACGCGGACGCAGAGGAGGAGGCCCTTCACATTTGTGCTGCAGGCCTTGGGTAACGGGAGGGTGGAGAATTGGGTCATTTTTGTGGCAAACGACCACAGAGGTCTAGCAGATTTTAAGCAGAAATGGAAAAGGAAGCCTGTGTTCTCCCAAGGCTCTCTCCTCCAGCAATTGACACTCTTTAAAAATGTAAGATTGTATTTGCCGTATCGTTACAGCTTCACTCTAACACACTGCCCAGCACATCCAACCTCCAGGAGCCAACATTTATTGAAAATCGAATGTGTGATCTCCAGCGACATAAATGTATTCATGCTCCTAATCATAAAGCATAAAATACGCATCAGATTTAAATAGTGCCAAAGCAATGCTGCTTGAATTTATAGTTCTCTTTTAGAGTGTTGGCCCAGCTCACCTGGTGTCTGGAGCTTTCATGGTTTAGAAGTTTGTTTTCGCAAAGTTGATGCAGCTGTTCGCTTTGAGGGAAGTCCGTAGGGAGTGACGGGTAAACACATAAAGCTTCTGAAAGCCATCCCACACCCAGCAAAGTCATCCTTCAGCTTAATGCCTGGGCCAAAGCATAGCCAAGCCAGTCTCCGTAATTGTTCAGGAGTTTTCAGGGCAACTCATTGTCAATACTCACAACCTCTTCCCAGGCCAGGGGAGCTTTATGAAGCTAAGTTTTAAGTCGGATTGAAATACAGGAGAAGTTAAAGGTCAGCCTGGAGAACGGATGCTTCCAGTGGGCTATACAGAAGGTATTTGTAAGGGCAGTTGACATTGTTTTATTTCTTTGATTTACCAAAACACAAAAGCATTCCACGCCATTCAGTCTTTGTCTGTAGTGCACAGGCACATGAACATGAACCCAGCATGGGCGCGACGTACTCTGAAGGTAGAGGGCATACCTGGGCCTGCTGTATGGGTCCTACAGATTACCAGTTCTAAAATCTCTCATTTAAAAAATAGTTTTATTGATTTCAGAGAGGGAGAGAGAGAGAGAAACATCAACGATGAGAGAGAATCATTGATTGGCTCCTCCTGCACGCTCCCTACTGGGGATGGAGCCCACAACCCGGGCGTGTGCCCTGACTGGGCATCGAACTGTGACCTTCTGGTTCCTAGGTCAATGCTCAACCACTGAGCCAAACCATTCAGGGTAGTTCTAAAAATTTTTGTTTCCCCGCAACAGCATCATGGGTGACTTTCCCTTTTGTCACATCTGTTCCTTGTATCGCTGTTGCTACCAATTTCTTCTTTCTATGACAAGTTTTTCGCGTCACTTGGGTGATATTTTTCCAACAGGCATTATGTCAATGTCTAAAACAGGTTCTAAGCTTCAGACCTATGTGGGAGGGTAGAGAAGGATTGAGGAGAGGGAACAGCAAGGCATCTTGGGAAGGAAAAGTCTCCTTTCCCTGTCCCCACCCACATTCACTATTTGCCACGTGTGCCCTTATAGACCTTTCATTACCATGGATCTCAAACTGTATTTATTAAAATGATTGGTTACGATTTCTTATCATGCACTTTTCTCTTTTACCTATGTTTTAGCTCTACTAAAATATTTCCTTAGACTAGATTTCTTTAGAGCAAGAATTAGAGGAGATAGAGACCGGAATTTGAACCCAGCTTTGTTTTGGAGGAAGAATTCACAGAAGTTAATGATGTCTCCTCACTGGGATTAGAAAAAACATAGGAGGGGTGAGTTTTGGAGATAATTTCAAATGTCCGGTTAAGATATGTTAAACTTTAAAATGATTTAGAATTATCAAATGGAAATGCTTGAGAGAGGTTGGATCCTAAGGTCAGGAGCACAGACATGGGTTCTCACCCCTACAGTGGCTACCAGGCTGGAGGGATCATGCTTAACATCCTTCTCCTTTATATGACCACATTATATTCAGGAATAATGCCGAATAACTGGAAAAATACAGAGAAACTCGTTTTCATTGAGTATGTGTATTTAATAAAAATAATTAAATATTCCAGTACACCGAAGAGAAAAATGATGAAACAATAATTTCCAACTGTATTAATGTGTCTTTTGAAAAAAGAGGAATACATTATACTGACTTATTATTGGGTTTACATAATGGATAATGCCATTATAGTTTTTGTTTTTGAGCCTTCTGTGAATTTGTCAATGATCTCATGAAAATTTGCATTTTATCAGCTATTTCTCATTCAAACGTGTCAATATATTGTCCTTCCTAAACAAAGAATACTTTTTTAATTCATTTTAATTTCACAAAGTTTCTTTCACATGAAAGAAAAGATATACAAAGAAAATCTTAACTATAATAACAAGTTTTGGTAGATCATAAAATCCCATTTCACAATAAGTTCCAGAAATTATAATAATGTACATGTCTTTCTTCCTTTGGGGTTGATTCTAGTGGCTTTGAAATATTTCTGCAGTTGAAAAACTTCAAGCACAAGTAATGTCAAGTGGTCAAATAGGATGACAGGACTGAAATCACTCAAGTCATGCTTCTTTATCTTTGTAATTACTGTGCTGCACTGGTTATTTGGGATTTACTATTTAAAAGCAGGAACATATAGTACCTTTGGATTTGAAGAGTGTGCATAAAGCAAGCTCAGACTATTTTTAATCTTTATGAAATTATTCTTAAAACCATTTTGGGTGGGTGAGTCCAGAAATAGCAGAAGGGATGACTGTATAAAGAGTTACCCCTCTTACTTTTCATTAGAATATGTTGCTCATTAAAAGGTGTGAAATAGCCCTGGCCAGGTAGTTAAATTGATTGGAGCATTGTGACATACACCAAAAGGTTGTAGGTTCAATTTCTGGTCAGGGCACATACCTAGGTTGTGGTTTCATCCCTGGTCGGGGCATGCACAGGAGGCAACCAATCAATGTTTCTCTTCCACATTGATGATTCTTTCTCTGTCTATCCCTTCCTCTCTCTTTAAAATAAATAAAAATGTATCTTCAGTTGAGAATTAAATTTATAAAATATATGAAATAAAAATGTTTTTGTTTGAAGGGAAAGGAAAAAATGAATTAAAAAGCAACCAGAAAACAAATGAAAAGATGGAAATGGCCCTGACTGGTTTGGCTCAGTGGATAGAGCGTCGGCCTGCGCACTGGAGGGTCCCAGGTTCGGTTCCGGTCAGGGGCATGTACCTTGGTTGTGGGCACATTCTCAGTGGGAGGTGTGTGGGAGTCAGCTGATCGATGTTTCTCTCTCATCAATGTTTCTGACTCTCTATCCCTCTCCCTTCCTCTCTGTAAAAGATCAATAAAATATATATTTTTTTAAAAAAAAGATGGAAATGATAGGTCCTTGCAATGAATAATTAATTTAAATGTAAATGGGTTAAAATTCCTAAACAAAAGAATAGAGTGAATGAATGGATTAAAAAACAAGACCTAGCTCTATGGTGCTAGCAAAAAACTAACTTCAGCTTTAACGACACACATAGACTAAAAAGTGAGAGATAGAAAAAGATATCATGAAAATGGAAATGAGAAGTTAGCAGGGATAGCCAAACTCATATTGGACAAAAAAGACTTTAAGTCAAAAACTGTAGCAAGGGACTAACATGGTTATATAATGGCAAAGGGGTCAATTCGTCAAGATAACTTAACAATTGTAAATACACAATATTGGAGCACCTTAATATGTTAAGCAACTGTTAACAGATCTGAAGTGACAAATGGAATAATAAGAGGGGATTTTAATAACCACTTTCAATAATGAATAGATCATACAGATAGAAAATCAATGAGGGAACATTGGGCTTCAACTATATTTTAGATCAAATAAGCCTACTAGACGCACACAGAACCTGTCATCCAGCAGCAGCGGAGTACACCTCTTCTCAAGCCCATGTGGAGCGTTTTCCAGGGTAAATGTTAGACCTCAAAACAAATGTTAACAAATGTAAGCTTTAAGTCATATCACGATCTTTTCTGACCAACAGTGTATGAACAAGTATGTGGAAATAAAACAGAACACACCTGATCAAGCAGTGGATCAAAGAAGAAATCAAAAGAGAAATAAAAAATTATCTCAAAAAAAAAAAAAAAAAAAAGAAAACACAATGTGTTAAAACTCAAGGGATGCATCCAAAGCAGATATAAGGGGAAAGTTTATAAACACCAAAATTAATAAAAAATAAAAATATCACATAAACAACCTAGCTATGTACCACAAGAAACCAGAAAAAAGAGAACAAAGTAAGTCTAAAGTTAACAGAAGGGAGAAAGTAGTCAATATCAGAGCAAATATAAATTTTCAAAGGATATACAATTTTGCTTATGAGATAAGTAAGTTCTGGAGATCTAATGTACAGTATGGTGACTATAATTAACAATCCTGTATTGTATATATTGCATACTTGAAATCTGCTATGAGAGTATAATTTTTAAATGTTCTCAACACACACAAAATATAGTAACTATGTGATTTTATGCCTGTTTATTTACTTGATTGTGATAACCATTTCACAATATATATGCTTATCAAGTCATTATATTGTACACTTTAAATATACCGTATGGACATTTTAATGATGTTGATTCTACCAATCCCTGAGCATGGTATATTCTTCCATTTGCTTATGTCTTCCTCTATCTCTTTTTTCAGCGTCCTGTAATTTTCTGAGTACAGGTCCTTGACCTCCTTGGTTAAATTTATTCCTAGGTATCTTAATTTTTTTTGTTGCAGTGGTAAATGAGATTGTTTTTTTAGTTTCTCTTTCTGTGAGTTCATTATTGGTGTATAAAAAAGCCATAGATTTCTGGGTATTAATTTTGAATCCTGCTACATTGCTGAATTCATTTATTCTAGTAGTTTTTTGATGGAGTCTTCAGGGTTTTCTATGTACAATATCATGTCATCTGTGAATAATGACAATTTTACTTCTTCTTTTCCAATTTGGATGCCTTTTATTTCTTCTTCTTGTCTGATCGCCATGGCTAGCACTTCTAGTACTATATCAAACAGGAGTGGTGAAAGTGGGAAACCCTTGTCTTGTTACTGTTCTTAGGGGAAATGAGTTTAGTTTTTGCCCATTGAGTATGATGTTGGCTTTAGGTTTGTCATATAAGGCTTTTATTATGTTGAGGTATGATCCCTCAATTCCCACTTGGCTGAGAGTTTTTATCAGGAAAGGGTGTTGGATTTTGTCAAATGACTTTTCTGCCTCAATTGATATGATTATGTGATTTTTGTCTCTGATTTTGCTTATTTGATGTATCACATTTATTGATTTGCAGATATTGTCAATTTTACTTCAGTAAATCTGGGGAAACAGTTTTATATACTAAAAATACAAAATTTTCATTTGATCCTTCTTTATATCTTTTATTTCTTTGCTGAGACATTCTATTTTCCATATGTTTCAAGCATATTTGTCATTGATCATTGAAACACTTAATGATGGCAGCTTTAAAATTCTTGTTGGCTCATTCATAATCAGTGTATCTGGATCTGTTGACCAGTTTTCTCACCCAGATTGTGATTTTCCTGATGCTTCATATGACAAGCAATTTTTGCCTAAAATCTGGACTTCTGGGGAATTACACTGTGTGACTGGCTGGATTATAGCAGACCCTTCCTGACGTTGCTCCAGCGGGGAAGTGGGGTGTCATCTTACTACCACATGGGAGTGGGGGTGCGAGTCCTTCTCCACCTCCATTCACCTGGGGTGGGGTGGTCGGGCAGTGTCTTTGCTGACATCACATTACTTTTGATTGGCAGGTGTATGGATGCCTTGCTTTTGCTTCTCTTGTGAGCCGGGTGGGTGGGTGGGGATGGTTTCTTTAGCTAGTGGTAATGAAAGTTCAGACTATCCGTTAGTTCTCTGACTGCACCCCAGCATGCAGGGGGAAGGTGGGAAGTCCAGGCTCTCCATAGGGTCTCCAGTGACCCCTGGGGGTTGGCCTTCATTACTGCCTGGGGAGTGAAGGCCCAAGATTCTTACCTGGCCTTTGCTGATACCACCCTACCCGAGCAGGGTAGTTTTAATTGTCACCGTGAAGTGGCAGTTAGGCTAGTGCTGGTGGTGGTGGTGGGGCCGGGCGGAGGGAGGGGGCAGACTGTTTCCTGTGGTATTTGGTTGGAATAGAGCAGTTATTCTTGAATAGTTTTCTATCCTGCTGAGCTGCCTCTTTACTGGTTCTTTGAAGAGAAGAGCAAGCTTTCCTGGTCTCTCTCTGGTCTCTGTCTGTCAGGGTTTCCACTGCCTCCTTCTCCAGCACCTGATCTCGAACACATGAGGCAGGAAGAAAACAGAGCTGCTCTGCTGTTCCTTGAGTCCCCACGTCCTTAGCCAGTCCGCCTTTCTGTCTTCATTTTTAGTCTTCTTATGTCTGCTTTACATGCCTGTCCAGGGCTTTTATTTTATTTTTTTTATTTTTTTCTTTTTTTTCCAATTTTTTTATTAAGGTATTATATGTGTACATATCTTACCATTGCCCCCCCCCACCCCACTCCCATATATGCCCTCACCCCCCCCAGAGTTTTGCGTCCATTGGTTATGCTTATATGCATGCATACAAGTCCTTTGATTGATCTCTTATCTTCCCCACCTCTCCCTAACCTTCCTGCTGTAATTTGACAGACTGTTTGATGCTTTACTGCCTCTGTATCTATCTTTTTGTTCAAGTTTTTAATGTTCTTTATTATCCATAAATGAGTGAGATCATGTGGTATTTTTCTTTCATTGACTTGCTTATTTCACTTAACATAATGTTCTCCAATTCCATCCAGGTTGCTGCAAATGGTAAGAATTCCTTCTTTTTTATGGCAGCATAATATTCCATTGTGTAGATGTACCATAGTTTTCTGATCCAGTCATCTGCTGATGGGCACCTAGGCTGTTTCCAGATCTTAGCTATTGTAAATTGTGCTGCTATGAACATAGGGGTGCATATTTCCTTTCTTATTGGTGTTCCCAGTTTCTTAGGATATATTCCTAGGAGTGGGATTACTGGGTCAAATGGGAGTTCCATTTTCAGTTTTTTGAGGAAACTCCATACTGTTCTCCACAGTGGCTGCACCAGTCTGCATTCCCACCAGCAGTGCACGAGGGTTCCTTTTTCTCCGCATCCTCGCCAACACTTGTTGTTTGTTGATTTGTTGATGATAGCCATTCTGACAGGAGTGAGATGATAGCGCATTGTTGTTTTGATTTGCATCTCTCGGATAATTAGTGACCTTGAGCATGTTTTCATGTGTCTCTTGGCCTTCCTTCTGTCTTCTTTGGAAAAGATTCTATTTAGGTCCGTTGCCCATTTTTTTATTGGATCATTTATCTTCCTTTTATTAAGTTGTATAAGCTGCCTGTAGATGTTGGAGATTAAACCTTTATCAGTGATAGCATTTGCAAATATGTTCTCCCATGCAGTGGGCTTTCTTGTTGTTTTGTTGATAGTTTCTTTTGCTGTAAAAAAGCTTTTTATTTTGATGTAGTCCCATTTGTTTATTTTCTCTTTAGCTTCCATTGCCCTAGGGGCAGTATCGGTGAAGAAGTTCTTTTGACATATGTCTGAGATTTTGCTGCCTGTGGATTCCTCTAGTATTTTTATGGTTTCCCGTCTTATGTTTAAGTCCTGTATCCATTTTGAGTTTATTTTTGTGTATGGTGTAAGTTGGTGATCTAGCTTCATTTTTTTGCATGTGTCTGTCCAATTTTCCCAACACCATTTATTGAAGAGACTGTCTTTATTCCATTGTATGTTCATGCCTCCTTTGTCAAATATTAACTGAGCATAGTGGTTTGGATCAATATCTGGATTCTCTATTCTGTTCCATTGATCTATATGTCTGTTCTTGTGCCAGTACCAGGCTGTTTTGAGAATAGTGGCTTTGTAATACAGCTTGAAATCTGGTATTGAGATCCCTCCTACTTTATTCTTCTTTCTCAGGATTGCTGTGGCTATTCGGGGTCTTTTTTTTATTCCAGATGAATTTTTGGAGAGTTCTTTCAAGGTCTGTGAAATATGCCGTTGGTATTTTAATGGGGAGTGCATTAAATCTATAGATTGCTTTGGGTAGTATGGACATTTTAATGATGTTGATTCTACCAATCCATGAACATGGTATGTTCTTCCATCTGTTTACGTCTTCCTCTATCTCTTTTTTCAGTGTCCTGTAGTTTTCCGTGTATAGGTCTTTTACCTCCTTAGTTAAGTTTATTCCTAGGTATCTTAATTTTTTTGGTGCGATGGTAAATGGGATTGCCTTTTTAGTCTCTCTGTCTGTAAGTTCACTATTGGTGTATAGAAAGGCCATAGATTTCTTGGCGTTAATTTTGTATCCTGCTACATTGCCGAATTCATTTATTAAGTCTATTAGTTTTTTGACGGAGTCTTTCGGATTTTTTATGTACAATATCATGTCGTCTGCAAATAAAGACAGCTTTACTTGTTCTTTTCCAATTTGGATGCCTTTTATTTCTTCTTCTTGTCTAATTGCATTAGCTAATACTTCCAGTACTATGTCAAACAGGAGTGGTGAGAGTGGGCATCCCTGTCTTGTTCCTGTTCTTAGGGGAAATGTTTTTAGCTTTTGTCCATTGAGTATGATGTTTGCTGTGGGTTTATCATATATAGCTTTTATTATGTTGAGGTATGAGCCTTCTATTCCCACCTTGTTGAGAGTTTTTATCAAGAAAGGGTGTTGGATTTTGTCAAATGCTTTTTCTGCATCAATTGATATGACTATGTGATTTTTTATCTCTCAACTTGTTTATGTGATGTATCACGTTTATTGATTTGCGGATATTGTACCATCCTTGCATTCCTGGGATAAATCCTACTTGGTCATGGTGTATGATCTTTCTGATGTACTGCTGGAGCCGATTTGCTAGAATTTTGTTGAGGATTTTGGCATCTATGTTCATGAGGGATATTGGTCTGTAATTCTCTTTCATTGTGTTGTCTTTATCTGGTTTTGGTATTAGGGTGATGCTGGCTTCATAGAAGGAGCTTGGAAGTGTTCCTTCCTCTTGAATTTTTTGGAATAGTCTGAGGAGGATAGGTTTTTAGTTCTTCCTTGAATGTTTGGTAGAACTCTCCTGTGAAGCCGTCAGGCCCCGGGCTTTTGTTTGCCGGAAGCTTTTTGATGACTTCTTCAATTTCGTCCATAGTTATTGGCCTATTGAGCTGTTGAGATTCTTCTTGATTGATTTTTGGAAGGTTGTATTTTTCTAGGAATATGTCCATTTCCTCCAGGTTGTCTAGTTTGTTGGAATAGAGCTGTTCATAGTATTTTGTAACAATCCTTTGTATCTCAGCGGGGTCTGTTGTTATTTCACCTCTTTCATTTCTGATTTTGTTTATTTGGGTCCTCTCTCTTTGCTTCTTTGGTGAGCCTGGCTAGAGGTCCATCAATCTTGTTTATCTTTTCAAAGAACCAGCTCTTGGTTTTGTTGATCTTTTGTATTGTTTCTTTGGTCTCTATGTCATTTATCTCCGCTCTGATCTTTGTTATTTCCTTCCTTCTGGTTACACTGGGCTTTTCTTGCTGCTCTTTTTCTAGCTCTTTGAGTTGTAGGGTTAGGTAATTTATTACCATTGTTTCTTGTTTTTTGCAATAGGCTTGTAGAGCTATGAACTTCCCTCTCAAGACTGCTTTCGCTGTGTCCCATAGATTTTGGATTGTTGTGTTTTCATTGTCATTTGTTGCCATGATGTTTTTTTATTTCTTCCTTGATCTCTCTGGTGACCCAGTCCTTGTTTAATAGCATGCTGTTTAGTCTCCATGTGTTTGATTTCTTTGGATTGTATTTATTGTAGTTGATTTCCAGTTTTATGCCACTGTGATCTGAGAAGATGCTTGATATAATTTCTATCTTCTTGAATTTGAAGAGACTTTGCCTGTGACCCAGCATATGGTCTATCTTTGAAAATGACCCATGTGCACTTGAGAAGAATGTATATTCTGTGGCTTTGGGGTGAAATGTTCTGAAGATGTCAATTAATTCCATCTGGTCTAGTGAGTCATTTAGGATTGCTGTTTCTTTGCTGATTTTTTGTTTAGAGGATTTGTCCAATGGTGATAGTGGGGTATTAAAGTCTCCTACTATGATTGTATTGCTATTAATCTCTCCCTTGATATCTTCCAGGAGTTTTTTTTATGTATTTGGGTGCTCCTATATTGGGAGCGTATATGTTTACCAGAATTATTTCTTCTTGTTGGATTTCTCCCTTTAGTATTATGAAGTGGCTTTCCTTATCTCTTGTTATGGCATTTACTTTGAGGTCTAATTTGTCAGATATAAGTATTGCTACCCCAGCTTTTTTTTCATTTCCATTTGCCTGAAAGATATTTTTTCCATCCCTTCACTTTCAATCTGTGTGAGTCTCTTGTTTCTGAGGTGGGTCTCTTGTAGACAGCATATATATGGGTCATGCTTTTTTATCCATTCAGCCACTCGATGTCTTTTGATTGGAGCATTTAGTCCGTTTACATTTAAAGTTATTACTGAAAGGTATTTGTTTGTAGTCATATCTATTTTTGTGTCTGTATTCCTTCTTACCTGTTTATTTCTTCTTTTTACAGTATTCCCTTTAGCAATTCTTGCATTGCTGGTTTGGTGGTGATAAACTCCCTGAGTCTTTTTTTGTCTGCGAAGCTCCTGATTTCCCCTTCAATTTTGATTGATAGTCTTGCTGGATATAGTATTCTTGGATTCAGTCCTTTGCTTTGCAACACTTTGTATACCTCCTTCCATTCACTTCTAGCTTGTTGTGTTTCCGTTGAGTAATCATTTGACAATCTGATGGGTGTTCCTTTGTAGGTAACTCTCTGTCTCTTTCTTGCTGCCTTTAAGATTCTCTCTTTATCATTTATATTTGCCATTGAGATTATGACATGTCTTGGTGTGGGTCTTTTGGGGTTGATCCTGCTTGGGACTCTCTGTACTTGCGTGACTTTTATCTTTCCCATATCCGGGAAGTTTTCTGTCATTATTTCTTGAAATAGGTTTTCTAATCCCTGCTGCTCTTCTTGTCCTTCTGGCATCCCTATTATACGCATGTTACTTCGCTTCATGTTGTCCCGAAGCTCCCTTAGGCTTTCCTCCTGCTTTTTAATTTTTTTCTCCAATTGCTGTTCAGATTGAGCTTGTTTCTGTACCTGATCTTCTAACTCACTAATTCGGTCCTCTGCTTCTTGTAGTCTACTGTTGAAACTTTCCATGGTGTTTTTGATTGTAGCTATATCACTTTTCATTTCTTCCTGATTCTTGCATAAGTTGTTGATTTTCTCATCCATCCGATGTATAAATTCCATGACCATTGCTCTGAACTCCTTTTCGGTCATGTTGCAAGCTTCAGTTTCACTAATTTCCTTTCTTGGCGACTCCACATTTTCTTTCCTCTGTGAGTTATTTCGTTTCCCCATTCTGGCTATCACCAGAAAGCTCAAGCTTCCGTTTGTGTGAACCTCGGCCGTGTGCTGTGGGGACTTCGCTCCACCCGAGTTTCACTGAAGTGCTCTGACACTAGGACGTATGGCTGTTTGGTTGGTGGGAACCAGACTTGCCCAGGGTCAGTGTCCCCAGTGTTCCGTGTGGTCTCGTGTGCACACTTAGAATCAGGGGCCATGTCAGCACCACACTGTTGGTATGTGCCGAAAATGAGATCCTTAGCTTGTGCCAGGAGTCAGAGTTTCCCTGTATCTGCACCAAGAATCGAGTGTCAGAGTCTCTGTTGCCTTGTGCAGTTTCTCGTTGAGAATCAGGGTCCCTGTGTGTGCATGCACCAACAATTGGGGTCGTTGGCTCTTAGTGTGAATGCGCTGTGAGTCAGGGATCCCAGGCAGCTGTGTCCGGCGTGCCAAATTCCCTGAAGTGGAGCTTCGTCCTGTGTGTGCTCTCTCTACTGAGCCAAACCGGCTAGGGCGCACACTCTCAAATCCCTGAAGGTGAGCTGCCTTTGTGCACTCTCCCAGAATCCCCGAAGAGGGGCGGAGTCCGTCCTGCGCGCCAAATTCCCCAAAGGGAAGCCCCTTTGTGCACGCTCTAAGATTCCCCGAAGGGGAGCTGTGACCCGCAAGCCAAATTCCCCCCAATTCCCCAAAGGGGAGCCCTCTGTGCGCACTGACAGATTTCCCCGAAGGTGAGCTGCTTCTGTCCTGTGCGCCTAATTCCCTAAGGCGGAGCGCGCGTCCCTGTGCAAAGCTCTGCAGCTTGAGTGAGGGGCGTGTCTATTAGTTACTATGGCGCTATCCGTGTGCGCCTGCGGGGAGGGGGACAGGCTCTTTGACTCACGGGAATCTGCCGGGAAGTCTGGATTCTTGTTGTTTCTTCCACTGCAGCTGTGATAGCAGTTCTCTGTCCCCAGTGGCTGCAGGGTCCTGGTTTGTGTCAGAAGCCAGGATCCGAGTCTCAGGCAGCTCTGTTTCTCAAGATGGCGTGGTCTCCGCGTCCGCACCAGCCGCCGAGATGTGTCCGCTTTGTGCGCGGGGCTCCGCCGTCTAGGACTGCCCGGTTAGGCAGCCCCTTGGAAGCCCTGCAGAATCTATCTGACCCTAGCTCATACCCACACACACACCACACACGTCTACACGTCTACACTCTCCTCTATGGGTTCCTCACTCACACTCTCTCTCTCCCTACCTTCTTGCCGGTCGCCATCTTTTCTGTAGTTCTCCTGTCCAGGGCTTTTAACTTTATTTAGAAGAAAGCCAAAGTCTTACATGATTTATTTGAATTATTAACAACTCAAAACATAGTGGGAAGACAATAATAATCATCTCTCTCCTTAAAGTATCTTAGTTATTTCTCTTTGTTTACTGATAATGTTGCCCATATAATTACAAAGAGAAGGAAACAAGTTAGCAGAAGCCAAACTGACATATTCAACAGCATTTTTGTTTAAAATTACTAACAGCTGATAATATGCATTTTTTAAGGGCTGAGCCCATAGGAATTCCCAAGCCCTTCCTACTGGTGAGAATGTGGACGCTTTTCCAGCCTCTGCCATAGCTGAGTCCTGGCTCCTGTGACAAAAGTGCTCATGGGATCTTCCGAGGAAGCCTTCCTTTTTCTGGACAGTAGAGAACAGACGCAGCCAGTGCTACCTCTCTTCCCTTTTCTCTTTATTCTGCCTGGATCGAAGGGGAGGGCTGTAGCTGGCACCTTGAGACCCCAGGGAAAGATCAAGAGATCACAGAGATTTGATGCTTTGTGTCAGCAACTGGCCGCTGCTTCTGGTGAGGCCCAGACGATGAGTACGTTAGGTTTTGCAGGCTCTACCAACTCGCTCACAAATAGCAGCTCTCTGTCCTGTTGTGACAGCATTCATACAGAATACTGGAAGGAATGGGTGTGGCTCTATTCCAATAAAACTTCATTGACTAAAATAGACGATGAGCCACATTTGGCCAATGGATGTCGTTTGCCATATTATTTCTACCATCGAGCAGTTCACTAGTGTCAGCAGCAGTATGCCTTCTGATAGGAGAAACATCGGCGTATTAACTTAAATCATCTCTTTGGGGTTACTTGTAGCTGCACAGAGTACTGATCCAATATGCAGTGGATTTGACTTTTCCGACAATGGACTATACAACTACACTTGAAACCTATGTAATTTTATTAAACCAATGTCATCCCAATAAATTTAATTTAAAAATTAAAAATAAATAAGTAAATGTCCCACTTGAGTTTTTATGAAGATAAAAAAATGTTGAAATTCACAGCACAGAAAATTAAAACAGGCATTAAACAAGCACGGCCCACTCAGGCTTTTTCTGCTTAAAAATGTGCAACCCTATCTAAGATGTTTTGTCCTTGTCTGCCCATCTTTCCCTATACCAAGTGATCTACATAATTCACAAAACCGGACTAGTTTAATTTTAAAGTCTGGACACTTTTGTGATAGACCGAGCACCTTTTCTGTCTCTGCTCCCCTCCCCCTCCCCCCAGAAACAGACACAAAGCTGCTGTCTCTAAAGAAACACCCTGAAAGCAGCGGGCCGGCAAGTGAGGGGAGGGTGGCTTCGTCAGGAAGGCTTTCTGCCTGCCTCTCCCGTGCTGAGGATGGATCGTGTCTAAATGCATTGAGCTGTAATCAGAGACATTAAATCCACATCGCCGAGCCCTGGAGACAGAGCTTTACATCGATCCAACTGGCAAACGTGTTTTTAAGAATCTAATAATATTCAGTGTTGGGGAGGATAAGGATTGTCACATTACTTTTAGAAGTGTAAACTGGCACCACTTAAAAACAACAACTTGGGAATATGCATCGGATTTTTAAAGGAGTTTATATGCTTGAATTCATTTATTCTGCTTATAGAAAAGTCTCATGGGAAAATAATCGCTTTTCAAAAGGATTTATGTATAAAGAATTCAGTATAACATGATTTTCACTGTTAAAAATTAGAAATCTATATGTTCAGCAATACACGATTTGCTACATGAAGTATAATCTATGCATGAAAAGAAGTATCTTGAAACCATGCAAAAACAACAACAACAGTGACGAAGAAAATATTTAAAGTGCGATGTTAAATGAAATAAGCAAAACACAGGTCTCTGTAGGAAAATATTCTGATTTTGCTTTAAATTATTTTTGCTGCTCTTGCTCTAACTTTTTGTTTTTGTTCTATTATAATCATACTAGATGCACAAAATTCATGCAAGAGTAGGCCTTCCTTCCCCCGGCTGCCGGCACCGGTTTCCCTCTGGCACCCGGGACCCGGGCTTCCCTCGCAAGCCCCAGCTTCGTCCTGAAGGAAGTCCAGTCTAATTAGCATATTATGCTTTTATTATTATAGATTCTCAAACTCTCTCTCTGTCTATTTCTCTACATATTTTTCATAGGTACCTATGCATCTATTTACATAGAAAAATGGCAAGAAAGAATTACAGCCATGTAGTAGCAGTGTTTGCGGTTTGAGTTATACATGGTTTTCCTTATAATTTTTGTTTTCTTAATTTCATGTAATGAGCAGACATTGGAAAATAATTTTACATTCCATGAGAGTCATGACTTAAAAAGAGAATCTGCAAATAACAAATCTCCAGTCTATTTTATTTCTCTATTTGTATATGTATAATCATTTTTATTCACAGAGAACATGCCCTTGACTTTGCACTCTGTTACCTTAGAACTTTTCTCCTAATTCAGCATCACTCTTCTCTCAGATTTAAGGTCAGAGGGAGGGGAGTGAGAAAAGCTTCCGCTGGATATAACTTTCTCTCCATCAAGTTCTAAAAATACCCCGATATCATCCATAACAGGTGCAGTCTTTAGAACAACACATATTGAAATGTTACTTCCCACTCCTGCCCATTGCTTTCACTCCAGATAAGTCCATGAATAGGTCCATTGAATAGGAATTAAAACCTAAATAAGATTCAAAGACTTGGATTTAAAAACTTAGGTCTGCAGTTTATGGAAGTAATTCAATAATACATTCATCTTTAATTAAAATATTTATATAACTATGCATTTCTTTATATGATGATGGAAAATAATATAAAGATAAAGAAAATCATTATATCCTAGTACAGCTTATATTCAAAGCTTAAGAAAAGATATGTGAATGAGTAACCAGAATACAATGGACAATAAAATACAAAGAAGAGGGTTTCAATTTCTCTATATCCTCACAACACTTCCTTTTTTTTAAAGTAGCCATCCTAATGAGTGTGATTTGATTTAAAGTACATTTAAAATTATGCATCAAACATAATATCAAGTTAAAAGGCAACCCACAGAATAAGATAAATATGTGAATATCATCTATACTCATAAAAGGATAATATGCTAATTAGACTGGGTGACTAGACATCTTCTGGAAGTCTGACTTCCTTCCAGACAAAGCCACAGTGGTGGGGGCTGAGGCACAGGTGGTTAGGGGCAATCAGGCTGGCAGGGGAGGGAAATTGGGAGCCATCAGGCTGGCAGCGCAGGGCAGTTGGGGGCCATCAGGCTTGCAGGGGAGTGGTTAGGTGGTGATCAGGCCGGCAAGCAGGCAAGCAGTTAGGAGCCAGCGGTCCTGGATTGGAGAGGGTGCAGGGGCTGGGCTGAGGCCCGACCCTGCACCCGTGCACAAATTTTGTGCACCAGGCCTCTAGTATATATCATAAAGGATTAATATACAGAATATATAAAGAGCTCCTAAAATTCAACAACAATAAAAACAGCCCAATTTAAAATAGGCAAAGGACTTGAATAGACATTTCTATAAAAAAGATATACATATGGTCAATAAGAACATGAAAAGATGCTCAGCATTATTGTTCATTGTGGAAATGTATATAAAAACTTCAATGAGATTTTACCTTACACTCATTAGGATGGCTACTTTAAAAAAAAGGAAGTGTTGTGAAGATACAGAGAAATTGAAACCGTTGCGAACTATTGGTAGGAATGTAAAATGGTACAGTTACTATGGAAAACAGTATGGTGGTTCCTCAAAGTATTAAAACTAGAATTGCCATGTGATTCAGCAATTCCACTTCTGGGTATAGGCCCATAAGAATTGGAATCAGGGTCTCAAAAAGATATATGTATATCCATGTCCTTAGCAGCAGCATTTAAATAGCTAAAATGTGGAAGCAAACCGAATTCCATCAATGAATGAAGGATTAAGCAAAATTTGGCATATACATACAATGGAATATTATTCAACCTTAAAAATGAGCCCAGCCAGCATAGCTCAGTAATTAAGCATAGATCTATGAACCAGAATGTCATGATTCCATTCCAGGTCAGGGCACATGCCCGGGTTGAGGGCTTGATCCCTGGTGTGGTTGTGCAGGAGGCAGCCGATCAATGATTATCTCTCATCATTGATCTCTCTCTCTCTCTCTCTCTCTCTCTCTCTCTCTCTCTCTCCTTTTCTGAAATCAATAAAAATACACTTTAAAAAAATGAAGGAAATTCTGACATATGCTACAACAGGAATGAACCTTGAGAACATGGCTAAGTGAAATAAGCCAGTCACAAAGGACAAATTGTGTAGGATTCCACTTATTTGAGGTATTGGTCAAAATTATAGAGAAAGTAGCATAGTAGTTACCAGGGGCAGGGAGAAGAGAAGCATGGGGAGTCACTATTGAGTGGGTAAGGAGCTTCAGTTTTACAAGACTGACAGAGTTCTGGAGATGGATGGCAATGATGGTTACTCATTATAAGTATTTAATACCACTGAGCTGTACACTTGAAATGGTTAAGCTGGTTGAATTTTATGTGATGTATATTTTACCACAGTCAAAATATATAGAATGTTACAGGTCTCAGAGGAAGAACCAAATGAATATATGTTTAGAACTCTATAGTAAATATAAAGGAATAAAATAGTACCATTTAGGAAAAAATTAAAAATTTTGCTGGTCTTTAATAAAGGTAAGAAACTTCAGTACCTTATCATAAAATCACCTGAAAAAGAAGACTATGGTAGCTCAGAGAGGCATTTACTTATGCGAATGTCCAAACAGATAACAGGGCTCTCCGTACCTTTTCTCACACACCGCACTCTCCACACCGCTCCTTCCCCAAATAAAGCACAATCAAACGTCTAGTTAACATGTGAAAGCACACAGTGGTCATATTTTTAATCAATAGCTTATTTGTTAGCATCAAATGCATAGAAAGATAAAAAGGATAAACAGAACATGATTGCTAGCAATATGGAAATGTAGATGAAACCAGCTGAAATTGCTGAAATTGGGTGGTTTTTGACCTATAAAAATGGTGGTGTCACATGGTTCACTTCATAGATATTTGACAACTAAAACAAAATAGAATTCTAACAAGATCTCTAAATGAGGTGCTTGACTTTATTATCTAAACTGTATTGAATTAACAGAATCTATTTTTAAAAATCTGTTGCTGTTAACTGGAACTCTACACTCATAATATCGGGATTCAAAGAACTTCTGTACGTTTCTTTAATTGGAGAGGGCACAGTCTGCCGCGTCATTTTAACATGTGTAATATCTCCCACATTCTCCTGAAATTCTCAGGCATAGAAATAATTAGTGGCTACTAAAACTAGTTTGACTCTTCTTTGATGAATTTGGACATTTTCATTCCTGTTAGGGCACAACATATTCATCTTATGGTCCCGTTGTTTTGCTGATAACATTTTAATTAATTTCTTTTTCCGTGTTATGTTGTTATTCAGCTCAGCCTAGCTCTTGGAAGACGAGAATGTAGGAGTCTGGTTTTAATTCCCGTCCATTTTCATCCTCACACAGCAGCTTCTTTTTATGCTGCGCATATGCGTTTAGATATAGGAACACACGGGGGAAATGTCAGTTGGTTTGCTGGTCTTGGTATTACAATAGGGCGTAATATAAATATTTAATGCATTCTACTGGTTTTAATGATGGATTGAGTTGTACCATGGTGTCACAATCCATGATCTTTGTAATGTGTTTTATTCTTTGGATCATTTAATTTTGTTAGGGAGACGTGTTTTATTTCCTAATGACAAGAGAGAGCCTGCTCATCTCTTGCATCTGTTCCATCTATATATCCTCTCTTCACCTTTCTCCTCTGCCACAGTGGAAGCATTAAATCTAATCTTTTGTATCCGAAGACAGATTTTCCTTATTTTTTTTTTAGGGGCTGCCTTTGCCTTCCTAAGTTTTTTTTTTTCTAAATATATTTTTATTGATTTCAGAGAGGAAGGGAGAGAGAGAGAGCAATAGAAACATCAATGATGGGAGAGAATCACTGATCGGCTGCCTCCTGCATGCCCCTTACTGGGAATCGAGCCAACAACCCAGGCATGTGCCCTTGGCTGGAATTGAACCTGGGACCCTTCAGTCCGCAGGCCGATGCTCTATCCACTGAGCCAAATCAGGTAGGGTCTTCCTAAGCTTTTAATTATGTGTAGTTAGACCTGATTAATCTAAATTGGTATGCCAAATCCATTTTAGAACTAAATAGAAATCAGTTGAGCAGGTCAAGGGAACACACACAGATAGAGGTTGAATAGCTAAATCACTTTTATCAACACACAAAGAGAAAGATTTTTTCATTATAACAGCACATTATTTGTATATTCTTCCTTACTCTAAAAACCAAGATTTTTAAACCTTAGCACTGTTGACACTCTGAATCAGATGATTTCTCCTTTTTTTGAAGATGTCTTGTGCAGAGTGGAATGATTGGCAATATCCCTGGTTTCAGATGCACACAGCATCCAACAGCCCAGTTGTGACCATCAAAACCGTCTCCAGGCATTGTCCAATAGTTCCTGGGAGCCACAGTTGCTCCAAGTTTAGAACCACTGTTGCAGCTGCTCTAAACCTTGATTTAGCTATAGGCAACCAGGAAAAATAAAGCACAAATTTACATTTCTCATGTTCAAAAGTCAGTGAATGTTGGCTGTGACCCCTAGTAAAAGGACTCGTTACCCAGGACTGAACTGGGCAACTGTCATAGGCTCCAGTATGTTGTCATACAAACTGGAAGACACCTGGTTTACATTAGCACCTAACAAATGGCACACACTCAGAAGATGGCCAGAAAAGGGGCTTATTATTGAATGCTCATCAAGGACAAATGCAACTATAATTTTAATATCTAGACGTTCCATTCACTAACAACCCGTATCTGAATTTTTAAATATTTGGCCACCGATAGGTACTGTGGTCCTGCTCTTTCAGCCATTGGCTACTCCTTATTAAAGGCACTAAGTGTTCTATGACAGGTGTGTGTCCAGGGGAGGTATAAGAATGAACCCACCGCCTCCCCGGCTGGACAGCCACAGCTGCGGCCCCGGAGTCACACTGAGCGCATCGCCCTGGAGCCTGCATTTAGTCTTCTCCACAAGGATGACCTTCCCAAGGCCGGGGAGCAGCGTTGCCTGTGCCTTGCAGATGTGTACATCCCAGTCTGCAGTAAAGATGTAAACCAGGGAGTCTTGGGATCACCAGCCAATGATTTACTTACTTTGCTATGCAATGACTTTCTGGTCATAAATAATGCTGTTAGTATAAAATGATGGCATAGAAGACAAATGATAAGACTACAGCTGGTATGGTTCTCATAATGAAGTAACCCAAATAGGAATAATTTCTATTCTAGTGATGACAAATTACTTCCCTTGAAGGTGGAAGGCATGAAAGACAATGAGCTCTTCCCCAGGTACTGGTTGTTCTTAGGAGTTTCAAGTGTGGTCACTGCTGTTGTGTATTAGGTTTTCCCTGGGGTGGTGGACAAATCGGTTTATAAGATAGGATTTATATGTTGTTGAGCCAGTTCCTGCCAACATATTTCTATGAGCTTTTTGGCAGTCTTTCAATTAACTTATATCTGCTTACTCTAGCTGATGTAAGCCTCTGTGGTTTACTATCAAGAATCCTAAGTGTCTCAGGCCTTTGGTTCCCAAAATGCAGTAAAAGAATGCCTCTCTTGCCACTGATGAAGGCAGACAGGCCTTGCTTTCCCACAGTTCCCACACAATGGGGAATTGTTCCTAAACAGGAAGAGTGTTTACAGGGTTGGGAACTGTATTTGGTTGCTACGACAAATTACCACAAACTGGATGCCTTAAAGCAACACAAATGTATTCTTTTACAGTTCTGGAAATCAAGGCTAACGTCAAGATGTTGGCAGAGCTGGCTCCCTCTGGGGGCTTTGAGGGGAGAATCCATTTCTTTTCCCTTTCCAGTTTCCAGGCACTGCTGGTAGACTTTGGCTTGTGGCACCATTGTTGTCCTTCAAGACACATCAGCCTAAACTCTACTTCTATTGTCATATGGCCTTCTGTGAGAAGTAGGGGGAAGGAACAGAATTGGGCAAAAGAAGTCAAATTCTGATACAGATTTGACAAATCTTGGTCAACTACATAAGGCTCCATAGAAAATGTTCCCCTCCAGAGGGTCCCACGTTGTCCTAAAATAGCTGGACCTTAAGATGCTCCCTTTACTCAGTCACTGGTGTAGACTGCTGTGGGAAGGACATGACCTCAGGCAAAGTGGCTCTTAACAGGTGAGATAGAATCTCAAGGAGCTAACAGTGGAATGCTGGCTGCTGACCCTGATTCTTTGAATTGGACAAAGTCTTTTCTTGAAAGACAACCTGGGGTGGGGCACATACGTGTGGTGTACCACACCTATCATTTAGATCAGTTTTTAACCTTAACATGTATTAGAATCATGTTGAGGGAGAATTTTTGAAAAAAATACCAGTATCAGGTTTTAATAGAATCCTCAGGGTGATTCTAATGTGTAACAGGGATTGATAATGAGCAAGCCTGAAAGAGTAGATAAATTTTTGGAACATCTACAAATAAGAGGAAAAATACTATCTTGGAAAACCACTTGGGTTGTTGAGAAATTCCTTTGTGATAAGGTTTCAATAAACACATAATTGAATTAGATTAGGTTTTCCATAATTTTAATATTCACAGATATGAATAGAAACACATATAAAGATACACACAGCCCAGCCAGCATGGCTCAGTGGTTGAGCATCAACCCATGGTTTGATTCCTGGTCAGGGTACATGCCCAGGTTGTGGGCTTGATCCCCAGTAGGGAGCGTGCAGGAGGTAGCCGATCCATGTTTCATCATCATCAATGTTTCTATCTCTCTCCCTCTCCCTTCCTCTCTGAAATAAATAAAAATATAGTTAATAAAAATAAACATGCACACAAACATATACTTTATATAATTTTTGCATAAGTATTTCAGAATCTCACCAGACCTGCTCAGACGGTGTTGGAAGAAGATAGTTTCTATCCCTTTGGTCTTTAAATAGCTCTCTCTGAAAAAACTTGGTTTTTCAGCCCCACAGACCCTCAGATGGACGAGCTTCCAATTATCTATTTATAAATGAAGCTCTGACCTCCCTGCTGGAGAGGCCATGCCCACTGTGATCTCTCCACCATATGGTTGAGAAAATGAAGTGGTAAGTTGATTCTTCTGAGATATATGTTGATGTCTCAGCTAATTAGTCTTTTCCAAATTTATGTCATTGCTATCAAAAGACACGAGACAGAGAAAAATCCATGGCATTTAATTAATAAAATATACTAACTTACTTTGAATGAATCCAAGCTGGTAATGTTAATTAGGAGACATGAGTAAAATCTTATACTTCTGAATTACACTGATTAATCACTGCTTTCAGTTGAAGTGGAATACTTTTATAGCATAAATGTAATGTGTTTATAACTATAAGAGTTATTTTAATAAAGGTTCTAATTATATTTTATTGGGGTGCATGGCTCTGCTGCTGTATTTCCTATGTATATGGTCAAGATACCTTTCATCTGTACTTATAGATTTAACTGTAACTAATTTTGGAACCGATTCTGATGCAAAGACCTCGGTAAAAGTAAAATACCTAGTCAGTGAATTGCTGGTGTATCATTCCTATTGTAATGCTGGTCTTGGTAAATAGTATGTCTCCTCTCCTTGAACCCTTGACTTTGTCTCTATTGCCTAACACCAGGCCTTTGAAATGCCAAGAGCTCATCTGGGTTTGTTGTGGCTGCTTGACCCTCGAATCCTTGTAACCATCAGCTCATTCCCTATTAGGAGTAAGGATATTGAACCTTGGCCTTAGCACTAACTTTTGGTGAATGAATTTTTTATTGTTTTTCTTGTCTTCCTTTATTCTAATTCATGAACATTTGGCATTTGATGATGTGTTTTTAGACTCCTGTTTCTAAGTGTCTATCCATGTCCAAATAACATTTTTTTAAAATCCTCACCCAAGGATATTTTTCCATTGATTTTTAGAGAGAGTGGAAGAGAGAGGGAGAGACAGAGAGAAATATCAATGTGAGAGAAACACAATGATTGATTGCCTCCTGCATGAGATCTGACCAGGGCCCGGGCCGGGGAGGAGCCTACAACTGCATGTACCCTTGACTGAAATCCAACCCAGGACCTCTCCGTCCCCAGGCTGATGTTCTGTCCACTGAGCCACACCGGGCCTAATAACCTTTTTTAAACTCAGTCTTTGGCCATCTTAGTAGATCTTTTGGAATGCCTACCAGTTTTCACAAGTACTATGTACTTTCCCAACTGTTAACATTAGTTATCTTAATGTAACTTCAGACTTAAACATCACTCTCTTCCGCCCTAGAATTTTACTTAGGTATTGCATGTAAGCAACTGATTTTAAATCTCAAATTTAATATTTCAAAAACTATTAACATACCTAGAATGGACGACCCAATTTATAACATAATATGAATGATGGATAAAGAAATAAAAGATTTGGAAAAAAAAAGAGCTCAGAGTCATTATGTTGTAAAGTAGAATGTGAGTTGTTAATTGATTGCTACTGCGAAATCATCAAGCATGTACTGCCTCTGACTAGTAGGTGGTTGGAAAGAGAGGTAAAATGTCTGTCTAATATGATTGGCATGGATCAAACAACTTTCAAAGTTATGTGCTCCTTTGGCTGTTACTAAATGAAAGGATTCTGTCTGCGTTTTTAGTTCATACTGGGGTAATGGTATGCTTCCTGTCAGGAAAAATATCACATAACTCTTATTCTTCATAAAACACTAACATGTATCTTTTTTAAAAATTAAATTTATTGAGGTGGCATTGATTAATAGGATCATATAGGTTTCAAGTGTTTGTTTCCACGATAAAATAATAGAGTCTTCTGTCACCATATATTAGCCCCCTCCAACCCTCCTCATACTCTGTGTAGAATCATTGTATAGCCTGAATGTTGAAGTGGCTTATGAAAAACAACTGTTAAAATAGTAATAGAATAAATACATGGGCTATACTGGGGGAAATAAACTTATGCTATTAATTTTTCTAACTTTTGTTGATGCTCCTTCTCTTCCAGGGTGGCCTACCATTCTTTCTAGGGTACATTTTTAGTCTGATCTTTACGTCCATCAGTGACATGATGTGAACTTAATATTTGTAAATATTTATTTCCTTGCCCTCTCTCTCTCTTAGTGATTTAATTAAAATCAGTAGATTAAAACAAATATATATGTGTATATATATAAGCATGCATATATGTACCTATGTGTCTATCTATCCATCTACCTATCTATCTACCTACCTATGTGTCATCATCATCATTATCTCTCTACTACACACCAGATAAAGGCCACTGGGAACACATCTGTAGTTAAAGTTGTGTGTATTGGTACTTCTTCCAATAAGAGAGACCATCCAGCGTGGGGGACTAAGAAAGGGGTGTTGGAAGGACTCGTCATAAGATTAGACCTTGTGTTTGGATTTTGAGTGTCTAGTGAAACTGAATTGGGTGCTTTTAGGAACTGGGACAATTGTACAACTTGGTATCATCATAAGTTTTATTTGGGATGCAGGTAGAACCAAGTGAGCCTGTTGGCTAAGGGAACAGCAGTCACTGATACCAGCTGGAAGAGGACCGTGTTTGATCATTTGTGTGGTTTGTTTTTGTTGTGATTGATTGTTTTATCGGTGCTCAGACCTGGGTGTGAAGTGTTCTGTCATTGTCTTGTTCCATCATAGTCACAGAGAAGTCTTTTCTGCTGCCAGTTTTCTGTGAAAGGGTGTACATTTAGTAGGAGAAGCCACGGTCCAGCTGTGGAGCCAACCCAGCTGACAGCTGACAGCTATCAGGGGTCCTTTCTCTCTTCTCTCTTGTCTAAATATATGTCCATGTATATGTAACCATGTTTAGGATCATCTATTGAATTATTGTCATGTTTTACTCCTGCTGGTGTTTGTAATGATACTGGCATCAAGGAGAGCTACTTTAAATGTTGAGAGAAAATTAAAAAAAGAAAATAAGTTGGATTATATATAAATACTATAATCCTATCTAATAAAGAGGGAATATGCTTATTGACCCTCACACCATCACAAAGATGGCGGCACCCACAGCCAATAAGGAAGGAATATGCTAATTGACTGCCATGCCCTCAAAAATGGTAGCACCCACAGCCACAAGATGGTGGTACCCAGTCCCCTCAGCCCTGCTGGGGCGCCTGCCTCTGGAGTCCCCCTGTCTCCTCAGCCCCCCAATTGTCCCAGTTCCTAAAAGCACCCGAGGCACAGGCAAGCCTCAGTTGGCAGCTGCCCAGCTGCCCAGGGCCGTCTGAGGCTCAGGTAACCAGGGCCAGCCGAGGCTTGCACTGCAGGCAGTGGCAGCAGCAGAGGTGTGATGGGGTGTTGCCTTCCCCTGATCTCTGGGTTGCCTCCCACCCCTGAGGGCTCCCAGACTGTGAGAAGGGGCAGGCCAGGCTAAGGGACCCCACTCCAGTGCATGAATTTCCATGCACCGGGCCTCTAGTAACATTAACCCTTTGCACTTGCTTGCTTTTTTCTTGAGCTGCTACTGATGCTAACGGTGTCGAGTCACACTCGACATCCGAGTGAAAAAGGTTAATAATTGCTAAGTGATGTCTGTGTGCTCTATAAACACGGATGTTCTGGTTGAACATAGAAGAATGGTGCGAGAACTGAGTTTTCACAGGGCATATTATGATCTGTAGACATGACAAATCCAAAATGACCCAGGCTTTTGAGCAGCAATTTACTTGCACATACATCACCCACTACACTGCACTAATGTTCCTGATATGGACTTTAGGGTTTGGTAGTTTTTGTGTAGTTTGTAAACCTTTTAATTTTATAGTTCTTATAAAGAGATGCTCAAACTAGTTTAAAATGATTAATTAATCTTGTAACTCTGATAATTCTTTCCTTTTAAATATTTCTGAACTCAAATTTGATTAGTCCCCTAGACTCAATATATCTGTGCTTTCTAGTTTAAGTATTTTCTAGCTGTTTTCTTTTTTTTTAAATTCCGCATGACCTGCCTTTCATCTCTATTTCTTAAAATCTTACACATTCTTCAAGGTCCATCTCAAATATCACTACCTTTTCTCATCAGTTCATTGGAATTTTAACTTTTCCTTCTCTGTGCTCTTATCACATTTCCGTACCGAAAGTAAAGCTCTGTCCACTCCCTCCACCCAGCTCCATTGAAGTGGGTAGCAGTCTGCTTACTTGTATGCTCCTTGAGGATAGAAGCTCTGTATTTATCATTATGTTCCCCATATTGTTTTATGTAAATTTTGGCACATGCAATTCCCCAAATTAACATTATTTTGCATAAAGTTTAGATGACCACATATTGGACAGTAACTAGGATTTCATGAAAAGTTGCAGATGTCAGAATTTTGAAATGATATTGAAAAGGTCAAGGTAATTTAATAAACATCTATAAACACAGTAAGATAAAGGAAAAGGTATTCTTTATTTGAAATAATAGTAATAATTATTTTCACATGCTGTGAAAGGTCAGACATTTGGTGAGCAAGTAATTTGTAAAAACTCATTTAATTTCCACCTGAGTTCTATGAGTTAGGAATAATTTTTATTTCCGCTTTACAGATGAGAAAACTGAGGTACAGCGAGGTTAGGTACCTTAGCCAGGGACACATAGTTACTAAATCGTGGAGTGAGTTTGCAAATCTAGTTTTTGCTCAAATAATTTGGAGCAGAAATTTCACCATGTTTTCCTTTAGTTTTTTACCACAATTAAGTAAATTAGATGAATTGTAAATATTCAAATTCGATTTACACATGAATTTACTTTCAAATGTCAAAGATGTCAGGTTCTGGAAATGATTTTGAGGGCACATGTGGACTCTGATTAGGGCATCTGGAAATAGGAGACCAGAAAAATTCTATTCACAGCTACATTTGTAAGACTACCCATGTTTTAAAGCTCCGTAAAATTGAGCCATATAATGTTTCCAATATAATATTTTCTACTTGAGGATTTTAGAAAAATCATTATAGCATTCAATTAAAATAAATATGCAAAGATTTTCCTCGGCAGTAAATTTTAAAGCCCAAATGCTTAATGCTGTCACACAGTTGGAGGTCCTTATTAGTACCTATCAGCTCATGAGCCAATTCCCTTTGATGGAATTTTATAAAACTATTTCTAGTTTTGTGGGAATCCTATCTACTTACAATAAAAATCAAAAGCTTCATTATAATAATTTGCAGCAAGTAATCTGGAGCAGAAATTTTATAGTATTTTTCCTCCCAGATCCAACACAGATGATGAACATTTAAAAGGCTAGAACTGGTCCTCGCCGATTTGACTCAGTAGATAGAGCATCGGCCTGTGGACCAAAGGGTCCTGGGTTTGATTCTGGTCAAGGACATGTACCTCAGTTGCAGGCTCCTCCCCAGCCCATGCAGGAGGCAATTGATGTTTTTCTCTCACATCGGTGTTTCTCTCTGTCTTCCACTCTCTCTAAAAATCAATGGAAAAATATCCTCGGGTGAGGATTAAAAAATAAAAATAAAAATAAAATAAATAAAAGGCTGGAACTGTATTAGGCACTTCAGTTATTAAATGACAGAAATGTTCCAAGAAAGATAATAAAGAATTTTTTCATGTTTGACCTGTCATCCAATTTTACTCATTAAAAGAAATAATCTGTTTCCATGTTATGTTCAATAAATTATAGATGATGAATCATATTCATCAAAATAAGCTTAATTGGCATGTTATAGGGAATCTGGCCAGAACATTTTGAGATGCCAAATGAAGCTTATGGAATGCTCCTCACTAATCCTTCATGAATGTAAATTCACTAATGATGGAGAGACAGAGATCATTGGAGGAGGTTGAGACTCAGGTACATATCAATAACTGGCACATAGACATGTGAGGAGTAGATAACCGAGAGGATAATTTAAAGGACCAGTAACTATGAGTGATTTCCATAGAATTAGGCCAATTCCAGTTTCCACAGTGTAGCTGCTAGAGTTAAATGCTATTTCCAGTTAGCATCTAAATGCTGCTCAAATCTAGTGTCCTCAGTAAGCACTGAAGTAAAATATTAGCCTTCAGGTGTTATGAAAATAGAAGATTTTGCTTTGTTATTAATTCTTTTCACTATAGCTTTGTAAATTCATCACAAATATTTAGTAATATTTTCCAAATTTTAAATAGTCTTGAATGAACATTTTGGGCAAGAAAAACGAGACCCAATAAAGTTACTTGCTCTATGCCATGTGGTTAATTATTTAAAATATGAGCCTCCTGATTTTCTGGATGAGCTTACTGCTACCACATACTACCTATTCCATCCAGAGGAAGGTGAGCTTCATCTCTCAAGGTCTTCGCTCACTGCAAACCACCCCCCACCCCCGCCGCCCCGGTAAAGAGCAGGCAGGGACTTGTCTTCTTGGCGGATCCAACAGAAATGTGGCATGAAAACCCTGTGGAAGCCTTCCTCCCACAACAGGAATCAAGAAATCAAGATACTAACTAAAAATGATGTGATTCTCAGATAGTGGAATAAGGAAGGAGGCAATCCAGTGTAATAAACTCCAGTCTTTTATAATTAAAAATTAATAAATATGGTCTAAAGTTAACAAATCTTTGAAAAAGTAATAAAAACTTCAATTTAGAGACATGGAAGCAGCCATCTATAAGAACTAAAAACATAAATATTTTGAAAAAGATTGCTATCAAAGTGAGGTTGAAGATGTGGAAGAGAGGGTGGTTTTGTCCTGTTTCATTTAAGTTCTTAATACACCCATGTATTTGTGTGTGTGTGTGTGTGTGTGTGTGTATTTTCTTCACAATTAGACATGATATATGTGTTAAGTAATTATAAAATGTAATACTAGAAATATCATCTTCAATCAATTACAAGGGACAACTAAACTTGTCAATTTCCAAAGTCAGAACATTCAAAATGTGGAAGATAACAGAAATAAATAGTAGTTTAGAGGTAGCAAGTTTTCTATTCAGTTAGCTGAGACTCTCCTTCCATTAGGAGTAGGAGACAATTAAACAAGTTAATTTTTAAGTATTTCTTGAAAGTCTAACATATAGACAGTGTTTTTGGTGACAGAAATACAAGACCAGTCTTCCAGGTTAATAGGGAAGGAAAAGTACATAAACCAATAATTACATCATATTAATTTCAATATGTAATTTTCAAGTTTGACTTTTTTTTATGATTATCTATTTGTACTTTAATTTAAACATCATTTTATAATCTGAAGTTAAAAATGCAGCCTGAAACCACTTTTTCTTTTTTCCATAAGAAAGAAGTATAAAATGTTCTAATGCTAAATTTGGCTTTCTGAAGCTTCAGTTATTAAGAAACGGGGTAGAAAATTGCTTGGGAAAAAAAAAAAGAAAAGTCTCATTTGCATTTTAGTTTTCTTAACTTTTCTGTCTCCTTTCGCTCTGGATAAATAGAAAGATTAATTCTCAGACATTCCTAAAGCTCTTCTGGACTCTAAATTAGATCAGGCTGGGAGTTTCTTCCTCATTACACGGCTCCTTCCCTGCTGGCATAGTGCACAGGATCTTGTCTCTGCCATTTGTCTATGGCGTGTGCTGTTTGTCTTCCCAATTAAGTTGAGAATCCCTTATGTTTATCATTCTGCAAATTAAAAACAAAATATGAGATTTAAAATGCTAATTTGCATAAGAATATGTATGAATACTATTAAGCAAATATTGCCAATTTAATGAATATTTTAACAATTGGAAATAAGAAAGCTTATTAAAGAGAAACAGCTCTAGAAAATTATATTACAACATGATCAGGGTATTATTTATTAGACTACATATTTAAATGCACTGAAATATTTCTGTATAACTCTTATGCATTAGGAATTCCATTATTAGAGGAGAAGCTAGTGACATTGTTTGGTGGTCACATGAATTTTCAGTGATTAATAATTTAAATCAGTACAAGTATTTCCTTATTGCATATGGATGGCTACACCAAATTTTCAGTGCTATCTGAAATGGACGTAACTAATCTATAATAATAAAAGCATAATATGCTAATTAGACCGGATAGCTGAACGACCTTCCAGATGTCATTCCGGACGTTCTTCTGGATGAAGCTGCGGTGGCGGGGGCCAGTTAGGGGTGATCAGGCAGGCAGGCAGGCAGAAGGGTTAGGGGCGATCAGGCAGGCAGGCAGGTGAGCAGTTAGGAGCCAGCGGTCCCAGATTGCGAGAGGGTGCAGACCAGGCTGAGGGCCCCTCCCACCCCTGTGCACGAATTTCATGCACTGGGCCTCTAGTATAATAATAATTGTGGAACACAAACATATTAAGTAAATGTTAAGCAAAAAAGGCATATAAGTTGAATTGTTATAAATTGTATTTGCATTCTTATTGTGCCTGTGTAAAATATATTTATGCACATAAGGAAATACTGAGAGTACGTAAAATGAAGAATTTTGTTCATGGTGTTATGTTATGATTGGTGACTTCAGATTTACTGACTTTCTATAATGCTTTTGTCTTACCTTTCTAAATAAAATCTAATTGTTTGTTGCAGAACACTGTATTGTGTAATCTTCTTTAGGGCAAATCATTCTCTCTCTCTGTGTGTCTCTCTCTCTCTCTTTGTAGTCAAAGGCATGGAAGGATATACATTAGAAGAAGTATTTCTTCTAATTGTGGACAGGAATGCATGTGGTAGGAATTTTTAGCTTTTTGGACAGTCCTACATTTTTGTGGTTAAGAACATCAAATTATAATGTACCACGAACTAGATGACCTGCCTCCGCCAGCCTCCATTACGTGCCCAGTGACCCTCTCCTGCTGGTATGGACGCCCTGTGTAGGCCCCTCCACATGAACTAGAGGTGACAGGTGTTGTTAGCGAAGGCAGCTAGTTAGTCATTAACAAAGGAAGGGAGCAAATGGAACCAGGCATGAAGCCTGACTAACTAGGGAGCTGCAGCTGCCCAGGCCCCCCAGGAGACAGCCACCTTGCCCACCAAGGGGACGCCCCCTCTTTGTCCCCCCACCCCACCCGCACCGAGAAAGGGCCCGTTTTCCCCTCTCCCTGGGACAAGCAGCCTGTTAGCTGGGATTAGTCCTCTGCGAGGCATGGGCAGTAGGAGCCAATTTGGCAACTACAAAAGGGAGGAACCAGCCTGGGGGAATCTAGGGGAAAGGCCAGAGAGGGTAAGGCGTGAAACCCCAAAGATCCAGGAAAGGGATCGGGCAGGTGGAGGGCCCGGTTCAAGCCTGGAAGGATTAGTCAGGAGGTGGTTGGTATGAAGGAGAGCTCATTCCTTCCCAAACCAAGGACATGGAATCAGCGTTTACCTCGGGCCTGGGGTCCCTTGTACACTCAGCCGCTCTCTGGCCTTAGCAGTGGGGCCCAGGCCTGTCCCAAGCGTGGACCAAAGCGCACCCCAAAGCCAGTGGGAGGCTGATCAGAGTCCAGGGAGGCGGACTTGGGCGCTTCCTGGGCTGAGGGGACACCGAGGCTGGGACGCCAAGGCCGGAGAGGGGCCCGCATCCTGGGCCTGGCCCTCCTGGGCTGGGCGAGGACACGTGCGGGCTTCTCCCAGCGAGCGGGGCCCAGCCACCTGACACGTGCGGGGCATGCTCTGCCTTCCCAGCCCGGGCCGGGCCCCGGGGTGCTCTGGTCAGCCACCCCCTCCCAGGGCAGCAGGGGGAACCCCTCCCCGGATCAGGGGGGGGACACACGGCATCCGGGGACCCCCCTCCCATGGCAGCTGCCTTCACCCCAGGAGGGGCAGGAGGAACCCCCTTCCACGGCCAGGTGGCCGCAGCACAGGCGAACCCCATCCCCCCAGGGGGTGCTCTGGTCATGACCCCGGGGAGGAACCCCCTCCCAGGGCAGCAGGGGGAACCCCTCCCACAGCATCAGGGGGGGAACCCCCTCCCACGGCATCAGGAGGACCCCCCTCCCATGGCAGCAGGAGGAACCCCCTCCCATGGCAGCAGGAGGAACCCCCTCCCATGGCAGCAGGAGGAACCCCCTCCCACGGCAGCAGGAGGAGGAACCCCCTCCCACGGCATCAGGAGGAACCCCCTCCCACGGCATCAGGTGGAGGAACCCCCCCCTCCCAGCGGAGGAGGACCCCCCTCCCACGGCAGCAGGAGGACCCCCCTCCCACGGCAGCAGGAGGAACCCCCTCCCACCCAGCAGGTGGAGGAACCCCCTCCCACGGCAGCAGGAGGAGGAACCCCCTCCCACGGCATCAGGTGGAGGAACCCCCTCCCACGGCAGCAGGAGGAACCCCCTCCCACGGCAGCAGCAGGAGGAGGAACCCCCCTCCCACGGCAGCAGCAGGAGGAACCCCCTCCCACGGCAGCAGCAGGAGGAACCCCCTCCCACGGCAGCAGGTGGAGGAACCCTCTCCCACGGGCAGCAGGAGGAACCCCCTCCCACCCAGCAGCAGGAGGAACCCCCCCTCCCACGGCAGCAGCAGGAGGAACCCCCTCCCACGGCAGCAGGAGGAACCCCCTCCCACGGCAGCAGGAGGAACCCCCTCCCACGGCAGCAGGAGGAGGAACCCCCTCCCACGGCAGCAGGTGGAGGAACCCCCTCCCACAGCATCAGGTGGAGGAACCCCCTCCCACGGCAGCAGGAGGAGGAACCCCCTCCCACGGCAGCAGCAGGTGGAGGAACCCCCTCCCACGGCAGCAGGTGGAGGAACCCCCTCCCACGGCAGCAGGAGGAGGAACCCCCTCCCACGGCAGCAGGAGGAACCCCCTCCCACGGCAGCAGGTGGAGGAACCCCCTCCCACGGCAGCAGGTGGAGGAACCCCCTCCCACGGCAGCAGCAGGAGGAACCCCCTCCCACGGCAGCAGCAGGAGGAACCCCCTCCCACGGCAGCAGGTGGAGGAACCCTCTCCCACGGCAGCAGGAGGACACCCCCTCCCACGGCAGCAGCAGGAGGAACCCCCTCCCACGGCAGCAGCAGGAGGAACCCCCTCCCACGGCAGCAGGAGGAACCCCCTCCCACGGCAGCAGCAGGAGGAACCCCCTCCCACGGCAGCAGGAGGAACAGAGACTGCGTGTTGCTGTGCCTTCCCAGGCTGGTCACCGAGGCCTGGAGCGTCTGCCTGGCTCTCTCCGGCCACGAGCTCTGGGAGAAGCCAGTGGCCACCCTGGCAGGCCTGCCCAGCAGCCATGGAAGGAGCCCCTGGGTGGGAGGTGAGGTCCCAGGCCAGGAGGCCCATCGCTTGCTGCCCGTGTGGCGAGCCCCCCGGGAAGCAAATGTGGGAGCTTCCCTGCCTCCGGGGGCTGTAGCCCCACTGGCCTCTGCCTGGAATCCCACGAGGGACACTGAGCCTCCCGGCTGAATCCCAGGCTCCTAGGCCCCGGGAGAGATGAAAAGTGGTCACTGTGGGTTAAGCCACTACGGTTCAGGGCAACTTGTGGCGAAACAGGACTAATCCGTGACCTTTCTGTGGTTTGGAAGTGGCGGGGGCTCTGCTGCTTTCCACATGCGCCTGAGGCGGGTTGCTATACACGCAGCCAATGAAGCCTTTCTGACAGGGGAGAGGGGGGCTAGCCAGGGTTTGACTGAGCTGGCCTGGGAGGCCCCCACCATGGCTGTTCTTGTCACGGACCGTCTGATGCTCTCCCATCATTCGTTCTGGAATTACAAGGAAATTCGTTCGAATGTATCCCTGTGACCAAGGAGGTGCTCCAATAGCTAGGCCTTTTCCGGCTCACTCTCAGTGCTTCATGATGGAATAAATCAAATGCTTTAGCTCAGCCACTGCGTTGACTGAAGAGTTTAGTTTTTTTTTCTACATAGATAGTAAGAAATGCATTTCCCTTTTGTCATTTAGAGAAATTGTACTTCAGTGCTACAGAGCAGTACATACAGGAGTATTAAGTAGCATGGAGAGCATTCAGAAATGCAATTTGTTAGTTTGAACAAAAGATACTCTGGGGGAAGGGATGGATGATTCAACAAAGCCAGCTGGAGATAATTTTCTAGACCTAATAGAAAATTATTCCAAAAGTTTGCTTTATGACATTTCACAGTTATGAAAAAGCAAAAATAGTACCTGTTTTTATTAACCAAGAGACATCCAAAGAGGTTTTTCACTTTTATGGGGGGGGGGGGGAGCTGGTACAGTACTAATGTAGATCTTCTGTAAAAATCCAGTGGCAGAGGGAAAACTACCAGAAATTGGGGCAGACTTTCAACTTGACACTATTTTGGCTTAGGAAGGGTTTCTTAAAGAAGCTCTACTTTTGGATAGTGGGGGAAACTTATACTAAAATGATTAATTATGAGGCAATCAATGGTAAAAGTAAGTCTGTTTAATAAAATTGTGACATTTTAATGTTATTTATGCTGATGCGATCTAGCTACTTGGACAGTATAATTTGAAGACATAGGTTCAAAAGGCAGATTTTAAAGCTTGAGTTCGTTAATAGCAATGCTGTGAATTCATTGAAATGAGAAGTTACAAAAAATGTAACTTTAAAGAAATATGATTTCTAGCCATAAAACCTTAAAAACTGAAAGTGAGAAGTCACGTGTTACTGTTTCTGCCAAAGTGAGACTATACAGGAAAGCACGAAGCTACCGAACTTCCTGTTGGTGCTGTGGGGCTGAGGTAATGGGTTTGAGGCCTCTCATTATTCAAGGCCTATTTGTTAACTTTTCAGGAGCAAATGCACATTCACTGCCTCAGAAATATACTTTCTACTTTGTCCCCACCTCCACTCAAATTCGTTGTTTTATTTCACACTTGTTTGCTAAGATCCGCTCTGTAGCATCCATCAATATCTTTCCATTGCCAAAACCAAAGGGGAAAACCAACAGCTGAACAACAAGACATCTTGGCCTGTAAGTACATATCTGAGAATGATGCAAATAGTGGCTGTAGCTTTAGGCAACTCCCACGTTCAGAGCTTTATAGGGCTCATCATGCAGCTTCAGTCTGCTGCTGTGGCACTGACTCACATTTCCAGTGTCCTCACCTCGTATTTCCGATAGGGTAACTAATATCATAGTAATCGCTGAATGCCATGATCCTAATTAGCATGCCGACCACTTTGCGTGAATTTAGCATTCATACAGCCTAAACTAACCTTCCTGCTCCCCTATTCTAGATTAGATGCACATTCTACATGAACCAGCTGAGTATGGTTCTTAACAAATGCTTGATACGTTTAGGTTTTCAACCATCCCAAATCTTTAGCCTAGAAGTCTTGGAGCTGACGAAACAAACTACCCTGCGTTCTCAATTGTCCTTCGTGTGGCCTGGCTTTGTTTTTCCCCTCTGGGTGTTGCCTGTGTTCCCAGGTTGTGAGAGTTCTCTGTGGAAGCAGCTCTTCCGGCTTTTGCCCAACCACTTTAGCTACAGAGAATAAAGGCCATACTCAGAACTACAGCAGGTCAGTCAGTGTCTTCACAGACAGCATCAGTCCACCACTCCACCCTCCTGCACCCCTCCCCTCCACGCCTTGCGAGAGAATCCCCAAGCATCCCAATTCTGCTTCTTATTTCAGCAAAAATTCCCAAGCAAATTGCTGCCTTGGGCACCTGTCCTCTGTTTCATCAGATATTATGAGATTTGTCTGAATCTGAGTTTATGTTCAAATTGAGCACTTAAGTTCCATAGAATTGAAAAGCAACATCAATATTAGGGGCTTTTCCCCCCTTCTTTTCCTTTTGCTAGCATGTAGTCAGTTGAAAATTATTTCCACAACTTGTATTTGACAGTGCCCCAGAGGTGAGTTAGAAAAAGAACCAATCACACTGTGGATCTTCTGTTCTTGATCTTATAAAATAAATAATGCCAAATAAATTAAACAAGGTAGAAAATAAACATAAATTTAAAGGCAACCTAGTGGGTAGGTGTATACGGAAGTAAGAATGATGTTGACAGGCAGCTACTCCCAACACATATGTAATATTGGAAATTCTAGATTTCAGATGAGAACCACTTTACCATTGAGTGAAATCTTCTCATGTAATAGATGATGAAAATAAGGATCAGAGCGGCTGTATCTCCTAAATTGGAATCAAATTTTCTCTCTTCTACAAGCTGTATAACGAACAGTTTTATTTTCAATATATAGGGCATCCCAAAAATGTAGGCATACTTTGAATAATTATTAATTCCAAAGGGTTAAATCTGAAAAGAAAGAAGCATCAGCTGTTGTGAGTATAATTTTTTTTGGGACACGTTGTATTTATTAAGTGCTTATCTTTTTAAAAATATATATATTTTATTGATTTTTTTACAGAGAGGAAGGGAGAGGGATAGAGAGTTAGAAACATCGGTGAGAGAGAAACATCAATCAGCTGCCTCCTGCACACCCTCTACTGGGGATGTTCCCGTAACCAAGGTACATGCCCTTGACTGGGATTGAACCTGGGACCCTTCAGTCCGCAGGCCGATGCTCTATCCTCAGAGCCAAACCAGTTAGGGTTTAAGTGCTTATCTTATGTGGAACATTTCTAAGTGCTCTCCTTGCATCAATCACCCTCCTTTTGACAGCACTTTGCTGAGATGTGGACTCAGTTATCCTCTGTATAACAGGAGGTTACTTTGTTAGTCTGTAGGTTGGACTGTTGTAACTCACAGACAGAAAATGTATAGATTTTATTTTCCTCACACAGGTTAGTGGCACAGAGTTGAGAAGTTCTGCTTGACCTGGTTCTTTGGAGACCCAATTTTTTCCCATCTCATTGTTCTTCCATTCCCCAGGGCATTGGTTAAAACTGGGTCATGTCATGTTCATGTTCTGGTTCTTGAGAAAGAAGAAAGAGAAGTGTAGTGATGGATGAGCAACGCCCTCCCTACAGAGAATAAGGAGGTTGTATGCATTATTTATGCTAAAATCCCATTGGCTAGATCCTTGGTATGTGGTCACAGCCAGCTGCAAAGGAGGGTGGGAAACTCGGTCTTTAGCTGGGTCTACAGGGTGCAGAACTAAGCTATGCTACTTTGGGAGAAGAAGAGGCATGCCATCAGGGGAAATGAGGTTTTCATAATAATTGTATTATAATGGATACTTTGGATGCCCTAAAATTATCAGTAACTCTGTTGTCTACAATCTCTGAGTTGTGAAATGGGCTTCCCTGTAAAATATACGTGACCTGGGCAGCCAACGTTATTTAGAGGGCTCCTGAAGGTCTCACTCGCATTGAGGGGGTGAGAGTTTATGCGTTAGGATTTACAGAAGGATTTATGAAGACTATTTTTTAAGACATCTTTGACTTTTGAGAACTAGTTCTTTTAAGACATGTGAGTTGTGAAATTCTAAGAGGGAGGATATACATTGCATCCTGGCTTCTGACCCAAACCTTACGAAGTTGACTTTAAGGAGACTATTGAGCCCCATACTTCTCCTGTATTGATTTGGAGTGAATACTGGATTTCCCCTGAAGTATCCAATACTAAAGATTACCTTGTACACTGCAGGTTTGTCCAAGCAAACAAAATGCTTCGTGTAGGCCCGTGGCCGGCAAACTGCGGCTCGTGAGCCACATGCGGCTCTTTGGCCCCTTGAGTGTGGCTCTTCCACAAAATACCACGGCCTGGGAGAGTCTATTTTGAAGAAGTGGCGTTAGAAGAAGTTTAAGTTTAAAAATTTTGGCTCAAAAGAAATTTCAATCGTTGTACTGTTGATCTTTGGCTCTGTTGACTAATGAGTTTGCTGACCACTGTTGTAGGCTAACGGTGATCTCCACCTGGAAAAAGCCCAGGTGTTACTAAGTCCTACGTAACAGGGTTTCCTAAGAGGGCAGAAAGCCTTCAGCTGAGAAAAGCTGAAGTTAGGCCAGGTTAAGAGGGGCCGAGGAAGGAATAGGTAACCCAGAAGAGCAAGCTGCCTTAGCCTGGGACAAAGGGACGTCAAAATTCTACACTTCTACCCCAATGATCTCCAGAAAACTTCATAAAGCAAAGCTGAGTATATTAAATTCATTGCAACAAGAAAGGGCACCACCTTGACAAAGTCTTAACCTTTTGCACTCGGATGTCGAGTGTGACTCGACACGGTTAGCATCGGTAGCAGGAATCAAGAAAAAAGCAAGTGAGTGCAAAGGGTTAATATTGTGTCAAAAAGGAAAAGTTGGGGCCTGGCCAGCATGGCTCAATGATTGAGCGTCGACCTATGAACCAGGAGGTCATGGTTCGATTCCCGGTCAGGGCACATGCCGGGGTTGCAGGCTCGATCCCCAGTGTGGGGCATGCAGGAGGCCGTTGTTTGCTGAGTGACTCTCTCATCCTTGATGTTTCTATCTCTCTCCCCTCCCCCTTTCTCTCTGAAATCAATAAAAATATGTTTAAAAAAGGAAAAGTTGGGAAAAGCTGTAGAGGGGGGCTGGATGGTTTTAAGGCAGCAGCTTCCTGGGATGGGGCAGGTACATCAGCTGGGATTGGAGAGCGGAGCAAGCAGAGGGTCATAAAGCACATCTCGATGTGCATATACTGCATACTGGCAAGTCTCAGAGAGCAAGCTGTTACCTGGGTAAGTCATAGGTTTTAACTGGTGAACATAAGTAACATGATTACAGAGAGACTCGAGATCTAGTCCAGCTCTCAGAACCTGCATGGAAGAGACAGGCAGCAATGGGTTTAAGGCCAAAGAACCCACTCCCTCTCCCTTCCTCTCTGAAATCAATGCAACATATAAACACTCACAAGAGGAAGTGTGTGTGCAGACATGGCAACCAGTTTACCAATTTCCGAGAGCAATGATTCACCATGAATGTATCACTTACGTGGGACTGCGCCTTCCCATCCATTTCTGTCCAACCCTGAGACCCCTAACCATCACTCTCGCCACCTCCACCCCCACCTCAGTGCCCACCTCTGTACTGTGCCTGGAAGCCGCCCTTAGTTCCTAGGGAAGAACAAGTCAAACTCAAATTGGGGAAAGACAAGGAGACTTTGTAACCTTCTCCAGCTGCAGGCTTTCCGATCATCCCGGGCCCGCAGTAGGGATACTGAATTTTAACACTAATACATTTTAATATTTTGACTATTAAATAGTCTTTGTGATTGTGAAATTGAGACAAAGTCTTACTGTTTACATCTTACTGTTCTTCTATAATAGCGGTCGTAGAAGTGATGGTGCTGGCTTTGTTTTCATCTGGAGATAGATGAGGAATGACTCAATAGGGCTATTCAACGACTTAAAAAAAGAGAGAGCCCACTAGCGTGACTCAGTGGTTGAGCATTGACCTATGAACCAGGAGGTCATGGTTCAATTCCCAGTCAGGGCACATGCCCGGGTTGTGGGTTTGTTCCCCAGTGTGGGACTTGGAGGAGGCAGTCGATCAATGATTATCATCATTGATGTTTCTGTCTCTGTCTCCTTCTCCCTTCCTCTCTGAAATCAGTAAAAATATTAAAAAGGAAAGAGAGAGAACAAGTACTTACTGTGTAATCTCACCCAGGCTGTCTGCTTGCTAATGCCTGGCATGATTACATGTGGCTCTGATTGGTTGAGATTTCGTTTTGGGTGCCTTTCTGACTAGATCCACAGGGCATTGTGTTTTAGGGACCCGTGTGTGGAGAAAAGACGAGTAGCTGGGAAAAATGGGGAGGCTTGCTGCGTGCTGTTCACTCGATCGATCGTGTACGTTAGCTGTCAGTGTCTGCTGTTCCCTCTGCTGCCTCCCAGAGATGCCATCCATGTTATCTCCCTGCAGCATCAAGGAGCTACCCTAAATGGGAGAGATGATTTCAGTGTGACGAATCCCAGTAAATCTGTGTTTATAACTCAATATAAATCTAACTTAGGGTTTTTATTACCAAATAAAGTAGACTTTTTAATTTAGTCTCCTCAATGTTGCCACATCACTGTCACTAAATGTCCATTTGTGTGTGTGTGTGTGTGTGTGTGTGTGTGTGTGTGTGTGTGTGTAAATAGATGATACATGGAAAGGTATAGAGCAGGGGTCCTCAAACATTTTAAATGGGGCCAGTTCACTGTCCCTCAGACCATTGGAGGGCCGGACTATAGTTTAAAAAAAACTATGAACAAATTCCTATGCACACTGCACATATCTTATTTTGAAGTAAAATACAAAACGGCAAAAACACCCACATGTGGCCTGCGGGCCGTAGTTGAGGACGCCTGGTATAGAGCCTTACATGGGTTGACACGTGAATAATAGGTAGGAATGGTCTCCTTTTTATAAACTTCAGTGATGCTTTCCATGCTGAGTATTTGAGAACCTTGTTGAAAAGCTATCTCGCTACATCAGGCCAAATCTGGACAATATCTGTCAACCTAATCTATGCCAGATTGGAGGGAGTTTCCAAATGGGAAAAATGCTAACATCCCGACAGATCATTTTGCCCATCAGTGATACTGTGCACATCGCTGGGAAATTCCTCTTTGTCCACGACTTACTGTCTCCATGTGTAACATGGAGAATAATCACTGCCTCCCAGTACAACATTTGAACCCTGCAGGCGAGGACTACCTTCTTCTTCTTCTTTTTTTTTTAAAAAAATATATTTTCATTGATTTCAGAGAGGAGGGGAGAGGGAGAGATAGAAACATCAATGACGAGAGAGAACCATTGATTGGCTGCCTCCTGCACGCCCCCCCACTGGGGATTGAGCCTACAACCCTGGCATATGCCCTGACTGGGAATCGAACCAGTGACCTCCTGGTTCCTGGGTCGACACTCAACCACTGAGCCACACCCGGCTGGGCGAGGACTACCTTCTTAATGTTGCTGTCCCTCTCTGCCCCCCAAAGAAAAGAACTGCACTCCTTTTACTCCCACGTTGATAGATTTTCCTCAGAACGAAGCTGTTCATTTGTGACATGCTCCTCTTAAAGTTCTACAACATGAGGAAGAGCGTGGTATGGAGTGACTGGCTAGAGAAACCAGTCAAATATCTGTTCTTGATTTCGAATACATGGTTATTGACACAGATGCCCTGCTCTTCTCACCTTGGATGGTTAAAATACTTACTGAAGTGGGAGATAATTTTCAGGCCCTGGGCCTTTTTCTTTCCCTGGACATTCCGCAGGGAATTGCACCTCTGGATTGGGCTAAATGGCAAGGGGTACTTGTAATGCCAAGAGCGGCCACTGGGAAAGGACAAACAATGCCCCGACTTTACTCAGATTTCAGTTGCAGTGATTTTTCTGAATATGAAACAGGAACATGTAAGTCATGCTACCGAGTAAAGCAGGGCTTGGATCCAGCGTAGCCACGGATTACTCCTGTGCATGGAAGCTTCACCTCCTCCCTCTGGAGATGTGGGTACTGGCGCTTACATCATGGTCTCGTGAAAACTAAATGTGCAGGAGCGCCTCTCACCCTAGCCCTGGAGGGACACAGCAAATGCCCTCCCGCTTCTTTTCTCACAGAACAATTTTCCTTACAGCCGACGAATTGGTCTAATTGAAACAGTTTACTTATGGGGAATTTGTACTATTACATGCATCTGATTATTTTATCTCTCTTTTTCGCCTAATAATTTGTCTCTCAAACTAGTTTTGAATTCCTGGCTAAACTTTGAGAGTAATTAGAAAGTATACATTACTTCACGTGCTTTTGTAAAGTGCAGTGTGCATGTGGGTGGGTTTTAGGTTAGTGCTTATTTTCAAGCCTGAGGCAGGTAACCTTGCTGCTGAGGAGACCGTGGGAAAATTGCTCTGAGAAAGACCACTCCCTGTACCCTCGGCTCCTGTATCCTCAGCTCCTGTATCCTCGGCTACTATATCCTCAGCTCCTGTATCCTCGGCTACTATATCCTCAGCTCCTGTATCCTCGGCTCCTGTATCCTCGGCTCCTGTATCCTCTGTTCCTGTATCCTCGGCTCCTGTATCCTTCGCTACCTGTATCCTCAGCTCCTGTTTCCTCGGCTCCTGTATCCTCGGCTCCTGTATCCTCAGCTCCTGTATCCTCAGCTCCTGTATCCTCAGCTCCTGTATCCTCCGCTACTGTATCTTCAGCTCCTGTATCCTCAGCTCCTGTATCCTCAGCTCCTGTATCCTCGGCTCCTGTATCCTCGGCTGCTGTATCCTTGGCTCCCGTATCCTCAGCTCCTGTATCCTCGGCTCCTGTGTCCTCGGCTCCTGTGTCCTTGGCTCCTGTATCCTCCGCTACCTGTATCCTCGGCTCCGGTGCAGTTGTGTATCCTGACGGCAAATGCCAGTGCTGTCTTGCAGGCACTCCTGTTTGCAGTGCACCTTGTAATGTCAGATATGAAGAGTTAAGGTACATCTGGGTAGCAAAACAGAAACAAAGAAAAAAAAAGTGGGAAATTCAATTAGAGAATGCCTGTGTCTGTTCCTGTTTCAAAGCTTGTGTAGTAAGTTCCTTGCAGGCTGCGTTGAGAAATGGCCCATCGCTCTTTGTTAATGTGACCAAGTGGGAAAGAAGGCTTGGATGGGCCCGTGCTTCCCTGGGCCCCGGCCTGGCCCGGCTGTCACTCCCTCTCAAGCTGGCCTGGCTCCTCCAGACACGGGTTCCAAAGCCTTCGTTTCTCTGGAGGTTTCATGCTTGACCTCAGCAACTCTGGAGACCCTATGCCTTGTGAGGTGGCTGCTAAGACTGCCCGCGCTGATTAGAAAAGACGCCATAAAAGACATTGCTTAATGCAGTGATATAATGGTTATACACCTAAATGCAGATGATCAATCTGATATCCTACTTCCCCATGGAATACAACCGAAGTCCCTGGACATTGTAAATAAAATATCACCTTATACAAAATTAGCTCAAAATGGGTCACAGTTTAAATTGTAGAATGCAAAACTAAAAAGTATTTTTTTTAAATATAGGAGAAAATCTTCAGGATTTAGAATTAGGCAAAGCCTTCTTAGACTTAAAAAATAGAATCCATAATCCATAAGAGAAAAAAAAAGAGAAAAATGGAATCTCATTAAAATTAAAAACGTTTGCTTCAAAAAGGCTCTGTTGAAATGATGAAAAAATCAGCAACAGAGAAGGAGAGAAATACTTGCAGTCAATAAATCCAACAATGGACCGTTATGTAGAATTGATAAAAACTCTCAAAACCCACCCTGGGCCGATGGCTCAGTTTAGAGCGTTGTCCCATTGACCAAAAGGTTGCGGTTTCCGATTCCTGGTCAGGGCACATACCTAGATCCTCAATGGGGCACATACCCGAGGCAACCAATTGATGTTTCTCTTTCACATCAATATTTCTCTCTCTCCCTCTTCCTCTCTCTCTAAAATCAACAAAAACATATCCTTGGGTGAGGATTTTAAAAAAAAATAAACACGCTCAGAACTCAGCAGTGAAAAACAACAACAGTCCAATCAGGAAATGGGCAAAAGATATAAAAAATTTCGTGGAGAAGGAGCTAAGTGTGCAGATAAACACATGCAGAGGTATCGGCATCACTAGCCATTAGGAAATGCAAACTAACACACACTAACTAACTAACTAACTAACTAACTAACTAACTAACGCCACTACCCAGCTACCACACTACCTACCCTATCTGAAAAGCCAACAGTGACAGCACCAGATTCTGGGCATGCGGAGGAGCTGAGGGTGTCGGGCATTGCTGGGGGCAGTGGAATCTGGTAGGACCTCTCTGGAAAATAACTGACAGTTAACAAACAAAACAAGGACAAAACACTAACGTGCAACTGCCATTTGACCCATCTGGTGCATTCTTGGTAATTTACCCCCAAAGCAACCAAACCTCAAGTTTCTGCAAAACCTGCTCACCGATGATTATAGTAGCTTTTTTTTTTTTTTTTTATAATAGCCCCAAACTGGAAACAACCAAATGCCAAATTTATAACATTGCATATTTAATTTATTAGATAATCATTTATATATTCAAGTACAGCATTCTTGAAGTAACAGACTATAGAACCGCTCAGTGGTGGCCATGGGTTACGGAATGGCTGAGGATGGGATGGAAGGAATTGTGGCTGGGGGAGGTCAGTGTGAAGCACCTTTGTGGTGATGTGAACTTCTGTGGTCTGACTAATCGATGCTAATCTCCTGGGTGGGATATTGTACTATTTAGTTTTGCAAGAGTTAACCACTGAGGGAAAGTTGGTGGTGTGTGCACGGGAAATCTTTCTTAGGATTGCACACTGCAAATGGAAAGACCTACAGTCTTTCTGCCCATGAGTCTTTCTTTACTCGCACATGAAACATGTCTGACACTTCTGGTCACCAACGAGTGGGAATTTCTTCCCTCAAGCAGTTCTCTGCGACACCAGCTGGGTATCCCATGGATCAACTCAATTCGAACACTGTCCATCTGGGTTTGGTGTCAGAGCCCGTAGGTTGAGGGCTCAGTCCCACCAGACTGCCTGCACCCCTCACCACAGACACCAGTGGCAAGTTCCAGTTGTTCCCTACGCTTCTGACCGATGCCAGAGGTGCAGTGACCCCCACTTTGGTTTTGTTAATTGCTAGAGTGGCTCACCGAACTCAGGAGAGCAGTTTACTTATGTTTATTGGTTGATTATAAAAGGATGTGAAAAGGGTACAGAGGAAAAGATGTGTGGGCAAGGGGTTTGGGAAGGATACTGAACCCAGGTTTAGCTGCCTGCCTCTTGAAAGCCAGTAATGGAAAGACAAGGGCTGGTGCAAGGAAAGTGGGTTTCTCCAAAGCCCAGCAGCTTGAGAAGATGGGGAACTCCTGTCACCAAGGCCATCTTAGCCATTGGACATGGGCAGGGCTTTTTGTAAAGAGGGAGGAGGGAGCAAAAACCACGAACAACAAAAGAATGGAAATGAGAGGGTTGATCAGATAACTGGTTGAAGGTCAGCCAATCTCCAGGAGCCAGAATGTCTGAAGGTCGGAATCTGCTTCTTTTGAAGTTAGTTCCTAGAATCCTAAGTAAATGGCTGCTTATCTGCAGTCAGATATTAGCTAACAGGCCTTCATTTACAGAAACAGTGTTAAACAGTGGAGGGGTGGGTTATAGTATGGGACATGGAGCTTCCGTGCATCCTCAGGGTGCCCCTCTCCCGCACCCCCATCTGTTCACCAGCCGGGAAGGCCTCTAACTCCTCTCCTTTCGGGGTTGTGCAGAGACTTCGTCATCCAGGTGTGATCCATCATGAACTCTATTTACAGCCTTCCTCCCTTCTCAAGAAAGTGGTGGGTGGGGCTGAAAATTCAAAGCTTCTGATCTTAGTTTGGTCTTTCTGGTGACCAGCACTCATCCAATGGCCATTCAGGAGCCCACGCAGAGTCATCGCATTAGAACAAAAGGCACTCCTATCATCCAGGGAATTACAAAAGTTTTAGGAGCTCTGTGCCAGGAACAGGGGGCAGGTACCAATATACATTTCCTATTATCTCAAACATATGAGTCTATCAGCTTCTCAAATAAGCAGTTTAATAACCATTAATAATCATTCTTAAAGTGGCTTAAATGTTTGCCCCTCTATATACTTATTATTAATGTCATCTTTATTATATCTTTGTTTATTAACGCAGATACTTCTTGATTACTGCAAATTTTCTGAAACAATGAGTTTTAGGAAAGGAGAAGTTGACATTTTTAAAATGTCTAAGATTTCAAGATTCAAGTCTGTATTCAAGTTTTAATGGATGTAATCACACAGTCCTTACTATTTAAGATATCAAACACAGGTTGAAGCAAATATATTTCAGTCAAACTAAAACCATGTAAGATCATGTGTCATCAACTAACTCCTTGTGCACATTTTGGTAAAACACTCTTAAGTGCCTATAATAACACATTGCATTGATATTCCAATTTTACAGGCTGTAAGAGTCTCTCAATTCCATTATCTCTTTTTATGTTGACAAGAATCACAGGCAGTTGGTAGGGCCTATATTATTACCTTCAGTTTTTCCCCCCCAAGAAATAAAATAGAAAGTCAGAGTGTGTGAATGAACTTGCCCACATAACCACAGTTAACAAGTATCAGAACAGAACCTGGCATTTTTCCTTTAAAAAAATGTTCCTTATTTATGATGCTGTATCAAAATGTTAATGCCATTTTGTTCTTATCTCCTTCCCACCATCATAGTAGCTTGTTGGACTGCAATAAGTATGAATCTGTTTTTTATTTATTGAAGTGTGTCACTTTTAATACACTGAAAGTAGTACTGCTCTACTTTCTCTAAGCACAATAAGGTCTCCTCTGACTCCCTATACATTCTCATCATTCTTCATTCTTGAGATATGAGTCAGTTCTTCATGACCAAGGGCATTCAAAACATCCAGTAATTTTTATTTAAAAAAATCAGAACCAGAGAACCATGATGTAATCCTATTTAATATACTTTTTTAGACAGCCATTAGTATTTTGAGGGGAAAAAAAAGTGAATCTAATTTTAAAATGAAATAGGTCCCATTGAAAGAAGCACAGCATTGCTCTTCATAAACAAGACCATCTATCTTAGCCAGAATTATGAACCAAAGCCTTTCCCTCCATCATGGAAGAACATCCCCCCCCCACCCCAATCCAAACATTAACTGTTGGTACCAACTGACCAATCTAAATAAAAGAGCTGCTAACTCTACTTGACCAAACTCTAGGTAAGATTCTCCCCTACCCCCAGGCTCCTTAATTTTGACTCCCACTCAGCCTGAGCCAGCCCTGGGGTGTGGACCAAGTCACAAAAGCTTCCTACTAACTTTCCAGAACAGGAAAAAGAGTTTTCCATTAACTGGTACAAGATAAATAGAATGTGTGTGTGTTTAATGTATTATTTAGGTATGAGGTTGCTGAGTTTGTCAGATTCTTATTCCAACTTATATCAAGGGCAGAGAAGACCAGTATTATGCTTCTGGAGAACTGTGTATCTGGAAAAACACACTCAATGAAAAATGCTTGAATAGCTCTGTGCTAGTTAACAAAACCTGTCTACACCTACAGACAGAGAAAGGTAAAGCCTTGTTCTAACTTGCCTCTGGCCTACCCAGTGTGGACTCATGAGGAGGGGATTTCAAATCCTTATTCATTGCCCCTGCAGTGTGGGTACCTCATTAGTGTACTTCAGATGTTAACTAAAAGCCCCTAGGGTGTGCATTAAATCAATATCTGCTATCTACACTGGGTGTTTTAAAGTAAGTTAGAGATAATGGAACTAGACAGTTATTATAAGAAACTAGAGGCCCGGTGCACAAAATTTGTGCATGGGAAGAGTCTCTAGGCAAGGCCAGTGATCAGGGCTGATCTCTGGGGTGACCGGAGGGGTGACTTGGGGGGGTCCCCCGCTGGCACCCACCTTGGCCTGCCTGGGGCCTGCGGGATTGGGGCAGCTCCTGCATTGAGTGTCTGCCCCCTGGTGGTCAGTGCACATCATAGCGACCAGTCATTCCGCAGGTCATTCTGCCATTTGGTCGATTTGCATATTAGGTTTTTATTATATAGGATGGTGAGAAATAAAAGGTAATCAACAGTTATACTCTATGTATGCTTTATAGTGAGTTTTCAATTAAATACTTAATTAAAACATTCCTATCTGTCTGTAACATCCTAATATGAGGTAACACTGCAGTGTGATGCAGTATGAACTACCAATATATTCTCTCTGGAGTATTGCTGCAAACCTTCAGCCAACTAGTGAGCTACCTTAGTCCTGGTTCTATATTGATTGCTTTGGGTCAGTCTTCATGTGCCTCCACGTTATGCACTGATTACCTGACTCTTCAGGTCTGCTGTTACAGGTTGGGTTTCTGGGATACAGATGGGGGCAGAGATGAGCCCGCCCGCAGGGCGCTTAGTCTGAAGCACTGTGGAAGGATGCAGAATTGGCTAGAGGAAGGCCTGGAACCTGAGCTGACCCCAGGGAGAGCTTTGGGTCTGACATGGCCAAGAGGCTGTCTTGAGCTGGTGTTAGGGGACTGGTGAGTGGGTGGGCTGCCAGGGCAGGAGATTAGATCTTGACCGAAGCCTCTCTCTTCAGCAGAGATCGGCCCTGGAGAGGCCTGGCTGCTGAGGAGTGCCTCGGGCAGCAGTCCCAGCAGCTGGGCAAGGCGTCATTCGCAGCGGGCAGTCTGCAGGGGGCAGAGCTTAGGATGCACTGATGTATGTGAGCTGGTGTTCACATGAGGGCGGGCGCTAGTTCTCCACTCCTGTCCGTCTCTGTTTACAGTTCTCTTACATTCCGACTTGAAGGTAGATTTAAGCCTGAAGGGATTTCATTTTCATATTCTTTTGGTGAGTTCAGTTGGTAGGAACATGGGTAAAAAGGACTTTAATGTATGCTTAAGTCAAAATCCCATATGGGAGTAAATTTAATCTCTTTATTTTTTACTTTTTAAAAACTGTTAGCAATGCTAGTATATAAGCTGGCAGCAGTGCTACTGTCTTTTAATTCTGAATTGCACATATATATCCAGAATATGTTTTCTTTTACTTATATTTCCAAACAAACACTTTCTTTAAGTCATATAGCACAAGTCATAAACTGTAAATCAAAGTTTTAAAAGTTGCATTATGCTTACTATCTTAAAAAATAAATGAAGTCTGTAAGGAGACTGTCTACATAAACTTTCAGCATGCCAGTTTTTGTTAAAATCTAACCGTCTTAAGCGCTATTTATTTCCCTGTTAATATCCCGCAATTAGTGGAGCTACTTCACAATGTAGAGTCATGAATTAATAGTTGGCTCAACTCCTTTAAGGAATTTCATAGAAAGTCCCTCTCAGCCTGCAAGTCTCAAGAGAATTGCATAAGAACAGAAAGTCCCATTGCCACCTGAGAGCCTCAGCCAGTGTAGTCGGCCCTGGCCTCTGAGCAGCGATCCTCTTTCTCCAGAAGGATTGTCACTCCGCGAACTGGGAATGCAGGTTTTGGATATAATCATAGCTCAGAGCACACCAAAGTCTTGGAGAGCTCTTCTGGGTCAACTGGGCCACCTCGGACACCGCACATGGTGCCTGCGTCCCCACACCGAAGGCCGGTGAAGCCAGGCGTGGTGTATGGGCTTCTGCCTTGGGAGTGGAGCTCGAGTGACTGCTTTTTGAACAAAACTAGAAGCTTACTGGTATCAGACAGAAAAAGCAAGCAAGCAAGCAAACACCAAAAACACACACACAAAAACCCAGGCATGGTTTAAAATCCACGCACATGTGTGAGTGTCTTATGTAAGAATCAGACCGTGGCGCCATCCACGATGGAAGCAAAAGAAACCACCTTTCTCTCTCCCCCTCTCCCTTCCTCTCTGAGATCAATAAAAAAAAAAGAAGGAAAGAAACTATACTAAAATCCTTTCAACATCCTAGATGGAAGCAAAAGAAACCACCTTTCTGGCCAGTTCTGTGGTCTCCTGACCAAGGAAGGAAATTACCCACTCTTTTGTCATCTTCGTTCCTTCCATCCCCCCATTGCCTGCTGAGTTCTTTCTGCTCACCCACACCTTCCAGGCCTTGCCCGTCGCACAGCCCTAGGTTTCCCGTCTGACTTGTCTCTCCAGGTGCCATGCTGCCCCAGTGCAGGATGGTATCATCTCTTGTCTGAAGTCTCTCCTGCTTTGGCTCCCCAACCCACCTCCAGCCCCGTTTCCCTCAAATATTGCCACTGGATGCAGCCAGGGCGGGACACCCAGGTCACTGGTTCTTCCCCAGCAGGAACAGTGCTGTACCTGCCTCAGGGGCCGCGGAATGCACTTGGGATATACTCACCCTTCCGGACGCTGGGCCCGGGGTCGGTGTGCTGACTCAGACCAGGGGCCAGCGTGCTCTCGGGCAGGGCTGCCCTGGGCCATCCTCCAGCAGGGCAGGTGCCTCCAGCGGACAGTGTCCTCCACACTTGACATTTTCCCTTTATTAGCATTTCCCAAAAGTGGTATCTTCTTGTCTTCATTTACATTTGCCAGAGTATCACTGACTCCCTTTACTGTAAGCATGTCAAACTCAAAGGCTAACCCAGGCTAAATAAGGTTTACGTTGATGTGGGCCACAAAAAAACAAAAGCTTCAATTTTCATAGAAACATACGTTTATTTTGACAGAGACATGCTGAATACAAAGGGTTGAAATAAATGAGTAATTGTTAACAAAATAATAGAACATTTGAATGAAAATTAATATTTTTTCTTGAACATTAACTTACCAGACACTGAATAATGACACAAATTAATAAGTGTAACACACACAAAAAAAAACACCCTATTTTTCTTGTTCTCTGAAAGCGGATTATTTCCTGTTGTGCACAGTGAGTCCAAGACTAATGCGTGGCCATCGGCTGCTACAATATTCGCTGCTGGTATTAGTGGAGAGAAATGGTGCGCCTGCGCGAAGGCGCATAAGGGAGATGAATGCAACAGGATTATAGTCATCAGTCATTAGCGAACGTTGTAGTTCGTTATTAATAATTATGTATAACAGATATTGTAAAAATTAAGTTACGAAATTTTTATTAAAACGTTTCTTACATACCGTTACATTGGCTGGGCTGCAAAAATATTTGTTGTGGGCCGCAGGCGGCCTGTGAGTTTGACAAGCTTGCTTTACTGTGATGGTAAGTTGTGAGTTCTGTTTCTAAAAAGTGCATGCTGATATCCTTCTGCTGAGGAGTTACCCTGGGACCCGAGACCAACTTCTTGTTTGCAAAAGAGCTTTCTAAAGGCCGTGTTCTCTGGGCTCTCTCTTCCACCGGCTCTTACCTCTGAGGTGGCTTCTGTAACCTAGTTTAAGAAAGTTCTTTCTCAGAGACATATATCAAGTTGAAAGAAGAGACGGTACGAGCACAGACAGTGCTCCAGGCATATCTCCTCTCGGAAAAAGTAACGAGGAATGAAAGGGAATGGGTAAGGCCGGGTCCCGTTAGCAGTGGCGGAACCAGGGGAGAATAAGGGTGTTTAACTAGGTTGCCTCAGCTGTAGGGTGCCTCGCAGCGTGCGTGACTTGTGCTGTCACACAAATAGGATTAAATAGGAAAGTCCCAGGAAAAAGTGTGCTCTTGCCATAGTTACCCCGCTAACAACAACGTTTAGATGTGTTTTGGGTTGGTTTTTTTTGGAGATTATCATTAAGGGATGAATGACTTTTTAAATGGTTGAAAAGGGCTTCAAATTAACTAAAATTTCTTGCCTGGCTGGTGTGGCTCAGTGTTTGAATATCATCCCATGAACCGGGAGACATGCCTGGGTTGTGGGCTTGATCCCCAGTAGGGGGCATGCAGGAGGCAGCCGATCAATGATTCTCTCTCTTCATTGGTTTTTCTCTCTCCCCCTCTCCCTTCCTCTCTGAGATCAATAAAAAAAAAGAAGGAAAGAAACTATACTAAAATCCTTTCAGCATCCTAGATGGAAGCAAAAGAAACCACCTTTCTGGCCAGTTCTGTGGTCTCCTGACCAAGGAAGGAAATTACCCACTCTTTTGTCATCTTCGTTCCTTCCATCCCCCCATTGCCTGCTGAGTTCTTTCTGCTCACCCACACCTTCCAGGCCTTGCCCGTCGCACAGCCCTAGGGTTTCCCGTCTGACTTGTCTCTCCAGGTGCCATGCTGCCCCAGTGCAGGATGGTATCATCTCTTGTCTGAAGTCTCTCCTGCTTTGGCTCCCCAACCCACCTCCAGCCCCGTTTCCCTCAAATATTGCCACTGGATGCAGCTAGAATGCAGACATGGTACTTCTTCTCAAGTCCTAGCCAGTTGGGCTCAGTGGCTAGAGCTCTGGCCCAAGGACTGAAGGGTCCCAGGTTTGATTCCAGTCAAGGGCAAGTACCTCGGTTGTAGGCTCACACTGGGCTAGCTGTTCTTCTCTGATACCCCCAAAGCAGCCATAAGAACATCAATTCCTGGACTTACCAGATTATGCTTAAATTTTCTCCTTATGTCTGCCTGATGCTTGGGTGCAGACGCTCCTCAGCAAGGGAGCGGTGACTTACTGATCTTTATGGAGGGGTAGCAGTGTGATTGTCAGGGCAGGCAGCAGAATGCCTATGGGGAAGAGCTTGGTGCTGGTTAATAAAACACCTTGATGTTCGAGGGGAGTTCAGGAACTGAATGTCCAGTACTCAGGGTTACGTCTCTTCTTGGTCCTCCCCAGGACAGTGTTGCCTTCTGTCCTGCCGGACCTCCAGGAAAGCACCCACCTCACGGTGCTGAGCTGGGGAAGCCTCTGACCTAGACTTGCTAGAGGCTGTCCAAGCAACATCACCTGGGAAAAGGATCCCCCCGCCTACCCCCCCCCACCCCCCCGGCTGGCCACACAGACAATATAGGAAGTCATTGGAGCAGGAACTGGTTGTCCTAGAGAAAAATAACCTCCCAGAGTTTTAGAAATATAGAGAGCATTACTTTAATTTCCTACTCTGATGTTTGAGCCAATTTTAGCTTAAAATACAAGGAAAAGCATAGTAAACTGGAAGACTTGGACAAACACATACATAATCCTATGGGAAAGTAAAATGTTAAATAAAAAGTAGAAGAAAACAAAACAACATCGGTAGGGTGTCCTTTTCTGTGAAAAAAGGAAGATTGCAAAATATTAATAGTGGTTTCTCTGGCTGCTATATGTATTTACTTTTCTATAGTTGCCATCCTATCTAATAAAGGAGTAATATGCAAATTAACCATCACTCTGCTACACCCACAAGCCAATCAGGAGCGAGTATGCAAATTAACCTAACCAAGATGGCTGCAGCCACAGAGAGAGCAGAAGGGAGGCTTGGGTTTCCCCAGTGATGGAGGAAGCCAAGCTCTCTGCACACCTGGGCCAGCCAAGGCCTCCGCTTAAGGCTACAAAGTTTCAATGATAGAAGATAAATAAATCCCAACAGAAATGGCTGCCGTCACAGAGCGAGCAGAAGGCTTGGCTCTGCTCCAGGCTACAAAGTTTCAATTGTAGAAGATAAATAAATCCCAGATACCAGGGCCTCTGCTTGGGTCACCGGAGGGCATGGCCGGCCTGCAAACCACCACAGGCCCCTCACCCAAGCTGCCCCACACCCCAAGGGAACCCCCACCCTGATCCGGGACACCCTTCAGGGCAAACCACCTGGCCCCCACCCGTGCACCATGCCTCTATCCTATCTAATGAAAGGGTAATATGCAGATTGACCATCACTCCAACACACAAGATGGCTGCCCCCATGTGGACACAAGATGGCCACCACAAGATGGCCAGCAGGGGAAGGCAGTTGGGGGCGATCTAGCCTGCAGGGGAGGGCAGTTAGGGGTGACCAGGCTGGCAGAGGAGTGAAGTTGGGGGCAAACAGGCTAGCAGGGGACCAGTTAGACATCCATCAGGCTGGCAGGGGAATGGTTAAGGGGTGATCAGGCTGGCAGGCAGAAGCGGTTAGGGGCAATCAGGAAGGCAGGCAGGTGAGCAGTTGGGAGCCAGCAGTCCTGGATTGTGAGAGGGATCCCAGATTGGAGAGGGTGCAGGCTGGGGGACACCCCTCCCGTGCACGAATTTCATGCACCAGGCCTCTAGTATTTAATAAAATGGCTACTGCTTTTTATTATCAGGTCACATTTTTTGAGTAAAATTTTTAAAATTATAATGTTAGTGGTGGTTTGACATTGAAAAGATCATACACCAAGTGCCCGTTGTTGGTGTTTGCATTTGGAGCAGTGTTTTTGCCCGATCTACATGGCACTGGGCAGTGTTAGGGAGTGTTGCCGCACCACTTCTCCCACATCCTCCTGCGCTGAACTTCCACGTAGCAAAGCGGGGCAGGATGTCTTTGGTGTCCTCCTCAGCCCTCTGCTGGAGACATCTCCTTTCCTTCCAGACCCATGGGAGCAGGTGCCTGACCCCGGTGCTGGGTTCTCTGCTTTCTCCCCTGGGTGCCCAGTGGCACTCCTTGTTCTCCACTGCAGCGACCTTGCCCCTGTCAGCCTCTCGTGAAACATTATTTAATCGGTGTCTCCCTCAGACCTTGATACTCCTTCTGGAGATAAGGAAGTTTGGAAAAAGAAAGCCTTGATAAATCAGTGTTACTTCTCTTTAAGCCATCTTTTAATTAAGTTTCCTTTTACCTCATTATTTCCACACTGACGGATGTGCTGTATTTTTAAAAATATGTTTTTATTGATTCCAGAGAGGAAGGAAATGAAAGATGGAAATATCACTGATGAGAGAATCATGGATTGGCTGCCTCCTGCACGCCCCACACTGAGGCTTGAACCCAAAACCCAGGCATGTGCCCTGACCAGGAATCGAACTGTAACCTCCTGGTTCACAGGTCGACGTGCAACCACTGAGCCACACGGGTGGGGCCTGATGATCTGTATTGATTTTACCTAAGAAACGTCTCTCGAGACCCTGGACTGTGCCCGAGGCAGCACCCTCAGGGCCTTGCTCTCTCTTCATTTCACTCTCCCTGGACCTGCAGCTGGTGTCCACTTCTGTAATGTTCTCTCCCATTTTTATTACCCAAATACCCCAGAGGATTGTCTTCATGCGATATAGATAAGGTTGTTCTCTTCCTTTATTTATTTATTTTTTAAAATATATTTTATTGATTTTTTACAGAGAGGAAGGGAGAGGGATAGAGAGTTAGAAACATCGATGAGAGAGAAACATCGATCAGCCGCCTCCTGCACACCTCCTACTGGGGATGTGCCCGCAACCAAGGTACATGCCCTTGACCGGAATCGAACCCGGGATCTTTCAGTCTGCAGGCCGACGCTCTATCCACTGAGCCAAACCGGTTTCGGCTGTTCTCTTCCTTTAAAAAGAAAAGGAACGCCTTGATGACACAGTGGCATTTTCAGAGCGTTTGCTCTGGGACAGATTTCAAACCTCTCAGCACATCACCTGAGACCTTCTGCCCTTCGTGGTCCTGGTGCACCAGCCCTGGCTCCATGTCCTCTCCCACCTGCTGCTATTCCATGTCCTCTCCCCCGCCTGCTGCTCCATGTCCTCTCCCCCCGGCCTGCTGCTCCATGTCCTCTCCCACCCCCTGCTGCTCCATGTCCTCTCCCCCTGCTGCTGCTCCATGTCCTCTCCCCCCCCTGCTGCTCCATGTCCACTCCCCCCGGCCTGCTGCTCCATGTCCTCTCCCACCCCCTGCTGCTCCATGTCCTCTCCTCCGCCTGCTGCTCCATGTCCTCTCCACCCCCTGCTGCTCCATGTCCTCCCCCTGCTGCTGCTCCATGTCCTCTCCCCCCCTGCTGCTCCATGTCCACTCCCCCCGGCCTGCTGCTCCATGTCTCTCCCACCCCCTGCTGCTCCATGTCCTCTCCCACCCCCTGCTGCTCCATGTCCTCTCCTCCGCCTGCTGCTCCATGTCCTCTCCCACCCCCTGCTGCTCCATGTCCTCTCCCCCCGGCCCGCTGCTCCATGTCCTCTCCCACCCCCTGCTGCTCCATGTCCTCTCCCCACTGCTGCTCCATGTCCTCTCTCCCAGCCCCTGCTGCTCCCCTGCCCCTGCTGCTCCATGTCCTCTCCCCCCCCTGCTGCTCCATGTCCTCTCCCCCCTGCTGCTCCTGTCCTCTCCTCCGCCTGCTGCTCCATGTCCTCTCCCCCCTGCTGCTCCATGTCCTCTCCTGCTGCTCCATGTCCTCTCCTCCGCCTGCTGCTCCATGTCCTCTCCCACCCCCTGCTGCTCCATGTCCTCTCCCATCCCCTGCTGCTCCATGTCCTCTCCCATCCCCTGCTGCTCCATGTCCTCTCCCCCCCCTGCTGCTCCATGTCCTCTCCCCCGCCTGCTGCTCCATGTCCTCTCCCCCGCCTGCTGCTCCATGTCCTCTCCCATCCCCTGCTGCTCCATGTCCTCTCCTCCGCCTGCTGCTCCATGTCCTCTCCCCCGCCTGCTGCTCCATGTCCTCTCCCACCCGCTGCTGCTCCATGTCCTCTCCCATCCCCTGCTGCTCCATGTCCTCTCCCCCCCTGCTGCTCTCCGGCAATGTTCTCAGACTCCAGTAGGTGCTTCCCATATGCTCTTCCCTCAGCCAAGGATTACTCATCAAATCATTTACTTCCTCTTTGAATAATCCCTCTTCATTCTTCACAACCCAGGCCATTTAATCTGTTCCATGTGTGTGATTCTCTCACATTCATGACTCTCTCCGCCATGCCTATCCATCACGCTCCCCATTACCTGTGACAGTACCTAGAGTATTCTGTTGTAACTATTCTCAAGGATGTCTGCCTCCCCATTATTTCCTGAGGTCACTGAAGATCTGTCTTGTCATCTCGGTAGGTACAGAGACCACACATACTAGTTGTAGTTTCTAAATAAGTGGTTGGGGAGTGAAGTAATAGAAATGGAAATTTAGTTAATGTGCAGAGTAGCCTAACGTATTAATAGAGTTCTCTTACCCTAACATTTAAGAACATGACGGAAAGGAGGGTTCCCTGAATGTGTGCTCTCTTCCCGGGATGCTTGCCCATTCTGTTAGCATAGCCAGTCGTTCCTCCTTAGGCTCTGACACTGAGTTTTCCTGGAGAGTTTGGCCTAGGCCCTAGGGGGTCAGCAAACGTTTTCTGTAAAGTACCAAATAGTAAGTATGTTAGGAGTTGCAGGCTATCCTGACTACAGTGCTCAATTCTGCTGGGGTAGCCAGGAAACAGCTGCAGAGACAGCATGTGGATGAGTGTGAGTCTGTTCCAATAACGCTGTATTTACAAAAGCAGGCAGCAGGCAAGCATTGGCCTGTAGACTGTAGTTTACAGATCTGTGGTCTAGAGACGGGGGTTTAGGTTAATATATTTAGACCTTTGGCCCCAGGTGGACAGTAGTGCTGAACAGTGATATTCCAGGCTGTGATATTCCAGTCCAATGTAGTTCCTTGCTGCCCCCCATTCCCCATACTCACCACATTCACCGACAGAACTCCTGGGTGGATCTTACAATGGTTAATCTCATTAGGTTTCAGGTGATCAAGCATCCACGTGAAGTTCTTATGGTCACAAGTCAGAGATGTTGCCAAGAAACCTTCTGTGTCATACTGTCGCCTCTGGAGCAAGTCCTAACCACCCCATTGTAGCCAGCAAGCATCCCAGAAAGAGAGCAGGCATACCGGAAGCCACTCTAGGAACAACCCCTCCCAGTGGTCAGTGGACGAGGTGTAGACTAGATTCATCAACCACGCTTTTGGTTTTTATTTTTAAACTAGAGGCCCGGTGCATGAAATTCATGCACAGGGGTGTGTCCCTCAGCCCAGCCTGCACTGTCTCCAATGTAGGACCCCTCAGGGGATGTCGGACTGCCCGTTTAGGCACGATCCTAACCACTTCTGCCTGCCAGCCTGATCACCCCCTAACCACTCCTCTGCCAGCCTGATTGATGCCTAACTGCTACCCTGCCAGCCTGATTGCCCCTAACTGCCCTCCCCTGCAGGCCTGGTCCCTCACAACTGCCCTCCCCTGTTGGCCATCTTGTGGTGGCCATCTTGTGTCCACATGGGGGCAGCCATCTTGTGTGTTGGAGTGATGGTCAATTTGAATATTACTCTTTTATTAGATAGGAGAGGCCTTGTGCATGGGGGGGGGGGGACGGGGGACGGCTGGTTAGCCCTGAAGGGTGTCCCAGATCAGGGTGGGGCTTCCCTTGGGGTGTGGGGCAGCCTGGGTGAGGGGCCTGTGGTGGTTTGCAGGCTGGCCATGCCCCCTGGCAACCCAAGCGTAGGCCCTGGTATCTGGGATTTATTTATGTTCTATAATTGAAACTTTGTAGCCTTGAGTGGAGGCCAAGGCAGGCCAGGGCAGGCAGAAAGCTTGGCTTCCTTCATCACCCAGGGCAACCCAAGCCTCCTGCTCTCTCCAGCTCTGTGGCTGCCACCATTTTTCTTGGGATTTATTTATCTTTTATAATTAAAACTTTGTAGCCTTGAGTGGAGGCCTCGGCTGGCCAGTGTGTGCAGGAAGCTTGGCTTCCTCCATTGCCAGGGAAACCCAAACCTCCTGCTCACTCAGTGGCTGCAGCCATCTCGGTTGGGTTAATTTGCATACTTGCTCCTGATTGGATGGTGGGCGTGTTTTGTGGGTGTAGCGGAGGTATGGTCAATTTGCATATTACTCTTTTATTAGATAGGATATTCTGGAAGTTTGTTATAGTATGGTTCCAATCTAATGCTATAATTTAAGCATGTGATTTTTCTTTAACTGGAGACATGATGTTAAATTTAAAAATATATATATTATTGAAATTTCACAATAATTTTTCAAATTTCTTAAAAGTTGAAAACATGAACTTAGTATTGGTCAGTATTTTTATGTGCTCACCTGCATATGATCAATGCTTAAATGCACAACTGATTCATCTGACAATAAGAATGTCAATAGAATATTTTTAATACTTTGTTGGTTCTTCACTCTATAAATATCAGCTGTTTTGTTTTTTGTTTGTTTGGTTTTTTTTAGTTTTCTGCAGTGTATTCACTTGCACAATTATATAATAAAGGTTTTTACAGATATTTTGAAAATATTTTTAAAGTATCTTTTCCTAAAAAGTTTGGAGAGTAGCATGGAATAAAGCATTATGTTAAGTTTACAAAAAGGAAATGGAAACAAGAAAAATTCATGCAACTTTTGTAAGCCCAAGGCAGGAGGGCACCAGGAGGCCAAGGGAGGCCCCAGTCATGTAGCAGAGCCCAGATCCTGGTCACCAGACAAGGAAGAATTTGAGGCCTGACTGGCGTGGCTCAGTGGTTGAGTGTGGACCTATGAACCAGGGGTTCATGGTTGGATTCCTTGTCAGGGCACATGCCCGGGTTGTGGGCTCAATCCCAGTAGGGGGCATGCAGGATGCAGCCAGTCAATGAATCTCTCTCATCATTGATGTTTCTATCTCTCTCCCTTCATCTCTGAAATCAATAAAAATATTATAAAAAATAAAGAATTTGAGGTGGAGACAAAGATTTAGCAAAATAAAGAAAACTTATTAAAGCACTTGAGAAGTATGCACTTGAGAAGGGAGAGCAGGTGAGCTCAGAGAATGAGACACCTCAATGGGACCTGGGTAGAAGGCAAGGGGGTGGGGGTAGCATGGATCTCAGCTTCTGACACAGGTGGGGTGATGGCTGATGCAGCTCATCCTCTCCCTTCCTCTCCCAGAGCAGTTTCACTGTCAGTGCTCCCGGAACTGTAAATTTATTATAATCCTATCTAATAATAGAGTAACATGTAAATTACCATCACTCCGCTACGCCCACGATTGGATGGCGGGAGGCTGGGGGGCGGGACTTGGGGTGGCCTATCCGGCCATTGAGATGCACAAATCCGCTGCCACTGACGGGGGGCTACCCTGCTGTTGAGAGGCGCAGGGGGCGGGAGTCCCGCCCCCTGTGCCTCTCAACAGCCAGATCGGCGGCCGCTGAGGGGCCCTGCCGCGGACACCCAGCTGCGCCTCTCAACGGCAGGGTAGCCAGGTGTCCGCGGCAGCCCCCCTCAGCGGCCGCGGACCATCAAAAGTGGGGGAGCTGGGTGCCTGTCTGCTCTGGTACCAGGCCTTTCAGAAGCCTCCGCTGAGCCGGAGGCTTCTGAAAGGCCTGGTGCACCAGCGGACAGGCACCCAGCTCCACCACGAAAAGCAAAAGCGTGTAGGGGACCCTACACGTGCATGATTCAATCATGCACTGGGCCTCTAGTGATATTATAATGACCCTGTTGTTCACTTGTAGGTTAATATATATGGCTGCCAAATCAGGTTGAGTTCTTTTTTTTTATCTTCACCCAAGGATATGTTTGTGTTGATTTTTAGAGAGTGAGGAAGAGAAAGGAGAGAGAGAGAAACATTGATGAGAAACATCAATTGGTTGCCTCCTATATACGCCCCAACCAGGCATCGAACCCGCAATTTAGGTATGTGCCCTGACTGGGAATGGAACCCATGACCTTCCCATGTAGGGGGAGAGCCCAGTTTCTGTTTGTCTCAACTGCAGGGACCTGGGAAGGAACCGGAGTTGGAGCAGCCAACGCGGCTGGTCGGCAATGGACGTAAGCCTTATGATCATCATCTCCATCGCCGGGAGGTGGAAATAGAAGAGGGAGGGTCACAAATATGTGTTGTTGTCAGGCTGTGCTCTGTCCTGCGTAGACACAGGTTTACTCCCAGGTTTTGTCTCCCGTGTCTGAGTCTCCTGGGTGATGCGGGTCCTTCCTGTCTTCGCTTTGTGACATTTCAAAACCGGTAGGCAGGTCCGCTTAATGCTCCGACATCAAAGCCATCCAGAGAGCCAGCCATTAAGCAGATTCTCTGGGGAGTAATTGAAAATGATGGACTTTCCATCTTTCTATTCAAATGATAAAGTTTCTGGCTATTTTACTCCCACAGCTGTTAAAGGACAGGGCAGCAGAGTAGGTGCTGTATGTGCATATATATTAAAGGAAACGAGGGAAGGAGACATGAATTGAGTTCACATTCTGAGATTTGAAAAAATTGTCATGAAAAAATTGATGTCACTTTTTTTTCAATAAGATTTTTTTTCCCAGCTGGACATAAAAGCCCACTGTTAAATTACATTAGTAGGAAAGGAAAACATGGTACTAATTTTTATCTAATCATAAGTGAAAACTGAAAAATGGAGAATCTGAGAAAGTTCTTAGCTTACCAATGTGGTCATGAATGAGTCTGTCTTAGGAGGGGAAACACACTAACAAGCAAACACAGAGAAAAGCCTCAGGATTTCTGACTCCGAGTTCCCTCTCATCTGGAGGGCAAAATTCATCTTCTGAAACGTTAACAGGAATGCTCACTGGGTCCTAAATATCAACCTCACGGAACAAAGGAAACTCAGCAATCTGCAGGCGGACCCAGAAAATCAGTTTGGCCTAGAAAAGTTCTGGAATGAGCCAATCAGGATGGGAAATGGCGCCTTAGTCTGGGGGGCTGTGAGCAGGAGGGGGAATGGCACTGTATTGCCTGGGGTGCTGGGAGACCGAGCAAAGGAAAGTGATGGCCATTTGGGTTTGATTCTAACCGTCTTGTGAGAACATTGGATTCTGTGATTGATTTCACTGGGGGGGAGTGTGTGTGTGTGTGTGTGTGTGTGTGTGTGTGTGTGTGTGGCGGGGAAGGCGGGGGGGCTTGATTGGGACAAACTGCAGCCTCCCTGGTTGCTTTGTGACATTTCTTCGTGGGCTGCTCAGCTCAGGGGTCAGCTGTGGTCTGGTTGCATCTACACTGAGTGGCCAGATTATGATGATCTCTGAATGCATAATAATCTGGCCACTCGTTGTGTATATATATATATATATATATCAGAGTCCCGGTGCATGAATTCGTGCATGGGTGGGGTCCAGCCAGCCTGGCCAGGGGGAGGGGACATGGGCGGTTGGCCGGCCTGCCTGCTGGTCGAACTCCTGGTCGAGGGGACAATTTGCATGTTAGCCTTTTATTATATAGAATATACACTTAGTGGCCAGATTATTATGCGTTCAGAGGTCATCATAATCTGGCCACTCAGTGTATTTCTCCTTGTAGCAGAGTTCGCAGGCATTAACGGGTGTGAGAACATCAGGCCCCGGCATGTGGACTGCAAAGCTGGTTTCCGTGTCCCCCTTTAACACTTCCAATGGCTCATCATAGCATGGGCCCCTCCTTCTAAGTGACAGAGTGAAACACCGCTGGAGAAAACAGCGTAGACCGATGCGAGGGGCTGCAGGGGCACGGGTGTGGCTGGCGTCCCTGAGATGCTGGGAAGAGCGGGTTTTGCTTGAGAACAATGAGTCCTTTCAGCAGCTGCTTCTCTGCCTAAAGGGGGTGAGGTGCCCTCCCTTTCGGGGCTGACGCTGGGCGGATCTGTTCCGAGGAGCCCTCTGCCCAGGCACTGCCAGGCATGCATATGGGCACCTCCTGAGGATTGCAGCCCTTGGGGCCTGTGACCGAAGGGAGAGAGCCTTCTTTTTCTGCGTTCAAAGCCTTAAAGATGCCCTGCACACACTCCTGATCAGCATGAGTCAAATCGAAGGCACTTTTGAAGTTTGCTGTTCGTCCACTCAAGTGAGTGAGAGGGGCGTGTCCATAGGAGCTGGGGTGGCATTTGCTGTCAAGCAACAGGGAAATGTTGTGTCTGGTGCATCCGAGCTGTCAGTCTTCCTGAGGGGCCCCCTGAGAAGCGCTCAGCAGAGGCGTCCCAGAAGTGGGCGGGGGTTGTGGCCTGCACCCCAGGTAAGGAGGGCCTATTGTGGGAGGACCTTTCATCACAGCATTTAAAAGTCTTTCAAAGCCCAGACCTCTGCTAATTGCCAGGCTAGGCATTCCCATCCTGGCGCAGGCGGCTCTTTAAAAGGTTTTTAAATGCTGGGTGAGGGAGACAGCCTGGCCCTCTGACAGCTTTTCAGATGCTCCTCTTCCCTGCGCCAGCCCTGGGCTCTGCTCGTAATGAGGCTGAGCGCGTGTCTGTGCTGCAGGAGGGACCACGGAGGGGCCGGAGGTGGGGGGGCACTCTGCATTGCGTGCTGCCTGCAGGGCGGTGGAGAGAGGACTTCTGGATGGAGCACGGAGCCCAGAGATCGGCTTTCCCCTCCGCTCGCTCCCTCATGACACGCAATCGGGGCCTTGGAGAGAGGACAGATGATTCCTGGGCCTCTCAGGGCACACACAATAGAGAACTCTCTAAAGAGCGAGCCGTCGGGACTAGGGACAATGATTTGTGCATCTGAAGCATCCATCTTATACAAAAACTGCTGTTTGAAATTTTAACCCTGCTATTTGGCTTCTGTAAATGCTTGCTTGCTTAAATAATAAGGGAAATAAGACTACTCCCACTTTGGAGAGGCCAGTAAACCTTCCCTGGACGAAGTTATCAGTGCTGGCACCAGGCCAGGCCTTTGGTTGAGGTCTCAAGGCCCCAGCACATAGGGGCTCTTTAACAACTTGCAAAAGGGGCCAGAAACACCCCATATTTGGGAGACAAAGAAGGTGAAAACATATAAATAGGGAAAGTTCCTCCATGTTGGGGCCCAGAATTTGAGAGACATTTTCCTCTGGACCCGCGCGTAATAAATGTAACTCCATCTCTCTAAGCATTGCTTGGTTCTTCTCCGGTTTTCTGTAACACATCTATTCTAAGATAATCATTTGAATAATAGAACACTACAGATTGTTATAGAATAAGCCTTTATGGTACAGGTTTTGTTGTTTATTTTAAAAAATGAAGTATTCAAATAATAGCTAAAGCATCAGGTACTGGATTAGTCATCACACTACCTCACCCATTAAAGTTTCAAGTAGATGCAAATATCTTTATGTCTACTTACTTAGGATAATTGCCATTCACAAGTACACATTCCTTCTTTTAATTAACATGCTTCCCCAGCATCCTCAGTGTTTCTCCTTTGGTCTAGCGGCACCTGTTACCTTGTGTTTCGGTTTGAGTCACTCAACATGGTAAGTGAAGGGTGGGCCATTGCAGGGCGGAGAGGGATGATGTTTGTCCCGTGTCAGGGACCCAGGCTGGGCAGGCTAACGCCCTCTCCTCTCGGGATTCCCTGTGCCATGAGTGGAAGGCACACACTCCTAACGGGAACCACCTGGGAGGGCTCAGTGGAGGCCAGGGGGGAAGCGTTCGCATTTGGGGACACTGTTCGAATAGAGTGGACACCTTTGTTTCACGTCTTAGTTACATGGTTTCTCTAACCAGGAGCGTCAAGATGACTCCGCTGTCGATAAATCCGATTTGTGACCCTGCTGTGTTTGTTCAGTTAGTGACTTCACTAAAAAAACCCAAAAAACAAAAATCAAAGGCAGGCGTGCTTCCATTCTGTGCTCAAGCCTGGCTGCTCGGAGTGTCCTGGATCACTGTTTCCCCCATCAGAGAGGTCAGAGCTTCTGTCAGGCAGCGGGGAGGGGTGCAAATCTGGGAATCACAGGGCAATCGATTAGGTTTAATCCCGTTGTATTTTCTCATTGACTAGATAAGATATCATCTTCTCAGTTAAATGAGCAGGATTAAATGCCTCAGCCGCCTCTGGCTAAGTGGAAAGTACCTCTACATTTTCTTTTCTCTATTGGAGATATAAAATAGAACTGTTTTCTCCTACTCATGTGTGCCCTCTCTATCTTTTTTATCACTGACTTGATGAAGAAGTTGGATTTATAGGCAATGTCTACTCTATAGTCACCACTGTTAATGTTGTAGAAATCTATGCTCAACATAAATCGGTCTGCAGACAAAAACAGCTAATGCCTTGGAAGGCATTTCTGGACTTGAAGCTATTGTGTGAGTGCAATAAATACTCTTTGACCTGCCCACCCTCCATACTCAGTTTAGGCCGTCGTATGGCAGAACAGGCTCTTTGTCATAAGCCCTTTCCTCTAGCATGCCCTTCAGATTACCGTGTCAGTTCAACAACGAGTTTAAGATCAGGGAGGTTTGATTCCGTTACTTACTAGCTGTGAGGTCATAAGAAATATACTTGAACTCCTCCTCAACCTCCACATATTTAAAATGAGAATAACAATCTACACCTTGAAGCTTTGCTATACTAATTAAGACAATGTGTATAAAATATCTAGTATCTGTAGCAGACTTTCAAAATATAACAGGTTCCTCTTTTGTTGTAGCTTTCCATAGAATTCATCAAGCAAACATAACATTGTAAGTAACCCCCAAGTATGCCTTGATATCTGGAAGAGAAAAAAAACTGAAGACAGTACTTTCCTCTGAGGAGTGGCCTTGGGGAGTGGAGTGTTCAGTAGTTGGAGGGGAGAGGGTATTTGCTTTTCCTAATGTTACAAGTTTTTACAATGAAAATGCAGGTAGGTATCATCCTATATAATAAAGAGCTAATATGCAAATGGTCATCATGCCCTCATGCCCTTACACCCTTGTGCAGGGGCCGGGGGACATGAGGCCGTGCCCCTCACCCCAGCACCTGGGCCAGGGGACCTGAGGCCGCACCCCCCACCCGGCGGGGCTTGACAGGGGTGGGGCCGGCCCAGTCTGGGTCTTGGGCGATTTCGAGGTGCATGCAGGTGGGCAGGTACTTGACTCTGGGTCCTGTGGCACACTCCTGACACTGACAGGAGGGACATTTTCATATACATTTTACCTATTTTCTTTCATCTCTGACACTTCTATTTTAGAGAAAGGGAAAATAGCAATATTAAAGTATTTCCTCTAATTAATTTCCTTTTAATGTGCATGAATTTTGTGCACCGGGCCACTAGTTTGTATGTTAAAATATACAATGAAATGAATGTAATTACAGAGATAGGTTGTAGAATTTTAACTCCAAAGTAACGGATGCATTAGAGAGGCCTTGCTCTGATCTGTATTTCTATTTGCTAAAAGGGGCACAGCTGGGAATGCCCTGGCCAAGTCTACAGGTGTTTCTCAGACTCCTGGTTTTCCTTATTACGCATTGTTCCATCACTTTCTACGCCAGGAATGGTGTCATATGCACCTGTAACTACTGTTCATTTGCCATAGAAAAGGAGTAGAAAATAAATCCTTTTGGAACTATGTAATATAGCACAGTCCACTGACATTATAGGTTGAAATGTAGTTTTTAATGGTGAGCCTATCATAAGAATGTTCTAAGGAAATAAGCATGAGAAAGTACAAGTCATGGACCTTCTTTAAATGTGCCAGGTAAATTATTATTTTTAAGTGTATATTTATTGTTGAAAGTATTACAGATGTCCCCCTTATGCCCCCCCTTTAACCCCTTCCACCCGCTCCTGCCCCCCACAGGCCAGCATGTCACTATTGTCTGTCCATGGGTTATGCATATACGCATATATTTTACGTGTAGAATTAGATGGTTAATTACATTCACAAGGTTGTGCAACCATCACTACCATTTCTAAATCCTTTTCATCATCCTGCACTGAAGCTCTTGTCATTATTAAGCACTAACTCCCTATTGCCCTCCCCTCACCCCTGACAATCTCTGTTCTGTTTTCATGAACCTGGCTCTTAGATATTTCCTATGAGCCCAAGCTTCTAATTGTTTGTTGTTGGTACTCCTTGAGGTAAGCGGTCACTCTTCCTCACAGACGTGATCTTCTCAAAGCCTAGGTCCCAGGATTCAATGACAAGATAGAGGCAGGTTGAATAAGAGCTGGTTACAGTGAGAGCCAAGCACCACCCCCAGAGGAGGCCACAGTCTCTCTCCTTTAATCATGATGCTATTGGCCCTTATGATATGGAAGGTGTGCTTTCCATTCAGAAAATTTAGTATTAGGTTAGTATTTTTGAAATAGTTACTCATTTCATATTTTCTTTTATTGTTTTATTTGACACACATTATAGTCTGCCAATTTGAAGCTTCAGTGTCATCTAAAAAAAATATTTCTTTAGACTATTCTCCAGGAATTCAAAAATCATGCTGAATGAGGTACTGTGTAAGAGTTTACATGAAAACTATGTATTTGATGTGCCATTTCTCATGAAATAGAATACTTTCATGCTGCACATCATTAAGGGAGTAATACAGATGGTGCTGCCTTCTAAATGACCTCCAACTAATGTAGTCTGAGCAATCCTGGGTGGAGAGGGTCCTTTCCAGTAGCTTCCTTGTAAAGGGGAAAGCAGACGAGTGAATTTCCTCCAATTCATTTAAGAGCTGATCCATTTTATCCGCATAGCTTTCATGCCATATGTGAACATTAGGCCTCTTTAAAAAATGATGGGAAATGATCAATGCTTTATTTAATGACTTTCCAGCAAAGTTAAAATTTTTTTTTTTGCTTATTTTCATACTTAATGTTCTTGATCAAGTTTACCAAAGAGTCTTCTCAGAAAGCATACAGCATGTTGCATAGTAACACATGACTAATTTTATGGGCAGTTTATATCAGCGTATGGAAGCAACATTTTTTCTCTAGGAGTCTGAGAACTTTGTTTATGATTCTTTATGTTTTCAAATGGAAAATGCTTTTCTTCCCCCTTCTCCTAAATTAAGAGGTTACTACCATTAAACTTTCCAACGTAATTGCAATTTTTATTAAATCTGCAAGAATTTGGAGATCATTTGCTGTTTCAGGTTAAGGCTAGCTTAAGCACAAGAGGACTTTGAATGCCCATACTTGAAGACTTAACTTTTTAACGGCGGGCTTCTCAGTTTCATTACATTTGAGGGACTAACACATGTAAAACATATGTTGATGGGTTGGCACACTTGGAACTTTCAGTTTTAGTGAGTTGAATAGGGAAGTGATATCTCTGCTTAAAATCATGTCAAAAAATGTCCTGGAGTTCTGCTCTTTGCTCCCATGAGTAGCCAGAAGTTAGATCAGACGCAATACTGTACATGAAAGAATGGCTAAAGTCAATGTTGATTGTACATAAGTAGTCATGTACACGTAAGAGATTAATGCTTGGCTAGATTTTCCATTCCCATAGATCGCCCTTCCAAGTCATCCTCTTCCTCTTGGAAACCTGATGGATTATGCCCTGTACATCTACCATTGGCAAATACATTATTACAGGAAAGGAAATCCAGCACAGTACCGCCCGATGCCTCTTTATTTGTCCTTCTGTTTGTCCCTGCTTTGTACAGCCCCTTAGTGTCCAGGAGTTGAAAATGGCTTGTTATTAGAAATAATGAAGAAAAAAGATGTCATCTATCATTGTTAGGAACTTGCTCTCTCTTTCGATGAAAAAAAAACATGGGCACAAACAACAGCAACAGAAAAAGAGGACCGATTACAGCAACACTTTTTGAGATCAGACTCTCCGGTGGATGATCTTCCCACATCTGAGTGTCCCAAATGTTTTGGTGATGAGAAAACTTTAGCAAGGAGGGGTTCTGACATGCAGTTGAAAGACACCCCAAGCGCTGCAATCAATAGCAAGCTGGCTTATTATAAAAATACAAGGAAATCTATTACTAGCATTTGTATTGTTAAAACCATGGTACAGTGTATCAGAAGGTGCCACCTGCGACAAAGACCTCTTCCTTCCCTTCCCTGTCTTGGCACAGTCTTTTCTGGTTGAGAAGATTTGCATTTCCCTCTTTGCCTAACATGGGCAACTCGGCCACAGCTGCCAAACGGGGCTAGTCACTCGACCTAAGCTGATGGGCCTTAGTCTTACCTCACCTAGCGGGTACTGTGGGCTCCAAGTTGACTGTCAGCCAGTGAGGTGATGTAAGGTGGGCAAAGTTTCACATGGCACTTTCCATGGAAGAGGTATTTGAGACAAGAGGGAGAGAGGACAGCAGAGGGAAGGTTCCAGGCATTGGAATTCTACTTGTGATTCCTGGGACAGGGTATTAAACCATTCCACTGCAAAGGACTTTCCCTCGCCATCGTTTAATGTCTGTACCTCATGGGTTGGAAAACCAGGTCACATCCAACCCCACTGTGAACATCAGGAGTCCTGAGATGTTTCCCTTTGGCTATGGCTGGTGTTCTGAGTTGACTGTCAGTATGGTCTGCGAGCCCATAAAGCCAGACTGAAGGTGTGGCCAGGCCACCATGGGAAGCGGGGCAGCACCTCATGCTCGGAAAACGTTGAGCCCACCTTTTTAGCAAAAATATTGAACAAATTTGTAAATGTGAACTAGAATTACATCAGTGTTTTAAGGTTTCCTTCCTTCCTTCCTTCCTTCCTTCCTTCCTTCCTTCCTTCCTTCCTTCCTTCCTTCCTTCCTTCCTTCCTCCTTCCCTCCCTCCCTTCCTCCTTCCCTCCCTCCTTCTCTCCCTCCCTCCCTCCCTCCTTCTTTCCCTTTCTTCTTTCTTTTTTCCCTTTCTCCCCCTTCCTCTCCCGCTTGTCTCTTCAGGGATCCCAACCACAAGTTGAGATACACAGGTGCACAGGTGTTCTGACTTTAGTGACAACTCGGGCCGTCTCTTGATGAGGTCCCACTGCATTTCCCGTTTCCCATGTGTGCATGTATGTTTCAGTGACCCATCACTAGCTTCTCATCTGAGGTTCTGCTTTTACACTCTAACGGCCACTGACTTCTCCTGCTGGATGGGGCCATGTAGGTCCTCCCAAAACAGTGTGAGAACATTAAGCTTCACGTTGCAAAAGGACTTGAACGTGAGAGGAAAAACCTTCCATTCAAATATCTTCCATTTCTTACTAGGCTTCTTGGACATAAATCTTGAAAGAGAGGTTTAATAGTTACCGTGGCCTTTTATCCCTTCATTCTTTATAGGGTTCCAACCATGGCTAGGAGCTTTTCATGAAGGTACTTTTCAGAAGACGTGTGAACCTTGCTGCAGGTCTCTCGCACATTTTCCAGCTGTTGTGTGTTCCTTCTCTTGGCACTTCCCTTCTTTAATCACTGCTAGCACTGCCTGCCTCCTGTTCAGTGCCATCACCAGAAATAGCCCACTCAACAGCTGGCCCCCTTGGAGCAAGACTGCCGATGGCCTTGCACGTGACATCCGTCCTGCAGGCGGGGCATCGTTTGGGCAGCTTCTCATTGTGCAGAAGTGGGTTTCCTTTCACTGTAACCCTGCACTCAGTCTGAAGTCCAAGTGGCGGAAACTGCTCTCAGGATCTTTAAAAACAATGTCTGAGCTCTCCTTGAACCCCAGGAAGTACTGATGAAGATCGCAATTCACCTATAAAAGTCGCCATGGACTGAAGTGAAGATGAAACCTGGCTAAGAAAACATTATGTATTTTCCCCCCGATCTCCAGACAAGCAACAGAGAGTCTTGAAGATGGATGGTTTGTGTTTGGGGACCGAAGTTGAGAATGTTTGTTTTTTAATCTGTTGACGTGTCCCTACACTGTGGTCTAACGGATGGATCTGCCAAACTGAACTGCATTTCAAAGGGAGTGTAGGCAGTGGGAGTTCCCCAAAAGAATATCAAACTGCTTGCAGGGCTCTCATCGTAAAGCACACCGCCGCTTTTCACTCTCCTCTGTCTTCGCTGTGCCCTCTGATGGCATCAGGTCTGTAAGGGATTTTGCAAGATGCTGCGCAGCCAGGGGGAGGGGCTGATGAAAATCTTCTCCTCCCGAATGGACCGCCTTGCAGAGTGAGCGCGGACACATCACTTCCCTCCAGAAGTCTCACCTTGAGGAAATCCGACCGTGTGTGAAACAGCCGCTCCTTCTGCTCAGTCACAATCTTCAGGAAAAACCCATCAATAGGCACTTCAGCCACCAGAATCACCCTCACTCCTGCTGTCACCGCCGTTATCCCAGCAATTCCCCATGACGCTGCCCCAGAATGGCCTTCAACCCCAAGCGGCATAGCACCTGCCCAGCATTGGACTTCGTTGTTGGGCTTTGCCTCTAATTAGGTGAATTGCTAAGATGTCTGAGAAATGGCTTTTAGAGAAATCTCACTGGAAAACGAGAAACAAAGTTCCCTGCAGGTTTCATGTCTAGCCCAGAAGTAGGAGAATATGTCATTACTAGAGGCCTGGTGCACGAAATTCGTGCACAGGGGGTGGGTCCCTCAGCCTGACCTGCACCCTCTCCAATCTGGGAGCCCTCAGGGGAGCCTTCTCCAATCCGGGAGCCCTGATTGATTAGGCCTACTCCCCGTGGTTCTCTGCTCTCTGCGGGGCCTGGCTGCTCCGTGCCTGCTGCCCAGAGGCTCTCCGTAGCCACCCCTGGCTGCTCTGTGCCCGCTGCCCAGAGGCCTTCCACGGCCAGGGCGGAACGCTTGCCTCGTTGCCACAGCGACTAAGCAAGCATTCTGCCAGGCGGCTCATGCTGCCCGCTCTCAGTGGCCACCCCCCAGGACTTAGGCAGGGCTGAGGGGACTGGGCACCGCTATCTTGTGGCTATGGGCACTGCCATCTTTGTGACAGAGTGATGGTTAATTTGCATATTGCCCTTTTATTAGATAGGATTCCAGTGAAAACAGTGCCAGGCCACGGCCAGCACTGGCAGCGCCGTGTAAATGCTAACGCTGCTCCCCCACAGACCTGCAGGGGCCGGCCGGCCCCGCAGGAGGCCGCGTGGCTCTGGGTGCTGCCCAGCGACATTGCTCTGGCGGTACCTGACCCAGGGCTTTTCTGAGACCACTGGGATGCATCCTGGTTGTTCTGAAAGCATATCCTCTGTGGGAAGAGGGAGCCTCCTGGTTTCTGACTCCATTTCATGACCGAATTGGTGTGGGAAATACACGTGAAGATACCAGCATCAGGAGAGCATGTCTTTCCCATGTCGGCTGGAGCTGAATGGAAGTCTGCAACTTAGGATTTTAACAGTAGATGCCTGTCAGCTTCAGGCGGTAGCTCTGCCAGAGGGAGAAATACATAAAACCCCCGGACCAGAAATGCCCAGCCGAGCAAGGGCGAAAAACAGAGCCATGACCTTCTGACATGCCTGGGCAGAGCCCTCTGGTGGCCTGGCTGTCAGCACGGAGGGGAAAGCACATTGGGCAGCATGGTAGGCTGTTCCTTGCTTTTCTTTAAAAAAAATATATATATATATATTGATTTCAGAGAGGGAGGGAGAGAGAAACATCACTGATAAGAGAATCATGGATTGGCTGCCTCCTGCATGCCCCCTACTGGGGATTGAGCCCACAACCGGGGCCTGTGCCCTGACCAGAATGGAACCGTGACCTCCTGGTTCATCGGTCGATGCTCAACCACTGAGCCACGCCAGCCAGACTGTTTGTTTCTTAGTTACTTATTTATGACTTCTTCCTAGCATGTCCTCTGTATGGCTAAACCATGAAAAATAAACGTTCACCTGCATGGACAAGGCACAGAACAGGCAACACAGAACTGAGACAGAAGTTTGATGTTAAATGGGCACTGGATCTGCATGACACCAGGGGAAGTGAGCCTTCCCACGACAATTTGTATAACTTCAGTTACATGGCACATGTCCAACATGAAAAAGCAAATATTAACAAGATGGCTGTTTTAATACTGTCCTGATACCATCCTAGGGGAAATGTCAGTCCCCCGCGAAAGCGTTCTCATGTCCCTTGTTTCGATGTTGATGGGAATGTACGTTGGGCTGGGGGAGGGGGTGGGGTGCGGAGATCATTATCTGGTACGGAAACACAGTGACATGGTGGCCAGGCCTTGACAATGATACGCAGGCTCTGCAGTGAGTCAGGGGTGGGGGAGGAGTGGTTTTAATAAGCGCCAGTGCAGTTAAGGCACACTTTGCAGGCTGCATAAAACTTCCAGTTGCTTAATGATTCTCGAAAGCTCTTTGCAAGGCTGACATAGACATCTGCAATTATCTGCCCCTGACCACACTGTGGACTGGGAGGGAATGCACTTTCTTAATTGGGTGAACAGTTTATATTTGGAATGTTTAAAAGGACTTGCTTTTTCTTATTTTAGTTCAAAAACTAGAGTGTTCTCTGCTATCAGTTATTATGTGAGCTACAAAGTCAAGTCATATCTGTTTCAAGGACATGTGACGCTGTCCACCCTTGCTTCCTCCTTCCTTCTGCATACCACCACCCAAGTAGATATTTAAAAGCCAAGGGAATATAAAGAAATGAACATTATAAATATAGAATGCAGATACGACCCCTCCTCACCCCTCCCTATCCTTCCCTCCCACTATTTTTTAGTCTAGAAATCTATTTCACCAGTCAACCCCATTTTAAGGTGAATGGCTATTTATACTGTCGATTGTGAATTTTTAGGTGGGAAAACGGGCCCACTTAGTGTGGAAAGGGATGACAAAGGTGGAAAGAATAGATGTCTCCTAATTAGACATATTCAGAAATATATCTAGCTGTGAATAGAATAACCTTTTTAGCGAAAATATAGACCCACTAAAAATAATCTGTGTTGAAATAAAATAATAGATATTTAAGAACAAGATTTTAGGTTTCTTCAGTAAAATCCACATTAAATTCAGCTATTGAAACAACTTGATTAACCATAAAGTGAGCATTTCTCTCCCAGTATTATCTTTTGATGTACATTTTCTCAGAAGACTAATTTCAGATGATTTTTCTGGGAACTGTGCTGTTTTGGAGAAATATTTCCTGCAAGTCTTCCTCTGCAAATTATTTTCTCTCAAAATGCCCAAGCACAGGTGGAACAAAGAGGTGGCTTACATAAAATTTCAAGTTATCTAGTAAAAGGCATTTTGGAGAAAATGTCAGATTTGGAAACTTATGGGTATAAATATTAAAGTTATTCTAATAAGACTAGGATGTGGAAAAAAGAAAAATGAAAAAGTTATAGTTGACTTTTTAATTCTCATATTTCTTTTTATTTAATTTTTAAGTGGTCTTATTGATTTTGAGAGAGAGGAGGGGGTGGAGAGAGAGAGAGAGAGAGAGAGAGAAACATCTATGTGATAGAGAAACATTGATCTGTTGTCTCCAGGAGCCCTCAGCCTGGGTATGTGCCCTAACGGGGAATTGAGCCGATGGTGCTCAGCCAGCTGAGCCACACCAGCAGCCAGGGCTCTCATAATTCTTTTGATCTGCTGCTAGCTTCCTGGAGAAATAATCACAATGATCATAAAATACTTACAAATGTACCAAACCTGCGGTTGACTGTCATTCTTTATTATCATTTTGGATAGCTACAAGATATTCTATTTTTTTGATGTATCATAATTTATTTACACAACTCACTATTCTTAGACATAGAGTTGCTGCCAATTATTCATAATTATAAGCACTATTATAAAAAACATAACAAAGAACACTGTCCTGGACGTAATAATGTTGAGTTCTAACTCTTTTATGGGAATGTGACATTGGGCAACCTCCTTAATCTGCTTAATTACTTCGCCTGACAAATGAAAATGGTTCTTGTCTCTACCAGGGTTGTGGTGAGGATCAAATGTGCAGCTGTGGGTGACTACCCTGTCAAATTATAACTTTCTGAAATAAACGTATATGTGTCTCTAGGATAAATCTCGAAGATAACCCATGTAGGATAAGGCTTGTTGTGTGAGACTAGGATTCTGGGGCCTGTGCCTTTAATGAATTGTAGGGTTCTCTGCTCACTCGATATTCGAATCCCTCAAGAACAGTAACTGACAAACGGAGGGCAAAATCAGGTTGTTTACCTTCACTGATTATAGTTTTGTCCTAGAGTCACCAATAAATTGGAGAATTTACAAGACAATAATGTCTTATGTATACATATCACCTTGCTATTTACAGTGTATTTTCACATATATTATCTCAATCGTTTTTACAAACTTGTGCATAAAACTGTGGATATGCTAACAATATAAAAAGGAACTAAGGCTCAGGAAAAATTGGGTATACTGGTCTGTAAAGCTAAAGAGTGGTAGGTAGATATGAAACTCTAACCGAAGACTTTTAATTTTTTCATTTTGGGCTACCACATGTAACAGATAGAATCCAAGTGATGTATGGTGTAATGAGTAAATCTTGAAATAATTCTAAGTTATTTTTATTAACAGAGTGCATTGGTGACAACACAATCCCAGACACACCCACATGCACATACTCACATCGGCCTCTTCCCTTTAGGTAATTTAATAAATGCACATTTCCAATTTTTGTATTTTTAGAATGCCCATGCAGAAGCATATACATAGACACAAACTTTCCCTATTTATTTTAGGAATGCAATAAATAGAAAATTTCAATTATTCTATCTATTCAATTTGAAATATAAAAGTGGTCATTGCTATTTTGGTATGTTTTTATTAAATTACTAATGAAATTGAAATATTTTCATAAATCATTGAGAACTTGTACTGTTTTGATAAGTAACTTCTTTATATCCTAACTTATTCCTAAATTTAACAGCTGAAAGAAAACACAGTGTTTCTCAGAATCAAACATTTAGGAACAAGTTATATGGAAGGGCGCTTTAGCTCGAGGTCTCTCATAGGTTGCAGTCAGGTTTTCATTACAGTCCAACGGGAAGACTGAACTGTGATTCACACCCAAGCTCACTTGCGTGTGGTCGGTCCTCGGTCCCTGGCCAAGTGCGCATCTCCACCTAGTTGCTTCATCACATGGAAGTCGGCTTCCTATAGGGTGAGTTAGAGAGTGAAAGTGCACAGACAGAAGCCATTATCTTTTTCTAATCTATCTTGGAATTGACATCTGTCACTTTTGCTATATTTTATTCATTAGAAGAGTCATTAAGTACAGTCCATACCCAAGTGGAAAGGATTATACAAGGGCATGAATAACAGAAGATGGGATTATGGGGAGCCATTTTAGAGGCTATAACCTTAATAGTTTTTCTATCTTTTTATGGGCGTGGATGAAGTATTTATGTATTAAACTCTTTATATATTATGTCTGCCTACCCTTATAAAGTATGTTGCATAGTTTTCTCTCTTTGAAAGATACCTTTTAGATTTTCTTTCTTCCTTTTTCCTTCTATTTCTCCCACCTTTCAGATCTTCCTTAGTTTTTTTTTCTTTTTATTCTCATTTCTCTCTCTCTCTCTCTCTCTCTCTCTCTCTCTCTCTCTCTCATGCTGTTGTGAGGTCAACTATTTTTAAAGCTCTTTAATGGACTGAAATTTTAATTTATGCATCAGTCTTGTAGTATAGGTTGATTTTCATAAGAAAACTTTAAGGTAATCTTGTTGAAATTGTTTCCACTAACAGAAGATTTTGATAAACTTTGTGGCTTACTACTGAAACCTGAGATATAATATAGACCCAGTGTTAATTTCAACTGTTAAGGTTTCCATAACTGTGTTGTTCAAATGATAAAATTCGTTGAAGTTTGTCCCACTTTTCTTTCTAGTAATTAACTCTGGGAATGAGGAGAGGTGGCCTTTGGAAACTTCTACCCCGTGAAAGGAAGAGCTGTCAGATGAACAGAAAGAACAAGGCTGTGTTTTCTCTGTAAAAATTAATTGAGATCAATGGTTGGCAAAAATAGTTTCAATTAACTCTTCAACTAGCTTTATAAACATGATTGAAAATGGAGTGCGCTCACTTTTAAGAAGGACTATTTCTTCTTAACTAAGTATTTAACAATAAGAGCTATATATTTCTACACATAGAAAAAGAATGTTAAATAAGGTGATTACTACACTTTCTTACACACCAACACACATTTACCTTCTAACATTTTAAACCTTGGCTGGTTGTAGGCAAGCTTCATGCAGGGAAGTCACTCATTTTTTTTTTTCACTTCATAACCAAAAAATCATTTTTACAGAGAGTGAACTATATTACTTTAAACATACCAGTCCAAATTCTCCTTTTCTCCTATAAAATAGAAGGAATGGCATTTACATAAAATGTTTGTTAAGATTAAATGAATTCAAATTTTCTCAAATTCCTATAAATTCCCAAGACCAGTTGAATGTATATGAGTTTTTCCAGGGTCCTGATTGGACCAGATAAAAGCAGACAGAAAGATGCAGTCAAAAGGAAGCATCTAACACAGGCATTTTCTCCAGGAGGCGCAGCATGTCCCTGTTGTGCTTAGGAGCACCGGGCAACACTTCAGTTGCTCAGTTTATGCTTGGGGATCATCTTACATAGCATAAATCACACACACACACACACACACACACACACACACACATACACACACACATACACACAGACACACATACAGACACACACACACAGACACACACACATAGACACACAGACATACACACACACACACACTCACACTCACATAGACACACACACACACACACACACACACACACACACACACATGCACGCCAAAACATGACACTACATAAACAGCAGAAAGGGCATTTGGTGATAGTATAAGAACTGAAAGAAGCCAGGGTATCACTTTGTGCAGCCTTATGTGGGAATGTGCACATCAAGTAACCCAGGTTTTCACCACTCTATCCATGTCCTCAAATGGTAGTGAATGAGCTGTGGTTATTGATTTTTTGTTTAATCCTCAACCAAGGATATGTTGAGAGAGAGGAATGGAGAGAGAGACAGAGACAGAGACAGAGAGAAACATTGATCAGCTGCCTCCAGGAAACAAGCCCAAAACTCAGGCATGAAAAATATGAAGTGCTTCACGAATTGGCGTGTCATCCTTACCCAGGGGCCATGCCAATTATCGGTCCACTTTTAGTATATGGGCTGCCGCAGCCAGCTCTGCGATGATTGGTTTCGAGGTTATGAATAAATTTTAGTGAGTAGGCAAATTTAAAAATATGGAAATCATGAATAATGTAGGGAGATTATACCTTTTAAGTGTCATACTGGAAAGGTATATGTGAAAGAAAGCATGTTTTTAACATTGATGAGACCGGCTTGTTTCACAAGGATGTTGGAAAATGAAGTTATATGATGCAAATGGCAGTTTGGATGATAAAAATATGACCAGAGGCTCACAGGAACCTAACCTTGTATTTCCCCTTAGAGCAATTTGCCAGTATTCGCTAATTTTGTGTTTGCGGCGACTTTATAGAACATAACTACCACGAGTAATGAAGATGACTACATAGTCACCCAGATAGCAATGATGATAATATTGGATTTTTAGTAGAGCTTTCTGTGTACTAAGCATGTGGCTAAGCATTTCACAGGCGTTATTTAGCAACAGATAACTGAGGAATTCTTGTTATTAATATTTTATGGAGGATAAGATTGTAATTCAGAAAAGTTAATGGTCTAAACTAAGCAGAGAGCTGGGTTTTGAACACAAGGCTCTCTGACTCTGAAGCCCAGTGATCTTTCTGCTACTCTACAAGCCCATCTTGACTAATAAAGTTGATCAAGTATGTATTATTGTCTGGCCTACTTGTGAAGTCAATAAAACCATCAGCTTCTGACTGCCATAATTCCTCAGCACAAATGCAGCAATTAGGGAAGAAATTTCTCATGTGTCAATAATTTCTCACGTGGCAATTGCTGCCAAATGAATTAATCCAGTCCTTCTTTCTCTTCCTTTTTTTCTTTCTTCATATTCATTCTCTTCCTCATTCCATCATTGTCTTATGAGATACACCATGGCTATTGTTATGATATAGTCTAGAACATTTTGTTTATTTAGACATTTCATAAGATCTGTTGATTTACATTCTTCTGATTTACATAAATGATTATATTCATGAAAAATGCAATATCATTTTAACCGTAACACTGATTTGAGAATTGCCCAATGATGGGAATGGAAGTTTTCAGAAATAGGGTTAGAGTTGCTCTATCATTTCTAACCCTTTTGCTATTTCTACTACTGTTAATAGCATGAAATTTAAAAGCAACATTTTCAGGTAAAACAAAATATTTTTTAAGCTTTTGAAAAATGAAATGGGGCAGAAGTATGATTTGACAGAAATGTTGCATAGAGGTAAGTGTGTGCATCACACTTCTTGAAAGTCAGTGTCCTTTCCTTGGTCTTGCATAGGTGGAAGGAAGATGTAGACAAGAAATAACTTATGAGGGCAGCTCATGGAAATGAAGGGAAGATATGGCCCTTCCCCCTTCATAAGATGGCTCTGTTATCAGAGGATTGAACAAGGGGGATTCCTCCATGGGAGTCTTGGGGTGCTGCTGGAATGAGCATATCTGGAGGTTGCCACAGCAGGATGAGCTGTAGTAGAAAGCTTTATTTTTGTGGAGTTACATTCCTTAGGTTGTAAAGGCCCATGTCCCTTAACCCAGTCCTGAAAAAGGTACTGCTGGAGCTTGAGTAGAGCTAGAAGCAAAGCCAGTGTCCAGGGTTTCTGTTCGATGGTGGAGGGGGGTCCGACGTAGTATCAGGCTAGATTCAGTCCACCTTTCTACTGTGTGGGCGAATGCAGGGGAGCATGCCCCTGCACAGGAGAGCCAGGAGGGCGGGCAAGCAGCAAGAGGGAGAGCTCCTTTGTTCAGGCGTTTAAATGTTACATCTTCCAGAGTTTGCAGTGGCCATGCCTATCTGGCCACAGACTCGCTCCCAGGTGTGACTGACAGGTGAGCATCTTCTCATGTCACCCAGACCTTACTGGGCATGCGTCTGTTGTCCAGGACCTTCCCCCAGTGATCTGTGGGGAACAGACTTGGAGAGTGTTAACTGCAGCTTCCTGGCAAAGGTGTATCAATAGAAGGCCTGTTATCTAGTCTCCCCTTTACTCCTTTCCTATTACTTAATAACCAGGCTATTATAATGGTTATCTGTCCCTTCCTATAATATGTAATACAGGCACTGTATCAGTGAGTTCTCTCTGCTATCGATTTTTTCCCCTTAGGAAATTCACCAGAATATTATGTAATTTTTGCTTGTGGTGAAGAAATTACATTCATCATTCTACAGCCTAAAATTTTGAAAATATTTGCTAAAACACAGCAAGCCTCATTTGTTATTCTATAATATAACATAGCATAGTCTTCTATGATCACATTATGAATGCATACGTGGGGGTGATATATAAATGAATATTTTCATCATTCAATGGAAAAGTCAATGAATATATGGAAAGCAGTGTGAGTGAATGAGGATAAAAGAAAGATTGTGTTGAGCAAAGATCAACTGCCTTCTCTATACTCTTGCTTGAGCTGGCCCTGCTCGCCAATAATTACAGAACATGGATCTGTTTTACAGTGTCCTGGGAGATCTCACAGATGGGTTTCCAGTCACTGTTACATAGATATGCCTTGTAGATGCATATAACTTCACATAAGGTGTTACGTACATATTCATGAAATATTATGGTTGTATGACTAGAATACCTAAAATATACTTCAGTTTCATCTGGAATGGTGCTCTCTGGTTTTCACTTCCCTAAGGATATGCTACAATTCTTGATGCTTAAGAGTACTTTCTATGGCCCAGCTGGTGTGTCTAGTGGTTGGGTGTTGACCCATGAACCAGAAGGTCACAGTATGATTCCCAATCAGGGCACATGCCCAGGTTGTGGGCTCGATCCCCATTAGGGGCATGTGGGAGGCAGTCAATTCATGATTGTTTCTCTTCATTAATGTTTCTATCTCTTGCTCCCTCTCCCTTCCTCTCTTAAATCAATATATAAATATTCTATATAATAAATGGCCAATATGCAAATTGACTGAATGGTGGAATGATCAGTCGCTATGATGCACATTGGCCACCAGGGGCCAGACATTCAATGCAGGAGCTGCTTCCTGGTGATCAGTGTGCTCCCACAGGGGGAGCGCTGCTCAGCCAGAAGCCCTGAGCTGGGCTCATGGCTGGCAAACGCAGTGGCGGTGGTGGGAGCCTCTCCCGCCTCTGTGGCAGCTCTAAGGATGTCTGACTGCTGGGGAGCAGGCCTAAGCCATCAGTCGGACATCCCCTGAGGGCTCCTGGACTGCGAGAGGGTGCAGGCCGGGCTGAGGGATTCCCTCCCCATGAGTGCACAAATTTTGTGCACCAGGCCTCTAATATATATATTTTAAAAGTACTTTCTATTTGTATTTAATTAAACAGCAAGAAGTTATAAGACCTCTTCCATAAAGTCAAATGGTTTTTGAAATTTCCTGCTACTATTGTTGCAACATTTAGAGCTGTCACCTTAGAGTTTTGCAGTATTACAAAGATATTAAAATAAAATTTTAAGAGGTAATATATGTTAGCAATTATATCTATTTATAAATATGCAAGAATTATAATAATTATTAAAAACTTCAAAGATGACTGTAAAGAAATCATGAACATTTTACTATACATACAAAAGCAAAATCACTACTTATTAAAATTTTCTCTCTTTCTCTACTCCTGTGTCCTTATTGCAAGGCACACTCCATTAATATGGATATTTTGGAAAGTAGTCTATCTAGCCTCCTTTGCGTTGGCAGTCTATTATGTTAAAATATAGCTGAAGGTGAATTGGAATAGAGATACCACTTAGTAAATAAAATGTACTTTATAATTATGATTAAGAGATAGGGGAATAGAAAAGAGTTGCAACTGAGATATTAAAAAATAAAATAATTTGGAAATTCATCTTTTAGTATCTACTTTTCATGCCAATAATACCATGACCTAGACTTCTATTCAACTTCATTAGTTGTGATCGGATGCAGTGTGTAGCTCTGTATAAATTGCCACAAACACAGAATAGCCAATATACAATAAATGAAAGAAATTTTGTCTGAAGGACTGCCCTAATAGCTCCATTTGAGTTTACATTTGTTGGTAGTTTTCTTAGATTGTCAATGTTTTTATACACATACTTAGTTTGTCTATAGCATTAGAGTAGTAAAAAAAGCTTTAAAAACAAAACAAAACAGAAATCAAACTTTTGGCTCTGAAAATTGTAATGTCATCTTAAAACATTGCTGATAGTGTCCAAACGCTTTGGTATTATTATCAAGGTTGATGAAGGGCAGGGTCGGCTTTAGCTCAAGCGGTTACGTCCTCATGAAGGGCATTTTTAAAATGTACTATGGCTGTACAAGTCCAAGATGGAATTTGATATGGATGCTGAATCATATTTATAATTGTTAAGCCTTATCACAACTTAAAAGTAGGCCGCTTGTCTATCTCAGACTTGATATCCTTATAACAATTTTCTTAAATGCCAAGAAACATAGAGAATCATGCACTGTGCCAAATTCATATTTACTTTTTCCTCCAAGATGAAGTCAGCATCTACGGAGCTGCAGGATTCTATTATTCTCAACCCAGAGCAGAGGGAACATTCAGGAAGAGTGCTGGCAATGGCAGATAAGCCTTCAGGGCCCGCAGTGCCGCCGCTAGCTCCCTTCAGTTATCGGGGATGCTTCCTTAGCATTTTGCTTTGCTGTCGCGGAGGGGAAATCTATTAACCAAGAGGCGAATTCAGACCAAAGACTCAATTACTTCCCTTTCTATGTTCGTCATGATAAGTCTCCCCTTTTATGTTTAGCACGAGGACGCCGTCTGCAGGATAAATCACTGGAGCATTTAACGATGCTTTACCTTAAGTACAATTAGGTGTTGGTGACCTGCAGCCACAAACACGGGGAAAAGGGCATCCGCTAGCATCCTTCCCTCCGGCCTGCTGTTGAGGCCCTCTGCGCTGCTGTGCCGCCCGGGTATTCCGGAGACTGGGTCGCCGGCTGGGCTTTACCACATCAATTAGAAAGGTGACCTTTTACAGGAGCTAGTGGCTTTATATTTCTTTTCAATGTGAACATTATAAGCTGCATATGTAAAACATGTCAAATGAACAAAGTAGTCACATCAATAAATCTGCAAAGTTTTACAACGTATTTCCATTTTGTCACGTATAAGTTGGGTCGATTGCCTGGAAATAGACACAAAGTGATAGTTACACCACGTTCCCATGTGAGTCCTGCTATACTTCCCTTTTGAAGCGATCATTGCTTTGACTTTCTGAAAAATATAAAATGAATCATTGGATCACTTGGCAAAAACATGCTCAAGCATACAAAGTCATGTCGTTCCAAAGGAAGTGACTGTCTCTAACATGATGCCTAAGAAAACTATTTATTATTCCCTATCCGTTAATAAGATCATTTAGGATTTTATGCTTTGGAAATGTAGATATTTGAATACCTTTTGTTATTCTAAAGAACTATTGCTTTTCATATCCATTGATCTGAAAATAATTGATAAAACATAACAGCATTTTCCATACCTCCAGTTTAATTATCTTATAATACGGTTAATAATACCAATATCTAAGAGCTGTTATTGGAAATTATTATAAGATAATGTGTGTAAATACTTAACCCTGGTTGGCACATAGTGAGTGCTCCACAATATTTGCCGGATGGATACATGGATGAATCTCCCAGTCAGATTGCATTTTTATTAGAAGGAAAAAGGAAAACGACACTTTTTTCCTCCTATATCAGCTTCTTTAAGTTGACTACAACTATTGGCTGAAATATTTTCAGCTAACTGTCACCTTTATTAAGTGCATTTACAATTCTAAGCTACAGTTACATACCCACAATCTCCAAAGTGCCCAGAAAGATTCAACCTTAAGGCAGAAGACAATATGCGTAAGGGTGTACCCCTAAAGCTGTACAATTTGCATATTTCTCAAAATGCTCACCACAGACAAATGGATACCCAAGAGTCCTTTACTAAATGTATATTCTTATGAGGAAAAATTTGCATCTAGAGGCAAGTTCTAGAAGAGGGAAAATGGAAGGATTTCTATGAAGACAGGGTTTGGGGTACAAAGTCCTGTGTTTTCATTTAAATTAAATTATATCTGAATTTCTGATTTTGGACAACTTGGGATTTTCTGAGACTCGTTTTCCTCATTAGTTAAGCGCCTAGAATGAAAAATGAAATAACTTCAGCGTGCTTGATGACTCAGAAAGCACTGGTCAGGGGCTGTCATCTATGATTGCCAGGAGGGTATGCAACCATGTGCACGGGGATTTCCAGGTCAGAAGCATGGGAACTTGTAATAAGCTGTTATGATCAGCGTCCTCTCCCTACTCTACTCTGCTTCTATGTCGTGGTCGCAGAAACTGTGCCGGTATAACTGCTCTAACGGTATTTGTGAGGCCTGGAAGCGGGAGGCATCCTGAGTCAACCTGCCCACCCAATGTATTCCGACCCTGTTTCTTAGAATGAATCATTGTTGCATGTTCATCTTCAGATGGAGTCACAAGTATTCCACAACTTTCTCTGTATATTACTAGCCTTACCAGTCTGTTAACCTAGATCCTAAACGGAGGCCTACAGCATCCTCAAAGGAAAATCAATATGAGCTCATTCGTTACATCTCTAGAATGACTTCCCTGCAATTGCCTTAGTGCTAACAAGCTCCCTGCTACTCCTATGTCCCCGTGCATTTCTATTTTTGTGGTTACCAAACAGTAATGTAGCTTGTTACATACCTGTCTGCCTGACTAGATTAGAAGCTCTTTAATGGTAAGGGCTATAACTTGAAAAAATATGTTACCGGTATGTCTATGTCTGTGTCAACACAGTGCTAAAATAAATGCTTATTGAATTGAAAATATGTAAGTAAGAAAAACAGATTGATCAAATAAGTTATGTAATTTTAAAGAATAGATATAGGCTTATTAAATAAAATTTAGAAAATAATAAAAGAAAGAAGAAAAAGAAATGTACTAATAATACCACTATCAAAAACATAATCATTGACAATAATGGAACATTATTTTAGAACCACTATATTGATAACAATTAAAAAGACTGACAGTAATAACTGTTGGTAAAAATGAAGTATATAGATGGTAGGAGCATAAGTTTGATTGTCTTTGGCAATATCTAGACAATGTATATGCTATATGACCCTACCATTCTTTACTAAGTATTTAACCTAGAAATGTCTGGTACAATGTATTCAAGACAGCACGTGAAAGTATGTTCATTGCAGTGTTGTTTGCAAGGTAAGAAAATAGGGAAGAATGCATATGTTCTCTCGTAAAGAGCATGGATGATGGAGGGAATACTATATAGCAGAGAACTGACTGAACTGACTCCAGATGCAGGAACATGGATACTTGAAAACATTTGAGTTCAAAGAATGATTGCTTTGTTCATTTCATTTATGTGAGTTCAAATCCACACTCATACTATACTATGCTATAAATAGTTTACGCATTTATATGTACGGTAAAGCTTTTAAAAAATAGACTGGAATAAAATAATAAAATTCGTGTTGTACTTTTAGGGAGTATGGAAATGAGGAAGTATAGAGAGGGAGGAAGATGGCAAGGGAAGAGAAAAAGTGATACTTTAAATTTATCTATAGATTATAATGTAAACAAAAATAGCATGTTGGTGTGTTGCTTTTACTTGCCCAATCATATAGTTTAAACTTTAAAATAAAAGCTTTTTCTATTTATTCAGATTTTAGCACGTACATCTTTATCTGTGCTGCCTGCGATTTGAAAAGCTTTCAGGGGCAATTGCATTGTGTGGCATTTAGAGATGATTGGAAACATTTAGTGGACATTACCCGATGCTGGACAGTGTCATAAATTCTTGGGCAAGAATGAGAACCAGTGTCTAATTTTGAGTTGTCTATAAAATAATAGGAATTAAGGCAATCAGTGCATATTGATGACCAGCTAGAAAGTTTCTCAGAGTCATTATTACCAAACTGAAGTCTCTGTATAATTTCTGTGCAATTTTCCCCAGTACCATCTTTAAAAAATATACATTACCCAAGAAAGAAACAGGTTAGCAATAAACACACAAACCATATAACTAAGGAAGTATACACGTGATCATTTCATATTATCCTCTCAAGATGTTCTAAAATGGGTCCAGAATGGCCAGCAATACAATTCACATTTTCTAGCAAAATCTCTCGCTTTTTCCTTCATTCTGCTATCCCAAAGCCTTTCTAGATATCAGTGGAATAAATATATGTATATGAAATGATCTATTCAATATCTACTTACCCACAAAATAGTGAATCATTTCTTTAGGGTCTTGGGTATTCACAATGTTTCTGACATTAAATGAGAGCTAGGCCAGTCTCCTACAGTTCATTTTTTCTTATGGAAAATTATAGTCCACGTGTGTTGCCTGTTTATAAGCTTTAGAATAAAAAGTATAGATTATGATTGCATATATTCAGGTAGAGTTTAAAACCGAGGGATAGAGCAGAAAGGGGAATAAATGCCAATTTTATCACTTTCTATGATGGTCAAGGAATGTTAGATGAAACAAGTTATCATCTATTTTTTGGAAAATGCATGTGTTTTTAATTCCATAAAAAGACAATTTCTTAAAATTTCTAATTGATTATATTGTGCTTTCTTATCATAATAACTTCTTAATACAAATGAAAAACAAATCTGGGCATTTTGCATGCCATGGTCAGTACGGTTGTTCACCTTTACACACAGGTCAGAATGGTCAGTATGATTGTTCACTTTTACACACAGGTAAGAATGGTCAGTATGGTTGTTCACCTTTACACACAGGTAAGAATGGTCAGTACGGTTGTTCACCTTTACACACAGGTCAGAATGGTCAGTATGGTTGTTCACCTTTACACACAGGTCAGAATGGTTAGTACAGTTGTTCACCTTTACACACAGGTCAGAATGGTCAGTACGGTTGTTCACCTTTACACACAGGTCAGAATACAGCAGAGATGGGTATACGTCGGTTAAGGGGTGGAGCTGGCCCACATCCTGCACTAGTTTTTCAATTGGTGGAGAGGATACAGGCACTGAGGTAGGAGGTGGGGTTGATCTATAAAAATAAAAAAAAGAAAGAAAGAAAGAAAGAAAGAAAGAAAGAAAGAAAGAAAGAAAGAAAGAAAGAAAGAAAGGAAAGCTGCCAGCTGGTGTAGCTCAATGGTTGAGCCTCCACCTATGACCAGGAGGTCACAGTTCAGTTCCTGGACACTGCACATGCTTGGGTTGTGGGCTCAGTCCCTAGTAATGGGCATGCAGGAGGCAGCTGGTCAATGATTCTCTCTCATCATTGATGTTTCTATCTCTCTCTCCCTCTCCCTTCCTCTCTGAAATCAATAAAAATGTATTTTAAAAGAAAAGCCAACATAAGACATGTCATTCAAATTTGAACTTACAATTAAAAGCATATTTTGACACTGACAATGAAAAACAACATGTAAAAAGATGGACACTATGAAGACCTATGAGCTTTGCTGCCCCCTTTGTCTGCCAAGCACACTCTGGCTTCACCATGTGGGCCCTGCACACCTGCTAAGCCCACACCCCTGTCCTCTCCTTCTGGCCACCATCACGATCATCTACCTGGACCTCATCAGCCACGATGAGATGTTCTCTGATGTCTACAAGCTCAGGAGATCGCAGGTGGGCTGTGCCCCTGGAGGCAGCGGGGAAGGTGGTCAGTCCGGCAGAGGGTAACACTGGCGACTGACCTATTGGTGGAAATGCCTCCGCGGAAGCCGGAGAGAGAGGGTACCAAAAGCACAGTCATTGCTGGCGTTGACATTGTCCTGAACATCACGTGCAGGAAACCAGCTTCACAACGAAGCCTAGAAGTAGATCAGAGAGGACATGAACTCAATCAAGGGAACTGGAAGGACGGAGCCCAGAAAGTGGAGCCTTTTATGACTGGGCCTGCAGAACTGGTCTAGCACATCTTTGCTAATGTCAACAACGACCAGTGTCCTGGTGGCAACATGAATCCAGATGGCATGGCTGCTCTGCTGGACCACCCAGGGAGGGTGTGGCCCCATGGGTGATTATCACCGAGGATGGTGTGACCCCATGGGTGATTATCACTGAGGACAGTGTGACCCCATGGGTGATTTTCACCGAGGACGGTGTGACCCCGTGGGTGATTTTCACTGAGGATGGTGTGACCCCATGGGTGATTATCACCGAGGACAGTATGACCCCATGGGTGATTGTCGCCGGGGATGGTGTGACCCCATGGGTGATTTTCACTGAGGATGGTGTGACCCCATGGGTGATTTTCACTGAGGATGGTGTGACCCTATGGGTGATTATCACCGAGGACAGTGTGACCCCATGGGTGATTTTCACTGAGGATGGTGTGACCCTATGGGTGATTATCACCGAGGACAGTGTGACCCCATGGGTGATTATCACTGAGGACGGTGTGATCCCATGGGTGATTTTCACCGAGGACAGTGTGATCCCATGGGTGATTATCGCCGGGGATGGTGTGACCCCATGGGTGATTTTCACTGGGGATGGTGTGACCCCATGGGTGATTTTCACCGAGGACAGTGTGATCCCATGGGTGATTATCGCCAGGGATGGTGTGACCCCGTGGGTGATTTTCGCCGAGGACGGTTTAGAAATGGGAAAAATGTTAACACGTTTGGGAATGTGGATTGACCATTGGTCATCATCTCTGGCTGCTGCTTTTCATCCTCACCCGAGGACTAAGACACACGGGGCCTTCACTTATTTTGGCCTTGATTGATTTAGAGCTGAGGTACTGCTTTTAAGAAAAAGCATGTCCTGTAGGTTGTCTAAATGCATTTAAACTAAAAAAAAAAAGAAAAAGAAAAGAATAGTGAAGCAGTAGAAAGAAGTTAGTCAAACTCTGGGCTCCTGCCAAATCTGACAGGCAAGCCATTGGCAGAGACTCAAGAGGAGCTTCGATGGAGTGGTAAGGGCCACCTGCTTCTCTGACGAGATTAACTATGTGAAGCCCTTGGCACTCAGAGCGGAGCCTGGTCTCCAGGGGCAGGAGGCAGAGCTTGTGCCGTGTTAGTGGTGGGAACTCAGGCCAAGTCAGAGTCAGTCCTGCTTCCCACCCAGGGGAGGCGGGAGGGAGCCCGAGCCAAACAGCTGAGTAGCCTGCTGTTGGGAGGGTTTGCAAGAGGCTGGACTTTCCTCCGGGCAGAATGCACTTTCCCCATCCAGCCTGAGGAAGGAGGAGGAATCCTGGCTTCCCAGGCAGCTCCAGCTGGTGCTGGCTCCTCCAGCGCTTCTGTCTTTTGTTCTCTTGCTCAAAACATTGCTCAAGGGGTGGAGGACGCCCCTGGCACAATAATCCTGGAGATGATAGCAAGGGAGGCAGAGAAGGTTTTTGGATACAAATAAGCATTCGCATCTTTAGGAAAAGAGCTGTTTGCAAGTGTGAAGTCCCCGGGGTGAGCGGGGAGTAATGAGAGGGTCCCCTCGCACTCCCAAGAGCGGTTTCAGGATGCAGCATGGGCCGGGCAGCAAACGCACCTCTGCAGTGGCCTCGCCAGGGCAGCTCAGCGGTGAACCCGGAGAGGGTTTCCAGGCCAGACGTGGCTTTCCAGGCGTCTCTGAGCATCACTGCAGCGCCGCCAGCTGCTGGCTCCTTGCCCCTCGGGAAGAATGCAGAGGGAGAGGGCTCAGCTCAGAGCAGCGTCTCGGAGAAGCACCCGGCGCTTTTAGGAAAAGGGGCCTTGCATTCCGTGGAGGTTCCTGATGGGAAGCAAAGGCTTCCGCCACTGCCTCCACCGAGGAGGGCTTGTCCTCCCTCATGGCTGTCTGCATGCACAGCTGGATCGCCTGCAGACAGCGGCAGGGGTGCGAGGATGCTCTCCAGGCAGAGTGGGGCACGGGCCTGCCAACGAGGACCGGCGTGGACCAGCAGTGTTTTCTCAGCCACCCTGGCTTGGCTACTGTGAGCGTCTTGATGAGAAGAATGTAGGTGACTGTCAGAGCCCATGACACTAATTTCATAACCTCCTTACTGTAATGGTGTAGTTATCTTCATAAAAACAGCTTAGTGTGTACAGTACATCTGGAACTTCAAGGACAACAGCAGAAAAGGCGATGGCCCCAATTGGCTTTTCCCAGCAGGACTTGGACGTGGTTCTGCCTCAGTGGACTTTGAATGGGTCTGTAACATATCGCTGTGTATTTCATTAGCAACAGAAGAAGAACCACTTGAATGCTTTTGCATATACACTAAGCGAAAAAGAAGGCCTGGGAAAATGTCACACAGTGATGTGTGGTGGCAGGTGATCAGCGGGAAGTAGTGATGAAAGTTTATCACCATCAGTGAAGACACACTCACAGGGCACTCACGGTTTGCTTTATTGTCATCTTTCATTTCCGAGGCCCTGCGTCGCATAATCATCTGCTCGTTGGAAATGTTAATACCCCATTTTCTGCTTCCTCTTGAGTTCTCATGATGCTGAGGGTGCTATCCATCTTTTTTACATGGAAATGGTGTGGAAAGTGGCGGGGAAAGTATAGTTTTTGAAGCCCAATAGGCTTCAAAATATAGTACTTAAAGGTTCATGCGGCTTTTTAAAAGATTAAAGATTTTGAGGTTCTATGACGTTCACTAATATAGCCCTGCTACCCTTCCCACGTGCCCATTGTGTTCCAGACACCGGGAGAGGGCCTTCCCTGTGCTGCTGCCAGCCCTGACAGGGCACCGCAGGGCACGCGTTATTGTCCACGTTAGTTAGAGGAAAACGGTGCCCGCGCTCAGTTAATCTAAGATCTTCTCAAGATATTCAGCCCGTAAAGAACATAAGTGTTGCCTCAAGCCAACTCCTCCTGCCTCTCCACGGACATGTCTACACCAGCACTGTCCAACAGCACTAGGATGCAAGCTACGTGAGCAATGTAACATCCTCCAGTACCCATATTTTCAGAAGTAAAGGGAATCAAAGACATTAATTTTTATGTTTTTTACTTAATCAGATATATCCTAAAATTATCATTTCAACATGCAACCAATGCAAAAGGTTATTCGTGAGGTAGTTTCCATTTCTTTTCTGACTAAGTCTGCACTCCGGTGTGCACTGGGAACTTGGTCTAGCCCCATTTCAAGTGCTCAGGAGCGACCGATGGCCAGTGGCCACTGTGCTGACACCACAGGTCCACGTGGTTCAAAAATAATGGTAGGGCGCAAGGGTTAGGTGGTCCTGGCTCCACCCCTTGCATCTGAGGCGTACTAGGCATCGGTGTAACCTGAGTCTTTTCTCCCAAACCTAAAAATGTGGTCATACTACTTCACTCACAGAGTTGGGAGGGATAAGCTAGGCATCTCATGGGAAAGATTTTGGCAGGTTACCTGATACATAGGTGACATCTAAAGAAAATAGTTCCATTCTCTCTCTCTTTTCCCCTCTTTTGCTTATAGATTGTATTCCTATAAAATTGTCCTTTCAAATCCAAAAGCTTGACTGTCAAGACTTCTCAAAAAAGGCTTGAGAAGCCATGTTCAGCTTCATGAATGACATGTTTCAGCCTGAGTTTACCCTGTCCACCTGGAGTTCACTTATTGTCCATTTATTTATTCATAGTCCATTCTAACGGATCTAAAGGATAGAATATTAGCCATTCTTGGAATTCCTGTGTTTTCTCTCTGAACACACAGCCCTCTCTCAGCCCCAGAGGTAGCCATGATCCTCCATTTTTTGCTTGGTGCACATTTTTATTTCATTTCCTTGGTTTTATTTTATTCCCTTGGTTTTATGTTTATTTAAAACACATAGGAATGCATCATTCAGTTTTTATACTTCATAGAAATGGGAGCATACCATATGCATTCTTCATTAATTTTGCCAACCATACAATTGCAAGAAGCTGTGGTTGGTTCACTTTCACTATATTGTATACTATGCAACAATTTTAAAATCATTTTTTCTGTTGTAAAACTTTATGTTGTTTTCATTTTTTTGCCATAACCAGTAATGCCATTAGAAACATTATTTTGTGTATGCCTCCTTTTATATCTGCATTCATATTTATATATACATGAGTTTTCCTAGAATATGCTTCTTGAATGGAATAGCTGGGTTTTATGATAGGCATATTTTTAACTTTATAAGATAATATAAAACTTTGTTTCACCATGACTGTACTAACTTATATTCCCTCGAGCAGCGATAGTGAGCAGACTCTGTTATTGGCATACGTCCCACAGTGTAATTGATCAGAAGGTCAGAAACTAGCCCATGGGACGTAGGACCTTGACTTATGAGAGTGTTGGTCTTGCAGATCGATAAAAGGTGCAGGGTGATTGATTAGCCATGGAGAGAAAAGACCTAACTGAATCCCAAGACCTCCTTTATCCCCAAACCAATATCATGTCCAGGTGGAATCTAGACTTAAATGTGGAAAACAGAAGTATAAAGTTTTAGAAGACCACCTAGGAATGTCTATCTCAAGCCCAACACATTTCTTAATGGAGAACCAAAAACATTGAAAAGTAGAAAGGAAATAAACATACATCGTCTACTCTGTGCTTTGTTCACCATCAGACACACAAAGAGGAGTAAAACAGGAAAGCCACAAAGTAGAAAGATAAATCAATTTTTACAAAAATATTACAAGTTGGCCAAATTACAATAAGCATAAATAGATAAATGAGATGGCAATTGAGCTTTTATTACCTAGCAGGAGTGACCAAACATTTTTGGTAAATGGCCAGATAGTAAATGTTTTAGCACTTTTGGGGCCACATATGACCTGTCATATATATATTTTAAACAGATCTTTAAAAATTAAAAAAAGAACATTCTTAGCTCACAGGCAGCACAAAAACAAATCACAGGCTGGAGCTGCCCCACGGGCTCTCATAAGCGGCCTCTACACACTCACTTCCATGGCACATGGAACTCTGGTAACAGCAAGGGTACCTGTACGAACACTAAAACCTGAAAATGTGCTGAATTCCTGTGGACACATAATTAAAACTTAAAACTACAAGTGTCTCCAAATCTCTTACCCAGCAGCCAAACTTGATCAAAGAGGAATGTGAGGCTTAGAATGACCCAGAGCAAGTGGCCAAAGGGAGCGGTAGAGTCTCTTACTCTCCTGCTCAGTGCTGCCCCCTCTGGGTAGCATCAATAACCTGCACCCAGTGCCACATCTAGGGGCAGACATGACCTCCAGTCCCTACAGTAAATCATGGTGTGGTTAGACAGGACCCTGCTTGTTTTCTAGCTTCTTGGAATAGAGAGGAGAGTAGCTCATCAGAGCTATAATAACATTCCTTTTTTATTAAACCTATTTTTCAAAAAAAGCTCATAAAATGAGCAATTTTATCAACAGCCTGTTCCAAAATGGACCACTTTAAACGATGACAAGAACCCGTCTGGAGGCTGATTTATCCTGAAAAGTTTCACTGGGAGCAAAGAGCCCCATCAGCACCTTTTTTCTAAATTAAAGGCAGAGACACGGCCAGGGAAACTGCTGGCTTCCCATATGTTCTTTTGCTCCTTATATAAAATTCTCCTGGGAGCTCTCTCCCCAGCTGCTAACCTCAAAAGCAGACTTTCTTGAAACTTTTATTTCAAGCAAAATTCAGTATTATAGAACTTTTATTTATACTCAGTAGATATGGGAAAGGTTAGTAGGTATTATTGACCTGAAGTATAATAATGTCCCTCAAGGCTAACCTTTGAATCTTTATGTGCTCAGTAATTCAAGCCATTCAGAGCATCGTTCTCTGTCTTTGGGAATATTATAACATTCCATAAAGCTATAATAAAAAGGATAGTGGAAAAGGGCAGAAGGAAATTACCTCTTCTTACATGATGGCTCCGTAGGGTATTCACATCCTCAGCTTACTCAAATGAGCTGCTTTTGCAGTCTGCAGAGGGTCTCCTAAAAGAAATATTACAGGATGATATTAACCTGAAATATTGAATTCCTTTATTAAGCCAGGGAATCAAATTACCCCTTTATTAAAAAAATAAATTAACATCTTAGCTTGATGAAGATAAAAGACTCCTCCTGTCACTATTGTTTATGAGAGCATAAGGATAATTCCGAAATGACAGCCTGCTAGTGTGTTGTTTCCACCAGATTTTCATATGACTGGTAATTATATTCTTTGAGTTACTTATATAATAAATTATAGTTATTAAATGATGCTAACTTTCTAATTCTAAGTCTTTTGGGTGACTGAGATGCATTAAACTTGGGCCTTGTGAATTAAGTTTTAAGTCATTGTGACTTCAGAACTTTCTAACTTGAATTGTAAGCTGCAAAAAAATACGTTTGCTTATTCTTCACAGAAGCTCCTGCATACTAGTAAACAAAGGAACATTCCTGAAGGAAAATAGATCAGAAAACTGCACTGATAATACTGGCGATGACAAAACTACATTCATCCTGATAAGGATCATATTTACTTATGTCTATCAGGCACTTTCCTCAGGACAGTTAGCAGCAGGCTCATTCTGTGGCAGCTAATGAATAACTGGGATTAGACTTCTTCCTGTGATGTACGAGCTGTGATTATTGTTCTGGGGTTGATGTCTCCATAGATAACATCAGGAGCGAGCTGGCGTCATGACACACTTAATGCAAAGCTTAATGACAGAATGGGGGCATAACATGGATAGATACGTGCACAGATAAAACAGGTGTTTAAAACAGGATAAGGCTTAGAACACCAGAAAAGAAGGCATCTTCCATAATTTGATAAAGAGTATCTATTTTTAGAAATATTAGGCACACATAAAACTCATGGAGGCACATTGGAAGCCTTCTCATTAAATTGAGGAAAAAGAGAAGAAGGCTCTCTGATACTACTAATCAGGATTGTTCTGGAAGTCTTGGGCAGAAAAATACAACAAAATAGAGTAGAGCTATATGAATTAACAAGAAAAAAAGGCAAAATTGTCTTTTCTTACAGATGACATGATAGTCTGTGAATGATCCAAGATAATTAATAAGTAGTACATATATGCCAGGGCAACAAAAGCTACCGTAGCAATAAAATCTCTAGGATACCCAGGAATAAACCTAATATTAAATGTGCAAACTCCTTATGGAGAATATTACAAAGCTCTTTTCCAGGACATTAAGGAAGAGCTAAATAAAACAAGATAAATCGTGTTCATGGATAAGAAGACTCAATGTGGTAAAGATATCAAGTTTCCAGAGTTAATTTATAAATTGAAGAAGTTTCCAATCAACATTGGAACTAGTTGTTTTGTAAATTTTATAAGCTGATTCTAAACTTCCTATGGAGGAACAAATAGACAGCTAATTAATATGGAAGAAGAAAGCCAAAGGACTCACCCTACCAGATATGAAGATGCATTAAAAAGTGAATCTAATTAAGACAATATGGTGTTGATGCAGAGGCATGTACATTTAACAAACAGATTAGAGAGATCAAAGAATGACAAATGGCACAGCCACATCAATGGAAACGTTAAATGTAAGAGAGACTTAAATATCGGTGGGAGAAAGGAACACTTAAGAAATCAGGCCAGGTCAGCTTCCTTCACAAAAATAAATTGCAGGTGCACTAAAGATCCAAATGTGAACATCCAAATGCTAAAAAACCCCAGCACATCTAAAGAAAATGCAAAGTAGTCGCAAAGGCATTTCAGACAAGGAAAGTGGATCAGGCGATACTATATTTTATGTATAATCTTCGTTGGTTCTTGCAAATAATGAGAAAAATGCAAGTTAAAACAGTAATTAGATACCGCTTACACTCAGGCAGACCCTCTCAAGTGCAGGAAATCCTGCTGAACGCCCCATGCTGTCTTTGTTGAGTGAAGTCTTCCATCTCCTCAGGGCAGCAGAGTCTGTTGTCTGTCTATTAGATTTCAAGATCTATGCAGTCGGCCCTTGTAATTCTGCACCCACAGATTCAACCCACGGAGGATGAAACACATTAGGAGAAAAAGTTGCTGACATGGTAGACCGACACAGTTAGGCCTATGATGGTTGTGTGTTTGTACTGAACACGTATAGACTTTTTTTTCTTGTCATTATTCCCTAAACATGGCAGTATGACAAGGCTTTAATAGCATTCCCATGGTATTAGGTATTGAAAGGAATCTAGAGGTAATTGAAAGTGTGCAGGAGAATGGGCGTGGGTTATAGGCAAACACTGCGCCATTTTTATAGAAGGGACTTGAGGGCCCATGGCTTCAGGGGTCCTCGTGGGTCCTGGAGCCCATTCTCTGCAGATGCCAAGGGACGATGGTAAATTCTTCATCTCAGAGATTCCACTTCCAGGTATATTACCTCTCAAGCACATCTGTGCAAAGAGAAATGTAAAAGAATAAAAGAATCTTTATGGTATCATTAGGTAATACGTTGAAAAAAAATATGAATGTACAAAATCATATGTCTGATATATTGACAACAAATCCTATCTAATAATAGACAAATATGCAAATTGACCATACCTCCGACACACCCACAAGCCATGCCCACAAGCCATGCCCACCATCCAATCAAAGCGAGTATGCAAATTAACCCAAACCAAGATGGCTACAGCCACAGAGAGCAAGGTTTCCTAGGTAACAGAGGAAGCCAAGCTTTCCGCCTGCCCTGGCCAGGCCTAAGCCTCCACTCAAGCTTCGAAGTTTCAATTATAGAAGGTAAACAAATTCAAACAAATGGCGGCAGAATGGAGCTTGAGAGAGCAGGCCAGGGTTGCCGCCGGCAACAGGGGAAGCAAAGCTTTCCGCACACCCTGGCCGGGCCCACCCGCTCAAGGCAACAAAGTTTCAATTATAACCCCAACACAAATGGCTGCCGGCGGAGGGAGCTCCAGGCTTGGCTCCACTCCAGGCTACAAAGTTTCAATTGTAGAAGGTAAACAAATTCCAGATACCAGGGCCTCTGTTTGGGTTGCCAGGGGGCGTGGCCAGCCTGCAAACCACCACAGGCCCCTCGCTCAGGCCACCCCACACCCCAATGGAACCCCCACCTGATCCGGGATGCCCTTCAGGGCAAACCAGCTGGCCCCCACCCCTGTACCAGGCCTCTATTCTATCTAATAAAAGAGTAATATGCAGATTGATCATCACTGCAACACACAATATAGCTGCCCCCATGTGGTCAAAGATCCTGCCCCCATGTGGACACAAGATGGCCACCACAAGATGACCACCACAAGATGGCCAGCAGGAGAGGGCAGTTGGGAGGCACCCGTCCTGCAAGGGAGGGCAGTTGAGAGGGACCAGGCCTGCAAGGGAGGGCAGTTGGAGATGATCAACCCTGCAGGAGAGGGCAGTTAGGGGTAACCAGGCCAGCAGAGGAGGGAAGTTGGGGGCAAACAGGCTGGCAGCAGAGTGGTTAGGGGGTGATCAGGCTGGCAGGCAGAAGCAGTTAGGGGCAATCAGGAAGGCAGGCAAGCAGTTGGGAGCCAGTAGTCCTGGATTGTGAGAGGGATGTCCGACTGCCCGTTTAGGCCCGATCCCGATCGGGCCTAAACGGGCAGTCGGACATCCCTCGAGGGGTCCCAGATTGGAGAGGGTACAGGCTGGGCTGAGGGACAACCCCCTCCGTGCACGAATTTTGGGCACCGGGCCTCTAGTTAAGATATATTTTTATGGGTAGCTACATGTTTTATGTACTGCTTTAGATGAAAACATCATTCTGTAAGCACCCAATAAATACTTTTTTGCTTATTTTTTTAATAATAGGAGTGTAACAAAAGCAAGGGATTGTTCCCTTACAATTTAGGAGAATGGTTTTCATGGGGAGGGAAGAAGTAGCATGAATTAGGGAGGGTTATCCAGGGGTTTGAATTGCATCTGTAACATTTTATAACTTAAAAGTCTAAACCAAAGTTGACAAAATATAAGATGCAATAAAACTCCTGGTTCTGTTCAAAGATATTTATTTGTTGTGATTAATAACTTTTCTGAACATTTGAAATCTTTAAGAATTAAAAAATGTAAATGTGTAGTTCCAGAGATAGAACATTTTGAATGTAAAGTATCTAAATATTTTAACAATACAAAATGGGGGCATAACATGGAGAGAAGTCATTGTTACCTCAGAACTTTCTAACTTGAATTGTAAGCTGCAAAAAAATATCCTACTGCATTCGGGATCACGGTAGATTTGAAATTTGAGGGATATTTGAGGATACTATGAACTATCAACTCCCAGTTTTACAACAGATTTGAGATATATCGGGATAATTTAAAATAGTATTTTGACAGAGTTTTCTGTACCCACATCTTTTCCCTAGATTTAAGTAAAAAAAAATTTAACTGTTCTTTATTATGTTGACTCCATGATATTTTGAACTTTCTCCTAGAGGAAGGGAGGCTAAGTGGCAATCCACAGCAGTAATAATGGGTTGAAAAGCTGAGATGATAATGCAACTACCAATGGTGTCAGAGCCAGAGAGATGCTCTTTGGGGCATTTCAGTTCTGAGTCCAGTTGTGTTTTGCAGAGGGTTTTCAGGGCATGAAGGTCTGTATTTTAATACAGAGACTGGACATGAAGTGCATGTGTGGAATAGATAGTGTCTTAGGAAAATAGATAACGTCTTAGAAAAAATGTCTTCGGAGAATGTCTTAGGAAAACAGCATACAATGGAAGTTTAGCCCACGAGAACCTTAAATCAAACCCTATTAGTAGTAAAGACACATACACATTCCAGCATTTCACTGAGGAAAAGAATGCACTGTAGATATCTTGAGAACATATTATTTCTAATTTATCCACCTTTCTTAGACATCAAATTTTCATACATATTTCTTTCATATGAGGCTATCCTTGCAATCATGGATTTCCAGCTCATTGGGAAATAAGGGAACCTTATAGTGATCATGTTATGAGGACTAACATAGTACATCTCTTGAGTTATGTTAATTTGACAGTCTTTCTTTTTTTTTAAAAAAAATATATTTTTATTGATTTCAGAGAGGGAAAGCCCACACTGGGGACTGAGACTGCAACCCAGGTATGACCAGGAATCAAACCATGACCTCCTGGTTCATGGGTCCATGCTCAACCACTGAGCCACACCAGCCGGGATGATCTTTGTTCAGTTCTAACCAACCTCTCTCCCTTTGTCCCCAGAGCACTTTTAGTTGTACGCATTTGATTTCTGCAAAAGTTGTACATTTTTTGGAAATCAACAGAAAATGCTTGGCTGTCAGCAAGGAAATCTAGAAAGTAAATCCTCTTTATTTGGTGTACCTAGAGGACTATTTTATTAAAAGCAAGAAAATCTGACACTGGCTTCCTAGCCAAAAAAAAAAAAGGCGGAGGAGAGCATATTACAGAGTAAAAAGAATCATTGAAGAACATGTTGGACATGTCAGAATCAAACCAAACTTAGAGGCTTAAAACAGCAACCATTTTATTTGTTCAGTTTTCTATGGGCCAGTAATTAGGACTGTGCTCAAATTGTTAAATCCCTCACAAGTTATATGCCAAAAATCATACTAAGGTTCTATCAGCCACAGATATTTAATAATCTATCAGATGACAACTTTACTAGATTCTTCTTTCATTTAGTTGCAAGTGAGAATTGGAAACAACCCAACTTGGAAAAGGATGTCTTAGCTGTTCATTAGAATCACTCACTGTTTTGACTTGTCAGAGGTCACTTACGTGGCTGCAGTGAACTGGTCTAGGTTGAGAAAAGCGGGGGCGGGGGGGGGGAGGTCTCAGTCATGTTCTTGTGTGGGCCCTGGCTGTTGGCTGAGCCTCCTTTTCCATGCAGCCATTCACCCTCCCGGAGACCCCCTGTGTGTCTGCACCTGGCAACAGCATTTCTAAACAGTGAGAGCGCAAGCTGCGGAGGTCTGAGGTGACCAAGTCTGTATGTTCTACATCTTCATTTCAGCCACATTCTCTTGGCCAAACAAGCCCCAGGGCCAGCCCAGATTCAAAGGGTGGAAAAATACCCACTTCTCTTGGGGAGGGATTGCAAGCAGTTCATGGCCATTCTTACCTGTCACACCTGGGTATCAAGAACAATGGTTTCCTTAGGACACTGTTGGGGGGTGTTAGCTCCAACCATTACCAGTTACAGCAAAAGGTTGCTTGTCTTGGGGGGAGCATACCTGTACTTGGTTGAAGGAGGCGCTTTGCTCTGATTGGCCGTGACCACATTATAGTCAGTGAGTGAGGACTAATTCCTCAGAGCAAGTTAGGGTGTCATTACCAAGAGGACTGAATGCTGGTAGGCAAAACAATGGGAGCAGCCCTGGCCGGTGTGGCTCAGTTGTTGAGCACTGACCCATGCACTGAAAGGCCCCCTGTTTGATTCCCAGTCAGGGCTCACAGCCAGGTTGCTGTTCGATGATTGTTAGGGTGCAAGGGGGAGGCAGTGGGAGGCAGCCAGCCGTGTTTCTCTCTTTCTTTCTCTTCCCCTTCCTCTCTCTCTCAAATCAGTAAAATATATTAAAAACAAGCAAAAAAAAAATGGAGGTTTTTTTTTTTTTCCTGAGGGACTTTGGGAAAACCATTTACCTCTCTTGGGTCTCAGCTGGGCTCCCTCATTTGAAAACTGAGAATAAGTAGAACGCTCACACAGGTTCCTTAACGTGCTATGATTTACTCCCTCTGCTTGTCTTCCATGCCCATTCTGCCTCTCCAGTTTGCATCACCAATGGCTTCAAATGGTCAGCGACCATCCCCTCCCCTGGGCCATCATGGTGAACTAGGAAGTCCGGGTTAAAATCCCACAGCTACCATTGAATGGCAGGTCCCAGGGGTGCAGGAAATAGCTCTTGTTCATGTTGAAATCCCCATCTCTTGAGGCATAAGGAGCTCAAAGAATATTAATTTCATGTTGGGAGAATCAGCTCGTTATGGAATCTTCCGAAGGATTTTCCCATTTATGGACCTGCATTTGCGTTTCCCATGGCTGGGCATGATTTTATTCAGCAGTGTGCCAACTGCATCCTTTCCTAGATGAACGCTGTCCTGTTCCTTCACCCTTTTCACAGTCACCTTCCCACATTCACAGAAGAAAAGCATCTCCCTCGCCTGTCCTGCATTTTACTGTGCTCATTGCTTTGGTACCAAGGCCCCTGGAATACCAGGCAAAGGGACCCATTAGAATATTAGTAAGGAAGTTTAAAAAGGTAAATGACTACTGAACAGCTAACCCACACATTGTTTGCAAGTTCAATTGTTTCTAATTCTTCACTTTCAACTAAATGAAAGGAGAACCTAAGCAATTTGTGATGTTTCAACAGAGGAAGGGGGCATCCCCCAATAATCCCAGCTCTTGGTGATCCTTGGAAGTTACAGATTATCTGACCAGTTCCAATGGCTAATGGGAAGAAGAATTCCTGGGGTTAGTGGTTTCACGGTTATCCAGGTTGAGAGGTGGCATGCCCGCTCTGAGGGGCCATGGGGTCTGGTGACTGGCATAGGCAAAAGGAGAGGGATCCTTGCCTGTTCCCTTCCGAGGGCGATCCTTGATAAAGCATGATGCCCAGTGGAGTTGAATAGCATTCAGAGACCCAGTGCAAAATGAAAATGTAGGGCACTTTGCTCAAAAATGGAGAATTTTAAGATGATAGCGGCAGAACTTTAAGTCGAGTGGAAGACGCTTTGTAAGCACAGAGCCTTGTGCAACCAGCCACACAGGCCACATCCCAGCAACTGCCCTTGTCACGGACCTGCCTCCGCATCAGCAGAAACCACCCGCATGAGGTTACATTTGCCAGAAGCAGACTTAGGCCAGAGACACCCTGCATTCAGCAAGTGCCCTCGGTTGAGTAGGCGCATTTTTGCTGCCTCTCTCCATCCCTTCTCCTGGTTTCCAACATTGGAAGGATTCTTGCCTGGAGAGGAAAGGAGAAAAATCTCACAGCCACGCCTCTCACATCCCTTCTTCCCGAAGCGGAGGTCCTGCATTAACCTGTGTTGTAGGAAAGAGGGTATGAGCTTGACTATTGTTTGAAGTAGAAGCTTTTATTAAATAAATTATAAAATAAATGTAAATTACATACTTCATGTGTCACATAAAATCTAGTAAATGACATATGTGTTTAGTGTTTTAGAATGACAGAAATGCAATACCTTCTTGGAACATAATTTGCAAAACCTGCTGTTAAAGAAACAGAACTCAGTTTTAAATATAAAAACGTGCCAATGCTAGTAATGACAGTTACTGGAAATGTTTGTCATCTGGAAAAAAACTTAATTAACTGACCAACTAATTAATAGGAATGGGGAATTTGATACAGGAAAGTTCAGATGAGCTATAGGGAAAAATAATACTGTTTCGCCTACATAAGCCAAAAGATTGAATCTCCTCAATAAAAGTAATTACCCACATATACCGATGGCTATGCTGGAGGGGGAATAAGGAAACTCAAGGGCAGTGGGGAGGCTGAGGGAGGGGAGGGGATCTGGTTTGAGGGTTATCAGAAGGACCACAGAGGAGAGTGTTTGCATTGGGAAGATTTCAACCGGCAGGGTCAAAGGGTCAGCCTTCATTTAAATTCATCACAAAATGGTAATGAGCCAAGAGGATTTGAGTTTTTAAAAAATCAATTTCTAAAGTCAAAGCTATAGAAGATGAAGCGAATTACTTTAGAATGCAATTTAGAGCTTGCGTGTTTTGTGAGTCTTCAAACACACACACACACACACACACACACACACACACACATACAGGCTTAGGGGAGAGCAGCACGCATTCTCTGCGGCTCCTGCTCGCCTGTGCTGTCACACAGACCCAGGGCGGGGAGGTCAGAGGCCCTCAGAGGCGTGCAGGTGGAGCTCCTGGACACGGGAACACGCCCGGATCTATGTGCGGAGGGAAAGGTGGAGGCAGAAGAGGCCATGCGTGGAAATGAAGAGGGAAGAGCAACGGGGTGTCACCGAGGGAAGGACATACTGGAATTCTGGAAATCCCCCTTGCTGCGCATGGGAACTGGGCAGGGAACATTGGGGCGGTGGCTTCTTTGCAGTGAAGACTGCCCAGTGGCTTCCAGGCCCTGGCGGCGGGAGAGCAGTGCTGGGAGCAATGACAGGGCGTGCAGAGAGGGACACAGGACTTAATAAGTGTGTGTCCAGCACAGGAGCCTGGAAGACTGACATCTAAGCGTACACCCTAAAATCCAGGCTTACAAAAGATTTGCATCCCATTTTCCCTGGGAATTGGGCCACCGTGTTGTCAGGTATAATGATAAGCTTCTTAAATAATTGCTTGGTCCACAACAAACTTAACAGCTCTTAGTTGATATATATATATATACATATATATATATATATATATATATATATATATATATATATATATATATATGTATATATATGTATATATATATATATATATATATATGTATATATATATATATATATATATATATATATATTTTTTTTTTTTTTTGCAAGCACTAAAAGTTGTCTTCATAGCCTCTGCTTGCTTCTTTAAACGTTTTCCCCAGCCACGCCGCAGGAAAGCAAGAGTGCAGAGCACAGCGGCAGATAAATATCTTCAGGATGTGCAGGCCCCTTGATGGTGACATTGTCATGGATGAGAATGATAACTGTCACAACTTCTCAGAGTATAATTTAAGAAAACGGCAGATGGGGAAGGCAGAAGGTCCAGAAAGTTGCCTGAGGTGACAGCTGAGTTCCTAATTTTCACCAAAATACAATATGGTTCATGCTGTCCCATTGCCCTTCCTTAGTGGAGGGAGTTATGTGCTAAATAGTGAGATAGCTACATGATAAATACTTCACAGGAGAGACTATTGTTTGCTGAAAAGTGATCATTTATTTTAAAATATTTATTAAGCTACTGTTTATGAAGAACAATGTCCTGTATCAACAGTACCCGATAGAAATGTAATGAGAGCCACCAGTACAAGACATGTTGGGTAGCTCAGAAGTCTGAGGTGGGTCTGAGTTGTTTTCTGGAGTTTCGAGCGGTGAATCCATATCCTTGCCTTTCCACTTCCCGAGACTGCCCATGTCTCATGGCTCATGGCCCCCTTCCAACCTCAGCGCCAGTTCGGATGGTTCATCTTCCTCACATTAAGCCACTGCCACCCTCTCTTCCACTTTTAAGGACCCTTGTGGTCACTTAGGGTGCACCCAGATAATCCATAATAATCTCCCTACTTGTAGATCAGCTGATTAGCCAATTTAATTTTATCTGCACTATTAGTTCACCTTTCCATAGTTACAGGTTCTGGGGAATAGGGTGTGAATGCATTTGCTAGACCATTCTTCTGCGGACCACAAGCAGGACAGACTTTACAACATGGTTGTGAGGATTACAGGGAGCACATGGAAGGCGCGTTGACGAGCACCTGCCATCGTGTTAGGGTAAGTGCAGGCGGCGGATACTGATGAAGAAGGGAAGACGAGGCAATCCAGGTTCTTTTTCTTTCAGAACTTCCTTATGAATCCCTAAGTCTAAGGCATCTAAGAGTATTGGTAAAGCGTGTGTCTATCAAGAAATAAACAAAAGCAGATTCAGAGACAGGGAAGCATCGATCAGACTGTCAAACCTCAGGGAAGGTAGGGGAGGGTGGGGGTAAGAGGAAGAAATCAACCAAAGGACTTGTACGCATGCATATAAGCCTAACCAGTGGACACAGACACCAGGGGGGTGAGGGCATGAGTGGGGGGGTGTTGGGAAGGTAATGCGGGGATGAGGACAAATATGTACACCTCAATCAATAAATAAATTAAAATGAAAAAAAAGAAGTAAAGAGTTGAGTTGCTTTGTGCAGTATTTCTGCTGCTCTAGTAATAAGATCGTATAAACTATGAAATACAAATTATGTCATTTCAATGATCTTCCATATGAGTTAAATGCTCTTGCATCTGCATTTAAAACTGGCATTGTGCAGTGTAAAGATGAAAGGCAATAGTCGTGTGATCATTCACAATTTAATTTGTCTTTCGTAGAGTAACACTGTACAGTAATAACCACATCACAAGTTGCGAGAGAGACCATGGAAAAGGGGAAAACACTTAATATTCTAACACCTTTAGCAGCAGTTTTTCTGCATTTTGAACAAGTGGCCTTGCATTTTCCCTTTACCCTGAGCTCTGCGACTTCTGCAGCCAGCCACGCACGAGAGCCCTGGAGTGGCATCGCATCTGAGAATCCTCGGTCCCCTCCTGCGAGTCCTGTACCCTGAGATAAATTACTTACACCTGCTGTGCCTTAGATTTTCTCACAAGGGGAATGAAGCCTTGATCAGGTTTTAGTGCAGAAGAATTTAGTTAATCCGTGGGTTGCACTTAGAGTAGCATCTGCCTCGGACCACGAGGATGTCAGCTACACAGTGGCGCTGTCTACTTTCTCCAAGTATCTAAAACCATGGCTGCTGCATATTAGAAGGCCAATAAATAATCCTTGAAAGAGTGAATGCACCCCCAAAATTAGGTCATTGGTTCCCAAAAGCAAGGCAGGCTAGCAGCACAATGACTATTAAATATGGATTTTTGGTCCCCATCTCCCTAAGCTCCTGATTCACTGGTTTTTTTTTTTTAATTTTTTTTTTTTGTAGAGCCCAGAAATATAAATTTTAAAAAGCTCCCTGGGTGATTTTAATGGATTCCAGGTTTGGGGGCCACTGCACTTTTAATGCACTTCACATATCCATGCTTTTCCTTATCCTATTCTCTCTGCCTGTTTTCCTCATTTACTTGCTTTTTACAGGGAAATTTTAGATATTCTTTGTGCCAAGTTCCCCATGTCCAGGATCCGGGACAACGGGATGCATAGTTCACTTCCACATTTCACTCTGGATGCTTGGTGTGAGCACCAAATGTTATAAGCCAGTAGAAAGCCAAGCATATGCTGTGTACATATGTTAGAACTCAAGGACCTAACACACAACCGCACCCCAAATGATTACCGAATACATGGTAATTGCTGGGTTGTCTGCCCTGGAGGAGATACGATGGGGTGAGATGGAAGGCAAGACTCAGCAACTAGCCTTCTCTTTGGACAGGAATGCTCGGCTGTTCCTCTATTACAGCAAAGTGCATCACTGACATAGGGGTCTGATGGCGTGTACACATGGAATATGCTCTGGGGGGCATATGTATTAGAGGCATTTGACTATCATAGCTGCTTCCTTTCTTTGTCTTCTTTTTTAATTTTAATTTTTTATTGTGATGAAAAACATATACAATTTTCTATCATTTTTTAAATTATAGTTCATGTTCAATATTATTATGTATTAGTTTTAGGTGTACAACATAGTGGTTAGACAATCATATACTTTACAGAGTGGTCCCCATGATATTTCAAGTACTCCTCCCCCCCCCTCCGGCCCATACATAGTAATTACAATATTATTATTATTATTTTAATTCTTTAATGATTAAAGTATTACATATGTCTCATTTTCCCCCCATTGACCTCTCCCTGACCACTCCTGCCCCCCAGCACATGCCCTCACCCCCCTAGTGTCTGTGTCCATTGGTTATGCTTATATGCATGCATACAAGTCATTTGGTTGATCTCTTACCCCCTGACCCCCTGCTTCCCTCTGAGGTTTGACAGTCAATGCTTCTGTCTCTGGATCTATTTTTGTTCATCAGTTTATGTTCATTATATTCCACAAATGAGTGAGATCATGTGATATTTATCTTTCTCTGACTGGCTTATTTCACTTAGCACAATGCTCTCCAGGTCCATCCATGCTGTTGCAAATGGTAAGAGTTCCTACCATAGTTTTTTAATCCAGTCATCTGCTGATGGGTGCTTAGGCTGTTTCCAAATCTTAGTTATTGTACATTGTGCTGCTATGAACATAGGGGTGCATATATCCTTTCTGATTTGCGTTTCTGATTCCTTGGGATATATTCCTAGAAGTGGGATTACTGGGTCAAATGGGAGTTCCATTTTTAATTTTTTGAGGAAACTCCATACTGTTCTCCACAGTGGCTGCACCAGTCTGCATTCCCACCAGCAGTGTACAAGGGTTCCTTTTTTCTCTGCATCCTCGGCAGCACTTGTTGTTTGTTGATTTGTTGGTAATAGCCATTCTGACAGGTGTGAGATGGTACCTCGTTGTCGGTTTGATTTTCATCTCTCGGATGATTAGTGACTTTGAGCAGGTTTTCATATGTCTCTTGACCTTCTGTATGTCCTCTTTTGAAAAGTGTCTATTTAGGTCCTTTGTCCATTTTTTGATTGGATTGTTTATCTTCCCTTTGTTAAGTTGCATAAATTCCCTGTAAATTTTGGAGATTAAACCCTTATTGGAGATAACATTGGCATATATGTTCTCCCATGTCGTAGGCTTTCATGTTTTGTTGATTGTTTCTTTTGCTGTGCAGAAGCTTTTTATTTTTATGTAGTCCCATTTGTTTATTTTCTCTTTAATTTCAATTGTCCTAGGAGCTGTATTGGTAAAGATATTGCTACCATATATGTCTGATATTTTGCTGCCTGTGGTTTCCGCTAAGATTTTTATGGTTTTCCGTATGTTTAAGTCCTTTATCCATTTTGAGTTTATTCTTGTGTATGGTGTAAGTTGGTGATCTAGTTTCATTTTTTTTGCATGTATCTGTCCAATTTTCCCAGCACCATTTATTGAAGAGACTGTCTTGACTCCATTGTAGGCTCTTGCCTCATTTGTCAAATATTAATTGAGCATAATGGCTTGGGTTGATTTCTGGGTTTTCTGTTCTGTTCCATTGGTCTATGTGTCTGTTCTTGTGCCAGTACCAGGCTGTTTTGATTACAGTGGCTTTGTAGTATAACTTGATATCTGGTATTGAGATCCCTCCTACTTTGTTCTTCTTTCTCAGGATTGTTGTGGCTATTTGGGGCCTTTCCCGACACCCCCCCCCACCCCACCCCCCATTACATCTGCCTCCTTTCAAAGAAGACTTGCTTTAACTACTTGGGATGCCTATAAAAAAAATAACAGAAGGGTAAGAAAATAAAAAGTGGGTTAATTTTGCCAAAATTTGGAAGCCAGAAATATCCATATCAGAAAAAATAGATTAGGTCATAGATCTAAAACTTTGAAGACAGTCTTTCATCAAGGAAAATAGTAGGTTTGACATAAGGTTTTTACTCAGTACTCAGCTAGAACCTGTGTGTTTCTGTCCCAGGCCTTGAGAACATTCTGTTTCAAAACAATATAGAATTTTAATCTGAATCTTATAGGGGCATTAGGAGCTACCCCCATGATATTATGTGTGGGATGAAGTCCACCTGTGCCCCAACTTTTGTGACATCTTCATCACAGATTGCCACAAATTCTGTCACTGGAAAGCATATCTTGGGTGAAGCTCCAAAACCTCTACCAAAAGTCTAATATTTCTCTTGAGTGGTCATTAACACCCCAGTGAGAATTAGTTCATTAGCGGACCCTAATAAATCCCTCTGAAAGTCCCCCATCTGCCACTGTGGGTCAGGAGAGCCCCAGAGGCTCCGGCTGCCTGGAGCCTGTGTATACAGAGGGGAGGATGCAGAGACAAAGATGGGCTGCCGTAACTTGTCTCCCTGGCAGCCATTCTTGGCCTTGAAGTTGTTGTAGATTTGCTGATGGAAAGTTGACCTTCAGTATATTTCTCCTGCACCCAGTCCAAATAGTTTTAATTACGTAGACAAATGTGTGATCGGCTTGCATTTATGGCCTCTTGCACCTCTTCTGTTTGAGACATTTTAACAGTAAAGAGAGGGCGTGGAAGAGAGCAGGTGATAAAAACAACAACCCACCCAGTGTGGCTTCCCTCATGTCCATGCAGTTATGTGGAGGGAGAAATGGGTGGTCAACGGGACTGCTTCTCTTTCCACCAAAGGTCACTCTTGCTTAACCAGACCAGCTCAATGAGAGAGACATGGTTTCCCAGTGAGGAAGCCTGGGATTGAGAAGCAAGGTGCCTGGTCACATTAGCTACACAAAGAAAGATTGCACAGACTACCTAATACAGCACCGGGTAGACGTCATATAGCCCAAAGGAGGACTCTTATAGGCCTGGTACTGCAAAAAAAAACATGCATTTTTCAATCCAACATAGAGCTTCTGGGACCATGTGAGATTGTGCATGAACACTGAAGAATCCAGGAATACTGCCCGTGAATTCAGAGAGCTTAGACTCCACTTCCCTCCCCACACCCGGCCTCGGCTGTACAGCAGCTAACTCAATGTGATATTTCCCATCAGTACTTATCCTACCTCTGCCATGGTGACCTTGGATAAACCTTATGACCTTTTAGCTCCTCATTTTTCTTACCTGAAAATTCAGAGTAAAGATCTTGCCCTGCTTAACTTACAAGGTTGGTTAAGAATCAGATGGGGTGCCTGGCCAGCATGGCTCAGTGGTTGAGCATCAACCAATGAACCAGTAGGTCACAGCTTGATTCCTGGCTGGGGCACAACATCCATTCCTTGCCATTTCAAGGGGCTCATTTAAAGAATAATACAATTATTTGCTCTCATTTTGTAGAGTTGCCGGGTTGGGGGCTTGATCCCCAGTAGGGGGTATGCAGGAGGGAGCCGATCCATGATTCTCTCTCATCATTCATGTTTCTATCTCTCTCTCCCTCTCCCTTCCTTTCTGAAAATATATATATATATATATATATATATATATATATATATATATATATATATATATATATATATATATACCCATATATATATATATATATATATATATATATACCCATACATATATATATATATATATATATATATATATATATATATATATATATATATATATAAAAGAATCAGATGGGATTCTGAATTTGAAACAGCTAGAAAAAGAAGTAAACCACTGTACAAATGCAAGGTCAGCTAATATTAAATATATGCTTATAGTTTCTAGGGTTCATTACTGTGATCCCTGTTTTTAAAGGACAGAAGGTGCTTAGTGATATGCTAACTCCTTTCTCTAAGATTTTTCTCTAAAATGGCATCCTTTAAAAATGTTGGGGTTAACTGTCCTGTTAATTCAGTCAAAACCGCTGAAGGAGTTATAAAGAGACGTGGCCCAAAGAATAGATCGCCAGGGCTTAAAACTGGAAGGCCTGTGGGCTTGTGTCATATGGTAACATAGCTATGGCATGTGGTCATATACATTCTAACTCCCGATAGAAATCTTGTATTTGGGAAGAGTAATTTGTTATGCATTTAATAAGCCCCATGTCTGACTTTTAGTCAAAATTACATTTGAATTAACCATCAAGTATTTGGCACAAAGGGAACAAAGATCACCATTATATTGGAGCGTTAGTGTCTGTCTCAGACGCTGGAGATAAATGGCAAACCCATTAGAAGTCGGAGGCTGAAGGCATCGGTTCGGTAATGACTACATTCTGAGAGTTTTATTCTTACATGAATATAAGAGACGGCAATTGTTAGTCTTGCTAAGCCTGGTTGCCTAGAGACAGCTGACTGATTAGAAGATCGTTGCTATCTGCGTCTATAATTATTGTGATTACCATTACCATGGTGGCCCTCGGTGGGGTCCTGAAAATGGTAATACAGTGTAGCATCTCACAAACTTAGGCCTATAAAAGCACAATCTACATCCCAGTAAAAGAGATTTACAACATCCGTTCCTTGCCATTTCAAGGGACTCATTTAAAGAATAATACAATTATTTGCTCTCATTTTGTAGAGTTGCTGCCTTTCAATCCCATTATGAAACAGAATCAGAGGTTATTACCAATGATGAGGGAGAGAAACAAAGCCCTTCTGAGAAAAGACTACCAGCGATTGATCCCGCTCAGGTCTCAACCTCATAATGGAGTCAATGGCAACTTAAAAAGTCTCGGAGAGAAACCCTGAGGCCTTTTATCCCATTCGCCATGGTAATACTGACGAACAAATAGCATGGAAATAGATCCCCTCTTTCTTTATGCACGCTGCAGCCTGGGACAGAGCGCCAGAGCCGGCATTGCAAGGACACAGTCAGGGTCGGTTTGAAGCAGGAGTTTCATCATATCTGTTTCATCCCTGGAACAAATGACACCGCAGTGCATAAAGATGGTGCATCATGTTGTTGCTTATACTCTTTGTAACCTAGAGCCACAAAACGGGGGCAGCAATGACAGTGGAGGAGAAAACAGGATATAGTCAACTGTGGAGGAAATGTAACACCAGCAGGAGCCTCATGCTTCACAACGTCCATGCCCAGCACAAGCCCTCGCCATCCCACCAAGGTTCCTTCCTCGGTTTCCCTCTGAGAAGGCAGAAGCAGTGCACGATATTTGACACTGGTTATATGCAGATGGATATATAAGTGGTGTACAAACACCATTGCTCAATTCTGCCCCCTTCCTCTCCCACCTTTTCTTTCTTGAAGTAAGTTGGCTGAGGATGTGTTTTTTTCATTCTCAGGTCCTATATTTCACTCAAGACGCTCCAACATGTAGCAGGTTCTTTTTTTTATTTTTAAAAATATGTTTTTATTGATTTCAAAGAGGAAGGGAGAGGGGGAGAGAGAGAGAGAAACATCAATGATGAGAGAGAATCATGGATTGGCTGCCTCCTGGATGACCCACACTGGGGGTCAAGCCCACAGCCTGGGCCTGTGCCCTGGCCTGGAATTGAACCATGACCTCCTGGTTCATAGGTTGATGCTCAAGCACTGAGCCACACCAGCTGGGCTGGGCATGTAGCAGATTCTTGGGAAATTTCAAAGGGCTACACATAGGGCCTATGCAAGGGATTATAATATTGTTTCATAGGTACAGATTGTATTATTAAACAATATCTAATTTCTTACGCTCACACCTGTTCCTAAATGCATCTGATATGTGTAATGGGATTGCGGAAACATAAACAGATCCCTAAAAGGATTGTGAAGGACTCATTTGAAACTCTGCATAATTAAATGTTGTGCTCCATATACCGATATAAAACATCATTGAATGTGATTTGGGCAGCGCCAGGGATGGAGTTGAGTCTGTGCTACGCCATCTGTCTGTCTACCTGTAGACATGAAGTTCTCCCCCTGGCAACGGGTCCGTGCTTAGGAAGAATGAGTTCCCAGGACTTCTCCTATTTTATAGCTGATGGACTGGCTTTTCCCCTTTGCCCTTTGCTTTCAGATCTTCCCCTGCTCTCTCCCGGAAAACTTCTCCCCCTGATGTTATTGCCCTTGGCCTCCTTTAGTTTGCTCTGTGGAGACAATGTCTGACTTTGCCTCTTAGTTATTATTTACAATTGTCCTGTGAAAACCTAGAACTACAAAAGCGTTTGACCTCTACGACCTTCTCCTGCCCTGGACATGAAAATAGTGCTCCTGGTCAGTTCAGTCCAGTCCCTGGATAAAATAAACCCCTCGTTTTTGTTGCTTTTTCTTACGGTCAAATGAAAGCAACAGCAGACTGGGGGTGTGGTTAGATGAATGCTGACCAGCTCAGAAAAGCTGCAGTGACAGTGAAGTCTGTGGTGTTATTCGAGCAGCTAAGTGAGTTACAGAATCCGCTGTGTCCAGATTAGTACGTATGTAAAGTTATTGTAATTGGCGTGTGACCTGGGGAGTGTGGGAGGGCAGGGGTCCCCCAGAGGCCCGGTCCCTTCTGACACCTTCATTCCTCCGTAAAGTGGGATTGTCACTCGGCCAGTGTCCTAAGAAGAGCATTTTCCTCAGCTTCACACTCACCATAAAAGTCAGGGGGAAAATTCCAGAAGCACACAGCTTTTCTCAGTCCCTAAAAGCAATTTAAAAATGTTTAAGACGTGTAATAATAAAATACGTGGTCATTACAGAAAAAAAAGACAACTTCTCAAAAATAAGTAAAGTAAAACATAAAACTAATTCATAATCCTAATATTCAGAGGATAACTGAACCATTTGGTGTTTAGTCTTTAACTTGCTTGTTATTGAGCTATCCAAATATCTTGATAGCATTGGAAGAAAAACTTCTTAAAATAGTAATAACACTTTTAGGATAAACACTTCTATATAATATCAATTTTATTTTTCCTATATCAAAATGCCATTTTTTTTTCTTTTAATAATCCTCTCAACCTGAAGTTTGAATTCTCAGGCTGTAATTAATAAATGGTCTTTATTATTTCAATATTAAATTATTAACACCACTTCATTGGAATTCTAATTGCTAAAAATGTGAACAACGTATTACTCATAATTCCAAAAGTAATTTCAATTTGATATTGCTGTAGATATCAACATGACAATAGCTTTTTCTATTACAATTGTAAGTCTAATAATTTTCTCCTCTCCTGGGACTGTCAGATTGTGATTCCTAATGACAATATTAATATGCCTCTGAATAACAGCCAGAATTCATAATGCTATTAAAATACTTAGGATCATCTAGGCATGTTTGGTCTGTCAGCACTCATAAGTACATTTTCTTTGCATGTTACACATTTTTTCTCATTTTATCAATGTCTTTATTAACATACATTTTCAGTTATTATACTAATGTAATGAACTTTTTTATTATGCAAAAAGGTTATAAAATAATACATCAATTTTATCTTTTAACATCTCTTATAAACATCAAGTCAGTTAAATCCATCTCCAATTAAAATTGTTCTGCATACATGAACTGAAAATTATCGCAAAGGAGTACTTGTGAAGTTATATTAATTACCCAATATTTAATTTATTTGTGTGATAGCTCATTAAGAGAGATCACATTAACAATAAAACAACAGTAAGGAATGTAATATTTGGGTAAAGTACATTCTTTTAATATTTGTCATCTGTATGGACAAGAAGGTGGCCTCCAGGCAATTCAGCATGTTATATTGTCACATAAGACACTGGAGGTTTTCTCCCTGGTGGTTCCTATGATACAGAGGCCTCTGGGTGACAAGCCTCTCTGCCTGGAGCCAGCCAGCCTATGAACTCAGTTGTGGGGTGTTTCTGGCAAGTTCCCTGACTCAAAACAATCTCCTGGTAACTGTCATCGCTCCACTAACATGCCACGCCTGTTAATACTGAAAGCTTTTGGTCATTTTGCTAATTAAAACGTTAAAACGCTCATCTTAATCTCTTAGCACTACAGACCTTACTTTGAGATTGGCAGCATATTGGCCGTTCACCACATTTCCTATGAGGGGAGAGCTCTGACCGCATGGAGCAAGATCAGTCTTTTCCCCGCTTTTCTGAGCACTAACTGCCCTTCGTTTCTTTAAAGCAGAGTGGTTCTTCCTCCTCAGCCCTGGTGTGACTCTCTGCAGGTTAAACCAAAGCTAGTGTGTGGCCCTCACAAAGGCGTGCTCTCTCCAACATGCGTACATGCGAAAGGGACCCTGATTGCTCACTGGGTGATCTTTTCTGTCTATAGAAAAAAATACGGATTTAACCAAAATTACCTCCCAGGGACATGCTCCTAACAGAGGGTGTTCATGCATATTTATAGAGTAAGTGATTTGCCATTATATAAACACTTCCCACTGTCTATTCTGTTCTAAGCACCATGTCAGGCCCCGGAGATGTTCCAGTGAGAATCCAGGGGAACTGCACTGAAGGAGCCTCTAGTTCATCACAAGAATAGACTGTCAATCAAGTACTTCTTGGCTGAATGAGGGAGGGCTTCAGAGAGGAGACCAATGTGTGAGCAGAGGCTCAGGACAAGACCCAGTTACTCAGAGGGTAAGGGGTAGAGGTGCCAGGTGGGGAGAGGAGCAGGCGCGGAGGTTTGGGGCAGAGACATCACATTGAGCCTTAAACATGTAAACATCACTGAAGAATGGACACCTTTTACGTGCTGTGAGTATGGCACTTTGTAAGTGATTGGCCGCAGGTCACGTTGTTGTCCAAACCAGAGTGGGGGTTATATGCCAGTGTTATAGGTGGGTCCCCTCTGCGTCCCTACCAGTTCCTGGGGGAAGTGGAGCTTTCGGGTGCCGTGGGAACAAGGATTTCCCGAGGTCCCCCTTGGAGGAGGAGGGATCATGGAAAGCTTGTTTCCCCTCCAAGATCTCATCTCTCTGGAAAAGGTCCTATCTTGTTGTCAGCAGACCAGAATGAAAGCCACTGCCCAGGGTTTTCACTTCCCATCCCAGTGCAGTCCAGGCCAGCATCTGGCTAACTTAGCTGGTGTTCCCAGCTGCAGTCCATTGTCTGTGGGGTCCACATGGCCACATGGCAGGGGTGAGTGTGGGTCACGGAGCTGTGAGAAACAGGAACACAACAGACAAGCAAGTGAGAGTGAGAACGCTTGTCTCAGGGTTACACTAGGGGCTTAACCATTTGTACCTTCCAGATTCCAGGTGCGTGCAGTGACTCTGCCCCCTAGCCAAAGGTCTTTGTTCCTCAGGTTAGACTGACAGGCAAGCACCTTCCCTATGTCACTTCAATGTACATGTGCCCACCGTCCCTTTTGTCCAGTCTCTGCCCCTGTGGTCTGCAGGGAATGGACCATGGCTCCCTGGGGAGTGTGACATTACAGCTTCCTGGTGAAGCTGCCCAGATGGCCAGGCTCAGCATGCCCGGCCTCCACTTCCCTCTCTTCTCTTTGCTGACGAGCTGGCTGTGATGGTAACACCAGGATTTCTGCACCCAGTGGACTGTTGAGCTATACAAATTCCAGAGGTGCAAGGTCATAGACGGTACACATAGCAACCCATCTGTGGCATTCGAAGGCAGACAGGATCTTGCAGCGCTAAACCAGCTTTAATTTTAGAGCATGAGGGACAGACTTCTTTTGCACCCTAGGCAAAAGGGAAGAAAAGCTTTTTGCAGTGCAGGTATTTTCTTGATGTGTGAATTAAAATGGGATGCTAATTAATACTACTGGGTCACAGGATTAAATATAAAATTCATGCTGCCAGTTATAATACATCTGCAGAGAGCAGCGAGATTAACCTCATGTTTATAGGGGGAAAACATGTCTTTGAGACTCAAAATATAAAGGACTCATTAAACTGCGGGAGGGCTCACAGGAGTGACAATATCCTTAAAACATATGGGCCGCCGCGGTAAAGGCGATAAGGGACATCGCCGGTCTAATGGAGCCGTGTGACTGTGCCGGGTGGCTTCTCCAAAAGACTGGGTGAGGCTGAGAAGCCTCGTGGGCACCTCTGCTTCGGTGTCAACATGGGCAGCCCTCTGATGGCTGCCAGTGCTGGGGAACGGATGGGGAGCAGTGCTAACCGGGCAGTTGCTCTCTCAGTAACACTCATTGTTGGGACTGAAGGAATTTCTGGAGAATTATTGACACTCAGGCTCCGCTGTTAATTAAAACTGCCATTCTCTTTCGAGATGTGTTTTCAAGATGAGAAAATCTCCATGTTTTTCTTCTTTTTTTTTTTTTTTTTTTTTTTTTAATATATTTTTTTTATTGATTTTTCACAGAGAGAAAGGGAGAGGGATAGAGAGCTAGAAACATCGATGAGAGAGATACATCGACCAGCTGCCTCCTGCACACCCCCCACCGGGGATGCGCCCGCAACCAATGTACATGCCCTTGACCGGAATCGAACCTGGGACCTTTCAGTCCGCAGACCGACGCTCTATCCACTGAGCCAAACCGGTTTCGGCGATGTTTTTCTTCTTGATGGTTCACAATAATAATTAATGCATAATGAGGAAGCTTATCTTAGTTTGACAACATGTTCTGGAGAAACAAACTTGAAAACAACTTCAAAATAATCATCTGCGGATGTATTGCAACACAATTATAGGTACAGAAATGAGATCAGGCATTGTAGGGATGGAAATATATGTAAAAGTGTTTGATTGTCCTATAAAATGGAGATTCTCATATTGAGAAAAAGTCTATCTAGCTGTGTGTGGTTTATAATAGACAACATTATCACATATCTTGAGAAAATATTTAAAATAGAAGTATTAATGTTAGAGAAAGTAAAAATTAACCCTTTGCCCTCGCTTGCTTTTTTCTCAATTCCTTTATTCTACTCGAGATTTAATTTTTTAAATACCCCAGATTTTACAAAGTGCGGCAGTAGAACAAAAAACTGGAGTTTCTTTACAGACAAACTTATTTATTTGGATTTTTTTATATTTCAAATTATTGATACATTCAATACAATTCGACATACGAGCTGCTACCGATGCTAACCGTGTCGAGTCACGCTCGACATCCGAGTGCAAAAGGTTAAAGAATAACATTTAATAAGACAGTTGTATTTTACATCAGTAACTATAATTTCCCAAAAGATTCACACATCATCATTGATCACTATTTACAAAACAACACAACACAAAATATATAAAGCAATGATCCTATCTAATAAAAGAGTAATATGCAAATTGACCATCACTCCAACACACAAGATGGCTGCCCCCTTTGTGGACACAAGATGGCCACCACAAGATGGCCAGCATGGGAGGGCAGTTGGGAGGGACCAGGCCTGCAAGGGAGGGCAGTTGGGGGCAATCAAGCCTGCAGGGGAGGGCAGTTAGGGGTGACCAGGCCAGCAGAGGAGGGAAGTTGGGGGCAACTGGACCTGCAGGGAAGGACAGTTGGGGGGGACCCAGGACTATAGGGGAGAGCAGTTGGGGGGGACCAGGCTGGCAGGGGAGGGCAGTGAGGGGGGACCAGGCCTGCAGGGGAGGGCAGTTAGGGGCAATCAGGCTGGCAGGGGAGCAGTTAGGCATTAATCAGGCTGTCAGGGAAGTGGTTAGGGGTGACCAGGCTGGCAGGCAGAAGTGGTTAGGGGCAATCAGGAAGGCAGGCAGGGGAGCAGTTGGGAGTCAGTAGTCCTGGATTGTGAGAGGGATGTCTGATTGCCCGTTTAGGTACCGGGATCGGGCCTAAACGGGCAGTTGGACATCCCTCGAGGGGTCCCAGATTGGAGAGGGTGCAGGCTGGGCTGAGGGACACACACCCCCGTGCATGAATTTCGTGCACCGGGCCTCTAGTTGGGAATAATATGAAAAAAGTGGTCATCTCTTTATTGGGCGAGTAGAAAACATCTCTCAGAATTGGACTAATTCAATGAACTAAAAAAATGATTCATTTTGGAGGGAGATATAAAAACATGTAAGCTTGTCGCTGACATGATGACGTCACCAAGTGCGGAGTGGAGAGAGATGCTCAGTCGTGCATCATTATGTAGCCCTTCTACTGCACATGCACCACTACTTAATAGTAAAATATAGTGAAGTCATTAAAATGATAGTTTTGCATAATTATTACTTTTGTTTTAAGCCTAATTTATTGAATTGTAACTTTATGAAGTTTAATGTTTTTATAATATCAGCGTTTAATGTTTGGCTTGCAACATTTCCGACAGTTCAACAATGTGAGCCAGGAGGAGCTGGCTCCAGAAACCACGCCTCCCTCTCCCAGAGACTTACTCGGGGGCTCTGTCACCAGGTTGGGAAATCTTTGGGGCCTCCAATAATGAGACCATTCAAACTACTTTTCTATTTCTCAGCAAGATCCAAGAACTTATCCCTCCCAGGTGAGTGTTCCATGGGAGCCAAGCAAAGGGGGTTTCAGTCAGAAACACGAAATCGTAGCATCGTATTTTATGCAAGCCACAAAGTGGCCAGCCTCCAGGACTCATCTCTTCATCTTTTTTAGGATTAGAGCTGAGACACAAAACATTGGTCAGAGCGATGTGTAGCAATGCATTTATTTGAACTGAAAGATGAAATTGAACTCTTATGATAAAAAGAGCTTAAATAAACTTAAGAATGTCAGTATTCCCCAAATCAATCTAGTCAATGATTGATCTAGTAATACGAGCAATATTTTCAAAATGAAAGTCGAGAAGGTATTTCTCGCATTTATCTGAAAGAGAAAAAAATTTTCACCAGGAAGGTTTGAAAAGTGAGGACAAGGTTAGAGTTTGGAAAAATCAAGTGGGATGCTATATATGCAGTGTCTTGCACAGAGATTGCTTAATAAATATTAACTATTCTATAGATCAGATAGGAAATGGATACAAAGAATATGTATGCTATATATGCAAGGAGTAAAGTGTCAGAGTACAGTGAACACACACAAATAACTCTGAGAGGAACATTACTGTCCATTTGAAGTTGTGGATTGTCCCCTCCTGCTCCATCCTTTTCCCTTCCTGTTTAGAGGTAGCCACTGTGCCATTTTTCCTCTTGGCTAACTCTTAGCTCTATTAAAAACTAGAGACCTGATGCACGAATATTTGTGCAAGAATGGGCCTTCCTTCCCTGGCTGCCAGCATCGCCTTCGCTCCGGCCGGAGCCGCCTTTTCGCTCTAGCCCGGAGCCGCCTTTCCACCTTCCCACACTGCCCAGAGGCCTGGAGCAGCTAGGGCAGTGCGGAATGCCTGCGTCATCACCATGGTGATGATGCAAGCGTCCCACCCCGACCCTGGCTGCTAAGCACCTGCATATGCAAATTAACCCACCATCTTTGTGGGGTTAATTTGCATACTTCTGATTGGCTGTGGGTGTTGCGAATGCACGGTCAATTTGCATCTTACTCTTTTGTTTGTGTAGATTAGTTCCACATATATTTGTATTGCTAGTCATGTATTGGGCACTACGGGATGACTTTGAACTCTATTTAAATGACATCATACTTACGTGTTTTTCTGCAATGTGCTTTTTTTCTCCATAAGGATTTTCTAGATTTAGTCACATGTTTGCCTATAATTCATTCATGTTCACCATTATTATTTCATTGAAAAATGTTCAAGAATTTATTTATTCCTTTTTTAATTCATGTTCAACAGTAATTTCCAGTTTTTTATTCTTGCTGCCAGCATACCTATGAACATTTATACCATCCACTGGTGCTCATTTACAAAATGTTTTCTCTTTTATCAGCATAGGAGTTTAATTGCAGGGCCACACTATACACATGTCTTCACGTGTATAAAATAATGCTAACCAATGTAGTTTTCCGAATGTTTGCATAGGTTTAATCCTTCACCAGATTTGCAAAAGTGTACTGTGTTTAAATCTTTGTGCACCTTTACTGACTCACAGTCAGATGATTCTTATTTATTCCAAACTGGTGCATATGCATCGATTTCTCATTTTGTTCCTGGTTTATATTTTTTCTGGTTATAGTACTAATGTGTCTGAGCATCTTTTCATACCTTTGTGGCCTTAGTTTCTTCTTCTGTAAATGAAAACGTTTTCAGTTTTCTGTTTGACTGAAAATGTCTCATTTTTTGCACTTGTATGTAAAAGACTGTTTTTCCAGCTATTGAATTCTTGGTTGATAATAATTTTCCTTTAGGATCTGTCTTTTGTTGTTGTTGTGAAGCCAGCAGTCAGTCTAATTGCTGCTCCTTGAAAGCTCATCTCTCCTTTTCTCTCAGAAAGAGATTATTTAGTTCTTTTGTGTCTAGTTGTGAGTTACTTTTCACTTAAAGTTTTGGGGATTCCTTTGGCTTCTTGAATCTGAGTGTCTTGCATCATTTCTGGAAATTATTCAGTCACTACCTTTTCAAATATAAACTTTCCTCTACTTTTGGAAATTTGATTAGACATATTATTCCCTATCACTCCACCCCTTATGTCTCTACAGCTTAAGATCTCTATTTTTCAGCTCCTTTTTCCTTTCTGCATGTGCTAAATTCTGGATAATATCTACTGAGTTATCTGAAGAGTTCATTGCTGTCTTCTTTAAGTGGGTCTAATCTATTGTTAATTTTGTCTAAAATTTTTGGTACTTCTTTATAAATTTTGAAATTGAGTATTTCCTAAAGTAAAACTAACCTTGCTCTCCTGAGAGAAATCCAATTTGGTTATGAATTCTTAATTCTATTTATTCTTAAATTTGATTTGCTAATATTTTGCTTTCAGCTTTACATCAATGTTTATAGTGAGATTGCATTGTAATGTTTCTTTTACCCACTCTCTTTGAAAGTTTGTTTATGGCCCGGCCAACATGACTCAGTAGTTGAGCATCGACCTATGAACCAGGAGGTCACAGTTCCATTCCAGGTCAGGGCACGTGCCCAGTTTGTGGGCTCGATCCCCAGTGGAGGGCGTGCAGGAGGCAGCCTATCAATGATTCTCTCTTATCATTGATGTTTCTATATCTCTCTCCCTCTCCCTTCCTCTCTGAAGTCAATAAAAAATATATTAAAAAAATAAAGTTTGTCTATGAATGGCACGCCAGACAGGGTTTTTCAGCCTCAGCACTGTTGATCGTTTGTCCCAGACAATCCTTTTTTCGGGGCTGTCCTGTAGACTGTAGATGTTTAGCAGTGTCTTTGGCTTCTCCCCACTAAATGTCAATCGCTCCTTCCCCCACACCCCAAAGTGTCTCCATACAAGCAAACGGCCCCTGGGGAGAAATCTGTCCCAAGTGAGAACCACTGAGCATCGGGATGATGAGAAAGCATCAGGCCACTTTACAAAATGTGTGGGCTATCCTCTTTAAAGCTGTCCATGTAGGAAAGACAGGGAACAGCTGTGGCACTGTGTCTGCTTGCAGGTAAATAACATGCTGTGCATTTCCCTGTGGTCTGACAGACACCAGCACAGGTGAAGTAGGGAGTCCACATGGGAGTAATGAAGTCAGTGGTGAAGGTACAACTGTGGAAGTTCCCACTTGACCCAGCCTTATAGGAAGCTGATAATGTTTGTTTAAAGAGCAACCCTTAGCATTTTTCTTAAATGTTACTCCTACTTTATTTGCCATGCTCTTTAGAAGATACTCAAAGATAACAGCATGGAAATCCTTGACTAGGCAATAATAACTGAGGGCTCACGTGCCAATCACCATGCTAGGCATTTATAATGTACACATAATTCTGATGATAGGCACATCAATTAGGTTCTATTTCAATCCCAGGTTACTGATGAGGAAATGGAGTCTGAGCAAGATATATTATTGCTCAATGTCACTATCTAGTAATTATGAGAAACTATATGTTCGGTTGATTCTAAAATTTAAGTATTATCTACCAGGTAATTTTCCAATACTATTTATAGGACAGAATTGAATCACTTTAAGGTAGTAAAAACAAAATTGAGGTAAAATTTATTATGGCCTTTTAGCAGAGGCATTTTCCAGTAAGTCTATTAAAATTGGCTCCTTAAAACATTTTCCTAAAATTCCTTGATTCATATTTAATTTATGCCCAAAGTCATGAGATCTATTAACTATCCATCATTCAAATTATATAAAATTTATTTAAACAAAATCTTGATTTCTTGTATTCCTTCGCAAATGGAAGCAAGGAGACTTGGTACGTCAGTAAGACACTTGCATTCGTGTCTCAGCTGTAAGCTATATTGATGGGTGGCATGTGGTCTTTAATACATAAAGCCACAGAATATAACTTTGTAAGTGATGTTGGAAATATTTAAGAAAAAATAATTGGACAATAATATTTTCTATTTCACACCATTATAAGGTCAATTGAAAATAATATATTGGAGAGCTTGCAAATGAAACAACCCAGAATTTTAGCTTTCTCTCACAATAGCTTGTCTTTTTTGAGATTTTTCTAGGACTTTAATGTTACCACCCTTCCTTTCGCTGAATTGTCAGAGTATGCGTATTTTTAATCGTTCCTTAAAATAATCTAACCAGCATGCACACAATTGATTAGTGTCATTGGAATCTATTTCATACAACAGTGATTGCACTACTTAAAAATAGGTATTTAATACTTGGCTCTTGGAGTGCCATTAAGCAATTATATGCCAATATTATATAAATATCTGATATTCTATTTTTCTACGTTATAGTATATTTTCTGTAATAACTGTCTGATTAATCTATTTCAAGCTATTTATATTGAATTATTTCTGATGAATTGTGCCATCCATTTAACAAAATTTACAAAAACTTTCCTATACCTACATATGGAGGTTCATGCTTCCCTAGAATAACTAACACAGTGAAAATTTTAGCAGTACAGTAAGACCCACCAGGCCACCACCTGTCCTGCCTTGGGCTGTAGTTAGAATGACAGATGGGGCCAGGTTACCACACCTGTCTCATCCTTGGGCTATAGTTAGAATGACAGATGTCACCCACTTTCACCCTAGACTATGCATTCATCTCTCTCTGACTGCTTCTTTGTAGGGTCACCAGGTGCATAATTTAGCCTTAGTACAGACTAAAAATAATTTAAATATAGTAAAAGAAACTACTTTTATTGTTAAAAAATATCTGTGAATATTGGAAAGATGCTCCAAAAAGGATATATTTTTTTTCTTTTTTAAAAAACGGATTATATTATCTTCCTTTATCACTAGCTAATACTCATTCCCAACTTTGTTTGTAATAGAAATATAATTTACGGGTAAGAATAACTGCACCATTTAAATTATAAAATGCAACAATGTTTTGCTAACTGTGATGCTACCTATGGAAGTGGAATCCATCATGCTCCACATCTCATTATGCCTTGTGTTGGAGTCTGAGGACGTAGCATTGGTAATGTGAATAATAGGTTATTGTGAATTACTTTCCACTAATGTACCCTACCCCTTTTCTGTAGACATAATGGGAGGAAATTGAGTTGGAATATTCCCCTTTTTTCCTTTTTATACCATGGCTCTTGATTTTTTTTAATGAAGTTGTAATTGAAACTAAAGCAGGCTAAATATAACTCAATAAACATAGAACATACAGACTATAAGTTCCAGAAACCTGGGTAATGTGTGTAAACCCTCCATCTGCATTCAACATATGAACTTTAGCCAAACGCAATCTGCTGGACCTGGCATTTCAATTCACTTGTGAATTGTTATTAATATTTGTTCAGTCTGTTGGCTCATACTGGTTACCAGTTAAGGACTGGGAAGTCAGGAAGGCCTGAACACTCAATGGCTGTAACCTCATCTCTCACATGCTCTTTGCCGTGCAACTATTATTAGCCTATTGTCTCACAGAATTCATCAGTAATTATAATTGAAGTTAAATTAAATCTGTTATTTTATTTAGTTATTTAAGTTTAATGCCTTAAAATTTTTGAAAGCAGGCCTTATCAAAGTTGACGAAAAAAAAACCAGCCTGGCAGGTGTTGCTCAGTGTTGAATGTCAACCTATGAACCAGGAGGTCATGGTTCAATTCCAGGTTAGGGCACACACCCAGGTTGTGGGCTCGATCCCCGGTGGGGGGTGTACAGGAGGCAGAAGATCAATGGTCCTTTCTCATCATTGATGTTTCTATCTTTCTCTCCCTCTCCCTTCCTCTCTGAAATCAATAAAAATATATATATTTTTTAAAAACAAAAAGTAGTCATATATTTTTCGTATTTGAGGCAATCAACTTTCAATTGCATGGAGTGAACTCTTCAGCTAACATTTTCAACCATCAGAGAAAATGAACTTGGTGCGTCCATACATCATTTCTGACCGTGTGAGCCACTATGTAAATCCACACTCCCCATCCCCCACATGTTGCATAGACTCCATTCATTGATTTCTTATATATTTACACAAACATAACGGGTGAAATTTTTGAATCATGGGATATAGCTTCAAAAATATAGATAAACAGTTTTAGGCTATTTGACAACATATCCCAGTAAAGCCAGTTGTCTATAGGATGCCACTAAAATTCTAAAGGTACGGATTGTGTCTTTTCTGTATTTTTCTCACCCATGTTTTCTCTAATGTTTATACAGTAGCATCCCATCTGATTATCTGCACATGGGCACTCAGGTACTTGATGTTCTTACTGTCTAATTGTCATAAATGTTTACTACTAGGAAAAGGGCTATTTTTGTGTGTGAATTGTTTGGTCCTATAGCATTTACAACTGCAGTGATAAGCCATAGGCTAAGTTGCAGGCGGAATGCCTAAAAAACTTCAGCTGTTTCTACCATCAGTTCCAACCACTAAGGTCAAAACAATCATGCGAGACCCTGGACTGCTGGCTAATGTGGACAAAATCACTAGTTTGGTGATGCAGTTACCTTACAGGTTAGGTCTCTAGGTCACAGTTCTAACCTAGCTCTTCTCTTAACTATTTAGCCTTAAAATGTCTCACGAAGTACACAGAATTTTATAAATCAAACAGTATGGCTTGCTTTAACCTGGAAATTAAAACAGAAAACATAGACACTGAAGACATCAACAGAGCCCAAGGAAGTACTCAGGACTCACTCCTAGGGCTGTGCTCTCCAGAAGCCAGGGAGTACTTCGCATGGTGCTCCCTACCCCTAGCCAGCGGGTCCAGGCAAGGCCCCGGACCTGAGGCCGGGCCCGAGTGCTGCAGAGAGCTGTGGGAGCAGCGGGGACTTGGGGAACGTCCAAATGCACGCATGTGTTGTATTGGGAGGGATACCCTACGTCACACAGCTGGTGAGGGGCTTCCTAGAGTCCCAGCTGTGCTGTGTGGTGCTGCACGAATGAGCAAATCAGACTTCCACCAGGATTTGTAGGCGCTCTCTCCAGCAGTAAGGAAACAGAGTCTAAACTAACAGCATAGGAATTTTCATCAAAAGGATGTTGCATACCCCGGCATGGCTCAGTGGTTGAGCGTCGACCTATGAACCAGGAGGTCATGGTTCCTTTCCCAGTCAGGGCATAAGCCCAGGTTGTGGGCTCCATCCCCAGTGTGGGGTGTGCGAGAGGCAGCCAATCCAGCTCATCGATCAATGATTTTCTGTCATCATTGATGTTTCTATCTCTCCTCTCCCTTCCTCTCTAAAATAAAAAAAATATATATAGTTTTCAAAAAGGATATTGAATAAAGGACTGTTCAGAAGGTGAATGAGCTGATAAACTGGGGGAAAATAGAGCTCTGCTGTATAAATTCCTACAAGCAGTAAAATAAATACCTCTTTATGTGCATTTCTAAATAATACCACTTATTACATTCTTTTAAATGCTTCACTGAAAGATCAAAATATAATCTTAGTTTTCTGTGATTCAAGGCATTACCTTGAAAGTCAAAATGCAATTTCTTAGGTCTATTTTAGGTTCTTACAATTTATTTAGTACTTTGATTGCTAAATGTTTGCTCTTTACATAATGCTATCTAGGTTAACTGCCAACTTGTGATTGATAAAATTACAGCTAATTTTTCATGACAGATGGTATGGTTATACAGGTGTGGGATCCATGAAGCATCAAACAATAAGTTAAAAATACCCGAAGATACCATTTTGTGCATCTGTGTTTTTAATGGGCAGTCTCCTCTGTTTTTAGAAGATCGGGCACTTGAATCAGATCAACATGTAATTCAATACAAATAACTTACTGAGTGACCTTGAGCAGATTAATGGTTAAGCATCTCTCCTCTCCACGTTGTAAGTGCAAATCTATAAAACCCTAGTAATTTTCATTGTATTCCCCTATTTGAAGAACAATAGGTGGTATGAATACTCACTGGTGTAGGATGGGCCAAATATACCCTCAAAGGAAGCTGTGTTGCCATGAAAACAATCCAGTTTATTAACACAAGATTGATATCATCTTAATTTGTTCAATACATTTTTCAAGTGATTCTTATTTTGTGAAACCATCCATCATCTTTAAACCATGGGACACTTAGTCGCGTCAAAAAAACCAGTTTCAAATCTACTTGCATTTTACCTGTAGCTTATAAGTCTCTAATGTTTAGAACTATTAATATAAAATAAAAAAACAAAAAAAAATTGTTGTTAAACAAAATATACAAATACATGAAAATGGTTTATTTTTAGTTTTTCTGTGTGTCAAGAAAGGCAGAAGTTTATAATGGTTAAAAACAGCATTTCTACTCCTATATCTAACTTTGAATCACAATCAGCCGTTAATTATTAGCAATGACAGTTCAGGCCAGTTTAACCACTCCTGTAGGAGTCTGTTATGAAAGGACAATGGCTTTCTTACAGGTAAAAACAAGGTGAGGTAATGGAGCCAAGCGATTAATGCAGAAAGCAGAATTTAGAATTTAGTATGTGCTCTGTAAATGATGCGATTAGCATTTCCTCTGCTTAGAATGTCAATAGAGTGCATAAAGATGCATACAAAAACAGCTTCTTCTTTAACAGGGAACACAAGTAAACGTCGCCTTGACTAATTTGGCATGTCCAAATAAGCATTATCTTAAGATGTCCCCAATTCTGAGCCTATTGGTATATTTTTGTTGTGAGTTATAAGGAGTTTGAGGCGGGCTACCCATTAGGAGCTGTTACTGAGGTTTTTTTGAGAGACAGTAAGCTTCTGGATAAGGAAGTGCACTTATGTGGTTAATTGCAAACGTTTTCAATTGGTTAGATTTTCTAACAGAATACTCTCCCAAGGAAATACACGGTGCTATTGTGAAGATGGAGACCATTACAAACCCCCACAGCGCCCCTCTGAAACCCTTTATAAACTGTACTGTAAGCTGGACAGCAACATGACTGTTTTAACTTGGAGATAATTTTTGTATCTCAGGAATGTGTTGAACATTACACTAAAATGAATTTCTCATTGTATGACATTACAGTCGAAGAATGGAAACGCTGAGTGCTTAGAAGTTCTCCCACATTTTAAGCACATGACAATACGGTTCATTTTAGAGGTTTAGCACTTGCTAATAACACGTGGTTCGAGGCAGAGGTAATACCCATTTATGGTAAGCATGTTTCTAAAACTCCTTTTTAAATATGTTTTTGTACTGAGACATTTTTTATATTTCAGGTAATGGATCTTTCTATCTTCTCTAAAGTTACCTTTTTAGAGTATGACACTTTCTTTTCCAAATAAATTGAAGTATAGATGAAATAAAGGAGAGACTTGGACAGATAATCTGAAATTACTGTGCATCAATGTGGATTTTTTTAAAATGAAGACTATTTTTTTGAGCAGTTTTAAGTTCACAGCAAAATTGAGAAGGTACAGAGATTTCCTTGCATACCCTCTCCGCCCACACATGTGTAGCCACACTCATTATCAACATCTGGGACCAGGGTGGTACATCTATATATGTAAAAGCAAAGCGACCAGAACAAAAGAACAACTGTAATGACCTGTTGCTATTATGCGCACTGCAGTGGGGGGCCCTGATTGGCACCCCCAACCGCCCCCTGTTGCCCCTCCCCCCAGCCAGCCATGGCCCCTCCCCCTGGCAGGCCCAGCCCTGGATAGCCCCCCACACTGATCCGCCCACAGTCCCCCCCCTCCTGTCGGCCCAGCCCCAATCAGCCCTCATCAGGGAGGGCTGGCTGGACCTCACCTGTGCACAGATTCATGCACCGGGCCTCTAGTATTTTATAAATGTTTATTAAAATAAACTAGACAGGATAAATTATAGTACAGTGTAAATCCCTATTTTAAAATACTTCACTGAATGAGTAATGTAGCTCTCTTTGGAGGAAACAGAAGAATATTAGAATGTTTGCAATATATGGAGCTTGAAAAATTTCTTTGGATTTGAAAAAAATATTGTTTTCTGAATACTAATTAGAGAATATAAATGTTAAATACATGTTTTTTTAAGCTGGGGAAGATCTCCAATAAGTGGATATTTGAATTATACTGAACTAAACACATTGAAAAGCTGTGGCCGTAAAAGAGTAAGAAATCGCAATATAAAGCTCAGGTCTGTTTGGGCAGCATATGAAGGTTCCTGTAAAATATGACTGATTAACAAAATTACCATTTATTTCATTAAAAAATGGCACTATGTACATAAAGAATCCAGCCCTGAAGAATCAAACTGATTTGATAATATAATATTTTGGCTCAATTAAATAATTCCACCTGCCCTGACCTATATACCAATATGCCTGTCATGAATTTGGAGTTTATTATTCAGGAAATGTTCATAGACACAAAGTTTAATTTAACAGGTATACAAAAAAGCCTATTTCCAACCATTTAGGAAAAATAGGTAATGCCTGTTCACCTTTTAAATTTATATAAAATGAACTAAGAAAGGCCCTTCTGATAACTTACCAATCATACTTTGCCACTTGGTCTTTAAAATGCGTTCAGACATTTTTTCGTATTCCTTTACAGCGTTATCAGCACGCCAGCATCAGTCCCAGTGTACTCACTCCTCCCCAGGTGATGGAGCGTACATATGAAAACTCTCTTAGATGAAGCACCAGTCCCATTCCTTTTCTGAACTGGCCGTTCACGACATCCTTTGTTTTATTCTTTTTGTTCGTCTTCATCCTACCTTCCTCTTCACCGTGTTTATGCTCTCTCTGCTGACACCGGTGCGGGCCGCTTTTCTCTGTCCTTGCTGTTCCTTGCAGGCTTGTATTTATAGATCAGTCCTTCCTGCTGCCGTTTACATGAGGATGGTGAGAACAGATGTGGCCCGGCTTTCGTTTCCATCCTTCTCTAACGTCTAGGGTGCATTTGTGTAGGGAAATGCTCATTTCCCCCTCCAACTGCTCAAACCAATGACAGCGATTATTAGCCGAAAGGAATTTCTATTCTTGTAAATTATAATTTTATCTAATTAGTGACATTGCATAACATGATAAATTATGAACTTAGAAAATCATTGTTTGGTAAATGAGTGCTTGTCAGTTGCTCTGGTGGCAAATAACTCTCGGAGCATCTGAAGAAGGCTGAGGGGCAGTCGGCAGCACCCCTGACTTCGCGGTGACCCTGCCCACCCAGGGTGAGGTCTGGCTTAGGGGTTGAAAATACTTTTATTCTGGGGAAAACGTGCCTGTTTTGGAAGCTGCTGAAAATCAGAAGAGAGTAGCCATTGTTTTCAATTTATAGGAGTAAGAGTTACATCTGGCATGTGCACTTCATAACTAATTGTGGTAAGACATTCGTTTCTCTGTGCTGGTCAGTGTTTAGAGGTCCAGAAGGCACCCAATGCTAGAGGAGCCTGCTTGGACATGAACCGACTGGGTGTGAGGGATCGAATATCACCTCCTCCTCCTCAGGAAGGCCTGTCCTTTGTATTGCTGTCACTGCCCACGTGGGGCATGTTGGTCAACATCTGTGCTGTCCAGGGGGTCCTCCTGGTTGAGTTACCCACAGCGTCTTATTCAGAGGGATGAGCCTAGGGCCTAGGCTAGTCTTTGGTGAAGAATTTCTATTAACTGTACCTGATCTGAGCCAATGGGATCCCATTTATAAAACAGCCTAGTCCAATTACTCTGCACTCTAAATTCTGTTCTCTAAAACAATAATGAATAATTCCCATCTCTAAGGCAAACAGGAGGCATCCTTCCATAATTTCAACTTGAAATTTTAGATGGATTGGCCTGTTGGGAACAGGAGTATAATTTCAGATAGAAGTAGGTACACAATTAGAATGAGACTGAGAATAGTGGATTTTATAACTGCCCGAGGTGTCCAGGGCTTTCTGCCCCTCATGTATCTTTGCGATCATATCATTTTTCTCACTCTACATGACATGGTTCTCATATCTATGAAACCAAATCATCACACAGAACATGCCATGAGCAATGATTACGTGATGAGCACTGAAGGGATCTGAACAGACTTTCTCACGTGGTGTCCTGGGCTGAGAGATAAATGCCTGTTCACAGATGCTGGTCTGCTCTGTACTAGTTTATATAATTACTAGAGGCGCAGTGCATGCAATTCGTGCACCTCCGCCCGGCCTGCACCCTCTTGCATTCCGGGAGCCCTTGCGGGATGTCTGACGGCCATGGAGGTGGGAGAGGCCCCCGCCACCGCGGCTAAGCTTGCCAGCCATGAGCTGGGCTTCTGGCTGAGCAGTGCTCCCCCTGTGGGAGTGCACTGACCACCAGGGGGCAGCTCCTGCATTGAGCTGGTGATCAGTGCATGTCATAACGACCGGTTGTTCCGCCGTTCGGTCGATTTGCATATTAGCCTTTTATTATATAGGATTACCCACAGGGCTCTCCTTTCCTCACTGGCATATGTTACTCAGATGTTTCTCCAGCTTTTGACATGTATTTCCACTGGGACTGGTCAGCTGAGGCAGCAGTTCTGAGTCACATCACCTATGTGGACGAGGGCAAGGCAATTCCTTCAATTTTTCTCAGCTGGTTTCCTCCTCTATAAAGTGGGAGCCATGCCATCTCACATGGAGTAGCTTAGGATTAGAGATAACATCTGCAACAACTTCACTCCCTTCATAGGGCAGTGACATACACGAGCAACAAAAAACATGCAGATGGGGAACTTGAAAGAAAATGTATGATCTTAGGACATCAGTGATAATAAGGTTAGCGTATTTACTTCTTCGAAATTTACCATTCAGCCACCTTTCCTCAAATGTTCTTGTATTCAGTAGCAATGGCTGAATAATAAACGATAGAAATCTCAGTGGTATACAAAATGACGTTTTTATTTTTCACTCCTAGGTCTCCGGTCAGCTAACGTTCGGCCAATGTGGGCTGGGCTTGCTGGCTTGGCATTGGGCTATGGAGTAGTTTTAGGTTTTCTCTTAAAGTCTCTAAAACCTGGGCCCCAATCTTTCTAAAACAAGTTGCATGGTCCATCCCCAAATCAAGGAGCACGGGAATGTGTAAGGGGTGTGTGGGCGAAGTAAGTATTCTCTTACCAGTGATGTCGTCTACTACATTTGTAGACGTCTACTACATTGTCATCTAATGGAGGAAAGAATCCAGAAGACCTATAGTATATTATTTTAAAATACACAAAAACTAAATAAATATGTATTTTATTTGTATACCAGGTACACTGAGCAGTTAATAAAATAGTTTTTAACTCCAATTATAAACATCAGTGAGGATAACATTCAGTAAGTAGGGAAAATGATGAAAAAATTTAGTGTATATGATTATCCCCAGTTCAAGTTCTGTTTTGGCCCTGCAGTTAGAGGGGTTGCAATAAGACATTCCCCCCACCTTATTTAGGGTGCAGGCCAGGCTGAAGGACATCCCCTTCCTGCCCCCACTGAGTGCATGAATTTTCATGCACTGGGCCTCATATGCAATTAAATACAAATATACATATAGTATGACATTATTACTTTATAGTATGAATTATTACTTTATTAAAATACAGTATTTCAAAATCAGGGAGAATATTTTTGTAGAAAAAAGAAAAGAACAGATAAAGTTGTTCATATATTCAATTTTTTACTTATTAGTTTGGAAGACTGGGTATGATTAAAATGGGAGATATTCTTAAAATAGCTTATTATTTTATCCCATTGAATATCAGAGTACCCCTTTGTAATGTCCTCTATTCTTTTCTGAAAATAAATACTATCTTTGAATTCATGGTTATGTTTGGGAGATAAATATTTTTTCAACCTCTCTGTTGTTATTAAAAAGAAATAAGTATCTAAGCATCTTCAAAAGTCTTTTTCTATTCATTAAAATGAAGAACTGTGACAAGGATCTGGCCTGCATCAAGAATCTGTAACTCCAATTCAGAAAATCATAAACACTTTATATTACTCGCCATTTGACTAAAGCTTCAGAACAGATAACGAAAAATCGTGCTTTTAGAGATAAAAGGAAATCAGTCACACATAGAATATTGTTCATTTCTTACTATCTGTCTTTGTTGTGATTTATCTCTTATCATTTCAGCAATGAAATAAAAATATATTACGAAACTGGCTTTTTAAAGAATTTTCTCAGAAACTCACACACATTGACAGCAAGGTACTTGAAGTGAGTTAGTTATTACACATTCTTGAAAGAAGTTTTTCACCAAGATAAATAAAAAACGTTAAATACCAATCAAAGCAATGTTATTACATGATGTTTATTCACTATTAACTATTAATTTATATATACTCATGCTTACATTATATATGCATGGTGTGCATGCATATAATTTTAATACATGTTATCAAAAACAAAGCTCAAAATAAAATTGTCAACTTGTTTGAATGAAATAGTACCTTAATAAGGTATTATCATGATACTTTATCAAGATACATACAGCACATCTATTTTTTAGCAAATTTATTTTCTGAAACAGTATAGGTTCAAACTTGGTCTAATAGAAATTTAATATATTATAAAGATGATGCCAGAAATTATGATTGATGGCAAAAATGGCATAACTTTGGAAGAATCATTGAAATAATTGCAGCGTCACTTATCATCTCTCATAATTTATCAATTTATAAATAAAAACAGTTTGGATACAGGATTGTGAATAGACTGAAAGATTATCTGTCCCCATTCAGACCCTTGTAGTGTTTTAACTTTATTCATAGCGCTTACACTCTGGAATTATTTGTTTGCTTATTTATGTGCTGGTTTTCTTTCCCAGTCATGTCTGTACTCCTAACATATGGTTGATACTCAAGAAATATCTAAGAATTCCCAAAGCTGAAGTTTGTCAAATTGTGCTGTGTCCATGGATTTTCATTAACGTCAGTTTCGGAGGGACACCCGGTCTGCATTGTCTTTGCAACCTTCAGAGTATCCACAGCGCCATCCAAGACTTCTTTCTGTAGAGTCTTTCTTCTTATAGAAGCTCTCCTCCTCACTCCGTCCCCGGAAGCTAAATGTTGCTTGACATTTCTGCCTGGGAGGTTGACTTGTGCATCTACCCACTCATTATGTGGTGGATCCTGACACTCTTCTAATCTATTCACTCTGTCTTCCTAAATTATCTCCTTCACACTTATTACAGAATAAGAAAGACTCTGCTTCTTTTAAGAGGCTAAATGGCCCTAGCCCAGTGGTCAGCAAACCGCGGCTAGCGAGCCACATGCGGCTCTTTGGCCCCTTGAGTGGGGCTCTTCCACAAAATACCACGTGCAGGCGCGCAGGTACAGTGCGATTGAAACTTTGTGGCCCATGCGCAGAAGTCGGTTTTTGGCCTGGGCGAGTCTATTTTGAAGAAGTGGCGTTAGAACACTCAAGGGGCCAAAGAGCTGCATGTGGCTCGCGAGCCGCAGTTTGCCGACCACTGTCCTAGCCAGTTTGGCTCAGTGGAGAGAGTGTGGGCCTGTGGACTGAAGGGTCCCGGGTTTGATTCCAGTCAAGGGCATGTACCTAGGTTGCAGGCTGGATCCCTGGCCACATTTAGGGCATGTGTGGGAGGCAACCAATTGATGTGTCCTCCTCACATTGATATTCTCTCTCTGTGTCTCTCCCTCTCCCTTCCACTCTCTATAAAAATCAGTGGAAAAATATCCTCAGGTGAGGATTAACAACAAAAAAATTTAAAAAGAGGCTAACCCTAGCAGGTTTTACTCAGTGGATAGAGCCTCGGCCTGCAGACCAAATGGTCCTAGGTTCGGTTCTGGTCAAGGGCAGGTACCTCATTGCCGGCTCCTCCCAGGCCCGGACCCTGGTCAGGGCTCTTGCAGGAGGCAACCAATCGATGTGTTTCTTTCACATTGATGTTTTCCTCTGTCTTTCCCTCTCTCTTCTACTCTCTCTAAAAATCAATGGAAGAACATCCTCTGGTGAGGATTAACAAAAAATAAAATAAAATAAAATAAAATAAAATGAAATAAAAAAGAAGCTAACTGTACCACCAGTCTCAGTTGTCTCTTTCTCCTTTCTGTGGCCTTGCTTTGTCAGTCTTTCTTCCTCTTGCATTTTCAATCTCTCCATCTCATTGACTGTTTCTCCTGCCCAATATTTAGATACTAGAGGCCCGGTGCATGAAAATTCATGCACTTGGGGGGTCCCTCAGTCCAGCCTGTGCCCTCTCGCAGACCAGGAGCCCTTGGGGGATGTCTGACTGATGGCTCAGGCCCAGGAGCGGGCCTAAGCCACAGTCTGGCCTCCCTCTGTGGGAGGCGACCTGTGGGCCAATTGGTGGACAGCGCTGGCCAGCAAGTGCCCAGGCCCGCCCCAAGGCAAGCAGTTGGCACCACCCCCTAGTGCCCCACCGCTGCCCTCGCTGGTGACCTCCCTATGCAGGAGGCGACCAGCAGGGCGATCAGGTAGAACAGTGCCAGCTGGTGAGCGGCTGGCCCCACCCCCCGATTGCTCCCCTGCCACGGCTAGTTGCTGCGGCCCCCTGTTCATCATCCCCTCCCTCTGCCCTCTGGCACCCACGTGGGCTGGTCTGGCACCACCCACTCGCCGGCCCTGCCCCAAGTCGACTGGTCATTCCACCGTTTGGTTGATTTGCATATTAGGCTTTTATTATATAGGATTGATACTTTTCCACAACCTTACAAAGCCTTTTCTCAACCAGTATTCTGTTCAGGTTACTGTGTCATCTCTTACTTTTTGTTCAGTGTGCAATTTGCCCTCCTTTCCAAAAATTGCACCTATTGCCCCCATTTCTACATTTCCCGGTCATTCTTTAACTTTAAGAAACATGGGTTTCTGCCCTGACCAGTTGGCTCAGTGGATAGAGCGTCAGCCTGCGCACTCAAGGGTCCCAGGTTCAATTCTGGTCAAGGGCATGTACCTTGGTTGTGGGCATATCCCCAGTAGAGGGTGTGCAGGAGGCAGCTGATCAATGTTTCTCTCTCATCAATGTTTCTAACTCTCTATCCCTCTCTCTTCCTCTCTGTAAAAAATCAATAAAATATATTTTAAAAATTAAAAAAAAATGGATTCTTCTCATCCCTCTCCCAAGGACATGAAGTTGCCAGGCCTCCCAGTCCTCATCTTCTACAGTCAGGACTTACACATGGCTTCTCAATAGTACTTAAGGAAGGCTCACGGCTGTGACAGAAAACTGACAATCCAGTGGCAGCTAAACACTCTGGAGGCTTAATTCTCACTCATGTCATGAGCCTTCGGGGCTCCAGGTGGGGGTTTGGGTCAGATTTCCACTTTATTTTTTTAATATATTTTTATTGACTTCAGAGAGAGGAAAGGACGGGGATAGAGATAGAAACATCAATGATGAGAATCACTGATCAGCTGCTTCCTGCACACCTCACATTGGGGATGGAGCCCACATCCTGGGCATGTGCCCTGATTGGGAATCAAACCATGACCTCCTGGTTCATAGGTTGATGCTCAACCACTGAGCCATGCTGGCCGGGCAGCTTTCCACTTTCATTACGGCACGCAAGTTGAGAGCAGCTCTGCTGTCTTCAATGTACTGTCTTCAGCACATCGCCTCGGTTGCTCTAAGAGTTGCCATCAGCTGGATAAACATAGGGGAACAGGTGGCAGGCTTCATGACCCAGGTGTGGAAGTGGCATGTACCAGGTTGCTCAGGTTCCATTGTCTAGAATTCATTTCTGTGGTGACATTTAGCTGTGTGGCCTGGAGGAGGGATGTGGGCCCAGTAAGAAGGAACACGGGTTTAGAGATGCCACTCCACGCCTCTGCAGCATTTTCTTAAACATCTCCTTCCTCTTGTCTTCTGGGACATTTTGCTCTTCTGTTTATTTTTACAGCCTCTCAGTGACACACTGCCTGCTTTTAACCGATGCCTTGAAATATTTCCATCAACGAGACGCTGTGTTCTTTCAATGAGTTTGTTTCATTTTATTGCCTCAAACAATATGTGCATGTGTCATTTTGCCTTTAGCAGTGATTAACTTCTTACAATTTAGAACCCTGTTTGTAATTGCTGGCTGTGCATTTCTATTATTAATATTGGAGGCTCCTGAAATACACACCCATCACCTTATCCTCTTATATTGTTTCTATTTAAGCTTAGCACATAGGAATTATATTATTCTCTTTGCCTCACTTCCAACAGACATAAATCACCTTTTACACAGTTTTCTAATGACCTCATAAGTGGTATGCCTTCACCCCATCTCTCCCTGTTCTGATACACTTCATACACGGCTCTAAGTACATGTTCAATGATCACGGGTTTGCTTATAGCCTTCTTTTACCAGAAAACTGAGTTACCAGGAAATAAAAAGTTGGAACTCCTCTGATGATTACGCTTCCTTCTCTACCTCTCATAATGCAGGCGTGCACATCAGAGACAAAGAAGAATAAATTTTTGGGTTATAAATGAAGAAGATTTGGGACAGGGGCTTCTGATAAATTATTATAGTAATAATAACATTATTAACGGTTGACATGTACATATAGAAAATTTACTATGTGGCAGGCACTATCCTAAGAACTTTGAATGAAATAGCTCATTTATCCTCTCCACAATCTTATAAATAGTCAGATTTTCTGTCAGCTACACAGCTACAGAGTTTATCACTTATCAAAATGCATGCTTTTCGCAAGTGCTAGAGTCTTTTGTGTAATTTTGTCTCCAGGGTGAAAAGAAGACAAATCCGGTGGAACCTCTATTTGATCTCAAGTGTGTCAACCCCAGAAACCACACCAGTAATTACTTTTCTGTGCTATCTTCCCATTCAGCTTTACTCAGTGGAAGTGGGAGTTGGAGAGCGAGTGACTCCTAGGATGGGGTGGGGAAAAATGAAGACAAATAAGTTATTTAAATTGGCTTGATAGCTAAGTGCATTTGTGTATTTGAAACCAGGGTAGTAGAGTGAAGTGATGCTCTGTAGATAACATTCAAGGTTTTGTTTAACAGAAAATACAATTACTGGAGATGCATTATTTGGAAAATTAGTTGAGTCATGATGTGAAGATGGAAGTAAATGAGTATAGACAGGAAGAAGGAAAATAAGCTATTATAAACCCCAAGGGGAAAAGTAATAATGACCTCAATTAATGTCCATATATGTATGATCATATGCATGATGTCAATCTTCCTGTGAAATAGATACTTCCTGGGCCTCTACGCTGCTGTCCACGTCAGACAGGAAGCTCTCATTGGGGTATTATGTATCATGGTCTCCCGAACCAGACTGCACCGCTTTCATGCCGTCTACATAGCTTACTGCTTTTGTAAGTTTTATTTCCAAATTGTTCTTAGGACATTAATTCTTGGACTATCCCTCTTTTGAAAAGAATATCTTGGTGGAAATTATTAAACATTTTTCATTTGTATCCACATGGAAGAAACAGAGGTATAAAAGTAACAGCATGATTACAAGTCATTATGCTGTGGCTTAACTGATATTTTTAAGTTAATAAGAATAACTATATATTTGTTTCAAGCAGAATCTGTCCTTAGATGTCCAAGTCCATACAAACACAAGTTAATAATTATTTCTTTAAGTCGGGGTTTCCTTCTATTTGGATGAACTGATTTTCCTAGTAATTGAATGCAAGGGGGGCCTTTATTTTGACATGCTGTTCTTATTTGTCTTCTAATATTTCAGTCCTCATATTTGTTCTGGAATTATATTAAAAAGTGATTTTGAAGTGGTTTTTAGACTGTACTTGTGTTGGTGATAGGAGAGACAGGTGTTGAGGATTGATATTCTGGAACAATGGTCTCCATGGTGAAGAGAAGAGTATCAGGAGAAAAACACCCTGTACAGATATCTCAGGTACAGATTCAGTTCCAATGGGTCCATGAGCTTGCATGCCCGGTGGGGGCAGCCGCTTTAATGTGCTCTCTCATTCGGAGTTTTCAGGGGTGCCCTTGGATATGGAAAGAAAGACAGGCAAAGAGCATTTTCTCTGCTGAGACAGAGCCTAGACAAGACCAACTCGGGGAGCAAGTCTGATTCACGCCACTGCTCCTCTTTCAAGGGCCTCTTGGGCCTCTTCCTCTATTTTATTTCACAGGCCACAGTCATGACTGTGGCTGTCGTCCTGCTCTCCACTCTGTCCGTGACCCTGATAAACCTAGTCATGTCTATAGCTCACCAACATCATCTATGAGCTGGGCTCTCTGCGCAGCCCTACAGAGGTACCCTTTTCTGTAATCCTCACAAAAATCCAGAGAGGCTGACTTGTTATCCCTGAGGAAATTGAAGTTCAGGAAGGCTGAAATGTTAGTTCAAAACCTTATCATCTTCAGGGAGCAAAGCTGTTATTCAAATCCATTTGGTCTGACCCAAGGTTTGGGCTACATTGAAAACTCAACTAGGATTTCAGAATCATTGGTAAACTCGCGCAGAAGTCAAGGCAGAACACAGTTGTAAGAAAGGAAAAAAGGCTGAGACAAGTGATAGCATGTGATCTTCCCTTAGAGACATACTCGGCTGCATAGGACATCATGAGGAAAACTGGGAAGCCAGCAGTTTATCTCCACCCTCTCTGCTACTTCTCATTGTCTGATCTGCGTACGCCTCTGTGACAGCTGGTGACCTCGCGCTGGCGCTGTGCTGCTCCTGTCACGATGAACAGTGCTAATTAAATAGAACCATTTTTCCCTGAAGTGTAAGTGATGTAAGGTTTTATCCCTGTCAGAGAAATTTGAATTTTTAAAAGGGAATATTTTTAAAAAAAATCTTAGGGGTTAAGTTAAATAATTTACTCTCAAAGAGTGGAATTTTTAGGTGGTGACTGATGGGCGAAGGTTTTATTTTAGGCCTGGGGTTTTCCATGGCTTCACACCCATCTGACGTTCAGAATTGTGGCTGATTGAATATCGCACGCTTAGGGAAACCCGCTTTCTGGTCAAGTTTTAATCATCATTGTTAGACTGGTACATGTACTGTTCTTAAGTTTCAGGTAAGCCACAAATAGGCATTGGGTAGTACCTCAATTGAATGAAAAGGTACTTAATTCCCTTTTCTTTAGGAAATAATCTAATAAGTATTTGTTCTTCAAAAGCATCTAAACAAACACTTGGCAGTGGTTTAATTTATTTAGAATTGATTGCCCACAGTGTCTTGAGATTTGTAGATGGAATAATTCTTATAAAACCAAAATGTCATTCTATATGTATATTTGTATTTATTTGAATATGATCCAAAGTGTCTATTAACATTTTTGAGGCCTTAAAAAATTATTGGGTGACTTGAATGAAGGTGGTCAAAAGGTACACATTTCCAGTCATACTGTAATTAAGTACTGGGATGTAATGTAAAAGATGGTGACTATAGTTAGCACTGTTGTATGGCATATTTTAAAATTTTTAAGAGAGTAGATCCTAAGAGTTCTCATCACAAGGAAAACATGATTTTTCTTCTATATATATGATAATGTATAGTAATTAAATTAATTGTGGTAATCATTTCAAAACATATATAGATTGAGTCATTATGCTACACACCTTAATCTTTTTAAAAAATATATTTTATTGATTTTTTACAGAGAGGAAGGGAGAGGGATAGAGAGTTAGAAACATCGATGAGAGAGAAACATCGAACAGCTGCCTCCTGCACACCCCCCACTGGGGATGTGCCCACAACCAAGGTACATGCCCTTGACCAGAATCGAACCTGGGACCCTTCAGTCTGCAGTCCGACGCTCTATCCACTGAGCCAATCTGGCTAGGACCAGACCTTAATCTTACAGAGTGCTCTATGCCAATTATATCTCAATAAAACTAAAAATAACATTTATAAAATAAATTATTGAGAACAAAAGTTTATTCATATTCAACCTGTATATATTACAACTAGGAAACAGTAAAGTAAGGGATACAATTCAGATTTTCCCAGGAAAGGATGATTTCTTAGGTGAAGAGATTAATGTAGCTTCAACTTTGTCATGGTAATAATCTGGTGGAATCTATATTTACAAGTAGAAAGAGGAAATAAAAGGAAATCTTCAACATATTTCAAAGACAATTCAGCTGTGTTTTGTGCCAGGGAAGGGAAATGAATTACCATTTGATTAAAGGAAGAGCTTTTAGGCCAATGCTGTTTCAAAACATCAACAGAACCCACTAAGGGCCTCTATGGCTGTATTTCTGATTATAGAAAGTGTATGAGATGTCACACCTCAAGCAATGGAAATGCAGAAGTACAACAAGGGTGAGTTATCACTCCACTTAACCCAACCCGCACCTCGCAGATCAAGTGATTAGTTCCAGGTCAGCCCTTATATATAATAGCATTGTCAGTAATAAATGATGTCACATGATCAATGAATCTTGAGTCTGCAAAGAAAAATTGAGATTTGCTTTTAAGATTTATGGGGAAAAAAACAAAAAAAGTTTGGGCAGAAAACGTTAAGCCCACTGGCAGTGAATCTGATTTCTGCCTTGGTGAAAAGATAATTGGTTCAGGAAAAATGTGATTAGATTGTGTCCCTCTAGAAATCACATAGGGTTGGACTTTTTCAATTTGATCCATGGAGTAGACATGTACAAATCTAAGAGACCCCTATGGCCAAATGCATCTAGCTCTGCTCAGGGGCACGGCCAGGTTGGGAGCTGTGGCCGGAGCTGAAGCTTGTCCAACTCTTGCTGAATTTGGAGTCCTTCTGCGGTTGTAGGGAGCAGGTTGGTCAGGAGGAATGGGAGAGGGAAGGACTGGATGGCAGTGGTGGCCCAGGTAGGAATACAGATTGACAAAAGCTGGGCAGGCAGGGAAGATGCTATATGGACCTCATCCTCAGCCAAATAGTCTGTGGCTGGCAGGGTGGCTGCAGAAGGGCATGTGCTGGGGGGCGGGCATGGCCGGGGAGAGGTCAGTGGGGGAAAAGGAGACATATGTGATACTTTCAACAATAAAGAATTTAAATTAAAAGCCAAACCAGACCAAACAGCCACAGGTGAACAGAAGCCTCATGACCAGATTAGCCCGGATGGCTTGAGGCCGACATAATGGACTCACACTCGTGAGTTGCACTGTGTAGGGAACACTTTCCAGAGCTAAATGCTTCTTCATTTCAAACCTGGAAGGACAGAAGGCATTCCCGGGGCTATTTCTGTTCTTAAAGGGTCCCTGCCCCGGGATGTATGGGATTTGAATTCCATGTTAAACTACCTATTCATTGCGTGTATTGGTCTCTTGCCAGTATCAGACATGGAACCTTCATTGTCTTTCCCAGCTGTGCAGTTGTCTGCTATAGGTTGCGTGTGCTAAATGCTTGATCCATAGCTGGCAAGGTAATGTCTTCATCCACCCAGAGAGTGTGGTGTGAGTCGCGTTTAGCGTCCACAGTGGCTTCCACACTGTAGAGTCTCTCCATGATGTCCCTGGCATGAGTACTTCTGTCCTTTCTCTCTCTGTCTTTCTTAGCCTACAGTGAGGGGGCCTTGCTTTTTTCTATATGAGATTGCTCAACCCCAACAAGTTGATGCACAGACCTACAGCCTGTGCCTGCTTTTCTCTATGGAAACTGAGAAAAGTAGGCACGGGCTGTAGGTCTGTCTTTTTCCAAGCTGTCTTTCTCCAAGAGAGGTCTTATGTCTAATCTACCCCTAAGTGGGTCTTCCCAGTAGGCGCTTAGAGGTGAAGAATGGCAATGAATTGTCAGGATGGAAGCCTGAGACAGAATTCGTTGTGGCTGTTGTGTTAAAAATTACAGTTTCAGAGTGGGAGAATAAGCAAGGTTACTTTTTTCTGATACCAGCCACTTAATATCTTTACTATATATATACTGTATATATGTGTGTGTGTGTGTGTGTGTGTGTGTGTGTTACATATTAGCTACAAGCTAATATGAGCTAAACATTTTCTGCCAAAAGTTGTCTTTTTTTATTCCACACAAATCTTAAAAGCAAACCTCTATTTTTGAAATGACCATCATGTACATTTCGGCGCAGGCTTGTTTCCCATCAAAACTCTTTAGTCGTTAGCTCTAAGTTTCTGTTCCTCCTGTGACAAACTTCTATGATGAGAAAAACTGGTCGAAGATATTTGGGGAATTCCAAAAGGGCCATTTTCAGTTCCTTTGAAATCATACCGTGTGGGTCACCAGCTCCATCACTTGCACGTCAAGCGACCCCTACTGGCACCAGGGCTGTTGGAGGTGATAGCACCGGGTCGTGGTTTATGGTCACTCACAGGCCACTGGCAGGGCCCTGGAGTCCTTGGACAGAACAGATCATCCCAGGTGAGGCCTGGGGAAGTAGGAATTGAGAGCAGCTGGATTCCTTTGCTTTTCATGAAAAGAGGAGAGGGACGTTGACAACTGTAAAAGCGTCCATGTGGGCAGCAGGAAATAGAACCAGAGACATGGCATTTGAAATCCTTTGTGCAAGGCTATTTGTCTGTGTCCTAAATCTCTTGCACTACGTCTCAGCGAATGTGAACCCGAAAACCCAAGCAAGCACCCCGGCGTCTCTAGTCACCAGAATGCGGCGCTCTATCTGAGGTCGGAGGAGCTGGCAGTGCTGTCACCGCACACTGAGGGCAGAGCATCCCCAGGTGTTCCCAGCCCTTGTTATGTCCACTTTCCCTGGGACGAGGAGAAGCTGAATTCAGACGCGTGTAACTGTCATCCATGGTACAGACTCTTGTCCTCAGACATTTCTTTTCAGTGGGAGGGTTTGTGGTACCCGCTCCACAATCACTTCCCAGAGGAGTGTCATTTCTTATAGACCCAGACCTCCGATTTTAAGTTGTAAAAACCTTAGTCACTGCCAAGAAATACAGTTAACAGAAAACATAATTGAAGTAAAGAGCCTCGACCATTCTAAAATAGAAATAATACTGCCCTAGATGGTTTGGCTCAGTGGATAGAGCGTCCGCCTGGGGAATGAAGGGTCCCAGGTTCGATTTCGGTCAAGGGCACATGCCCGGGTTGCAGCCTCGATCCCCAGTAGGGGGCGTGCAGGGGGAGGCAGCCGATCAATGATTCTCATCATTGATGCTTCTATTTCTCCCTCTCCCTTCCTTGGTGAATCAATAATAATATATGTAAAAAAAAAACTAAAAGAGAAATAATACTGTTAACTAATAGCTATTACATTTTGCTGTGGACCTTAGAATGCTTCAAGCACTGACGATGCATTCACTCTTTTTAGCCTTCTAGCACAACTGTTGTATAGAATGCATATCTGTATTAGGGAAAAATATATAAGCCATTAAAATATATATATATGTATGTGTATACATATATATATATATATATATATATATATATATACACATCCATTGCTAAGCTTATAAACAAACTCATACATTTTCACTGCAGTGCATATGTAAAGAAAAGCATGGTATTTTGTGGTAGTTTTCATAGAAAAGATTTTTCTTTTTTTTCTTACAAGAGGAGGCTATGGATATGGAAATTTTTGTTTCTTCAATAAGTTAAAGGCTTATATTTTAAAATGTATGTTCTTAAAACTCATTTTTGAATGTGGCACAGAATATCTTAGATTTCAGTAGAGCGCACACATCACAGGAGATTGGACTGGCTTGGATGTGGGTTTCGCACACTCTGTTTGAATGCACTTGGGACGGTTTGCTGTATAATCCCATTTCGTAAGGTAGAAGGTTTCCTTCCGCTGGTGTGATTAATGTGGCAAAGGCATTGGCTAGGTGTTCGAACCCACACTTTCCTTCCTCCAAACAGTGGCTGATACTAATAGGAGTGACACCTGACCTTCAGCTGCTCTGTTAGAGAGATTAATGGCAAGTGCTTTTGTTTGTAAACTGTGAGGAAACAAGAATAGAAAAAATGTTCAAACAGAAATACCATTTTATATGACATGCATCTTTAGCTTTTGCAACTAAGGTAGGAGGTTTGAGAAGAGAAATAAAAATAAAGGTGTTGTGATTTGAAAAATATATATATTTTTTCTGGGAACTTATGTATTAAATACCAAATATTGAACATGTAACACTACAGGTATTACATACCTTTTCAATTCCCGAGCACGCGTGAAAAATGTATGGCCCATCGTCAGATGATGCATGTTTCGTGAATTTCTTTAAAGAAAAATTCAAGTGACTTGGGAAATTTTGTTGGGAAAACGTGACATTTTCCTTTCATTCTGGGTCAAATATGCATTAAATGGGCAATTCCAGCAGAGCTCTTTGCGATCTCACCTTCTCTAGTTGGCTTGAAGTCTCGCCTTCAAGGTTGTCTGTTCTGATGGTTAAGGGTTTGGGATTTTAGGAGGAAGGTGCTGACAGAATATAGGATTTTCTCAAGTGTTTTTCCCACCCATTCTGCTGTTGCTTTTTTCCCTGGGATTTGGCAACTGCTCCTTGGTTGCGTGGTGGCTTAAACCCTGTGCGGTAGCACGTTGATGTTCTTCCCTTAGGAGAAAGCTCTAATCTCAGGAGGCATGGCAAAGCTTAAGTGGAAGTTAAGTAGAAAAATTGCTGAATTGAAAAGGAAAGAAAGTTTCATGCAGCTTCTGATGAGAGGGAGCACATCTGCCACATGGTGGAGTGTGACAGGCCCGGGGCTGGTGCGGGAACTGCCGCTGGTTAGTGTGCATGGGTCTGGGGCGTCAGCAGGGAAAGGTGCAGTCACACTCTAGCTGCTGCCTGCCCTGTGGATTACACAGGCCTAGTCTAGTCCCATTTCCTGCCTTTCCCCATGGAAACTACTCTTCCAACAGACGGCTTCAGAATAACAAGACCTGGCCGCTTATCATTGGCTTATTTTTTTGTTTGATTTTTCTTTCCTTTCTTTTTTGCCCCAATATTTTTTTTTAATTCTTATTGTTCAAAGTTTTACATATGTTTCCTTTTTGCCCTGTTGACTGCTCCCGTCCCCCAGCACATGTTCCTACCCCGCCCCCCCGCCATTGTCTGTGTCCATTGGTCAGGCTCATAGGTATGGATACAAGTCCTTTGGTTGATCTCTTACCCCGCTCCTGCCCTCCCCTGCCTTCCCTCTGAGGTTGGACGGTCTGTTCAATGCTTCTATGTCTCTGGATCTATTTTTGTTCACCAGTTTATGTTGTTCCTTATATTCCACAAATGAGTGAGATCATGTGATATTTATCTTTCTCTGACTGGCTTATTTCGCTCAGCATAATGCTCTCCGGGCCCATCCATGCTGTTGCAAATGATGAGAGTTCTCTATTCAAGGCACTCCTGGTTTTCAAATGCTCTTCTTTTCACCATAATCATGCCAATGACACTGATGTAGGTGTGTGTGTGTGTGTGGGGGGGGGGTCCCATCCACGTGTCCCGTTTACCACATGGTGAGGATAAGCCCACCAAGGTCACTGCAGAGGGTCAGCAGGAATGAATGCCCGAGCATGTCAGCGGGACTGTCGTCCTCATCTTTCTAGCTACGCTGTCATCATTTCTCTTAGTGGAGACTCTCCAACACAATTTTTTTCCTTTCAGATAATTAATGTTTGTTGTTTCAAGCCATTAAGTTGAGGTAATTTGTAGTACAGCGATAGATAACTAATGCACAGCTTCCCTCTCCGGCCCAGCATATCAGAGCAGAGCATAGCTGACCCATTCAACAAAATGCAGGACGCGGATGTGTTCCATTAGTCATTGTGTGCTCATGGCCCTGTTTTCTTTCCTCACCACTTGGGAAACACATCAGCACATCAGATCTTCCCCAGACTCCTTCAAGGGTTTTCCTTAATCCCTGTTCCCCATCCCTAAGGCTCTGATACTGACCTGATTACATTGTGACATGGTATTGATATATTAATCCAGATTACATAAAGGTACAAACATGGTTATGTATTATTTTATATATATAATGGAAATAATCCTCAAATCTTCTCCACGTTTGGAAATTAAGGTCATAACCTTAAAGAATGGGATGGTAAGATGCCATGCTTGTTAATGCCTAACCTTGGACATGGCAGACATGGACATTCTTGTTGGCCTCAACAAGTCACATGGTCAAACTTTTATGAGGGTGGGGAGTAAAGAGTTGATGAATGGTAGCATAATCAACCATAATAACTGCATTCATATTCTAAATTTTAATTGAGAGGGGAGTGGAAAATTCTAAACATTATTATTTCTTGTTTCTCTTCACCTTTTTCAACGTTTTCTTTCTCCATTCTTCTTTATTCCTCAGATTAATGCTTTTAATAACTGCCTTAAGCTATGGTCATGATTTCTTCTGCACAATCCACTTGATATTGAGTTATATTTCTTTTCTGATTTAAGTACCTTATTATAACTAGTTATTTAAAATCATAAAATATTTTCATTTTTATATGACATTAGCAGACATGTTAATATTTGTCTCTTCCAATTTTCTTCCAGTCATTCCTTCTCTCTGTAACTGAAAAGAAAAGGTGTTACCGCTTTCCATTTAACTCTCTCCAAATCTTGATTAATATTGCAGGTAGTTATTAGTAGAGTAGCACAAGTGATATGCTAATGCAGATAGGAGTCTCTCTTCTTTGGTTATATAATTGGAATAATCTATAAACAAGCTTTATTCTCTATTTGGAAATGAAATTTTCCTCTCTAAGAGAATGTCCTTCTGGTGGTCTTTTTTCCTAATGTCTATAACAAAAGCCTTTGAAGTAGAATTGGAAAAACATATAAATATACAGTATACACACACACACACACACACACACACACACACACACACAAGGTTGTGAACTGAAGTCTTAGAGATTAAATAACTTGGCCACAGTCAGGTAATGAAGTACAGTTCAAACCCAGCATTTTAGCTCCAAATCCTACCTGTACTGTATAGTACATTGTCTGTCTCCCTCCCTTCCTCCTCCTTCATCCCATTTTTCCATCCTCTCCTCCTTTTTGCCAACTCTCTCTCTTTGAAAAAAGTTTCATTAGCTATTGTAGAGCCTTTTTATTTTTTTAAATATATATTTTATTGATTTTTTATAGAGAGGGAGGGAGAGGGATAGAGAGTTAGAAACATCGATGAGAGAGAAACATCGATCAGCTGCCTCCTGCACATCCCCTACTGGGGATGTGCCCACAACCAATGTACATGCTCTTGACTAATCGAACCTGAGACCCTTCAGTCCACAGGACAACGCTCTATCCACTGAGCCAAACTGGTTAGGGCTATTCTAGAGCCTCTTTAAGTAAAAACAAATGAAAAATATATCAAGGGGAGCATATACACCAACATATATTTCACATCACATAGTCATTAACATCTGAGTGTCAGATAATTTTCCACATTCTCTCCTTCTGTGAGATCGGGGCGTGGAGGTATAGCAAGGGCTTTATACTGGAGGTGAGATAAAGGCGAGGAAAATGGGGATTCGTTTGCACAAAATAAACATTTTATCCACGTCACGTGTTTGCTTCTGCTTCCCAAGCACGCATGCATCCTGTTGCTGCGCAAAGAGGATTTCACCGCAGCCACACTGCATTTTCCAAACTCCTTGGGAGAGGGTTAAATCCAGCCCTTCGCCAGTGAGTGACTCCCAGGGGGGCTGATAAGCCTGAGCTCCTGCAGCTCGGCAGATAACAGTCCCGGGATGCTGTGCCTTCGGAGCTCGCTGCACGGTGTCCTGGCTCCGCGCTCGCTGCTTGTGGCAGTTGCTCCTGGAGTGACAGCCTCCTGGAGGACAGGCCCGCCGGTGCTGCAGGAGCCACCAGGATGCTGCAGTGCTCACCGGAGCCGTGACCTCTGGCTTCTGCAGCCCACTGCCCTGGAGGGATGCCAGTGACGGAGGCTGTCAGTCAGGATCACCTGGGGACCAGGGAGCAGGCGTGCTGTGCTGTGGGCGGCAGTCGGGCTGCATCCAATGTGCCAGAACCACTGCTCCTTTCAGAGGCCCCGGGCGTGTAGAGGGAGCGGACCCCCTTGCTCGTGGTGCAAAGTACAAACAGGCACCAATAGGGTGCTCAGCGCCCGGCCGGAGTGATCAGCTCCACAGGCCACGCTGTGCCCGCGTCCAGGCCGGCGGAGGGTGTCCAGCTCTGAGGATGCGGTTGCTCACCTTCCTGATTATCACACCACGAAGAGGCCTCTGTGTGCTCCCTGGCGCTGCACTGCTCCCTCAGGAACCGAGGGCATGTGCTGGAGCTCATGGGTTGGTGTGACTTTGGCCCCAGGAGTCCAAGAGGAACTGCTCTTTTGGTGCCACTGAGGGCCGCGCTGTCCGCCTGCAGATGGAGACGGCCTGCCGAGCATCAGTGTCAGGGTGTGGAGCTTCAGTGTAGACATGCATGAGGGTGTGGAGCTTCAGTGTAGACATGCACGAGCACGGCGAACCGAACGCCTGTGGCACCGAAAAGGCCCGCCGAGTGCACGTTGGCACTGGGACCGGGCATTCTGCACCAGGCTTCCTTTCCTCAGTGATTTCCATCTGAAAGTCGCAGGGAATTTAAATATAGACACCTAAAAGGAGACGGATCATAGAAAGCACTCACAATGGTAATTGGTACAAAGTAAGTGCTGAGTAAACACGAGCTCTTGCTATTTTTATTCATGGTAATTAAGACTTGTCTTGATTCACACAAGGAAGTGATTATATATGAAGTACAGCATGAATAGAGAGCAGGGACGGTCCAGCATTCTGTATCCTGGCACCCCATCTTTCCACCAAACACAAGTCTTAAAGTCATTGGTGAACAATCATTTCTAACCTTGCAAATTATGTGTTGCCTCGTGTTATCTTCATCTTCATCAACCATCCTCTTATTTTTAAGAAACACCTGGAAACAGGAGAGCAGACGATATCTTCAGTGTGGTTTTAGAGTGCTGTGTGGGCCAGGAGGCAGGTGGGGAATGAACAGCAGTGATACCAGGAGGGTGAGGGGCAGCAGTGGGCAGCGCTGAGGCTCGGCTCTGGCCCAACACGTTGCTATTTTGGGCCTCTTCTCATGCTCCTCCTCCTCTGCTTTTTTGTTGTTGTTGCTCATCCCTTTACTTATTTCTTCACCAATCCCTACAGGTAAGTGCTAGGGTTACCGAGCTGCCGGCAATAGTGTATATCGACAAACATACAAACAAACAAACAAACAAACAAAAGGGGCTAAGTATTATGAATTAACTTTCCCCTCCATAGTGACCTCCAGTGTAAAAGAAGACTTGGAGAAACAAACATGTTTAGCCTAAAGGAGTGATTCATTAATCACTGCTGTCTTCAGGACAGGTCAATGGAGAGCCTTCTACACTCTTCGGACCTCACACTCATGTCCCCGCCCTTGCACCGGCGGGTGAAAATGGCCCACGTGCCAGAGCTGTTACCTAAGTGTGAGTCAGATACACTCCAATGGAACATCTCATTTCTAAGGCCATTTATTCTCCTAGGGTACTATTTTAAATACAACCACTAGTTTGAAGAAGTCAGTGTTTCTCTGCAGCACCTTGTCCTGCAATTTAGAACACGAAGCCAGTGAAACTCCATCTTATTCCAAAACTCGTTGAACGTGTTGATGATATTAGTCACACATTTGACATTGTGTGAGTATTCTTATTCATAATGTAAGAGTATCGTGCCATAAAAATGAATAAATAATGGCCCCCAAATTATAAGTACTCTTTTCATTTATTTAGACATTTTATTTCAAATGAATAATCATTCAATCTTCAGAAGAGTAACATTTTAGCATAGTAAATTAAGCAAAACAGTATCCTTTCAGAATGTCTCCCTTATGATTATTAAAATCACTTCAGTAATTAAAGATAAATAGTAGGGTGGACAATGTGAGTAGGGTTGATCTGGGTATGAGAACTTCCTTTAAACCTAAAGAAAAACAGCTAAATCATAGACACATTGCTTTATTTCTGCTCTGAGCCAATAATGTAACAACCATATTAAATATGCCAGCAATTATAGACCTCACAATGTTAATCTACCAAGAAGGTCTTTTCATATTAAAACCATGAGTTATCAGTAGAATTCACATCAGGTGTATTACAACCCTGAGTGTCTTCTCTCCCCCTGGAGGCCCATGATCAATAGACTATTTTGATCTACACTCTGCGTACATTTTCTTATGCCAATAGCCCTTCATGAGAACAAAGCAATAATTAATCAATTAATAACAAGTGTGTATTCCTATGAGGTCCAATACTGAGAGCCAGGTGTACCAGCACATGCATGGTAGAAAAGTAAGGCAAGAGCAACAGAAGGGTCAGCAAAGGCTGGGAATCTACCCGGCTCACCTCCCGTTATGTAAAAGGAAAGCTCAGCTCAGACAAAAATAGGCGATGGATTATTTGAACAAAGTCTTTTGCTCTTTGCCTAAAAATAGGTAGGATTCTTATATTTTTAAATGAGTATACTAACTGATTTTTTTCACTAAAGTTTAAAAATAGAACAGTAAATGATGTCTTACTGCTTATATGGTATTTTAAAGAAATGTTTCTATTTATTCCATGTTTGGGAAAAATTTTAACCATTATTTTTTATTACTTAGGAACTCCTCTCCTTTTTTAAAAAATGTGTTTTTATTGATTTTTAGAGGGAGAGGAAGGAAGAGGGAGAAACACTGATCAGTTGAGAAACATTGATCAGTTGAGAAACATCAATCAGTTGGTGTTTTAAAATCAGTTATCTCAGTGGTGTGGGTATATATCTATATTATAAAAACCCAGTGGCCCTAATGCTGTAATGACCAAAGACAAGCACAGGTGAGAGGGGCCACGTGATTTCGTGCACTGGGCTTCTAGTGTATTAATATTACTTTTAATTTCTACTAACCACTTTCAGATAATTTACTATATATATTTATATGTGTGTGTGTGTGTGTGTGTGTGTGTGTGTTAAAATTATATCAATTTCTTTTTTACTGATTGCCACCAGCAAAAGAATCAGAATGGGCTACTGTATTGACACATTTCAGGGCAATTTATTCTCCTCCAGTGGTCTGAGGAAATGGTGTTCCCTAGACTACACATTATTCTGCATTGGCCAATATAGTCTATGTTATAGATCTATATTTCATTTACTGCTTTCCCTACAGAGAAAATCCAATCTTAAAAGGTTGTAGTATAATACAAAACTAATACTATGACATTTTTGCCAAATTCAAGGAAGGAAAATTAAATAACTTTACTATAGTATTTGATATGTATCATATGTATTTTATTAGGAATATCTTGTCAATGAATCATAATTATAAAATTTCTATTAAACATTTTCAATATATGTGAATATTTTCTCACAAGACAGAGTATACATGACATAAATTATATTTTGTATTTGGAAGGTTATTTCATATTTATCCCACAAATATTAATATCTTATACTTTGGCATTATAGAATAAATTGAACAGTGTAGTTTCTGAGCCTCTGAGTATTATTTATTGAACTTCTATCTAGTGTATAAAAACATATAGATTTCAAAAGTGCCTAATATGATCTAAGAGAATCTTTCTAAGTGTTTAAAAATCATATTTAGGGAATTGTTTTATTTCTGAAAAACTAGTCAGACTTAGGTTTTGCTTAAATGCATAAGAACTCAAGTTTTTAAAAAAATATTTTTATTTAGTTTTATAGCCAAGAGGAAGGGAAAGGGAAAGAAACATTGATGTGAGAGAGAAACATCCATCGATCCACTGCGTATTGCATGCCCCCCACCTAGGATTGAGCCCACAACTCAGGTATGTGTCCTGATTAGGAATCGAACCAGCAACCTTTTGGTGCACAGGATGATGCCCAACCAACTGAGCCACACTGGCCATGCCAAGAACTCAAGTTTTTAAACTAATTATAATATTGGATTTATATAAGAATGGATCATTTGGCTATCATAGCCTGACTTGAACATACCTTATATACATTCATTAATTCTACATCCAGCATATGTTATAGCAGCAATAACTGGCTATAAATTCTGTTTCTTTTGCATTGAATATAAAAATCTTAGCTTAGTTTGAACTTTTTCCCCACAAATACCTTTGGCTTGTGTTGGCATTTATGCAGCAGCAGGAGACCATTAGCCAGTGACACATTCTATCCCACTGACATTATCACTCAAAGATGGTCGATTTCATTTTCAGGAAGGTCCCAGAGAGCTGCCGACACATTGCAATCAATCACACAAGCATGGTTGCTAGCAGAGTCACATTACTTTCAAAAAGGAAGAGTAAGGGAAACACAAATGGACTGATGCATATTTAAATTCCATGTTTTGTTCCTAAAGAACTGATGAATTGTAGCCCAGCTTCACATTAACATTGTCATTATGTTTAAGCCTTGCCACTTTTCCCCCTGACTCATACAAATACCAAAATGGGTTGCAATGCTTTGCTGTGTGGTTGTAGAATACAGCCAGGCCAAGTGTTATGGGAAAGGTTGCTGTGGTTGTGCATCAGGTAATAGATGATTGGCGATGAGTGGCCAGCTTTGAAGTTCAGTTAAGCTAGATATGGATCAGGCTATGTTTGAGGGCTAGAGTTAAGCAGAATGCAGGTTGAAGCAAGTGGCCGGCATGGGGGCGGTGGGGGGAGGAGAGGTAAATGAAATCACCACTAGAATCAAATAAGACTGAAGTGCAACAAGAGTTGAGGACTAGAGTCAGGGATCCAGCTCACTAGGTTTGAAAGAGTTTCAGGCAGAGGCAGTCTGGCTCTCCAGAGATTTTTAAGGAAGGAATTTCCATGGGCATTATGAGAATTTCTACAGAATGGGCTTCAGACTCACTCAGTGGATCAAACCTTGTCTTTCTATCTTTTTGTGAAAGAGGCCATATTCCTGTGTGTCAGTTCCAGTCATTGGGAGCCTTGAAATTACATTTACCCCAAAATGTTTCTGTATTGAAAGTTGGAATTGTGTCTTGTGATCAGATGCGGAATTCTACCGGGATGTTAATATCATGTGATGATAGAGCAAGCCAATAGCAAGCATCCTCTTAAGTTCTTGTTACAGAGGAGAAACGGAAGTTTACGAAGTCTTCTAACACAAATCTAGGTGCTTCACATATTTCACCCAGAAGGAAGGCAAGACTAAGCAACCTGAAAAAAGCTTAAGCCATCTCTGAGCCCACTAATAAGTGAGCTGACTCTACAGGCCTGGCCCCTTGCTGTTCAGGCCAATGATCTTTCCACTTTATCAAGTGGCCTCTCCATCAGACTTATTTTACTCATCCCAGGACAGAGGCCTGGCTAGTAATAGCACACTTGATACAGGTTCTATGGAACTCAATTGTGAAAACATTTCCTGTGAAATGGTTATCTTACCCTTTGTATCATAAATGAAAGGCTAATCAATCTTGGCTATAAAAGGCTATGATAATCTTGAATTATCATGAAGTCCTCTTATTGTTGACCACATAATTTTCAAAAGATTTCAAAATTGTACCTATGTTCCATGTTACATATAGGGTCTAATGAACTCTCTCCTTCCATTGAGATGCACATAGTTTTAACCCTCTGCCAAAGAGCCTCCAAAGAAAGTAGCAGCACTTGATAGCATTATCAATATTACCAATAAAATAGGTGCAATAACAAACATATATAAAATGAATAACAGAGGTATTAAAATTTGTGTGCAGTTTGTCTAAACATTCTAGGACTCAGTTTCTAATATATAAATTAGGGGAGAATAAAGTGCTGGTTAGGACACAGAAGCTATTATCAGATTTCTTGGTTCAAATCCTTGTTCTACCATGATTAGGTGTTTTTCCTTGAGTAACTTTTCTGTACATTAATCTTTCTGTATGTAAAATGGGGCTAATTGAGAAATCTAATCTATGAGTTGTTCTGAAAATATATTGAGTTCATATATGGAAACCACTCAGAACAGTGATTAATGCCCATAGTAAGCATTTTATCATATTTAGGTTTTCTTATTTTAGTTAATTCTAATATATATTCTTGATTGATACTTTGATAATCCTGTAAATATATCCTATATAGTGATTTTTTAGAAAATCTGAATTTTATAGTAACTAGAGGCTATTATTATTTATACTTTTTAGAAGTGGAACAGCTAATTTATTTATGATATCTGTTACAAGAATTCATTACATTCTACTTGACCACAATATATGTCGCTTTAAATCAGTAACTATCAACCACCCAGAATAGTTGGATATCTGTGTTGGGCATCTGGCAATTTCTCCTCATTAACATTTGTTCTCTAGGCAGAGATCCTCAGTGATAATAGATGGGTTCCAAGTGTCCCATAAAGGAGGCATTTGGCGATGATGCTGACATACCTGCCTACCAAATAAAGGGGCATATGTCTCTTACAATAACACTTGTTGATTTGTATTTAATTTCATTTTGCATGTTCTCTGTCCTGCCTAATACCCTCCCCATTGTCACTAGTCTTTTTCCTATTATCTTACATGTTTCTGGGCCACTGGCCAGCATCAGTCACCCAACAAGTATTGATAGAACATCTACATGGAGTCAGGTGCTAAAATAAGCATTGGAAGCACCATTTAAAAAACAGACATTGTGTCTTCCTTAAGGAACATTCAGTTTTACTTGGGTGACAGGCCAGTTAACATGCAATTAAAACACGCTGGTTATGAGAGTGGTTATTAAGTGAACCACCTGGATTCTGTAAGGGTGGGGGGGGTGGCAGATCAATCAGAAATGACTTAGGAGGTGTTGATGTTCAACTAGGAACTAAAAGATAGGATATGGGAAATACATTCTAGACATAGGGCACAGTAATACAGCATCTCTGAAGCAAAAGTAAGCATGTCATATGTCATTTAGAGGATAGCCAGCAATTTAGCATGGCTGCAGCATAGCATATGGAGGGAGGTATGATGAGGGGGATGAGAGAGCCAAGATTAGGAAGGGTTTTAAAGCCATGAAGAGGTGTTGGAATATATCTCAAATACTATGAAGAGGGTGGTTGACCATCAGGATTTCATATTAGAAGTATAATTCTAATTGATATGGAAACATTGAGGAAGTTCAAGACCATAGGCAGTGACATCTATTAGAAAGGATTTCATTCATGGATAGAAACCAGAAATTAATGGCCAAATGCAAAGGTATAATTATGCTAATGAAGATGAATAAAACTCAGAAATACACACAAAAAAATATGTTTGACAAAGTTTAAGGAAGGGAGGAATCAAATGGGTCACCCAGATCTTTTGCTTGAACAACTACCAGTAAATGGAATAGAGTCATTATGTAAAGTGGGGACTTGGGAGACAGGCCAGGTTTGTGGGGAAAGATTTAGATTTAGAAATGTGGAAAGGTGCCTTCAAGCTGCGGAAGGGGAGACATTGGAAAGAATGGAGTACGCAGGTCTAGAGCAGAAAGAAAAAAGAAGTCTAGGGTGGAAAAAAAGAGAGGTTTAGGAGTTATCAGGAGACAGATGGTAATTGAAGAGTTGGAGTAGATGAGATTAATTCAGACAAACATGGCATTTTAAGGAGTAAGTAGATGGAGAACATCCCATGAAAAGCAGCAAGAGAGAACAGGCAAAAAATGAAGACATTTGGAAAGCATGGAGTCATAGCTACAAGGGGGCAAGGCGTCCCATGAGATAAATACTTGTTCATTAAATTTAGCATCACGTTCATTGGTGATCTTAGCAATGGTACTTTCAGTGAAATGTTGGTAAGCAGCTAGATTACAGAAGGCGGTGGAGTGCATGGGAGGTAAAGTAAAAACACTGAGTGTATAGGAAGTGCTTTTGAGAACTTCAGCTAGGGAGTAGAGGAGAGAGCAAGAACACATCAGGTTGAGGGAGGGAATGAAAAAATGAAATAATGAGACTTATAAGCATGTTTCAATGCTAAATAGAAGAAACTAAAGATGAAAACATTGAGGAAGTTCAAAACCATAGGCAGTGACATCTATTAGAAAGGATTTCATTCATGAGTAGAAACCAGAAATTAATGGCCAAATCCAAAGGTATAGTTATGCTAATGAAGATGAATAAAACAGGAGAAAGAAGGAATATTAATTGCAACATGGCATGGTTTGTACAGAGGAAAGAGGGAAATGCAGTAGAAGCTTTAATACGGGTAGAGAAATTCACTCTAAACAGGAAAACAATTTTGGCAAAAGCAATGGAGGCCTAATGGATATACACACATGAAAACTGCTAAATGAGGTGAGAGGAGGAGATAGAGTCTTTTTCTAATAATTCTATTTTCTTTGTGAGGTGGACTGTGCTGTTGGCTGTAAGGCCCGGAGATGATGGAGTAGGAAATTTAATAGAGTGGAGATGATTCAGAATAGTCACGAAGGAAGCATGAAATAAAGGGGACGGCGGTGGCGGGGGGCCGGGCGGGGGGGGGGGGGCAGGGGAAGGGGGAAGCCAAGGATTGAAGACACCTGGCAGAATGTTTGGATCCCAGAATGCCACTAGGAGGCACTGAAGGACCAGCTCGAACTGGAAACCATGAATTTGTAATGCCTCCAGTTTTCAAGGTTGTGCAATTTTTTTTCCCTTTAGGCTTGTTCAGCATCTGTAATGTAACACTTGAGAAATAAGACTATTTGAATTTTCCGGGACTGTGATTTTTGCCAGTTGAGTACAATGGAAGGACAAAGAATCAACAGACAAGGACGAGGGAGTGACTGAGTGATGGACAGTAAGATAGATCTAGGCTTCTGAGGCAAAGAAAAGTAAATGGCAGAGACTTAGACATCCAGCTTTTAAAAAACAGGTGTGCCAGGAAAATAACTCATGTTGTATACATTAAATAATAGAAGGCAGTGATCAGAGAGGACTGTTTAAATTGAAGATTTTTGACTTTGTGAATCCTGAACATATTATTTAAAATAGAACTCGGTAATTGAATGCTTCCATTTTTGCAAACGTGTGTGTTTTTTTTCTACCATGCAAAAGAAAACCTCACACTGGCGATATTTTTAGCAATGCACTGATATAAACTAATATAACAAATGATGTCTAGAAGGTAAGCAAGTGATCAATACTATGATGTCGAAAGATAGAAACCTGGTGAGGCTGAGCCAATTCTCCTAGCAATCTTGGTTTTAAATTTTAATGCCGTTGACGTTTTGACTTTCAATCATATTTTGTCAATGCAAAAAATAGACATGTCTGGTCCCAATTCTCTTCTTTAAGCGATTGCTAAGCAATTCCTTTAAAATAGATGAATAGACAGGCAGGAAAGCAAGATGGATGAGCCTCCGTTCTAGCTCGGGAGAGCTCAGATTCAGGCAGGTCCCCTGCCCTTTCCAGATGTGCGCAGCTGCCCCCAGCACCACGGCCCAGTGTTTAGGCCTCCTTCCATTTACGGGGCGTGCTTACAATATGGAAGCAGAGACACAGGGATAAATCAGGTGGAGACTGACCAAAGGAAAAAGTAAAAATAAAAATTAATGTGGAAGAAAATAAAGGGAAATAAAGGTCAAGTGCAAATCCATTTGGATTCCTTATTCTTCACAAAATATGATATGTATGCAAGCACACAGAAAGAGAGTATACAACTTGATTCATACCATGTTCTGAAACTGGGTCTCTTAACTAAATACATTGATAAATATTTGTCTGAAGGATCATTTTAGTAGTGGCAAAAAAAAAAAAAAAATCCTGTAATAACACCGTAAGTTTTGTTTCTTTTATTTTTTATTATCATTTTTAACCAATTTTCTATTAAGAAAAACTTAAGGTCATTTCATTGTTTGGCTATTGCACATTATTGGGATTGATGTATGATAAGGAATATGCTTTACATCAGGGAGGAAACACATTATTATGTAATATTCATAACATTACATAATAATACTGGGGTTACAGGACTTCTATATTTTTTTAAGTAATGACATTCTTCTTAGATTGTACACAATGATAAATTATGCATGGACCAGCTATTAAAAAGTAAGTAACTCTAGAAATAGAGCAATAATTGGGTTTTCTAAAATCTTGATGCGGGAAGTCCCTGTGAAGCAACATGCCAAGTCAGAAACCCAGGGAGGAGAGGGGCGCTCCGAGCCTCACACTGTGCCTCACGCTCAGGGAGCCACTACGTCTCGGTCCATCGCGTTGGCTGACGCCAGGCAAAGCCTTTTGTGTAGGTCTATCTTTTCAAACCCTTCCTGGTTCTTCTCAGATGGGTATTCTCCTAAGTAACCTTCAGAATCATTGGGATGATCTCGGATTGCCGCCGCCCCTAACAGGAGCCTCCTGGGGTTGGCTTGGCCCTGCCTGGGGTTTCAGGGGGAGGGAAGTAGAATGGTTGCCTTTGCAGCCAGGACTCGTCTTTGCCTTTGTCTTTGTAAATGATTACGTTTGAATAACCTTTAAAGAACATTAATGTGCAGTTGTGTAACTACTGTTTCATCCGTTAAAGGCAGGCAGTTTATTTAGGCGAAACTCAAGTGAGTTTCCGGGCCCTTTCCAATGACCCTAAGAGCCTTGGTGGTTCTGATGCCACAGGTTGGCAGCCTGTGCATCAGAGAAGGACCCGGGCTCTGTTTGGTGGGTGGTGCTGTGTGCAGGGAAGAAAGAGGGTGAGGGTCAGTGTCTGTGCACCTTTGTTTAGAGCCTGACCTGGACAGATTTTCCTTCTCTGGAAGATGGTTTAATCCAGCTCATGTTAGGTGCTAATTTTGACCCAACTGATAGATTAGAAGAGAGATGCCTTCTCGAATCTAGGAGTTAATCACTTTATTTCTATTTATGTTCCATCTATCTATCTATCTATCTATCTATCTATCTATCTATCTATCTATCTATCTATCTATCTATCTATCTATCTATCTATCTATCTATCTATCTATCTATCTATCTATCTATCTATCTATCATCTTCCATCTATCAATTGTCTATACAGGAGAATTTAGGAAAAAAGAAAATAAACTGCCACTTTAATAATGACATTCAATTTTATTTAGTTTACATGCCTTTTCAATAAACAAGAATTCACACTATGTCATTTTCCACAGCGGAAACAGTGCAGAATAAACATAAGGCTCTGATATTGCATTTGCAATCTGCCTGCATTATAATAATGAAGGAGGCTTATCATTATTAAGTGATTTCAAATTATGGTTTCAGGTAGCAGTGTGCTAACTAATTTGTTTTCAGAACAAAGTAATTTTCTAATCATTGTTATGAAGTTTTATGTTTTCCATAAGTAGATTTTTTTCTATGATCAAGAAAAAAGATTAATTCAAAACTTGTTTTAACTGCTTTTCATTAAATTATAACTTTCATTTGGTTAAATTGTAATTTTCCAACCTGAGTGTGTTCTACATTGGTGTCAAGGCTAATTCAATTGCTTCTTTTCTAGATTCATAGGTTTCATAAAAAGTGAGTTTTATGTTAGCTTAGGGCTTTTCTGCCCAGTGAGGATTATAGCATTTGTCACAAGGGTGCCAAGATTTACTATGAGAAAAAAGAAGATAATTCGCAAATCTTGCAATTGAAATGACTATATTTAGAATGCTTAATAATGGCACTTCAGAGACAACAGTGTTTGTGTGTTCTTATGCTAATTAGCCAATTTGGCTGTTGCTTTTCTTAATTGTGGGAGGTGATTTTAGTGCAGTGCTGTGCTGTGATTGATAGGACATTAAGACCTTAACTCCTACCGATGCTTTTAGTAGAACTGGGATGTTTTTTTTCCTGCACAAACGTTGTCACAGCACAACAGGCAGGAGATGCATCATTTGTTTCTTGGAGGGACCTGGCGTGGGAGGGAGTGCCTGCCGCCTATGCCTTCCCTGTGTCTCCTTGTTTGCGGGAAGGCTGCCTGTGCTTCCATTGCCATTCTGGCCACAGCATAGAGAGCTTGGAATTTTAATAACTACCTTGTTCAGTGAATTATAGTCGTTTGATGTAGCAATTTGACAGTATTGTGATTAGCCAGCTAGTGGCTACTTCATCCCCTTCGCGTTCTAATAAGGCTGCTCCAGCCAGGCCTGTAGGCTTCTTGGATGCTGTACAAAGAGGTAAGGGGAATGATGAAGTGGTGTCTATTGTTTATAGCCTCCCTTTGCTGAACCAGCTTGTTTTGAGTTGGTTTTTGAGTGAAAGGAAAGATCAGGCAACTCTACAGGATATCCATGTGTGTCCTTCGGGTATGGCACTCCGTTCCCTGCGCTCACTAATTTGAAAGATGGCATGGCTTCTCAGATGAAAGGGACTGTGCCAGGCCCTGGCTGGAGCCAGCTGCAGAACCAAATGAGGACCCTAAAGGTGAGCCCACGAACCTACATGCTTTCAGGGACTCCCAGGGAGCAGCTTTGGCAAGGGGAGAGGACGAATTCAGTTTGCAAGTTCATTAATCACATCAACAAACACAATGGCTATTTTTATTACTCTGAGAGAATTAGTAAAAGTTGCCTGAAATCCTCTTGCAAGGCAGCTTTATGTCAGACTCTAGTCTACTGGCAACGTGATTGTTGTTTTTAAATTTTTTTATTAGAAGAGACACAAGCATGCATTTTTTTCTTTTCTCCATTTGTCCGTCCATGCTTTTTTTTTCCCCATTTTTTTTTTATTGAGGTATTATATGTGTACATATCTTACCATTGCCCCCCCCACCCCACACCCATACATGCCCTCACCCCCCACAGTTTTGCATCCATTGGTTATGCTTATATGCATGCATACAAGTCCTTCGTTTGATTTCTTATCTCCCCCACCTCTCCCTAACCTTCCCCCTGTAATTTGACAGTCCGTTTGATGCTTTACTGTCTCTGTATCTGTCTTTTTGTTCATCAGTTTATAATGTTCTTTATTATCCATAAATGAGTGAGACCATGTGGTATTTTTCTTTCATTGACTGGCTTATTTCACTTAGCGTAATGTTCTCCAATTCCATCCAGGTTGCTGCAAATGATGAGAATTCCTTCTTTTTTATGGCAGCATAGTATTCCATTGTGTAGATGTACCACAGTTTTCTGATCCAGTCATCTGCTGACGGGCACCTCGGCTGTTTCCAAATCTTAGCTATTGTAAATTGTGCTGCTATGAACATAGGGGTGCATATATCCTTTTTGATTGGTGTTTCTAGTTTCTTCGGATATATTCCCAGGAGTGGAATTACTGGGTCAAATGGGAGTTCCATTTTCAGTTTTTTGAGGAAACCCCATACTGTTCTCCACAGTGGCTGCACCAGTCTGCATTCCCACCAGCAGGGCACGAGGGTTCCTTTTTCTCTGCATCCTCGCCAACACTTGTCGTTTGTTGATTTGTTGATGATAGCCATTCTGACAGGTGTGAGATGGTACCGCATTGTTGTTTTGATTTGCATCTCTCGGATAATAAGTGACTTTGAACATGTTTTCATGTGTCTCTTGGCCTTCCTTCTGTCTTCTTTTGAAAATATTCTGTTTAGGTCAGTTGCCCATTTTTTTATTGGATCATTTATCTTCCTTTTATTAAGTTGTATAAGCTGCCTGTAGATGTTGGAGATTAAACCTTTATCAGTGATAGCATTTGCAAATATGTTCTCCCATAGAGTGGGCTTTCTTGTTGTTTTGTTGATGGTTTCTTTTGCTGTAAAAAAGCTTTTTATTTTGATGTAGTCCCATTTGTTAATTTTCTCTTTAGCTTCCATTGCCCTAGGGGCAGTGTCAGTGAAGAAGTTCTTTTGACATATGTCTGAGATTTTGTTGCCTGTGGATTCCTCTAGTATTTTTATGGTTTCCCGTCTTATGTTTAAGTCCTGTATCCATTTTGAGTTTATTTTTGTGTATGGTGTAAGTTGGTGATCTAGTTTCATTTTTTTGCATGTATCTGTCCAATTTTCCCAACACCATTTATTGAAGAGACTGTCTTGACTCCATTGTATGTTCATGCCTCCTTTGTCAAATATTAATTGAGCATAGTGGTTTGGGTCGATATCTGGATACTCTATTCTGTTCCATTGATCTATATGTCTGTTCTTGTGCTAGTACCAGGCTGTTTTGAGAACAGTGGCTTTGTAATACAGCTTGAAATCTGGTATTGAGATACCTCCTACTTTATTCTTCTTTCTCAGGATTGCTGTGGCTATTCGGGGTCTTTTTTTATTCCAGATGAATTTTTGGAGAGTTCTTTCTAGGTCTGTGAAATATGCTGTTGGTATTTTGATGGGGAGTGCATTGAATCTGTAGATTGCTTTGGGTAGTATGGACATTTTAATGATGTTGATTCTACCAATCCATGAACATGGTATGTTCTTCCATCTGTTTACGTCTTCCTCTATCTCTTTTTTCAGTGTCCTGTAGTTTTCCGTGTATAGGTCTTTAACCTCCTTAGTTAAGTTTATTCCTAGGTATCTTAATTTTTTCGGTGTGATGGTAAATGGGATTGCTTTTTTTAGTCTCTCTTTCTGTAAATTCACTATTGGTGTATAGAAATGCCATAGATTTCTTGGCGTTAATTTTGTATCCCGCTACATTGCCGAATTCATTTATTAAGTCTATTAGTTTTTTGATGGATTCTTTTGGGTTTTTTATGTACAATATCATGTCATCTGCAAATAAGGACAGCTTCACTTCTTCTTTTCCAATTTGGATGCCTCTTATTTCTTCTTCTTGCCTAATTGCAATAGCTAATACTTCCAGTACTATGTCAAACAGGAATGGTGAGAGTGGGCATCCCTGTCTTGTTCCTGTTCTTAGGGGAAACGGTTTTAGTTTTTGCCTATTGAGTATGATGTTTGCTGTGGGTTTATCATATATAGCTTTTATTATGTTGAGGTATGATCCTTCTATTCCCACCTTGTTGAGAGTTTTTATCAAGAAAGGGTGTTGGATTTTGTCAAATGCTTTTTCTGCATCTATTGATATGACTATGTGATTTTTATCTCTCAACTTGTTTATGTGATGTATCACGTTTATTGATTTGCAGATATTGTACCATCCTTGCATTCCTGGGATAAATCCTACTTGGTCATGGTGTATGATCTTTCTGATGTATTGCTGGAGCCGATTTGCTAGAATTTTGTTGAGGATTTTGGCATCTATGTTCATGAGGGATATTGGTCTGTAATTCTCTTTCATTGTGTTGTCTTTATCTGGTTTTGGTATTAGGGTGATGCTGGTTTCATAGAAGGAGCCTGAAAGTGTTCCTTCCTCTTGAATTTTTTGGAATAGTCTGAGGAGGATAGGTTTTAGTTCTTCCTTGAAAGTTTGGTAAAACTCTCCTGTGAAGCTGTCTGACCCCGGGCTTTTGTTTGCCGGAAGCTTTTTGATGACTTCTTCAATTTCGTCCATAGTTATTGGCCTATTGAGCTGTTGAGATTCTTCTTGATTGATTTTTGGAAGGTTGTATTTTTCTAGGAATATGTCCATTTCCTCCAGGTTGTCCAGTTTGTTGGAATAGAGCTGTTCGTAGTATTTTGTAACAATCCTTTGTATCTCAGCGGTGTCTGTTGTTATTTCACCTCTTTCATTTCTGATTTTGTTTATTTGGGTCCTCTCTCTTTGCTTCTTGGTGAGCCTGGCTAGAGGTCCATCAATCTTGTTTATCTTTTCAAAGAACCAGCTCTTGGTTTTGTTGATCTTTTGTATTGTTTCTTTGGTCTCTATGTCGTTTATCTCCGCTCTGATCTTTATTATTTCTTTCCTTCTGCTTACACTGGGCTTTTCTTGTTGCTTTCTCTCTAACTCTTTGAGTTGTTGGGAGGTAATTTATTACCATTGTTTCTTGTTTTTTGCAATAGGCTTGTAGAGCTATGAACTTCCCTCTCAGGACTGCTTTCGCTGTGTCCCATAGATTTTGGATTGTTGTGTTTTCACTGTCATTTGTTGCCATGATGTTTTTTATTTCTTCCTTGATGTCTTTGGTAACCCAGTCATTGTTTAATAGCATGCTGTTTAGTCTCCATGTGTTTTATTTCTTTGGATTGTATTTATTGTAGTTGATTTCCAGTTTTATGTCACTGTGATCTGAGAAGATGCTTGATATAATTTCTATCTTCTTGAATTTGAAGAGACTTTGCCTGTGACCCAGCATATGGTCTATCTTTGAAAATGACCCATGTGCACTTGAGAAGAATGTATATTCTGTGGCTTTGGGGTGAAATGTTCTGAAGATGTCGATTAATTCCATCTGGTCTAGTGAGTCATTTAGGATTGCTGTTTCTTTGCTGATTTTTTGTTTAGAGGATTTGTCCAATGGTGATAGTGGGGTATTGAAGTCTCTTACTATGATTGTATTGCTGTCAATCTCTCCTTTGATATCTTCCAGGAGTTTTTTAATGTATCTTGGTGCTCCTGTATTGGGTGCATATATGTTTACCAGAGTTATTTCTTCTTGTTGGATTGCTCCCTTTAGTATTATGAAGTGGCCTTCATTATCTCTTGTTATGTCTTTCACTTTGAGATCTAATTTGTCAGATATAAGTATTGCTACCCCAGTTTTTTTTCATTTCCATTCGTCTGGAAAACCTTTTTCCATCCCTTTACTCTCAGTCTGTATGCATCCTTTTTTTTGAGGTGGGTTTCCTGTAGACAGCAGATATATGGGTTTTGTTTTCTTATCCAATCTGTTACCCTGTGTCTTTTGATTGGGGTATTCAATCCATTTACATTTAAAGTTATTGTTGATAGGTACTTATTTGTCGCCATTTTTATTCTATACCCCTGTGTTCCTTCTTTGCTTCCTATTTCTTTTTTCTTTCTTTTTTTCTTTTTTTACAGCAGACCCTTTAGCATTTCTTTCATTGCTGGTTTGGTGGTGATAAACTCCCTTAGTCCTTTTTTGTCTGTGAAGCTCCTGATTTCACCTTCAATTTTGATTGATAGCCTTGCTGGGTACAGTATTCTTGGATTGAGACCCTTCCTTTGCATGACTTTGTATATTTCATTCCATTCCCTTCTGGCCTGATGAGTTTCTGTTGAGAAATCAGTTGCTAGTCTGATGGGGGTTCCTTTGTATGTAACTGTCTGTCTCTCTCTGGCCGCTTTTAAGATTCTTACTTTGTCGTTGGTGTTTGCCAATTTAATTATAATGTGCCTTGGCATCGGTCTTTTGGGGTTCATTTTGCTTGGGACTCTGTGAGCTTCTTGCATTTGTGTGAGTTTTTTCTTCCCTATATCGGGGAAGTTTTCTGTTATTATTTCTTCAAACAGGTTTTCTATTCCTTTCTCAGTTTCCTTTCCTTCTGGTACCCCTATTATCCTGATGTTGTTTTCGTTTTGTGTTGTCCCGAAGTTCCCTTAGGCTCTCCTCATGCTTTCTAATTTTTGTTTCTAGAAGCTGTTGTACTTGGGTATTTTTTTCCATCTTGTCTTCTTGCTCACTTATGCGGTCCTCTGCTTCTTCTAGTCTACTCTTGATGCTTTCTATTGAGTTCTTTACAGCAGCGATGTCATTTTTCATTTCTTCTTGGTTCTTCTTCATTTCCTCTTGGTTCTTACTCATATTGTCGAATTTGTCTTCCATCCTTTTCAGCCACCTTATGACCATTTCTCTGAATTCTTTCTCTTGTAGGTTGTTTGCCTCTAATTCGTTTACTTCCTTTTCTGGTGATGCCTGCTTTTCTTTCCTATGGGGGCTATATTTCTTTGTCTCCCCATGGTCTCTCTTCTCCAGATGTCTGGTTATGTAGTTCTCTCTCTCCGGCGTTGATTTAAAGGTACAAAATACAACACAACCAGGCACAACACACAAGGCACTGAACAGAATTGTATTCACGATATTAATAACCTCCAATAAAGGTGACCACCAGAGAAAGACAAATTAGGGAATAGGAGAGGAAGAGGAAGAGTAAAAAGGAAGAACAAAAAAAAAAAAAAAAAAACAACAACAACAACAAAAAAAAGAGTGTGAATCTGAACTTGGGAAAAGAGAAGAAAAAAAAGAAAAGAAAAAAAAGTAAGAGAGACAAGAACGATACTAAGAGAGACAAGGGGAACAAACTATATATATATGGGGAGTAAACTCCAATATAACAACCACTAATCCCAGCAAATTCCAGCAACACGAGCCTGGAGATTAATACAAACTGCAACACCAACTAATATCAAGTGAGGCAAGGGAAAACAAAAGTAAAAACAAACAAAAACAGAGCAAACAAAAGAACCAACCAAACCAAACAAAAAGAATAATCAAAACAATCTCATAAGAAAGCATAAAAATTCAATCTAATCAACATTCAAGCAAACAGCAACAAAAGGCCAGAGAGAAAAACAATTTTTTAAGGTAGCATAGAGAGAGGTATATATGGACTTGGAGCAGGGGGTTGGGAATTAGATATATAAGTAGGGTGAAATTTTAGCAGAGGGTAGACTGAAAAAGTAGGGAAAATCTAAAGCCAGAAAGGATTAAGATAAACAGGAGACCAAAAGGGGAAAAGTTAGGAGGAGAATGATGGCAAAATGTTAGCGTTGAGATAGGATAAAACGATTGTAAGGGAAAGATGCAAATAGAATGTAGGACACTAATCCCAAAATAAAAGAAAGAGAAAATCAAATGACATTAAAAAAAAAAGTAAAATAATAGTAATAATAATGCTGATTGAAAATAAAAGTGTAATAATTAAAAAGGTGAAAATTGAGTGAGGAAAAAGAAAAAAATTTAGTTTCTTAAGTAAAAGATGCAAAAAATGAAAATAAAAAATAAAAAATTAGAATAAAAAATAGGAAGGCTAATATGTGTAGTAGCGGCTGTCATTCACTTCTTCTATTATTCTGTTTGGTATGCCTGTTTCCCAGTCTGGGCGGTATTTCAGCTCCCTTCGTTCCACTACTCCTCAGTGTTGTAAGCCAGTCCTGATTTTTAAGCCGGCCGTGTCTTAATTTCTTGTATTTATTTTTGATTACACCAGAGGCAGTTAGCATTTCGGCCCCTGGGTGGCAGTGTTTCTGAATTGATTTCCGGGCCCCTCTAGCTTTTTTTTTTTTTTTTTTTTTTTTTCCCCTCTATGGCACTCACTACCAGTTTGTGGAGGTGTGCGCCTCAGAGCTGCCTCTCCGATGGTCACACCCAGCTCTGCTCTCCAGGTTCCGGAAAAACAACTTCCCCCTGCAGTCTTTCAGGTTATTCCCCAACTGGGTTTTCCTATGTATTGGGCTTAGTAATCAGAGTCGGAAAGAGCCCAAGTAGGCTGGCAGTGGGTTTGCGCGCAAGACTAAGGAGCCTGCGCTCCTTTGAAAATTCTTAGTCTGACCCTCCTCGTCAGATTAAAATGAGTTGCTTTTAAGAGATCACTTCTGTTAGCAGCTCAGAGGACCCCCTTCCACATTCACGGGTCACGGCAGCTCCAACTGCCGCAGATTTTTCTAGGCACAGACCTCCCGGGTCCTGCCGGTCCTGCGGCTCGCGCGCTTCCCTCTCCCACTGCGGGGACGAGAAACCACACCTTATTTCAGGCGAAATCTGACCTTTCCATGGTGCAGTGAAGAGTTCCTTTGAATCCGAATGTTTGCGCCGATAGGGGACCGGTGTTCTGGTGCTCACAGCTGTTCAGTGTTTGCAGTTGTCGCGGAAAGTCAGTTTTCCAATAAAATCCTCCTTTCCTTGCAAGATGGCGTGGCCCCCGGTAAGCCCGCAGCTCCGGGAGGGGACCCAGCCCCTGTGGGTGCTTCACGGTCAGGGGAACCCTGCCCAGCACTCCCCCGCCTTCTCCTGGAGTTTAACTGTCCCTTAGCTTGCCAACATACACTTCCCTGCGAACCTCTGTCGCTCCTACTCTCCACCCCAGGACCAGACTCCAAACACGACTCTTTTCAGCCGCCATTTTGAGCAGACTCCCGTCCATGCTTCTATCCATTTATTCATCCTCCCATTTATCAAACTAACTAATGTTAACTGAATGTCTACTAGATGTCATCTACACGCCTGTGTGATACTTACTATGTGCTGGGTGACAGGCAGCAGGTGTAGAGCTAGGGATACAAGGATGAATAAAACCTTGTGGGAGTAGTGGCTGGCCCATACCCTAACAGGCCATTGCAAGATGACGTGGAAGGAGGTTTGACAGTGATGTGGTATTTGTGCCCTAGACCAGTGGTTCCCAAACCTTTTTTTGGCCACGCCCCCTAAGCATCTCTAAAATTCTGATGCCCCCTACCCCCGTGAATTTTTATTATTAAAAAAGTGAACTCCTATTCCTGCGGAGGAAGCCTAAAAGGCCATGAACTTGGTCTAAACAAGCTTCCCAATAACACGGAATCCACGAAAGAGAAAAGTAAAAGAACAAAAGGACAGTGGAAGTCCTGAGGAAGACATCACTAGAAATTGTTAAAAAATAATAATATGAAGGAATATGAAAAAATAGCAAATAAAGTTTTAAAACATATAATAGAGAACTGAAATGCATAAATATGTCACAATTTATATTTATATACTCTAGAACTGTAAGAAATGCAAAAAATTCACTGTTAATAACTCATTCTCGAATTGCCCCCCTTAAACATCAAACTGCCCCCCCTGGGGGGCGTGTGCCCCACACTGGGAACCACTGCATAGACACAAAGATGAAGGACACTCAGGTGCACCGGGAGGAGAATAACATAGGGTCTGGGGAGGCTGCCTACATGTGGTTGTCCTTGAGCTGTGTTTTGGAGGACAAGTAGATACTGCCAAGTGGCAAGAGGGAAAGTGTTCCTGGAAGAGGGAGGCTCCTGGAGGAAGGTGGCAGGAACATGCAGGAGAGGGGGACCTGCTCCTGAGATGCCACAGCAGTGGAGGAAGCAGACAGAGACACAGCCAGCGGGTGGCGTGCTTCCAGCGCTGTGTACCATCGCTACGGAATCCTTCACCGTCCACAGGAGCTCCATTATGTCTTATCTGTGTAAACAAAAAAAAAAAAGGACATTTCTGATATTGTCTTTTTGCTTCCAAGGAGGACTGGTTCTCAAAATAAGATTAAATAAGTGTATGTTTTGTACTTTAATTGCAAAAGGAAAGGAAACTCGCTGGAGTTAGGGCAGTTAGTAAACGTTCAGCAACCACAGGTGATTATTATTGAAGTGCGAGTGCAATACATCAGCGGAGGCTTCTTTGTAAATCTTCTGTATTCATCATCTTTCCGAACCCTCCCAGCAACTCTCTGTGGTGGGAACTAACAGCAGACAGAACAGTGCTGTGGACTAAGACCCTGAGCCTTGGGTACTTTCATTAACCCACTCGAGTCATGTGGCTCTGAGGTGCCCTGGTGGCTCCACCCCAGCTCCATCTCCTCCAGAGTCCCATGTTCAACAGACATGACAGGCTGCCTTCCTCGGGCCAGGTGCTGGGCTGGACCCTGGAGTTGAGAGTGATGGAATTCTGGGAAACCAGTAGAGCATTTGGGAGCAACCCTTCCATTTTGAGGAGAGGCTAGAAGATTCAGTGAGCAGTGCCTATCAGCAACTGAAGGTGTCACCATACTCTGTGGTTGCAGATTGTGGGTTTGTTTGCCTTTGGGGGTTGTGCTCATTGTTACCTTTTGTGTCCCCTTGGTGTTATTCACTATGGGGCACTACACTTCTAAGAATCTCCTGGAGCTACTAGTAAGGACCTCAGGAAAGAAAAAATAGAGTTTGGGGAGAGACTCTGTGGCCATGAACAGCAATCTTCTCTGGGTTACCTATGGGTAGGAGCTTGATGCTGATAATTAGAATAATAGTCTGAGGCCACTTTGTGACCCAGTGATGGGAACCCAATGACATCACTCTGAACACTGTTATGCTCTTCCGTTTTGGGGGTGTACGCTAGACTAATATGCCTTAAAAATCAGACCTGAAAATGGCAAAACTATTACTACTTTCTTTTTTTTTAAATAATTTTAGCAGATAGGGGCCATTTAGGATAAAATGCAATGCTTCCCTGCTGAATATAATAGAGAAGGATTTCATTCTTTTCTAACTTCTACAGCTATTGCAGCTTTTAGAAGAACATCAGCATAACTACAGATAGACTGCTTTTATTAAGGAAAGTCTACCCAGACTTCAATGGTGTCATAAATCGCGTAGCTGCCGCCTAAGGAAATCACGTGCATGATTTCAGATCTTCTGTAGAGAAGCCTTCCTGGACTAGGCTTGACCATGTCCATTTACTTCCTGTCTCGAGCTGCAATTTTAAATAGATATATGTCAGGACTTCTCAATCCATCTTCCATTCTTGTAGCCTTTTTATTCCCATCTCTTTGGTTCTTTGTGATAAATTTTGTATAATTTCTTGAGATCATTCTTTCCCTACATTAATTTTCCCATCTGTGTCTTATTGGCTTTCTAACCCTCTGCTGAATTTTAATTTATTATTACATTTTTCTCCTATGAAAATATTATCTTTGATTTTTATTCAGATTTACCTGGTTGTGTTTGCAATCTCTTGTCCCTCATATACATTGTATTCCTTTTCTTTCTCTTTGCATGTAATAAATGCATTTATCGTATATTGTATCTGATAATGGTAATATCTGAAACTTTAGATATGATTTTATTCTGGTGGTTCTAGCTTACACTATTTGATCCTTTTGTGTGTTTTTTGTTGTAGCTTTTAGCTTGGCAGTCATGTTCCTGGAACCATTATCTCTTGCTGGGAGGTAAAGTGTATACAATTAAGAGACTTACAAGTAACTTTTAGGGGGTGCAAGATTTTATTTCGTAACGTAAATTATGGGTACTTGGGCATTCATTTTATTAGTGTATATAATATATTTTGAATTATTTTAAACTTTAAAATAGGTGCATTTTTCTGTACCTCTGAAACTTTGTCAATTCCTTTCCTTATCTGGAAAGGAGGACTTGGATCCACTAGGCATTTTGTTATTCACAACCCACTCAGTGCCTTCCTCGGGAAGTGCTAGTCACACAGTGGACATTGATTGAAAGCTTTCTGAAACAAAATGATGACTGTGTGGCTTTGTTCAATACCCAAGTTGAGTGATTACTTATTAGATTTTTAAATAATCTGCATTAGTTTGGGCAGCAATGGATTTCAAACAAAGTTATTGAGGGCTGGTCTCTGAGATGAGCCTGAAGAATCAGTCCACATGCAGGGCTCAATTCTGAAATTAAATAAGTTTCCTAAGGTAGTAGAGCAGGAGCGTACCTGTGACAAAGTGAAGGTAGGATCCCAGAGATTATCAAGCAGAACAGGTGAAGGCAGAGGAGATCAGGGAGAAAGAGAAGTGAAGGTCAAGAATGGACAGGTTCAGAAATGGGGTGGCTTGAGGTCATTTCGTAGAAATAAATTGTGATGACCTTATTGGTTCTGCTGTTAATAAAGCACATCTTTTTGGCAAAACATATTTTAAGGCACCATCTTAGTGATTTTTTTAAAGAAGTTTTTACAGCCTGGCTCACATGAATCAGTGGTTGAGCATTGATCTGTGAACCAGGAGGTCAAGGTTCAATTCCTGGTTAGGGCACATGTCCAGGTTGCAGGCTCAATCCCCAGTGTGGGGTGTGCAGGAGGCAGCCAATCAATGATTCTCTCTCATCATTGATGTTTCTATCTCTCTCTCCCTCTCTCTTCCTCTATGAAATCAATAAAAATACATATTTTTAAAAAAGCTTTTACACTATCGTTTGAGTTGGATGAAAGAGTATGCAAAATGAATTGTATAAGACATAATACTGCCTCAAGGGACCCAGAATTCAGTGACAATACAATTTCAAGTCAAAAAGCAGTGGCTAGAGAAGAATAAAGTAATATACATTGTACCTTAATATGTAAGTTATACACACACACACACACACACACACACACACTCCTCTTTAGGGACTATCTATTTAATCCTATTTTCAATAAAAAACAATTTTTAGAATTTTTTTATTAGAATTCTTTATTATGCAAATGATAAAACAAGGAACTTATTTCCTCTCAGTCAGAAACAGAGCCTTGACTCACATTTTCAGAATCCTGGTTTTACAGCTAATCTACTATTTCACTTTGCCTCATTTAATTAGTAAAAATATATATATATGTGTGTGGGTTACATAAGAAAGGGGCAACAGACATTGCTTTAATATTAGATAACATATAAGATACTAGTATGGCTGGAGCATATTATGCATGGAGTAGAATTCACCTCTTTTGTTAGAAATCGGTGGCTACTTACATGGTAGATAGTAAACGGAAGACACCAGAATAAAAAATGCTGGCAGAACATTTTTAAGAATCAAAGAAACGGGTTTCTTTCTGAGCCTATTGTTTGCATTGGTTCATAGAAGAAAACTGTGAATGGATGTTTTTACACCAGATTATCTTCAGAAGCCAGAGTGTTTGAAGTACCCTATTATTCCCTCATTAGCTTTTAAAGATTAAGTTGATTTCTTTCTCACCCAGCCTGATTATGAGTGGCTATGATAATAAGTTTAAGAAACACTCATGGTACATTTCTTGCTATGAAACAACATAGCCCCCCCTAACATCGTCAATTGTGTGCATCCTCTATGAATATCCTGAATTAGGTCTACGGCTCCACGGACTACTAATAAAACATAAGCTCTCTTCTATGACGCTGCATACCCCTTGTTTATGGAGACTGCAAAGATGAATAATAAAATGAGAAGGTCCTGATTCAGTAGGACAGCAATTCTTAATGTTTTAAAAATTATTGGTAGTGAAGTCATTTTTCTCAAGATATACTAAATCATGATTATAATAAATTTAAAGTAGAATCATTTTATTTACACGAATTAAAGAGTAATAACAAAACACTACTTTACTGGATTAAGAAAAGACCAAAAAGCAATTTTATATTTTGACTCACCTAAATACATATTTCATCTATACCTACTTGTGCTCAGTCACGTAGAACCGTGGTTGGCAAACTGCGGCTCGCGAGCCACATGCGGCTCTTTGGCCCCTTGAGTGTGGCTCTTCCACAAAATACCACGGCCTGGGCGAGTCTATTTTGAAGAAGTGGCGTTAGAAGAAGTTGAAGTTTAAAAAATTTGGCTCTCAGAAGAAATTGCAATCGTTGTGCTGTTGATATTTGGCTCTGCTGACTGATGAGTTTGCCGACCTCGGGGCTAGGGCACCCTGCTTTTTCTTGTTAAATTGCTCAGTGTTGTCCTGGGATAGCAGCTCTACTGGACGCGGCCACCTGCGCTCAGGGCTGGTCTCTGTCGGGGAGGGTGGGCACTCCCTGGGCACGGGCGGGAGGCTAAACCAGGAATGAGGAGCTGAGAGCCCAGGTGAAGAAGGAGGCGCTGGAAACGGGACCGTTCTTCAGGATGGCAATTTCAGTCCGGGAAAGGGTTCCATCCGTCAGCTGCCCCCTTTTAAGGATCTCTAGTAAGAAGAAGGAAGCCTACCACCTTATCCAGAGGGAAAGGAAATACGGATTTTCCTCGTTAGCATTGAATTCACACTCAGTGACAGAGCCACAGGAAATGCTCCATCAGAAAAGAGCGATTAGACCTATTATGTAAGTGAAAGTACTCCGTCACGTGGGGAGTGCTGACAGACGGTGGTATAAATCACTCTCCTAGCATTCTTCACTGAAATTTTAATATAAACCTTCGTGGGAAATCAGTTAACTTCCACACACAAGGGCAGGATCTCCAGGGAACAATGAACAGTCGCAATGAAATCACAGAAACCCTAGCACAGTGAACCAAGAATGCTTCCTCTCCAAGCCTCGACAAGGAGGCCGCGTACCGGCATCTATTCCATCAGGGCTTTATCTGACCTGTCTGGGCGCAGCAGCTGCCACTGTTTTCAGGGTCCATCCAGCATCCTGGCTTCCGGCCAGCCCAGTCTCTCCCTGCCCGTGGCCGTCTGAGCAATTGTCTACGTCACACTGAGGCTGGCCAGCGGCTGCTCACATCCACATCCTTTGAAGCAACCGCAATTGTCACTCCTCATTTTCCCTTTCTGTTTCCTCGTTTTTAAAGCTTTTTTTATTCTTTAAGCTTTACAGCCATGTTTAACTTTGCTGTTCATGTTTCACTACTAGTGTTCATTTCACTTCCCTTAAACCTAGAATATTGTTTGGGTACTTCTTTTCTAAACCATTGATCCCTCCCCCCCCCATCCCCATTCTTCTGTTCCCTTTCCAATCCATCCCACAGTTCGCACAGTGTGCTACCTCTAGCAATCCGAGCTATTTTTTAAGTTTGTTTTTAAATTGATTTCAGAGAGGAAGGGAAAGGGAGAGAGAGAGAAACATCAATGATGAAAGAGAATTATCGATCAGCTGCCTCCTGCACATCTTAAACTGGGGATGGAGCCCACAACCCGGGTATGTGCCCTGACCAGGAATCGAACCCTGACCTCCTGGTTCCCAGGTTGATGCTCAATCACTGAGTCATGCCAGCTGGGCTTTTGTCTCTATTTTGATCTGTATCCTGAATTGTTCCATATTCTTTCAGGCCTTCTCCTTCTTTTTCTTCCTCCTCCTCCCCCTTCCTCCCCCTCCTCTCCTTCCTTCTCTCCTCCTCCTCTTCCCTTCCTTCTTCTTCTTCCTTTTCTTCATCTTTAGTAGGTCTCCTTTCTCCAGTATTGTCACTATTCTCTTACCCTCAATGACACTTTCCTTTCAATAGCAGTCAGCTGTCTTAATCTTATGTGTATCTATGGTTGTGAGTATGCTTGCTTGTGTATTTTCAAGGCATTAATCCTAATCCCTGAATTGTAGATGTGATGTTTTCTTTTCACAGGTAAGTATAGGGATCCTTAATAATCAATTGAAGAGCACATTTACTATGACCTTGAATATTATGCAAACATAGTTTTGTGCCCTTAATGATCAACTGAACATATGATTTCAAAACTGTTTCATCATTCTAAACCAAAGGACAAATGGCAGCCTAGCATACAAAAAATTATGTCTTTCCCAATTATGGAAACACGTATAATCTGCCTAAAATTATAAACATAATCACAAACACAGCCATGGCAGTTCTGTAAATTAGTGTTTTAAAAATACATATAATCTACATGCAAAAAAAGAAGTTTAATAAAATTTTACAAAATTAGCCCTAACCAGTTTGGCTCAGTGGATAGAGCGTCGGCCTGCGGACTCAAGGGTCCCGGGTTCGATTCCGGTCAAGGGCATGTACCTTGGTTATGGGCACATCCCCAGTGGGGGGTGTGCAGGAGGCAGCTGATCAATGTTTCTCTCTCATCGATGTTTCTAACTCTCCCTCTCCCTTCCTCTCTGTAAAAAATCAATAAAATGTATTTAAAAATTTTTACAAAATTATAGCATTTTGTAGCTTTTGACATCCAGTTCTCCTAATTTTGTAGATGAAGAAACAGAGGCGCACAGAGGTTAAGTCTCTTAGTGAAGTTCAGATATTCTCTCTCAGAAATCCTACATTCATTTCACTTTACACTTTGGGACTTTGTACACCTTCCACTCATGACTGACCCTGTCCTAAAAGACGTGGGCAAAACTCAAGTGCTGTTAAGAATGGCAAGTTTGCTTTACTTATCCAGTTCGTTGTTTCTGTTTTGTGTTAGAAATGCGCAGGAACTACATTTTCCTGTAGTGGTTCTCCTCCTGCCACGCCTGTGTGTGGGTGTCCGTGGTCTCTGTGAGCTGCGTTGTGTACTGTCCGATGATTTCCCCTTCCTCCTCCACACTCACGTACTGGGACAGTGATGTCTGAGGTGGGACAGGAAGGTAGCGGACCAGGCTCTCCTTCCCTGCTGGGGGAGATTCGGCCTTTTTTATTATAAGAACTCATGGAACACAGCTGGGTAGAGGGAAGCACTCCCCATAGGGCTGGCGTGAAAGAGCATCTTTGTGTTTGGCTATTTTGTTTGCGCATATTTCCCCTCTTCTTTTCTTCCTTTCACAAAGGGTTATCAAACACAACACAACAAGCACTTTGCTGGGCTTTGACAAACCAAAAAGGAATAAAAACCACGTTCTCTGTCTTCAAGGAGCTCTCAGCCTGGTGGGACGAGGCAAAGCAGAAGACGGTGAGGGCGGCGTGAAGTCAGCGCTGCAGTGATGGGAGCACATCCCGCTGGCGGCACAGAGCGGGGCCTCCAATGCAGCAAAGGCCGAGAACACTTCCCTGGAGCCCCCCACAGAGCGAAGTCTCCCAGGATTCTCTGGAATTAACTCCCTAAGGAAAGGCAAAGAACCTCCTGCATAGAGAATCGAGTCATCAGAGACGGTCAGGCCATGGAGATGATTTCGGATTTTGTAAGCTGTGTGTTATGGCTACTCCATAGCTGCACTTATGGCTGCTCTAAGGGAGGCCAGCAGCTTCCAAGGAAGGATGACACTCCTTAAACATATTGGTGTTGTCCATTAAGCTCACAAAGCTGGGCTGTTTGGCGATATAAACTCCCAAACCCCAATGACTTAGCACAATGAAAGTGTATCTCTTGGTCACACTGCGTCCAGGGCAGGACAAGTGAACGCCCTCCGGCCTGTAATGATACCACATGCGCATTCGTCTTCCAAAGCTGCAGCAGCTGAAGAAGAAGGCGGGAGGGTTGCCTGGGATGCTTTAGAGAGCTGTCCCAGAAAGAGTTGTACCACCTCCTGCCCTGGGCCAGAACTCGGTCACATGATTAGTTAGTTGCAAGGGAGGCTGGGAAATACAGTTTCCCCATATGCTGGTAATGGAGGCAGTTGCATGGCGAATTCAGATGAACATCTCTGCCATAAACAGATACTGGAGGCCAACCTGTTACTTATGTGATGTCCTGCGATCCTATTTAGGACATAGTTTTTAAAAACTACCTACAGCCTTGCTCTCTCAAAAGGTCATCTGAATCCTTTTGGCTTTGCATTCCTTCTCTTTTTTTAAAAAAAAAAAAAAATATATTTTATTGATTTTTTACAGAGAGGAAGAGAGAGGGAGAGAGAGCTAGAAACATCGATGAGAGAGAACTATCGATCAGCTGCCTCCTGCACACCTCCCACTGGGGATGTGCCTGCAACCAAGGTACATGCCCTTGACCGGAATCGAACCTGGGACCCTTCAGACCGCAGGCTGATGCTCTATCCACTGAGCCAAACCGGTTTCAGCTGCATTCCTTCTTAAGTAAATGAAATGTGATTGCAAAGGAAGGAAAGTAACTGAAAGGAACTCAGAATTCAGATTTAGCACACTTAGCAAATGGTGCTCAGCATAGTTTGGCAGAATATACTTTTATTTGTTCAATTAATAGACACAACGCCTAACCTGAGGTTGTCTAGGCAATTTCTTGGAACTCTAGTTTATTTCATGGGTTGTTGGAGCTAAATATTTTGTCTTTGAGCAGCCTAACTGTTGCAGTTTCTAAATAGCAGTCTGTGAAAATCAGCAACACAAAAATCTGCTTCTGGATAACCTTGACTGTGTCCTTAATGAATGAAGTGCTTTTGAGATACAGTTATGTGCCAATTATGAGTCTGATGATACGTGGGAAAGAGAGCTGAAGAAAGCATTGTCACTGTCTGTAAGGTGCTTATGATCTCCATGAAGAGACTGAGGAAGTACTGGTAAACAGCAATGATGCACAATAGAAGGAAACAATGGCATTGTAGAGCATTGCGGAGGAAGAATAGTAAGTTGGCACTGTGGGGATGTGAGGAAAATATGGTATTATGGAAGTGGAATTTTGAAGAGTGAAATAAGCTATCAATAAATGTAGGGGTGAAAAACATTGTAAGATTGAGGAATAATATGAGCAATTATGGCTTTGTGAATTTTAAATGTATCTTGTGGACAGTTTGATAGCTTTGTGTATCAGAACAATGAGTGCTTAAAGGATGCAGGCTCATAGAGAGAACGGGATGTTTAAAATCTTCATTTTGCAGAATAGACCAAGCCCAGATGCCCTAGTTACCAGAGTAGAGATCTCTCTGTTGTACCTGTGTGCAGGGGGGCGGGGGGGAGTGTTGAGTCTGTGTAGGTCAGGTAAGGCTGGATGGATTGTCCCTGGCCAGTTATCTTTCCTCTGCTGGCTGAAAGGACTTGTCAAGACTAGTTAGCAAAATGTAGTGGGTAGAGCCGTAGCCAGTTTGGCTCAGTGGATAGAGCCTTGGCTCTCAGACTGAAGGGTCCCGGGTTCGATTTCAGTCATGGGACCATATGCAGGAGGCAACCAATCGATATGTCTCTCTTATATCAATGTTTCCCTCTCTCTGTATCTCCCCCTTCCTTCCACTCTCTCTAAAAATCAATGGAAAAATATCCTCGGGTGAGGGTTAACAACAACAACAAAAATATAGTGGGTAGAGTGGGATGAGAAATGATTAGTGTTTAATAATTGTCCTCAGATTTTCTTGTAGGAACAGCCTACTTTAGGTCATTACTTTGAGATATAGCATTAGGTAGGGGTAGCCAGCCCTAGGAAAGTTACAGTCTGTGTGTAAAATGGAGTTAATAATGGTATCTATCTCACAGACAACTAGGACAGCAACTGGGAGTATTTGTTCATTGCAAGCCCTATGCATAATGCCTGGCACGTGATAAATGGGAACTGAATGTTAGATAGTAATACTGGTGTCCCTATTGCTGCTGGTGTTTCTTCAAGCTGGTAGAAGAGGAATGAATAGGATATAATACCACCAACAAAAGGTAAAACTCTAAATGAGATATGAACAAGAATTATGAGTAGAGAAAAGCAGAAGGGGTGAGAGAAGTGAGAGAAGCTTCTAGTAGACTACAGAAAATTGCTAGAAATGGTTGAGGAACTTTGAATAATAATTTTTTAAAGGTAGGAATTCCTTCTTTTTTTAAAAAAACTTATTTTTTATTGATTTCAGAGAGGAATAGAGAGATAAAAATATCAATGATGAGAGAATCGTTGATTGCCTGCCTCCTGTACTCCCCTACTGGGGATAGAGCCTGCAACCTGGGCATGTGCCCTGACCAGGAATCAAACCTTGACCTCCTGGTTCATAGGTCAATGCTCAACCCCTGAGCCATGCCAGCCAGGCTTCGAATAATAATTTTTAAAAATCTAATTGATTTTCCTTTATTGGTTTCTCAAGTCAAGGGTGACTAGGGCAAGTATGGTCCAGGAAATTTGCAGAAATCTTAAGGAGGGTTAAGGAGTCAAGGACTTCACTGTGGTGTGTGACCTGGGAGGGACCCAGAGGCAGCATGACCCTACCTGGCTTCTGCTTCCCCTCACCCAGAAAAGCAAAGCTTTAGTCCGGCAATTCCTCCCCTGGAAACCTCAGGACTAATGTAAAACACTGCCTGGTTAATAATGCGCCAAGAGTTTTGTTTCCCTGGGGTTTGTTTATTTATACATTCTATTGTTATTATGTGATTCAATAAAACAGAGCCAACTATAGTAGTATCTGTTTCAGTTTAAGATTTATGGTATGGTGTTGGCTTAAAAGATTGCTAATTGCCAGGTTAGAAATGGATTACAGATACAAAAGGATTGGAGAAAGAGTTTTGGAAAGTGCTTTGGGATTTTGAGACAAAGGATATATATCAAGTGTTCTTACTGAAGGAGAGGAGGAGTGACTTGGTGGGAAGTACACTGGACTGGAAGTCAGGAGCTCTTGGACAGATTACAAGATCCAGTTTAATTATAATTTCCTTTTTTAAAAATAAAGCTAGGGTCTCTTTCACGGAGTCCTTGGAAGAATAATCTATCTCCACATGCCTAGCTCCGCACCAGGAGCATGGCTGCATTCACGGAAAGCTCAGATGTATTCTTTCAACAAACATTTTTGGACTACTTACGTGCCAAGTACTGTGCTCCATGCCAGAGGCAGAACAATGAACATGGTCCTCCCCAGCCTCAAGAAGCTCAGTGCTAGTGGGGATGAGGAAACACATGCATATGCATGTGCACACACACGCACGTAAAATAATTATAATTTGTAACAATTGCATAAAGAAGACCAACAAGGGCCTGAACAGAAGGTGGTATGTTAGATAACCTTGTTGACTTTTTAAAACATATGTTTTATTGATTATAGAGAGGAAGGGAGAGGGATAGAGAGTTAGAAACATTGATCAGCTGCCTCCTGTACCCCCCCCCCCCACTGTGGATGTGCCCGCAACCAAGGTACATACCCTTGACTGGAATCGAACCTGGGACCCTTCAGTCTGCAGGCAGACGTTCTATCTACTGAGCCAAACCGGTTAGGGCTACCTTGTTGATTTTATCACTTGCTATCCAGATGCCATTCCTTCTGAATTACATAAATGTAAGGTAATATTGTTCTAAGTGTAAAGCAGATCCTAATACATAATTGTTTTCACCTCTCCTTTTAATTTTGACATACCAGCTGTTTGACCTTGGATGATGTCTGTTGGGTCAAAAAAAATCTAATAACTATGTCAGTTGCAATGACATAGTTTATTGCTGGTTATGAATGTGTAACTTATACCACTCTGCCCCCTACCCTGTGCCAATTTGATTGATTATTTTAGTTCAGAAAGGTAAATAATTTTAAGCTGGGGCAACAAGGGATTCGGTTGCAGATTGCTGTGATTCATAACAACATGTTGTTATGAATCTTGTGTGCATAGAAATATCTGCTTTGTAAATTACAGCCTTTCAAATACTGAAACTTGGCAAATGTCTGAATCTGTGCATTTATTATTATTTTTCAGTGAAGGAATAAACCGTTGGTGACTTGAATCATCTAAGTAACCTTTTTACTACTGAAATGGTCCTCCTTTCTACTGTAGGGCAGGGTTGCTCAAGTTTTAGAACTATTTTTAGCCATGTGATAGTTTGTACAGAGCTCATTAGGTAGAGTCTAAGCTCTACCCTGAAGTAGCTTGATTGAAGAAAAAAATTACATAGAGCATGCCCAAGAGACTTTTGACGTTGCCTACCCCAACTTGATCTAAGAAACTGTTGTAGTAAAAAGTTATAGGGGAAGAAGGACAGATTTTCAATTCTGATATAACCAGTTGGACCAGCTGTTTCTAAAACCTAACAAATCTTGTGAGTTGATATTCAGCTAAGCCAATCTCATACAGTGTTGGAGTTGAAAGAGACCTGAGAAGAATGTACCCTGAACCCAACAAACATAGAGGTTCCTTCCAACTTTTCTGCAGTTTTCACTTACCGTGGTTTCAGTTCCCTGAGGTCAACCACAGTCCAAAAGCTTTCATGGAACATTCTAGAAATAAACAACTTGAGAGTTTTAAACTGGGCGCCATTCTGAGTAGCGTGATAAAATGGCTCCATCCTGCTCTGTCCCACCTGGGATGTGACTCCTCTTTCTGTCCAGCACCTTCACGCTGTGGATGCTCCCCACCGGCTAGCCACTTAGCAACCGTCTCTGTGCACATCTGCTGTGAGCCATCCCAGTGCTTGTGTTCAGGTAACCCCTATATTACCCAGTGATACCACATTCACATCACTTTTATTATATGATGTGTTATAATTGTCCTGTTTTATTATCAGTTATTGTTATTATTCTCGTACTGTGTGTAATTTATAAATGTAACTTTACCAGAGGTATGCATAGGGGAAAAGATAGAATGTATAGGGTTCATTACTAACTGTGGGTTCAGGCATCCACTGAGGATCGTGGAATGTATACCCTGCAGATCAGGGGGGACTATTATAGTAGGATGCTGCTGGGGAACTTATAAACTGGATCCATTCCTACCTTCTATGCCAGTCATCCTCTATCAATCTGGGCAGGGTGGGGCCAAGGGATTGGTATATTTACCAAATTTAAATATGATGAACAACTTATTGTGAAAATATCTTTAAAGTGCAATGGAATTCATGAAGGTCGTGTGCATAGTGGGAATTTAAGATAAGAAAAGTTATCCATTTACTCATTTTCAATAAAGAGTTATTTTACCATATATGTAGTATAAGGTAGAGGGAGGCAGGGTATACAAATATGAAAAAATATGGTCCCTGACCTCAGGTATGTTCTTGTTGGCATCAGAAGGCTATTTTAAGGTAAATCAGTATATATAGTGTGTACCTATTTACACAGCACATCAGAGTGTGCACATTTTATTTTCTTTTTGAAAAAAAAAACAAAAAACAGGAGATACAGGTACTAATATTCTCAATCTACTCTTTCTTATTTTCTACTGTATCTTAAGCAGAAGTATAACACATATGATTAACACATTGCCTCCATGGAAATAATAAATATAAGAGAATACAAGTTAACATTTATTAAGTACAATATGCTAGGCACTCTACTGGGCATGTCATAGGTGATACTATATATTCCTCACCACAGCCTTATAAGGTAAGAGCTCTCATTCTTATTTTATAGCTGATGAAACTGAAGGTTAAGTAGCATCCCCAGAGTCACACAGCCTAAGTCATAGATGTTCAGACGTGCACTTATTTTCAACATGGTGGTTTCTCTGGAATAAAGGAAAAACAAAAGAATGTGGGCATTACTGAAACCCAGTGGCACATTATTGCCAGTGACAAACAGGATGATGATGTTCTGCCTTCCAACAAGATGGAAAACACTGGGGTCACTAAGCATTAGAGCGCTTCGTTTCTATTCACAAATTCACACCCCACCCCCACCAGCAAAGATACTAAATACGGGGAAACAATATTCTCTATAGACTCTGGAAAACATAAATCACCATGAGATTTGACAACAATAAATTTTTCACTGCACACTAATCAAGCAGATAGAAAGAGGGCCATGGCATGCGATTTGCTTAATTAAATCTTTGAGGGAGGTGAGGTAGTTAGTTCATAGAGCCATATGCTTCACACACTGACAAAAACCAGCAACGTCGGCAACACAGAAAAGGATCTCACTCTAACAATGACGCGTGCAAATGGTCAGGATGCTGTGTCTACCTCTGTTAAATGTGACAGATCCTGCTTCATGTCAGAAAGACCAGGAGACTTCTATTTGGCAACTGGTGCCTGCGTCCTGTTGTTTCCATTAAAACTGACCCTCTGTGTGTGGTGCATCACTCCTTGGGGAATGCTCGGAGGCTGCTCTGGCAAGCAGAGGAACCACCAGCTCTTCTCGAGATGCGTGCAGGGGTGTGGGTAGATGAGTGCAGACAAACTGCTTCCCTGGTCCTTGGAGTGTCTTGGCCACCTAGGATCCACTTTCAGATGTCTTGGAACCTGCTGTCAGCCTTCTCCTGTTCTACTGTCCCTTACATCTTCTCACGTGTGAAAGATGTTAATACAGGTGAACTTCATCAGTCAGAACAGTCTGGGTTTGGCAATAACAACAACTCCCAGTTCTCGGGATAAACCCAACAAAGGTTTCTATCTTGCTCCCTCCACCTGTGCACATGGAGGAGCATGGGGGACAGGGGCTCTGGCTTTCTGTAGTCACCTAGGCACTTGGGTGGAAAGAAGGTTTATCTTGACATGTGCTTTATAATAACCAGGGGGAGGGAAAAGGATTGTGGTAATTAAACACTGCCTCATGAAGCTTCTGTCTGGAAGAAATAAATGTCACTTCAAAGTACTGTCCATTGGACCAAACAAGTCATATGGCTAATTTCAAAGGGATTGGGAACCACAACTCAATCACACGCTGGAAAGATGCGAAGTAGAAGTGACACGGAGATGGTTGAGTGTCTCTGCACCATGGCTGCTGGCTTTCCCCAGTGAGTGGTCCAGGCAGAGAGAACAGAGAATTCCCAATGATATGTTTAATTTTGTCTTGGAAGTTCAGTCGCTTTCTCTTCCATGTGATTCTCTTTGTTAGAGAATTGAATCCAGTGCCACCCATTGCAGGGAAGAGTATCAAAGAATTAGTGGGCATGTTTTTAAATCACCATAACAAAACTCTATCCCCTTACTTTGAGTCCTTTATCTTTATGCTACTTATCACTCATGACATATCTTTAAAGAGAAAATACAGCGAAGTGAGGAAGGAATATGGACTCTGAGATCAGATTCTCTTTTTTTTTGTTTTTGTTACTTTTCAATTATATAATATAGAGGCCCAGTGCATGAAAATTCATGCACTGGAGGGAGGTCCCTCAGCCCAGCCTGCCCCCTCTCACAGTCCTGGAGCCCTCAGGGGCAGGAGTCAACCTGGCGATCAGGGGAAGGTGATGCCCCATCACACCTCTGCTGCTGCCACTGCCATCTTTGAGGGTGGGGCAGTCAATTAGCATATTCCCTCCTTATTGGCTGTGGGTGCTTCCATCTTTGTGATGATGTGAGGGTCAAGTAGCATATTCCCTCTTTATTATATAGGATTAGTTTTAATTATACAATATTGTGATTAGACATTTATATAAGTTATGAAGTGATCACTCAAGAAATCCAGTACCATCTGAAACAGTACATAGTTATTGTAATATTATTGACTATATTCCTTATATGTACTTTACATCCTTATCACCTTTTTATATCTACCAATTTGTACCTCTTTATCTCCTCCCCCTTTTCACCTATCTACCCCAAGCCCTCTCATCTGGCAACCATCAATTTGTTCTCTGTATCTTTGAGTTTGTTTCTGTTATGTTTGCTCATTTATTTCACATTAAGTGAAATTATATGGTGTTTGTTTCTCTGTCTGATTTATTTCACTTAGCATAATAGCTTCTAGAGTCACCTATGTTGTCACAAATGGCAAGATTTCATTCTTTTATTATGGCTGAGTAATATCCCATTGTATATATGTACCACATCTTCTTTAAAGGGGGACACTGCAAGGTGGGACACTTATAGCACCACACTGAAAGGGTTGTAGTGAAGAATAAAGAGATGATAGATAGATAGATAGATAGATAGATAGATAGATAGATAGATAAATAGATAGAGGATAGATAGATACCAGGTAGATAATAGATGGATAGGGATAGCATTAGGACCATGTTTAGCACAAAGAGCTACAGAAGTATTACACGTCACTACTACTACTACTACTACTACTACTACTACTATTATTTTTATTAAACAAACATTTGTTTTATTCCTTCCTTACTGGGGTATGATTTATATCAGTGCCAGGAATCTGCATGTTCACTGCTGTGTTCCCAGAGCATTGAATAGATTTTCAAAAATATGCATTGGATACATTTATATTCTAGCAGGCAAATATATTTAGTTATATATTTCAAGTTTGGTGGCTATAAATATACTCAAATATACCCATTAATTTATCCATCCATTTATTTATTCAAAATGTTTGTGTTGAGTGCTTTCTAAAAGTCGAACATATAAAGGCACTAATTCAGAGCCATCATCCTTCCAGTCAGATATAAAGGCAGTGCTGTGTCAGAAGGCATTAGAGTTGGGGTAGGAAAATCACAGGTGAATTGAAGGGGAAAGAACTATAGGAAAGAAGATAAGCTGTGATCATGACCAAAGAATATTGGTAATTAAACAATTTACAATTGTTTGGTGTAAGTTACAATTTATAATTGTTTTCAACTTACAATAGAAAAATATGTATGTAGGTTAAACTGCTATATCTTTTTATGTTAAAGATCATTAATTAGTTTGGAACAATTATAAGAGAAATGCGTAGGTGAGAAACGAGAACCTTGGCATGGGATATAATTAGGTAGAGGCTGTTGGGGTCTCCTGCTAACTTCTCTCTGTGCAGTGTGCAGTGCTTTTCAATTTAATTTCAATGACACGCCTAGACTTTCCAACAAATGAATGAGTCACAGAAAGCAAAGGTCCATTACACATTTTCTTTCAAATTCAGTAGCTAAAGATTTAAACAGATTTGGAACTTAAAATCTGTGTGTTAATGACATGGTATTGGGAACCCCACAGAATTTCTGATGTTGCTGAACCAGTGCCAGCCGAGCAGAACGTGACTGAGAGCCATCTCCATGGGCCGTCCACCGTGAATAGACCTGGGGCCCCAAGCCCCTTTGGAGATGGTCTGAACTCCGCAGTGTACTTTTGGGGGTGTTTAATGGAAACCACGGTCCCCTTAAAGCAAACTTAGTTGATGAGAAGGTGGCTATGCTGTCCCATGAAGTTATGTATGCTGCCAAGTCCTAGTCCACCAACCACGGGCAGGACCAGCTACTGGCAAGTGAATCTGCCTTCGGCCAGGAAAACAAAGCATCACACAGCCTCTAAATTGGTCGCTCCCAGCAAGAAGCCTGGTGATGAGGGCACAGACCGAGACCAAGTCTGAAGCACCTTGACTTTCCCACATCACACATGGCCACTGCTGCTTCTCCTAATTCTCATGCTCGTTGTATGTTTGCCCGTCATGTGAACACACAACAAGGTGTCATGTATACTGTCCTTGTCTGGCATTATGAATTCAAATGATAGTTGCAAAATTACACTGTTCTTTTAAGTGAGAAAAAAATCAATTAAACATACTTCTGTTTATTGTAAAAAAAAAAAGTATTACTGATCTTTTCAGTAAAGTATTTAAGCAAAAACAGATAACAGATGACCAAAGTATCTTTTAGGTGCTTTTGCAAGACAGATCATTTCAAATATGGATTGCATCCTGGAGATATTCCAGAGAGATCATGGCGAGTACATTCCTACCTATAGAAATATTTTAAATTTGATCTGATATATTAGGAACACATTGGAAAATAATAAAGAGGATGATATCCTATTATTTTCCTTTCACTCATTCATTTAATAAATAAATGTATATTATACATAGTATGGGTCTGGCAAGTGCTAGGCATTGAGGATACAAAGCAGACACAACATAAATGGTCTGTCACCTCCTGGCACTGACCTCAGCTTTGAGGGAAGGAAAACAAACAATAAACAAACCATCACAGCCAACGCTGGGGGTAGCGCTGTGGCCCTGAGAGACAAGTATAGTAATTTATTTACTATTTTAAAAAAATTTAAGTAATATGATTTTACTCGCTATGTGTGCCTCCTTCCCTTTCAGGTATATGGCAGTAAACAAAATAGACAAAAGCCTCTGTTTTTCTTGAAAGAAAAACAGGCAAAATTTCCATTTTCATAGAAACAGTGAACAAAAGAGGTACCATCCCGGGAAGCGCCTGTCAAACAGACGTGTGGGGAGTAGCAGGGAGATGTGGTCAGCGTGCACCCGGGCACTTTGGAGGACTTTCACGGGAGACATGGTCTAACGTCTTAAACGATGACTTCGGCTCTGAGAAGTACAGGAGGAGCAGAGAAGACCCACAAGAAGCCCACGTTGTATTCCAGGCATAGTGAGGGGGCTTGGAAAGCGGGGGCCGCCTTTCAGGCCATGAGAGTGGCTGTGTGCGGGATGTGATTTCAGGTGGAGCACCAGAGTTGACTTTAGACCCAATAAGGAATAGAAAAGAGGAGCCGGGGAGGACTCTCGGGGACTTTGAAATAGAGTTTTTAAGGAGGTCTTTTTGGACAGAGTGAGAATGGAGTTGATATTTGAAGAAATAGTAGGAGTTACCTAGAAAGAGGAAGGGTGTATGGAACACGGAGGAGGAGACTTTATTATGTTCCCAGCAGAATGAAGACACTTCTTTTATTGAGATATTAACAAAACATACTGAAATGACAATCAATTTATTATACTTGTAAGACTTTTAGGGAAGGTAATTTTGTACTGTATTAATCACAAATTCTTAAATTAGGCTCTACACAAATGAAGTTTACTGTACACAAATTTAATGAATATTATTCCAGAACTACTACTATACAAGGTTTTTCTTGACACTCCTCATCTGTACCCACCTGGGAAGTGACAGCCACAAGCTGTGTATTTCCGCTGCTCCAAGGCCAGGCTTCTCTCTAACACCACGACAGGGGCTAGGAAACCGCTTGCAGGCTGCGGGAGGGCCACGCCTGACAGGTCTGGAGCCCTCAGCTCTAAATAAATTAGGACGTTTCCAGCCCACTCATAAGGATTCAACCCACACATGTAACCTGGGCATGAACTGCATCGACTCTGCTCACATGTTAAATAACAAACTAAGCAAATATGCACAGCATCAGCAAATGTGCGTAATCGTCTCAGACATTTTCATTTTCTGTTCAATAGTCACCCCTTTTACTAGTTCCATGTTTATTTTACTTATTACTGCTCATCTCTGCTCGGTTTCTTAAACACCGTGTTTATGTAAAAGGAGCCATACAAACAGGCAGTGCCATCGACGTTGTGTTGAATGCATTTGACATCACTGTACATGCGCTTTCATTTTACTGCACTTTGATGGTTTGTATATTTATCTTGTAGATCAGCTTCTAGACGCACTCAGATTTAGAAGAGTTAGTAACCAAATTTGGAAAGTCAGGTTATTCAGACTGCCCAGAGCAGTGGCCATACATGACATCAAAGGCCTTGTATTATGCTATTTTTAAAGGAGGGCCATCGGGGGAGGTTAGAGTTTTGTGAAGGAGGAAGTGGGCTGGTGCAGGACAGGATGCGTAGAACTGTGACAATGACGCGTTCCCAGCGTGGGACTGATGGGATAAAGGAAACCCTGTGGGAACACGTCTGGCTCCCCGTCTGCCACTCTGGAGTATAGGCATGTCTTCAGGTTTGAGGGGTGTAGTCAACCACCCAGATCACACTCTCCAGGGCCCTGGGAGCTCGGGGGGCAGGGGGATTCAGGGGAGAAAAATGGGTCCTATTTTCCCTTTTGTGTTTGAGTTATAGTGAGGTGACTAGTATGATGGTCCAGCACATACAACACAAGTCAGTTCAGGAAATCCGTCACTTAAAGTCTTTTAATCATTTAAAACGACAACTCTTACAATAGTTGTTCACATGACATAGAACAAAGGAAGATATTTTTAAGTTCGATTTTTCTGGCATTAGCTGTTTGTGTGTGTGTGTGTGTGTGTGTGTGTGTGTGTGTGTGTGTGTGTGTGTATTCTCAACTAAGACCTAAGTTTTCTATAGACTAAAACCAGAATATTACTTAAATGACTCTTTCAATTCTTAGGTTTGGGGGAATATTTTAGGGCAATTTTCTGAAGACAGCCAAATTTCAAGAGACCAGGGAAGAAATCATGGTTGCAGCTGTCTTCTGCTCGGACATAAAGGTTGATTTTACAACTTCCTAGACAGAACTCTGGCCTAATGGTCCCAGCAGGTGTCTAAGAACTGTGAGATGCCAGCCCCTTTTTAAGGTTTTATTTCTATCTAAAAACAAAAGGGATTTACACGTTGTGAAAACTATAAAAATGAAGCATGCGCACATCACGCCAACCCTGGTCCAGGCGGTTCCTCATCCTGGCCGCACAGTGCATCGGCGACTCCGTCCACGCCCTCTGTGGGCAGCCCCTGCCAGCTGTGGCCCGTCCAGGGCAAGTTCTCTGAGGAAGGAATAAATAGACGTTTCATGGAAAACTTGGAAAGGGAAATGCTTTCTTTGGGCTGAAGCCTGCAATATTATGGGGCTGCCAGGGAGAGCCCGAGAGCAGAGAGAGAGAGGGACTAGGAACCATTTCACCACACACACACACACACACACACAAACAGCTAATGCCAGAAAAATCGAACTTAAAAATATCTTCCTTTGTTCTATGTCATGTGAACAACTATTGTAAGAGTTGTCGTTTTAAATGATTAAAAGACTTTAAGTGACGGATTTCCTGAACTGACTTGTGTTGTATGTGCTGGACCATCATACTAGTCACCTCACTATAACTCAAACACAAAAGGGAAAATAGGACCCATTTTTCTCCCCTGAATCCCCCTGCCCCCCGAGCTCCCAGGGCCCTGGAGAGTGTGATCTGGGTGGTTGACTACACCCCTCAAACCTGAAGACATGCCTATACTCCAGAGTGGGAGCGGGGAGCCAGACGTGTTCCCACAGGGTTTCCTTTATCCCATCAGTCCCACGCTGGGAACGCGTCATTGTCACAGCACTTACCTCGTGTTCACATGGTCGCCTCCAGTTTGACAAGTGCTTTTTAATGATGTGTGCACAGGAGTTCTCTGGAGAAGAAACGTCATGTGAAATGACCCCCGTTTCACCGAGGAGGAGGATGGAGGGCTGAGAGCCGATGCTGGGCCTCTGCAGGCGTTTTGAATTCATCCTGGCACACCTGCGGGGACCTGTGGTGAAATGGTTCCTAGTCCCTCTCTCTCTCTGCTCTCGGGCTCTCCCTGGCAGCCCCATAATATTGCAGGCTTCAGCCCAAAGAAAGCATTTCCCTTTCCAAGTTTTCCATGAAACGTCTATTTATAGTGGCTTTCTTTCATTTGTTGATTTCTTTTAGCAAGAGAGGGATGGGGCTGTCTTTCATCTACTGGAAACCCATCGCCGAGCCCTCCAGGCTGGACCCTAGCAGGGTTTAGGAGGGACTGCAGCCTTTGCATCCTTGATGCATCATTGAGTTCCAAGTGCAGGTCCAGGCGCTGACTCTCTACCAGGGCCTAAAGAAGCCTGTCCATGGACAACGGCCTCGCGCTGGCTCAGGCACTTGCGGAAATCCGCGGCCCTGGTTAACAGAAAGGCCTCAGAAGCCTCTGGAATGACTGAATGTGCGAATCCACATCTGCCTGGAAACCCATTTGAACAGCGTCCATTCAACTCCCCGAGGGGCTGAAACGAACGCATCCGGGCTCAGCTACGTTTTATGTTTGAGATAATGCTGCTGGCCTCCATTCAAGAGCGAGACCTGCTCAGGGCAGCCCTTCACAGGGAGAAGAGCTCATGGTTGCAGCAGGAAACCTGGGGCGAAAGAGTGTGAGCTCGTTGGCAAACACCTTTGATCTAGATCTTGGTGTGGGCTGGTGGGCCTGAGCAAAGGGATGCCCCGCTGCCTGGGATCAGAGTTCCCATTTGTATTCAAATTCCATGTCACCAGCTCTCTCCTGGGCCCGTGTCTGGATGGGTAAGAGCAGTGACATGTTTCTTAACAGATAGTCTCACTTTTAGAAGATCCTGGGTATCTCCTGTGTAATGACAACTGATGGCGCTCAGGTTTTCTCTCGGGGAGAGATTCCTTCTTCTTCTCGATTGTACACAGAAGCAGAGAGCTGATGGCCTGCCAGGCTTGGGCCCCGAAAGCTGCCTTTTGCAGATCTCTGTTTCATCTAATGATGTGTTCTCCCAGAGTTCCCTTTTTGAGGGGGTCATTGTGCTCCAATGTATTAATTTTATTTCAATTGTTAGCATTCACTACCTAAGGTGACAAGTCAGTTCATCCAATTGTCTGATGACCAGTGTTACAAAGAGATATCAACGCAAAGACGTTTTGATTAGGAGATGAAAGGGTACAGCAATATATATTCTTTGCTAGGAAGCCACATTCAGGTAATTGTCTTTGAACAAAGAAAAATTTTTTCATTCCTTGTGTTTGAAACTAAACAATGCGACTGTCATCTTTCAATGTATATTTAAAGATTATCTATTCAGGACACTGTGGTGTTGGAAGATAAAATAGATAATTTAATCTTTTTATCTGCCTTTTAGAGAGATGAGATCTAGAGTGATATATCTGTATATACACTGAGTGGCCAGATTATTATGACCACCCCATCAGTACTTGGTTGGGCCACCTTTTGCCTTCAATACTGTGGTGATTCTTCTTGGCATTGACTCCACGAGATGTTGAAAGGTGATGTGAGGAATCTGACACCATGCCTGAAGAATAGCACTGTCCAGTTCTGTGAGATTTGATGGTTGTGAAACCAGCTGCCTGATGGCTCTTTTAACTTCATCCCACAAATGCTCAATTCAATTGAGATCTGGTGATTGTGGGGGCCACCTAACCAAGGTAAAGTCTCCCTCATGTTCTGGAAACCACTCCTGCACAATACGAGCACCGTGGCATGGCGCATTGTCTTGTTGGAAGAAGCCATCTCCATTGGGATATGCCATCAACATGATAGGATGAACTTGATCAGCAACGATACTTAGATATGTTGTGCTATTCAGACATTGTTCCACATGAATTAAAGGGCCCAAATCATACCAGGACAACATGCCCCAAACCATAACACTGCCCCCACCAGCTTGAAGGGTTGTACTCATTTTTGTGGGGTGCATGCTTTCATGCTGTTTCTGCCAAATTCTCACTCTGCCATCTGCATGATGCAACTGGAAACGTGATTCATCGGACCACATGACTTTTTTCCAATGCTCAACTGTCCAATCCTTGTGTTCCTGTGCAAATTGGAGACGTTTTATCTTGGTAACTGCAGACAGCAAAGGTGTTCGAACAGGCCTTCGGCTTCCATATCCCATACGTTCCAGTGTACGGCTAATTTGCCTACAAACGTCAGGTGGTCATAATAAACTGGCCACTCAGTATGTGTGTATATATATATATATATATATATATATATATATATATATATATATATATATATATAATATATATATGTATGTACATGTGATATGAAGAAAATATTGGCAATGAAATCATAGTGATTTAAGTGAAGTATTTTGTGTGTGCAGGGGAATTAGAGAGGAATCCTCCCTCTCTGCCTCTCTCTCTCTCTCTGTCTCAGGGACTGGCCAGGTTTATGGGGAAGCTGGCATTTGTGCTCTACTTGAGTTGTAAACAGTCATGAAAGACAGGAAAAGAGGAGGAAAGAATCCCGAGGAAGGAATGACAGGAGCGGAAGTATGAATGGAAGGAGGGGATGGTGTGGGAAATGGCAAGCAGTCTAGTTTTCTGGAAAAGTCAAGTTCTTGTAAATATGCGGAATAAAATGGGAAACCAAGAGCTAGAAAGCCATGATAAGGGTTTTAGAATGTAACGATGTAAGTAACAGATCATTAACAAATGGATGATAAGCACAGGAGTAATGGGGTTAGTTATGCTTTCCAAAGAAAACAGTTGCCAAAGGGAATCAGATGGGGAGGAGTATTGAGGCTCTTGCAAGAGTTAATGAAAAAAACGTGAAATTAGATAGAAACTAGGAAGACCCAACCAGAGCAAAGGAAATGAAAATAGACTAGGGAGAAACTCGAGAACGGCACCAAAAGGATTTTGTGACTAATTAAATAGGGGCAGTAGAGCAATGGGTACCCCCAAAAGAAGAATAAGTAAAGGAGAGAACTGCTGCTGAATATGAAAGGAAAATGTAATAAAAATGTTTTTATATTATTACCCTGTAAGCCCCTCCTTATTGATATAATAATGATATTGGTAATAGTGTTAAACAGATGGTGGGTGCTTATACTAAGCCCTCACAACAAAACTCTTAAATGGATAATATTATTGAGGCTACAGGTGAGAAAGCCAATGCAGGAAGGTTGTGTATTCGATATAAGAGAAATTTGGATAGCACATAAGTTAGAAAATAAGATCAGGTTCAACTGTTTTTAATCCAATTTCAATGTTCCAAACCTTCCATCCCTCAGTGGCCTTTTTTATGCGTCGTGAGAGTCAACATGCCGGGATGGATGCGTGATTACCATCACACGCTCCTCATCTTTTTTGGGAGGAGAGAGGCTTTTATTATGTAAACACCATGAGGCGGTTTTCTTTCTCTGCCAGGAGTAGGAAAAAGAAAAGCAAACAAAAGTATAAAAGATTAAATGTTGGGGATAAAATGTAGAAGATTAAAGAAACTTGGAGAAATGACGTTATTTCTAAAGTTAGAAATAATCTGGGCTAATTGAAACTGTGCCTGGAAGGTGGGAGCACACCTTCAGATGCCATCACGATGACACCCAATGTGCCTCTGCTTATGTGGTTATCTATAATAATAAAAGCGTAATATGCTAATTAGACTGGATGTCCTTCCAGACGACCTTCCAGATGAAGCCAGGGCTGCGAGGGAAACCCAGGTCCTAGGTGCCTGCGGCCGGCCAGAGGGGGGGAAGCCCAGGTCCTGGTGGGGGTGAGGCAGAGGCAGTTAGGGGCAATCAGGCCAGTAGGGGAGCAGTTAGGGGTGAACAGGCAGGCAGGCAGGCAGGCGAGTGGTTAGGAGCCAGTGCTCCCGGATTGCGAGAGGCAGTCAGAAATCCCCTGAGGGGTTCCGGACTGGAGAGGGTGCATGCCGGGCTGAGGGACCCCCCTCCCATGCACAAATTTCGTGCACCAGGCCTCTAGTCAGAGTATAGTTTTCTTTCCACATTTCCCGTCTATTGTGTTAGTTGATTTTACATTCCGTGTTATCCTTGAAACAACCTTTTTTAGTAGAGAGGACTGGTTCTTTTATGCTCCTTCTATAGGTTGGGAAATTGAGCATGTTCCTCCTAACAGTTACATGGCAAAGCTGGAACTGGAACCATAATCTTCCGATACAGAATGTCTGGAATTCCTTTCACGATTGCGCAGTACTGAATGCAGGGAGGGTATCATATCAGAAGGCAAGCAGTTTCTATGATAAGGAACGAGATGGAGAGTTAATTTTTTAAAATGCCCTTCCATCCCCGAAAGGTCCATCAGAGGAAGCGGCAAGCTGGGAGTGCTTCCTTTATCTTATCTCTTGGACCAGGAATGAGACGTGTTTGGGAATTCCCTAGGCCCGGGCAGTCTGCTCTGCGCTGACCAAGCTTCCTGTAATTAAAGGCTGCATTGCATGTTGGTGGAAGTGGTAGACTCACGTCTGGAAGTCTGGAGCCCTACGCGAGGCTCCGTCTAATAAAAGAGAAATCAGAAATCCATCGGAGCCAGATTCCATTCAACCCTGGAGGCAGAGTTGACTAAGTCTTCCTCTCTGCGTTGGGATGAGTAGGGAGCCCATGCAATCATCAAAGGGTTTTATTTTGCAAGTGGGTGGCACGGAGAGAGATCAATGCTGGTCTGAGCTGGGTGTGTGCACAACTTCTCAAAGCATTTAGTGAATAGAGGCCTTTGAAAGCTCTTCCCCCCTCAGCCTTTACAGAAATGTCCCACGAAGAAGAAGGCCGCAGCCTTAGTGCATGTGCCCTCCCTTAGTGTAGCCCCCTTGGCTAACCACTGGCACGGAGCAGCCCCCACAGAGAAAACACTCCCATGTGTGCTTTGCACTGGGAGCTGCCCATCGGCTGGCACTCATCTTTCCAGTGTCTCCCTGACATGACAAAGGAGAGCTATCCAGGACCTGCCTCCAAAGCTGGCTACTTTATTGGGGCTATTCTCAGGAATTTGTCCTCCCTTACTCCTGATGAATTCTCTGTACATTTCCCTGAGCAGTAAGACAGGGTGGTGTCTGAGGAACTAGGGATGGCTCTTGCCGAGACACTATGCCCCCTTACAGAGGTGCCATTCTGGATCAGGGTCCCTAGAAGCCGGTGCTGAGATGAGGTTGCATGGGCAAGTGATTCCTCAGGGGTCAGTCCTGGACACGCTGTTAGGGAGGGGCGGCGGCAGGGAGAGGGAAGGGAAGAGGCCAGCAAAGGAGCCATTTCCAGCACAGCCGCCTGCAGCCTCAGCACCTTCCCAGGGCCTCTGGCTTGTTCCCTGCTCCTCATGCATCCCACCCCAGGGCGGCCCTAGAGGTGCATTCACAGCGGGCAGGAGAGGCGACCACAGAACAGGAAAATAGGTCCAAGTAGATCTAGCAGACCACTGACTAAGGACACACCAGTTAGTTTTTAAAAATTGGGGGGCCCGGCCCACATGGCTCAGTGGTTGAGGGTCGGCCTATGAACCGGGAGGTGAGGGTTTGATTCCTGATCAGGGCACATGCCCGGATTGTGGCTAGATCCCCAGTAGAGGGCGTGCAGGAGGCAGTCGATCCATGATTCTCTCTCATATACACTAATAAAAGAGAAAAATGCTAATTGACCGTACCTTCGCTACGCCCACAGCCAATCAGAGCAAGTATGCAAATTAACCCAACAAAGATGGCGGTTAATTTGCATATGCTGAGGGAAGAAGGAGTGAAGGCTGAAGACAGCATAGAAGGAAGAGGGAGGGAAAGCGGAAAGCAAGGTGGCTGCCAGAGGGAAAGCGTGGGTGGGGCGGGGTGGGGCGGGCAGGATGGTGTGGGTGGCGCGCGTTGCCGCAGCGGCTGCTTGCAGGAATCTTCCTGCAATGGGCTCCTAGTCAATGATGTTTCTTTTCTTTTTTTTTTTTAATTTCTTTATTGATTGTGGTATTACATATGTGTCCTTATTCCAACATTACCCCTCAAGCTCCCCCCCGTATTCATGCCCTTACCCCCCTGTTGTCTGTGTCCATTGATTAGGCTTATATGCATGCATACAAGTCCTTTGGTTGATCTCTCCCCCTTACCCCCACCCTCCCCTACCTTCCCTGAGGTTTGAGGTTTTGATCAATGTTTCTCTGCCTCTGGATCTGTTTTTGTTCATCAATTTATGTTGTTCATTATATTCCATAAATGAGTGAGATCATGTGATATTTATCTTTCTCTGCCTGGCTTATTTCACTTAGCATAATGCTCTCCAGCTTCATCCATGTTGTTGCAAATGGTAAGAACTCCTTCTTTTTTACCGCAGCATAGTATTCCATTGTGTAGATGTACCACAGTTTTTTAATCCACTCATCTGCTGACGGGCACTTAGGCTGTTTCCAAATCTTAGCTATGGTAAATTGTGCTGCTATGAACATAGGGGTGCATATATTCTTTCTGATTGGTGTTTCTGTTTTCTTGGGATACATTCCTAGAAGTGGTATTACTGGGTCAAATGTGAGTTCCATTTTTAGTTTTTTGAGGAAACTCCATACTGTTCTCCACAGTGGCTGCACCAGTCTGCATTCTTACCAGCAGTGCAAGAGCGTTCCTTTTTCTCCGCATCCTCACCAGCACTTGTCATTTGTTGATTTGTTGATGATAGCCATTCTGACAGGGGTGAGATGGTACCGCATTGTTGTTTTGATTTGCATCTCTCAGATGATTAGTGACTTTGAGCATGTTTTTATATGTCTCTTGGCCTTCCTTCTGTCTTCTTTCGAAAAGTACCTATTTAGGTCCGTTGCCCATTTTTTGATTGGGTTCTTTAACTTCCTTTTATTAAGTTGTATGAGTTCCCTGTAAATTTTGGAGATTAAACACTTATCATTTTTTTTTAAATATATTTTATTGATTTTTTACAGAGAGGAAGAGAGAGTGATAGAGAGTTAGAAACATCGATGATAGAGAAACATCGATTAGCTGCCTCTTGCACAACCCCTACTGGGGATGTGCCCGCAACCAAGGTACATGCCCTTGACTGGAATCGAACCTGAGACCTTTCAGTCCGCAGGCCAACAGTCTATCCACTGAGCCAAACCGGTTTCGGCTAAACAATTATCATTGATATCATTGGCAAATATGTTCTCCCATGCTGTGGGCTTTCTTGTTGTTTTGTTGATGGTTTCCTTTGCTGTGCAAAAGCTTTTTATTTTGATGTAGTCCGTTTGTTTATTTTCTCTTTATTTTCCATTGCCCTAGGAGCAATATCAGTGAAGAAATTGCTTCAGCATATGTCTGAGATCTCGCTGCCTATGGATTCCTACAGTATTTTTATGGTTTCCCATCTTATGTTTAAGTCCTTGATCCATTTTGAGTTTATTTTTGTGTATGGTGTAAGTTGGTGATCTAGTTTCATTTTTTTGCATGTATCTGTCCAATTTTCCCAACACCATTTATTGAAGAGACTGTCTTGACTCCATTGTATGTTCATGCCACCTTTGTCAAATATTAATTGAGCATAGTGGTTTGGGTCGATTTCTGGGTTCTCTATTCTATTCCATTGATCTATATGTCTGTTCTTGTGCCAATACCAGGTTGTTTTAAGAACAGTGGCTTTGTAATACAGCTTTATATCTGGTATTGAGATCCCACCTACTTTGTTCTTCTTTCTCAGGATTGCTGTGGCTATTCGGGGTCTTTTTTTATTCCAGATGAATTTTTGGAAAGTTCGTTCTAGATCTGTGAAATATGCCATTGGTATTTTAATGGGAAATGCATTGAATTTGTAGATTGCTTTGGGTAGTATGGACATTGTGATGATGTTGATTCTACCAATCCATGAACATGGTATGTTCTTCCATCTGTTTATGTCTTCCATAATCTCTTTTTTCAGTGTCCTGTAGTTTTCCGCATATAGGTCTTTTACTTCCTTGGTTAAGTTTATTCCTAGGTATCTTAATTTTTTTGGTGTGATGGTAAATGGCACCATGTAATCACTGGTGGTGTCTGCTGCTGCTTCGGGATGTGATTCTGGCAGTCGTTCAACTGGGAGACCCGGAGTTTGACCGCTCCTTATGACATGTGCTGACCACCAGGGGGTGGTGCTGAACATGGCAGGTGTCAACGATGTGCTGCAACCTCTCACTGGCTATCTGGGGGCAAGGGTGACAGGGACAGAGGTGAGGTGAGAATGCGGGGTGTCCACCGAGCTCGCTCTAACCCCCCCTGCTACCCTCCCCTGGGAATGCCAGGGCTCATGCGAAGAGCCCATCCTACACCCACATGCCCTCTTCCGGATGAGCCAGGCCACAGCCACCAGGACCTCAGGGGCCAGTCGGGCTCCCCATGGGTTCTCGCAGGAGCCGGGCTGCGAGGCCGGCCAGGAGGGAGCATGCTGGCTGCCCTGCTTTTGTGCAACGCCGCTGGGCAGCCCAGAGGCCCACGCTGCACCCCGGCACGTGGGGTCCAGCTGCGCTCACTGCAATTCCGCATGGGGACTCGGGCACCGTGACTCAGGTGGAGAGGGGCACATGGGGGCCTGGAGGCCCAGGTGCCACCGAGGGCCCAGAGGTCAGCTGGGACCTACCCTTCCACGCCAGATGCTCACACTTCAATCGCCGGCCAAGCTAGGGACCGCACACATGCACGAATTTCATGCACCTGGCCTCTAGTTTTTAATATTACTATAATCCATGTTTCTCTTTAATTTAATATATACTTTAACATTTTAGAAGAAAAATATTTTGAAAATAATATTAATATTTCAATAGTTACCATTTATATTTTGATGAAGCAAGAGAGCAGCACAATTTGCACCAATCTTTCAGATTTTCTGAAACAGTATTGCAGCCCAATCATAATAAAATGGTGATCAGCAGCAACTGTGTGGTCAGTGGTCTAGCTTCTGACACTATAACCATGATAAAATCCAGTTGCCTGATATCCATGTCACTTACTAATAGAAGGAGGAAAATAAATAACTTTTCTGCACGAAAAATACCAAGAGACAAAAGGAACTTTGATTAATAATTTAGCTGCGTCCTCGCTGACAGCGGTGAATTTATGAGAAGAGACAGTGCTACCAAGAACCTGGCTGAGCAATGGATCCTTTCTTTTTCCCAGCAAGGCCCCCAGGGGGAGTGATTTGGAATTAAAGGGATAAAGAATAGGAATTAACTGCTATTAACACTATAACGTCATCCTTTGGTAACCCAACCCAGGGCTCTGCCTGGAAAATTAAGTTAGGAAAATGTTTTCCTACGTACAGGTGTAACCCCCGGTGTCTGTGTGTGATTGTGTGTGTGTTTGCCTGTATCGCCTGTTCTCTATCCAGCAGTATCTGCTACAGGAGGGACTCTCAACATTTTATTGAGGACTAGAGTAAAACGTGTATTTTTATACTGTGACTACAGACACATACTCAGAGTTATATAATTTTGTGAAAACATTTTCACAAAACAGTACCCTCTGTCATGCTGTGAGATACACCTTAACACTTTCTATCCTTTTTCAGGCTTGTCTGGAAAAAATGCTGCTCTCAATAGGATTGATACTGCCCCCGCGGGGGTAAAATGGGTTGTCGGGGCAAAGCAAACAGTATAATAATTTGTGGCCCTCCAAAATGTCAAGTACAGCACATCTGTGCTATCAGCGTTTCCTGGAGATGGGGTGCTAGCAAAATAAATGTTTGAGAAGTCTCCTTGGAGAGAGAGAGAGAGAGAGAGAGAGAGAGAGAGAGAGAGAGAGAGAGACTGCAAAACTGACCTGCAATTTGAAAACCATTGTTTAATTTTTATTTTAAAAAAGCCTGTGTTTAGGTTTCAGAACAAAGCAACTGTGCCTAAAATTCACATTGTGAAGAGAAGGCAAAGGAAACCAAATGTACGGAGACCAGCACAGTGAGCATTTATGTAAGACCCAGAAGCCCCACATCCTGGCCCCATGTTTTTCCAGGCGCCTTCGTGTGCCAGCTGCCTCTGCAACCACCAGCCTGACCCCTTTCTTTTCTCCGATTAAACAAACTCCCTCCCCTCGGCCCCCAGAAATCAGGATCCCCGCTTCGCCAGCCAGACTCAGAGGAGTGAAGGAAGGACATTGTGATGAAAGATGAGGTGAAACTGCTCAAAAGCATTGATCTTGGGAAGTAAAAGTGATTATAAAATGATGAGATTTATCCAAGATACTGTTTAGGGCCGTGGTCGGCAAACTGCGGCTCTTTGGCCCCTTGAGTGTGGCTCTTCCACAAAATACCACGGCCTGGGTGAGTCTATTTTGAAGAAGTGGCGTTAGAAGTTTAAGTTTAAAAAATTTGGCTCTCAAAAGAAATTTCAATCGTTGTACTGTTGATATCTGGCTCTGTTGACTAACGAGTTTGCCGACTACTGGTTTAGGGAAAAGTGAAGAAGCGTGTGCCTTGGGCATCAGGCAGCCGTTGGGGGACATGACCTCTCCCGTGCTTGTATGACAAGGAGTGAAGACGACTCAGGACATCTGCTACCTCTGTCAACATTGTTTTTCCTGCTTCCCTGTGCCTATGACCCATGCTTCCCTTTCGGTCCTGCTGTTTCCATTGCTGAGCCGGCTCCCGGACACAGGAACACAGTGAATCTGACCAAAGCTCTCAGACCAGGCAAAACATGTTTCAAACAAGGGTTCTTCCCACCCCAAGTTGAATACCCAAACACATGTGGAAATCGTCTTCACATGCATCATCCATCAAGCCAACTGGGAATACGTAAAATTTGCTGCAAAAAAGGGCAGACCATGTTCAGCAACACCTGCACGTCACTGCCCTGTGCATGCCAGTGGGCACAGCTCAGCTCCTCGCTGTCTGTGCTCTTGATGAAAGACAAACCGGACCTGAGCAGGGGAGGGAGGGAGGGGGCACCCAGCTCCCCACCCAGATGCGATGAAGCTGTGCATTACGCTCCTCACACAATGCAAATGCGTGTGAGCATTTTCCTCAGCCCCCTCCCTTAGAGGCACGATCTGCTTCTGACGCCCATGTGACTGGCAAGGAAAAGGCAGCGAAGTCGTGTCATGCACCACTGTGTGTAGAGGAGGCAGGCATGCGGGCAGGGAGCTGGCCCTGGGGCCTGGGCACAGCATGCAGGGCGCCCTGGGGAGGTGGGGGGAGACAGAGCACCCGGCTGCTGTGGTCAGCAAAGGGCGCATGCTGGAAGGGTGGGGTTTAAGAGGACATGGGGCAAGTGGGCATGGTCCCTGCAGTGAGCAAGCCCTTCCCCGGGAAACACCTCTCTCTGAGGCCTGCTTCTGGTTGGAGGCCCTCCTGGTCTCCGAGGGACATTTTGATGAATTCAGATCAATGTCCTCTTCCCGGAAATGAACGCTTTCTTATCAGTTTTGTGGGTTTTTTTTTTTTAAACCTCATAGCAGGCCACGGTTTCCATGGCCAGAATTGACAAGTGTTTTGTGTGTTTTTTTAAATATATTTTATTGATTTTTTACAGAGAGGAAGGGAGAGGGAGAGAGAGTTAGAAACATGGATGAGAGAGAAACATCGTTCAGCTGCCTCCTGCACACCCCCCACTGGGGATGTGCCTGCAACCAAGGTACATGCCCTTGACCGGAATCGGACCCAGGATCCCTCAGTCCGCAGGCTGACGCCCTATCCACTGAGCCAAACCGGTCAGGGCTCTTGTCAGTTTTAAAACTGCCACCTGACACCTGTTTCTCAGAGGATCGCAGAGCTGCTTTTACTCTGGAAATCGGTTTAGTTGTTAACGATACAGTAAGGCAGATGACAAGGTCCCGCGTAAGGATTTTTTCAGAAATTCATGAACTTGCTGCCTCTTTGGAAGTGCCACTCAAATGGGGTGGGCACTTGTCTCCAAGCACATAAGCGAGTGCCCACATGCACAGCCCATGCCCACTCAGTGAAGAGGACACGAAGCAGCCTTGTCACGATGCCATAGTCCCTGCCAGCTGAGGCCTCACACGTCTTTTAACGATCCATCCAGGTTTCCCTCTGCGTTTCCTGTCGTGCCTTTTGTTGTTTGAAGTGTGGGACTCGTCACAGTCAGGGCAAAGAGCAAGTTAGCAGGGAAGACCATCGAGACAATTGAAATTTTAGGCTGAGAGCCTCTTGCACCCAAGTGTCCTCTAATGGAAGTTCTATGTGATAGCGATTCGGCCTTTCCATGTCCTTTAATACATTAAAGAACTATGGTTTCTTTTTAGTTTTTTGAACTAGTGAATTTTTCCTCCTTGGCAGAGTTCTCCTCTTCTGCTTGAAGTTCGTGTTTTAAATGTTTTTGTTGACTTTTAAAGAGAGAGGAAGGGAGAGGGACAGAGAGAGAGAAACATCAATGAGAGAGGAAACATCACCCACCAGCTGCCTCCTGCACGCCCCCCACTGGGGATGGAGCCCGCAACCCAGGGATGGAGCCCACAACCCGGGCATGTGCCCTGACTGGGAATCGAATCGAGGACACCTCGGTTCCTGGGTTGACATTCAACCACTGAGCCACACTGGCTGGGCTGTAGTTCACATTTTAAAAAGGATATTCCAGAAACCAGAATACACTAGTGATGGCTGCACAGACCCTTCCCAGATGCATTTGAGGACAGATCCCTTTTCAACTAACTTGGTAGCAAAGGCGCGAACAGTGTCGGGCACTATTAGAACAGCTGTGGTCTGGCAGGACCTTAATGCTCATGGGTAATTACATGTGCTGCCTCTCAGTCTGGCTTCCAGCCTTGTTGGAGGGGACGGCCACAGCCGCCTACTCATGCCGTCGAATCTCTTCTATCCTTCTCTTTTCCATGGCAATTTCAGGTTGCTCTCGGCTGAGAAATGATGAAATATAGGCACACTTTTAAGTTAATACCTTAAAACAATCTCATTTTCCTGGACAATTGAGGATTTCCCTTTCTTGGCTGATTCGGTAATATATTATCAGGTATCCTATGATTGTATGCTGGCTCGCCTGGACAATACTGTCATAAATTGTGATGGCTGACAGAGCACTAAGTGAATTTCAATAAATTATGAGAAACTTCATTCTGCCAGTTATGCCAACACACACACACACACACACACACACACACACACACACACGACTTAACACCACGGGGGGTGTTTAAAAATGAATCTCTAAAATTTAAATGAGTCCTTTTTCCCCTAATCAGTTCTATGTAGGGAGGAGAACTGAATAAATATATTTAAAAAAAAACCAACCCTGTTAGAATGGGTCTTATCTTTTTATAAAGTTCTCCGACTGTTTAGTCAAAGTTGTAAGATATGCATTTTCTTTTTTAAATTATTTAACAGGTGAACGTTGCTAAACTATGTGAGGTTGATCATTGCTATCAATTTATCATTACCCATGGGAGGCATTTGGTCTCTGGGCAATAACAGATTGTCATTCTCGGGAGCTACATTGAAGCCTCGTTTTCATGGCCCTGTGTGTTTACATGGGTCAGAGGGCGTTCATACGCAGTGGTGGCCGTCATATAGGGTATTGTCTGGATGGGACACGGTGAGGGGAAGGCGGTGCCACTCCGCGGAGCCTGGACCGCCAGCAGCAGCCCGCACAGCCCGCAGGACCGGGCTCTGGAGCTCCCATGCCTGGTGGGCGCCCGCTGCGTCGTGGAATGTTTCTTAAATAACTGCGTGGACTCCGACCATAGCTTCCAGGGAGCGCTTCCAATTATTGTTTTTCCAACTTCTTGCAAAAAACCCACTACTTACTACGCTAGGGTAGGAAGAGGATGCTTTATACATTGGCTCTTTAATACTTTTCATTCGAATCTGTCACTTCTTTTTAAAGTTGCTTTGAATTAGCCTCCTTCTTTCCCCTTTGTTATTCCATTTTCTCTCCCCAACCCCCTCCTCTCCCTGAAATTCAAGGCTGGGTGGCCGTGGTTGGGGTAGAACATGTGTCTGGGTTGTGAGAGAGGGTGGAAGGTGTGGTCAAAGCATGATAGTGATCCGAGGGGATGGGCTGTCCCCGGGCAGCCGTGTCTCTGCTGTGTGGATGGACTGGGGACAGCTTCTCTCGATGGAAACTTCACTCTACCCCTCTCTGCTCCCAGCCTCCCTGTGCTCCCTGCAATACCCGTGAGTCCAGGATGGGGCCTCGCAGCAGGATCTGAAGGGGAACAGGTGCGTCCACTGCAGGTCCTTGATGGATGCTGCCCTCCTGCCCTGCATTGGCTACCTGTCTCTCTACTCTTCACACATGCAGCGAAGTCCCTCCCCTGCTACTCTCTCCTATGCTGACCTCTCCGCTGTGGAGGGGTGACTTTGGCATCTTCTAATTATATTATTGTAGAGAAAAGAGTTGAGCAATTGTATATTTCTCCCATTTCCTTCAACATAAATTTTTCAGGCTGATGGTTTCATAGCTTAAATCCGATGATTTTATTTCCCTTTACCAAACTCTTATTCCCTCTGAAACCCTGAACAGTGGCTTCTGAATTCTCTTCATTGTCATCTTGAACCTCATCTCTCGCATTCTCTCGCCCCCACCACCACACTCGGGTCTTCTTTGGTTCTTTGACATGTTAGGTTCCTTGGGGCAGAGGCTCATTCCCTCTGAAGGCAGCTCTTAGCTCCTTCCATCTTTGAGTTAGCATGTGGGGGGGATTTTTGAGGAGGGAGGGATTATAGGAATGCAAGGTTGTTTTTTAACTGAAATTTTTGAGGTAGTTGCAGAAATAGATGCAGTTGTAAGAAACAGTAGAGAGCTATTCTGTACCCTGTCTCCACTTTTCCCTAGTTGTAACATTTTGCAAACTATGGCATAACAGCAATGTTCACCCTTTGTCATCTCACGGCACACATAAACTAAGTACTGAAACTCTGTGACACACAGAATATATATTACATTTTTTGCCAATCTGACAAAAAGAAATCGGTATAATTTTGAGTCATTCACACCAGACACCTATTATTGTGTTGGCTGTTGTCCTTTTTCTATTTGACAACTGAAGGGAAAGGAGGTCAGGTATGGCATGTTTGACATATTTTTGTGGCTCACCGGATGAAGCCGCTGTGGTATAGTATCACAACCAGGATACAGAAATTGCTAAGTCCATCTATCTTACTAATATTTCCCAAGTTAGACTTGTTTTGTTTTATTTTCAATTACAGTTCACAGTCAATATTATTTTGTACTAGAGACCCAGTACACAAAATTCATGCAAGGGGGAGGGGTTGTCCCTCAGCCCGGCCTGCACCCATTCCAAACTGGGACCCCTCGGGGGATGTCCAACTGCCAGCCTGATCGCCCCTAACTGCTTGCTCCCCTGCTGGCCTGGTCGCCCCTAACCACCCCTGCCTCAGCCCCCATCACCGTGGCTTTGAGTTGGACATCCAGAAGATGTCTGGTAGACCCAGTCTAATTAGCATATTACCCTTTTATTAGTATAGATTAGTTTCAGGCATACAGCATAACGATTGGACCATCATGGCCTTTACAAAGTGGGTCCCCTGAAATTTCATTTCCCCACCTGGTCCCACGTTTTACTTGCACCCGTTTGTGTGTGTTCTTATACAGTTTTGCTACCTGTGTGGGCTTATGTGCTCACCACCATAGATGAGATACTATTTCTGTCACCTCAAGGATCCTTTGTGTGGCCTTTTTACAACACAGCCTATCCACTGGCAGCCACAAAATGCCTCTAACGTCTAAAACTTTGTCATTTCAAGAACATGTAAGTGGAATTATACCGTATGTAACGTGTTGGGTTGACTTTTTCACTCAGCACCATTCCTTGAAGATTTCATCCAAGTTGTGACATGTATCACATTGTTTGTTCCTGTTTGTTGCTGGAAGTGTTTGTTGCTGAGAGATGCGCGGGCATACAGTTTGCTGCCCATTCACCTGCTGCAGAGCATCGGGCCTGGTCCAGGTGTGGGCTTTTATAAATAAAGCTGCTGTGAACATTAGGTGCAGGTTTTTATGTCATCACACAGCTCTCTTTCGAGTTAAAACATCTCAGTGAACGATAGTTGCAATTTCACACTCACACGTGTGATGATTCAGTTAGAGTTCATGTGTTCTATTGAACTTTAAGCACACTGGGGGCAGGCATTGTGTCTGTTTTTCTCATCAGTGCTTTCCAAGTGCCCAAGAGAGTGCCTGGCATGGAGATATTTGGGAAATGAATGTCCACTGCATGAATTAGGTCCTGTGTACATATTTCTTATCTAGTCTGGCAGCACCCCTGAAATTTATAAATTTATTCATCCTATGGTACAGATGAAGAAAAGCAGGTCATTTATCCAAATGACTCTTTGAGAAAGTAGGCAAGGTAGATTTCAAACACATATCTGACTTCACACTCTTACTCTTTCCATGGTGCTAGCCTTTTTCTTACAGCTACAAAATCCGCTCTACTTTTCTCTGGTGGAGCAATTTATTTGCAACCACAGAGACACAGCTGTGGCAAAATACTATATTCAATTGATAACCTCACACAATGATATGATGAAACAAAAGCTGACCCCACCGTCTTTGGTGTTGTGACAGGCTACCCGAAGAAAGCACACAGAGCTGCTATGCAATTTGCAGTTTGCAGGTGTAGAAATCCCTATTTCATAAGACACAAATAAGCCTGGGCATATTTGGTAATTACTGTGCTAATACAGCTTAATTGCACAGCTATTTCTTTCTTACAAATTATATGGTAGTTGTACTTGGAATTACCATGAAAAATGAAAAACTTCCAGTTGCCAGTAAATGATTACTTTATAATTACAAAATAATTACATGGTTATTTCGGCCTAGAAACACAAAGCATTGTACAAGATCCATGCACTTCGCTGCCAGAGAGCTTCCCAGGTCCAAGACTATCAGTCCTTTAGGAATTGCCCTCGGGACTTTCTAAAATTGTCAAAAAACTTTAACTTCTCAGGGGGGAAATGCCACAGGGAGATAGCCTTCCTCATTAGACCAGAATGTTCAGTGACCCCACAGCTATGGCCTGTAAAAAATTAAGTCAGTAATGGTATTAATAGAACTATTGGCCTATCCTGATGAGACCTGGTTGGCTGTGATCACTTGAAAAGGAGCCAGTTAACTCAGCGTTTTTTATGCATTTTCCTGTGTCACAGAGTCAACTTGCTATGTGGGAATTGTGATAGTTATTAACTTATTCAACTTTTCAGTCAGTTAAAATATTGACTTTAGTATAGTTGCCTATCCTCTATAATCATGGCCTAATATGCTAAGTATCCCATCATCCGTTCAACCAATCAAAGTGTAATATGTTAATGATATGCTAAGGCCACTCAAATGCTCGCTATGACGTGCACTGACCACCAGGGGGCAGATTCTCAGACTGATAGGTTAGTTTGCTGCTGGGGTCCGGCAGATTGGGACTGAGTGAGATGGGCCAGACACACCCTGGAGCCCTCCCACAGTCCCTCACGGGCTGCCCAACCTCCTGCGTCTCTCCCTGGCCCTGATGGTGCACTGGTGGGGTCCCTCGGCCTGACCTGTGACCTCTCGCAATCTGGGACCCCTTGGGGGATGTCAGAGAGCTGGTTTCAGCCTGATCCCACAGGCCAGGCAGAGGGGCCCCACTGGTGCATGAATTTTGTGCACTGGGCCTCTAGTTTATACTATATTTTATTATTTCATAATTTTTACACATTATGCCATTAAAGCATTACATCCTATGAATGTTAGAATACTGTACACAGATTGATTATTATTTGCAGTGTCAATTCTGTTTCTCTGGATGTTTGAAACTAAAAGTTTTAAGGGAGTCAAAAGCTAAAACAGCTGCGTAGTTTTAAGTTATGGAATTGAAAACGATTGGAGACAATATTTTCCATTATAAGGCTTACGATATTCCTTCACATTTTAAATTGCTTCTACATTGCCAAGATATAATGCTTTAGTATAGCAAAGAGTTAAAAAATAAGCTTTTTAATCTGAATTTTTCCTGTAATAGAAAAAGATAATGCTGAAAGCTTTGGAGATTCGTAATTAAAAAAACACACACACACTTAATGTAGAATTGCAGTCCCAGGCATAACTGAGTAACTGGCATAAGACTTACTGTTCCACTGTGACTGGGTTTGAAGTGTTTAAAAATGTAGAAGATGTCTATTTTCAGGCAGTAGCGGTAAGTGGGACCGGGCTGTGATGCTTGAGGGAAGGAAAGCATGAAGCAGCTCCACTCAGCCGCTGTCTGCCGGGGGCATTCGTGCACTTCAGCTCCGGGAGTGGAACCGGAACAGAGAGCTGGGTCTCGCCGGGCAGAGGGCAGAGGGCAGAGGGCAGAGGGCAGAGATCAGGGTAACCTAGGGGATCGGAATGGTCCAGGTAAGGTACTTAAAAGGGGGGTAAACCCCAGAGAGGAAGCTCCAAAACTAGGCTGTGGGCCCCTTTGAATTTTGGGTCCAATTCTTACCTGCGGATAGATGGACTGAGATGCTCTTGGCCTTGGCAAAAACAGCGACTGGGGGCCACAGACAGCAGGAGTCTGCAGGCTCCTATGGGTTAGAGTGGGAGGCGGGACATGGGGAGGGGGCTAAGGATGCATCCGTAGGTGTTCAGCTGAGTGTTTGGAGGAGCCACGCTTAGCTTGTGCAGGAAAACACTTTTTCTAGATCCACCCCCTCGGAAGTCTACAAACAGTTCTCCACAGGATAGAACAATGCCACTAGGATATACCACTTGTCAGAAGAAAATCACTTTCTAGGGGAAATTAAAATGCGCATGCTCCACCACACAGCACACGATGCTCAGATGTTCAAGCAGAATTAATTAAATTAAGTGTAGAATTAGGAAATTGGCCATCCTCAGGAAAGCTGATCACTCGGTAGCACCGGTGTGGGAATTAGAACATGAGAACTCTAAGCCAAGACTCCAAGTGCTCGCCAGGCGTCAAAGCAAAAGTTAGACGCAACAAGTGGACAAATGCATTTTCTCAAAAGAAAAGTGGAAAATATAGTTTAAAAAGGCACTTCCGGAACGGAAATGACAATGTCTGAAATGAGAAGACACTATGGAGGCTCACTAGGGACTCTGACGTTGGGAAAGCGTCGGCGAGAAACTGCAAGGAGCCGAGGGACAAGATCAAGGTGAACCCCCAAGCGAAGGACGAGGCCACCCTGCTAGCAGCTGGCAGCCGGCCTGAGCTCCATAGGCAGCGCTGGGGCACAGAGGGAGAAAGAGGGGGCACAGAGGGAGGAAGAGGGGGCACAGAGGGAGGAAGAGGGGGCACAGAGGGAGAAAGAGGGGGCACAGAGGGAGGAAAGAGGGGGCACAGAGGGAGAAAGAGGGGGCACAGAGGGAGGAAGAGGGGGCACAGAGGGAGAAAAGAGGGGGCACAGAGGGAGGAAGAGGGGGCACAGAGGGAGGAAGAGGGGGCACAGAGGGAGAAAGAGGGGGCACAGAGGGAGGAAGAGGGGGCACAGAGGGAGAAAGAGGGGGCACAGAGGGAGGAAGAGGGGGCACAGAGGGAGAAAGAGGGGGCACAGAGGGAGGAAGAGGGGGCACAGAGGGAGAAAGAGGGGACACAGAGGGAGAAAGAGAAGCCATTTGAAAGAAGAACAGTTACCAGATGTTTTCCAAACTTGATTGAAAACGTAGCTAACGAGTCCAACAAACGCCCAGTAAGAGAAAAAAAAAAATAAAAAAAAAAATGCCCAGGAATATCATAATCATTTTATTTATTTATTTTTATTATTTTTTAAATTTTGGTGACAGTGTGGAGACAGGACTTAGTATCCTTAATGATTCTTTTTAAAAAATATATATTTCATTGATTTTTTACAGAGAGGAAGGGAGAGGGATAGAGAGTTAGAAATATCGATGAGAGAGAAACATCGATCAGCTGCCTCCTGCACATCCCCCACTGGGGATGTGCCCGCAACCAAGGTACATGCCCTTGACCGGAATCGAACCCGGGACCTTTCAGTCCGCAGGCCGATGCTCTATCCACTGAGCCAGACCGGTCAGGGCCATCATCATTTTTTTAAAATGCACGAAGTAAATCATCAAGGACCGGCATCGTAAAGCCACAGTGAGCCCCCGGTGCTAGAAGTGTACCCTTTTTAGAGGCTGACAGCTCTGGAACGGTTGTGCCACCCGAACCTCCGTGCGTGGCCCGTGGCCCTGTGGACTGTGACAGCGGCGGTGGAAAGCGCGTGGCAGCTTCTGTCAAGTTCAAGTGCACTTGACCCTCGAAGCAGCCTTGGAGCTGCAGCACCCACCTCCCTGCACAGGGAGCTTGCGTTTCCTGCGTGGGACGAGCCAGTCCCTGCCCGGCTGCCTCCTCTGCAGGGTCTTCCCGGGGCTCCCACTGCAGCCCCCTCCACGCTGCCTGCGGCCCCTGCGCCACCCACCGCCTGGCTGCGCCCGGAGAGGCCTCCGATGGGCGGCTGTTGTCCTGCAGCCGCAGCTACTTGGCTGAGAACTGATGTGCGTTGCAGGCTGAGGCTCTCCCTGCAGGCCCCTCCTCCCGCCTCTCCCTGCACAGGTGTGGGCTCCACAGCACGACCCGAAGGCCTTTGCACCCCCAAACTGCTCCTTTCCCTTTGGCTTTCACGGGCATTACCCCCAAGGTGAACTTGCACGTCCTCTAGCTCAGTACCGGCTTCCCCAGAGGACCTGAGCATCCAGGCTTGTGGAGACTTGGAGAGTTTGCCTCCTCTGCTGGCAAACACGGTAGCTGCCGTGTGTGACGGTGATGGCGAAGACAGGGGATCTCTGGCTCGAAGACAGAGGGCTGTGTCACTCCTGGCACAGCAGGCCCCTGAGTCCTGCTTGCCGGGGTTCCCCTTGCCTCCCCGCCCCGCGTCCCCCCAGGTGATGCAGAACGGCCCACAAAAGAAAAAGAAAGAAGCTGCCCTCTGCCCTGGGGGTGACAGCGTCGCCATCTGCCATGGCCACTGACTAGAGGACCACCCTTGGAAAGAGCAGAGGCCTAAGGCTGTGTCGCCTCCACTCCCAATGTATAAGGTGACCAGATTTTAACATTGGTAAAGCGGGACACCATTGACCCGGGGTGGTTCTTGATTAAAAATTTGGTCTATATGGAGCAACAAAAATTTTCATAGGATGCAAAAAACAGTATTGTAATATATTTTTTTTAAATTTCAACGTAAGTACAATTTACAAATATAATAAAAAAAATTATGTATAGTATTATTTTATTCTTTGGCATATTTCTCATTTGAGTGAATTTTTTTTTTTTAGTAGATTGCTGTCGTTGTTTAAAAGGTCATGAAATTTTTCACAAGAATTTGTTAAATTACATTTCACATGTAAAATGGCTTTCCAAGTCTCAACACTTAATTGTGATTTTTCTGATGTCCACACTTTATTTAACCGTAGGAAAAAGCACGTTCAGTCGCAGCATTAGTTCCCGGTAAGGACAGCGCGTATTCCACAATTTTTAGTGCATTATTGTATGGAACATGGTTTGTTTCAAAATGATGAACTATTTCTAACCATTTGTTCTCTATTGTGATTTTTGCTGATGCCCAAGATTTAACCTTTTCCTTATCAATATATATTTTTTTAATAATGATACCTCATTAAAAAGATCATTTTTGGAAATATTACTATATGGGAAATTTTGAGTAATATGATCGAATGATTTTTGCACATCATTCCAATTAAGTTCTTGTTTTAATGTAACCCAATAAAAATGTTCAATATCATTGTAATGTACCGTCCACTCTTCTAAATAATCAATGTATTTACTATAAAACTTTTTGACGTGATTCATGATATCTGCACGATTATTGCACCTTGTTCTTCTAGCTGGCTTATACTATTACGGATAGTTAACGGAAGAAAATTATTTTCTAACTGCTCTTGACACTGAAATTTTAAATTATTAACTTCATTTGCTACTTCGATTACCGAAATTTTGTCACCTTCAATAAGTTTTATAGCATTTTGAAAAAGAGCTGCTTGATTGTGTACAAACTCTAGCCAAATTTTTAAAGATTCTTTTTCAAAAAACTCTTCTAAAATTCTAGGACCTTTATCCTGTGATAGAAAGTAGGATTTCAAAGGATCGTATATTTTCAAAATTCTTTCGACAGCTGGCAAAAGAGCTAACCAGCGCATTTTACTGTATCCAAATATTTTCTGATATTTGACTTCCACAGTTTCACAAAATTCTTTAAGGATTTCAATGCGCACAGTGTATATATAGAAATAAGAATATATTTTAATAACAATATTTTCCACATCTACGGGCAACAAGTCAGCAGCTGTTTGAATGGCGTTATGTATTATGTGCACTGCACAACCAACACCCATAATGTTTTGATTAAGGTTTTTGTTTAATTTATAAAAAATATTATTTGTACCTCTTCTCGCTTTTCCTCCAAAATTTGCGTTCGTGTTGTCTGCACAATATGCAATCATTTTATGTTTTAAATTGTTTTTTTCCAAAATATTAATAATGGAACTGAAAATTATTTCAGAAGTTTTGCCGGGCAAAGAAACAAAATCTAAAATTCTAATTTTTATTCCAGTTTCTGAATCAAAAAATCTAATAATGGTTGGAAATAACTTTATATCCTATGATTAGATGCATCAGAATATATGGATATAAAATTAATTTTTTCTAGTTTTTTGTTTAATTCTGAAAATGCTTATGGGGAAAGCACATTACACACAATTGCCTCGGATTTTGTTCTAGCACAGGCAAATATTTTGTTGAATAAGTTTTTGACAACTTGTGATGTGCAGTCCATAGATCTGAAGGAATGATTGTGATTAATAGCATGAAAAGATATAAGTCCTTCTGCTAATGTTAATTTCTTTTCTTTGTCTCCATAAGTTGTTTTCTGAAAAAATTCCTGTATTTTGGAGGAAGATGCAGCAGTATTTAAATATCTTTTATGTTTCTGTGTCTCCAAGTGCTTTGAAATATCATTCTTCCCGCCGTGCGAAATAGAAAATTCACCATTACATTTCTCACATTTTACCATGTAATCTCTTTTGTTTTTTTTAATAAAAGGAAATTCACTTCTTAGATCATCATTGAATTTGCATCCTCTTTTCTTACTCATTATGTTAAAAATCTAAAAAAATAATTTAAAATTATATTATAAATTATTATATGCATATTACTTAAAAACACAGTAAGTAGGTACATAATTACATGAACGTATTTTATTGTTAGTTTATAAATTAAATTAATTTGATTGTTATAAAGTAACTATATTTTAAAAATTATTTAAATTTTAATCCTATATTTCTTTCTAAATAATAACAATACTAACTTGTATTATTCTTCCTCTGAATTTGCTATAACGTAAGTTGTAAGTGTCACTTTCAAGGCCGGCGCTAGACTTTTTGCCGCCACTATAAAATATAAATAATACGAGTACTGTCTGCTAAATAAGAAAATTTATGTATTTATGAAATAAATAAATAAATTACTTACTAAATTATCTGAATAGCTGATTTGTAATGCCATCACTTGTTTAACTAGCTTACTAGCACGCAGTATGATGTGTATCGTCTGGGAGACAGTTACAAAATGTTTTCGTCGTTGCCAATCCCAAAAAATGCCATTGTTCATTAAGTCCAAACAATGGGGTCGAATTCTAACAACTGATCAACAATGCGAACTTTGATAAGCAGTTCTCGATAATCAGTTCTCAACAATTATTTGTTATTATTAATGTTTAACATTATAAAATTAACAAAAATAATATAAAACTCATATCCTGGCTAAATAGCCACATGGCCGCCGAAAACCGTATATTCCCTTCCTGTTCTCCCGCCGTTCCCTAGCTTGTCGTGCATTCTTTCCAAAAATCGGGACTTTTTTAAAACGCCGCGGGACGCGGGACAAATTGTTAAATATCGGGACTGTCCCGCCAAAAGCGGGACGTCTGGTCACCTTACCAATGTACAAAGAAATGTGGGAGTCTGTGAGAATTGTCTCTGAACACTAAACCCAGCAGCTGTTTTCTTAGATAGGTTCTCAAAAGTAATTAAAATATTTTTCCAAACCAAAAACACGTATAGAAGATTGTTCATAGGAGCTTTATTTTTATTTTTCTCATGATAGCCCCAAACTGGAAGGAAAAAAAAGTTAATCAGTAGAAAAAAAAGATCAACAAATCATGAAATCTTTATACAGAGAAATACTAGTCGGCAATAAAAATGAACATCCTAGAGGTACACAATAACATGAATGAGTGTCAAAAATACGCTAAGGAGAGAGGAGGAAGGAGGAGGAGGAGGAGAGGGAGAGAGCTGGAAGGAAGGAAGGAAGGAGGGAAGGAAGGAAGGAAGGAAGGAAGGAAGAAAAGAAATGAAGAGACTATTATACAATGAATATGTGTGTCCACCCACCTCACTTAATAGGTTGAACCCCTAACGTTCAGTGCGATGATGTTTGCAGATGGAGTCTTTACAGGTAATAAGAGTTGGATGAAATGACGAGTGCGCCCTTCAGGAAGGTATTACAAGAACAGGCACATAAGGGGTCTTTCTGGAGTAACGGACTTTTCTAAAGTTTAATTGTGATGGTAGCGCATTTCTCTACATTTACTAAAAATTATTGCATTGTGCACTTAAAAATAAAAAGACCTGGATAAGGCAATGACAACAGAAGGATGGACACAAAAAATCTCTCTCTCTCTCTCTCTCTCTCTCTCTCTCTCTCTCTCTCTCTCTCTCTCTCTCCTCTCCCTTCTCTCTCCTGGTGCTCTCATGCATGGGCCAAGGAAAAGCCACACCATGAAAAAAGCGAGCATCCATAAACAGAAAGGGAGCCATACCCCAACTTGAACATGCTGGCACCCTGATCTTAGAATCCCAGCTTCCAGAACTATGAGGAGATACATTTCTCTTGTTTAAGACACCCAGCATATGGATGGCATTTTGGCATTTTGTTCTGGCAGCATAAGCTGACTAAGACACAGACAGAAACATTGCATGAGTCCATTTACATAAAACCGTTAAACAGTCGAAGCATCCTGATGGGAATCGGTGGAGTGGTGGCCTCTGGCTCTGACTGTGACTGGAGGTGAGGGAATGGCCTGGGGAAATGCCTCAGGAACCTTCAGGACTGAGGGCCCTGTTCAGTATCTCAGGGTGTGGCTAAATGGATGGATAGACACATCTGTCACACTCATTTAACTGCACACACAGCTCTGTGCATTTCACTCTATGTAAATTGAACCGCAGTAAAATTTTAAATGTATTCAAAGTGAAAATAAATGTATTTCAGTTAATGTTCAGCATTTCTAAATATTTCAATTTTATTTTCTTTATTTTCAGTTTTATGTTTGAATCTTTCTGTGGTTGTTCTGATAAAATGATCTATGGGATCAATACAAACTCAATAACAATCTCAGAAGGCCCTTTGTACACAATAGAAATTCAGAAGCTGATTCTGAAATGTGCATAGAAATGCAAAGGATTGTAAAAAATAGATAAAACAATCTTAAACCCCCCAAAATAGAATAAAATTGGAGGACTAAATCTCTAGACTTCAGAACTTTCTATAAAGCTGCCTTAATTAAGATTGTGTGCTAGAAATTATGGTTTGGTAGCACACCACAACTAATCAGTTTAAACCATAATGATAAATTAATCATTATTAGATTTTATTGTGAGATTTATTTAATATATTCATTTAGATGTTAAATACAGTTTGGCCTAATCATATACAATGTAAAAAGACACAACACATTTATTTTTAATAATGTGATTTATGGACTCTACTTTCTAAAAGGTGTACACAGTTAGGTGTTTATGACATGTAGTCTCTTTATTTTTAATTCATATCTTTCTCTCAAATACTGCCATTCATTGTTGAAACTTCTTTTCACGATGATAAACAAAGATACTGAAAAGGAAAATGTATAGCTTCAAAGAGGCCCATTATCTAGTTCTTAGAGCAGACTTGTTCTCAGTAAGGAGAAGGAATTTATGTTTAAAATTTCTCAGTCATAGATTTTTTTTTTAAATGCTACAAAAGCATGGCATGGATTTACATGGGAATAACACATTCAAGCACCAAGTGTGAAAGATTTCAAATGCTCTAAATAAACATTAAGAGAAGCAAAGATAAGAACATTTCTATATTATTACCTATTCTGTCAAATGATAATTTTTTATCTTTATTCCAAGATACCAGAACACTTGATCGTTACTCTAACCTCTGATCAGAAGTGCCAAAACAATGCCTATTAATTCCCTCATTCAATTACTAACGGTTTACCCAATGCCTCCTGTGTGCCTGCACTCCCAGATGCTGGTTCTATTCTATTACAGGGAATGCACTCCATACATGTTGGTGACACTGTGTATGATTGAGTAGAGGGATACGTGTGCGTGCTTCCCCTAGCGGAAAAGCTCAGCATGGCATCCTGGTCAGACAGACTCCCGAGGGGGCCCTGCCCTGAACATGTCTGCTGTGGCCATGTGATCTCGGACTCACAGAACAGATGTGAGCTGAGAAGTCATTTAAAAAGTATTTTCATATCCAACTTGATTTCTTAGAGTATTGTGGCTTAGAAGACATACATTTATATTTATTTTCCTTTTTAAATTATTTGTTTATTTTATTTTGTATGGTTTTTGTTTATGAGACTTATTGGTGTGACATTGGTTCGTAGGATCCTCTAAGTTTCAGGTGTGGAGTTCTGTGTGACAAAGTCTGTGCCCATCACCCAAAGTCAAATCCTTTCCTGTCACCATATATTAGGTCTCCCTTCTCCCCCACCCTTTTCCGTCTGGCACCCGCCCACTACAGTTTGTGCTCACAAGTTTCGGTTTTCTATCCCACAAATGCATGAAATCATGTGGTTCTTAGCTTCTCCTGCCTGGCTTATTCCACTTGCCTCATGTTCTCAAGGTCCATCCATGTCATGGCAAACAGCAGCATCTCTTCTTTTCCTTTTTGCTGAGTCGTATTCCAGTGTGTGTGTGGCCCACATCTTCTCTATCCGGTCCTCCACTGAAGGACATCTTCATTGTCTCCACGTCTTGGCCAGCGTGAATAATGCTTCCGTGAACATAGGGGTTCATATATCTCTGCACATACATGTTTTTAGTTTTCGGGTATATGCTCAGGAGAGGGGTTACTGGGTCCTGTGGTGGCTCTAACTGGCTTTACTCAACAATTCACGAATCAGGCAGAATCCTACCTCGTACATAGAAAGGTGCCCCAGAAGTTTGTATTTATAGTTACAGATTTGTATTTCTTTTTTTTATGACTTTCTGGTTTAACAGTTTCATTGACGTTTATCAACATTTAATAAGCTGCACATATTTACAGTGTAAAATGCTGTTATCTTTAACATATATACCCCTGTGGAACCAGCACCACCAGCACAATGGACGTGTCTCTCACAGCCCTAGTTCCGCATTGCCCTCTGCACCCCTTCCTCCTCATTCTTCTTCTTCCCGTTCCCCTGCCCCCGCCTCCACACCGTGGGTGAAGATTAACTGAAAATGGATCAGTGAACCAAATATGAGAGCTAGCATTTTAAAACTCTTGTGAAAAAACACAAGAGTACATCTTCCTGACCTCGGATTTGTCAATGGCTTCTTATTCGACACCACAAGCATAAGCAACAATAGACTAGAACGTGTTCGTTTTTACAGGAAAACCAAAGAGCTTAAAACTATATGACTGGTTGTTAGATTGTGGTATTTGGGCATTAACTCTTTTCATAGTCATATCAAGTAACATTTTCTTTCCCAGTTTAAACCCCAGTTCATCCGAGGCTCAGTTAAACGTGCCTCTCCTATAAGATAGAAATAAAGGCGCTTGTCCAGGGGTGCCCGGAAGCATAGCTGGACTAAATGATGAAGTGGGATGTCAATAAACATTCATCAATATTCTCCCTGGTATCAATAAGCTTCCTTTTAAAGGCAAATTCAATTAGTCTGGAGCTGATCAATCTTATATGCAAAAAAAAAAAAAAAAAAAGACAGAAAATTGCTGTCAGGTAGGAACATCTGTCTACACTTAGAGCCAAGACAGTTCAAACTAAACATATAGCCACAGCAGTCGGCTGTTCCTGGTCAGAATTTCCCAGACAACACGACAGCGCAGAAGATACCGCCCCTCCCCCAGGGCTGTTTCAGTTACACTAACCGGCCCCTGGGACCTGTGGCCCCTGCTCCCTCGCCACAGTCCAGCTTCCCCAGGTGGGGGCATTGTCAGTATGACTTCCGATGCAGGTGCCATTCTGAAATAATTTGGGGGAAATCGTGGGCATGTGTATGAATGAGGAGTGTGATATAAATATTTGAATTACATTAGCCCATTAAACTGATGGGTTAATTGGAAGAAGTTAAAAGAGTTTTTGCAACTTCACATAAATATCTTAAAGCAAATTCTTAATGGAACTTCAATATCCTAAATTTTAGAGTCAAGTTGTCTTTATTCTAAGCATTTGCTTACGGTTTCTCTCGGTTAATAATTCCCGCAGAAATACGATTTCACTCCAAGAATCTGATTAGAAGCTGTAAACAAGCACAGATATAATAAATGCCAGTCCTGTAAAATGCTTAAATCAGAATGTAACTAAGTATGGTAGGAGAAGGTTAGTCAAATATTGGCCCCATTTCTTGGGTAAGAGAAATCTTAACTAAATGCGTTCCCACATTTGGTTGTGTGGGCGTGTGTTGGAATCAAAGATGGAAAGGAAAGCAGATTGGGCCAAATCAATCACTTTATTTATATGAGAGTAAAAATGTAGGAACCATTTTTTAGGGCTTAGTGGATCTGATTAGAGGAACAATTTTTTATGTACTATCTTCAGGGTTCTGGCCTAGTCCCTGTTCTATGTTGAAAACACAGCGAGGATGACCTACTTAAAGCAGAAGGAATTTTTACGATTCTATTTCCCTTGCCTGAGCATTACTAATGGATTTTTTAAACATTAATTTTAGTTTGAATAACTGTACAAGACAAACAAAAAATACCTCGCTGCCAGAGTAAATAATGTGGTGAAAATATCAATTACTCAGAAAATGAAGCATCCTGATATTTTTCCTCGAATTTGGACTTAGAAGATATAACTTCATATTTTTCAAAGCATATTCAACATTTTTCTCATTGAGTCCCTACAACATGGATTCTGCAAATATGAGTGCTTAACAATCAAGGTAACTATACTCTAGCATGAGGCTATTTTAAAATATCTGCTATTAGCTCTTCATGCTTTAGATTTCCTTCTAAGCTCAAGGCCCAGCGTTTCCTGCCCACCCCCCACACGTAGCGCTCACTGACTTCGTTGCGTGTCTGGCCTGTGCCATAATCAGACTTGTCTATGCTCTATGCAAATGCCCATTTTCATCTAGAACAAAGAGCAATGTCTTGATGTCAAGAGCAAAGTCAGTATTGTTCTGGAACCCACATCAAACAGAATAGCATCCAGTGAGCAGCAGTCGCTTCTACAACTTGCTTTTTTTCACCTTTAGTATTTCTTAGAACAGAAAAACACACATCACAAAAATGGAACCGTATTTGAAGCCAAAGGTCCAAGCAGCACTTACTATTATTTAGTATTGTTATTATGAGTCCATTTTTAAAACCCAGAGGATAGGAAACTGTTCTTGAGATCAAACAGTGGGGTGAGACATCTCTCTCACGTTGATCACACTGCTTTCTTTAACCAGTGGGCCAGCTGTGTTCCGCTAGCCTACTCTGTAGGTGAAGTGCCTATAATTCATAAAAATGTACACTCCATCGAACATGGTCAAATGCTGCAGACAAAAAGAAGAATGCAGTTAGGCTCTGTCGCGCAATGGATAGCGCATTGGACTTCTAAAAAGAAGAATGCAATAGGGTATTATCCTGGCATGAAGATGGTCAGCTGACCACATCATCTATTTCACTTTAATGGATGGGGATAATGCATTAAGTGCTATTTTATTAAAAGTTAATATTTATGTTTGAATAAGTAGATTTAGGGAGGCAAAACAAATCTTCGCTTAGCTTTTAAATCACTCTTATAATAACCAAAGCAAAATCTTTACACTAAGTGTATGTAAATCACTGACTTTCAGATCACCTAAGGGGGCGTACTTTACACTATAACTTAAGCGCTAATGAAATCAACTGAAAATGACAGTCAGCTGTGCCCTGATAGGGTTCCCTGGGGACTGACATAAAGTCCCCATTAGAAATGGATTCTTTCACAGTCTACAGTAAGTGTTTAATATTTCTGTGCACAGCAGATTTAAATTTGATATTTAATGCATGGTTGTTGGGGTTTTTAATTTAGATGGCATGCTTTCGTATTTGCAACGTGTATTTAATCTTTAAATGCTATGAGCCTGGGTGAAATGTATAAAATAGATAGTAAAAGTCACCAGTGGAAACATACTAATTATTTCAAAAGCTCAATCCAAATCCTAGAGGAAGCAAAATGTGTTGGTACACACAACTACTGGCATTTTGATTTAGAAGCAAATCTGTAGAATTTGGAGAGGAAATATGCATAATATTATTACATCCTTCTAGGTTAAAAAATGGTTAAAATTGTTTTAGGTATTGATATTGAAAATACCACTAATATTTACAAACCTACTATGTGTAATTTGTATAGCAATGCAAATGTTTAAGTGAATACGTATGCATGTTGTTTTGGCTGTGGCACGAGATACAAATTATAAATACATCTGATCAAATATATTGAGAACCAGTGAGGACAGAGGTAAGGTAAAAGAAAACCACTTAAAATTTTTATATCTAATTGTTATCACAGAATATATATGAAATTTAAAGTAAATATAGTTTGTTTTGCTATGTAGCTATGGCAGAGTATGCAGTGGGAATACCCAATCTTTGACATTGTTCAGGAAATGTCACTGTTTAGAATTTCAATAAGAACTTTCACTAAGAGTTTGTAACAAGAAACCACCCAAATGGATTTACATAAAATTCATTGAATTTATTTTATTTCCTATCAATGATCTCATTGTGCATAAACATCTAATTATTTTCATTATTTCAGTATCCAAATTATTTGCTGGAGAACTATGAAGGCTATTTAACTCTTTCTGTCCAGTACAGTAATAATAAGAATACTGATAGATGTAATTAATTAGTGCCTGGTGGTCTGTGGATGTTAAAAGCTAATGGTATTATGTACTTTTCCTATAATATTATCAATTGGACTTCAAAGGAAAGTGTTGTAATGTTATCCCTGATTTTTGCAGTATTTTTCCTGGCTTTACAACTTGCTAATATAAAATAGTTTGTTTAGTTTTACTACTGAAGAGTGAACATTTGTGAAGTGTTTTCTCACAGCAAGGTGGGAATAAACACAAACAGGCATAAGTTAAAGGGATGAGCAATAAAATCATAGACAAAGTGATATAAACATATGAAGGAAATGAATGAATCTTAGTTGTATATTAACATAAATTAAGTTATAAGAAGATACTAGTTATAACTATTCATTTATACATAGTTTTAAATTACTAGTATCTGATTACTAGGTTGTGTTGAAATATGTATATTTAATATACAAGCACATACACATATGCACTTATATATAGGATTGGTGACAAGTTTATAAATAAGTAGATATGTTTTGGATAACTATTTTTACCCTTTATCTCCCATGCTTTAGTTTTCCTGAACTAAAGTTATCTGTGCGAATGAGTTTCTTATAATATTTTACATCATTTCATTATTCTTAAAAGCATCCTATCTAATAAAACAGTAATATGCAAATCATCACTCCACTACACTCACAAGCCACGCCCACCAGCCACGCCAATAGCCAATCGGAAAGCGAATATGCAAATACACCTAACCAAGATGGCTGCAGCCTCGGAGAGCAGCGGTTGTTGGAACTGGGATATTGGAGCTGAAAATCAGAGGGGAAGATCGGAGCCAGCAGGGGTCCCCCACAGGTGATCAGAGCCAGCTGGGGTCCCCTGCAGGTGATCAGAGCCAGCTGGGGGTCCCTGCCCAGGGCCCGAGCCTCAGCCAGGGGCTTGTGGCATTGGCTGGGGGTGATCAGAGCCAGCTAGGGGTCCTGCCCAGAGCCCAAGCCTTGGCCAGAGGGTTGCAGCCTTGGCCGTTGGGGCGGAGCCTGGCGATCGGAGCCAGCTGGGGTCCCCTGAGGGCGATGGGAGCCAGCTGGGGGTCCCTGCCCAGAGCCCAAGCCTCTGCCAGAGGCTTGCGGCCTTGGCTGTGGGTGTAGCCGGGCGATTGCACCAGCTGTGGGTCCCTGCGGACGATCGGAACCAGCTGGGGTCCCTGCCCAGGGCCCTTGCGGCCTTGGCTGGGGGTGGAGCCAGCTGGGGGTCGCTGCCCAGGGCCCGAGCCTCAAACAGAGGCTTGAGGCCTTGGCCAGGGGCGGAGCCTGGCGATCGAGCCAGCTGGGGGTCCCCTTCCAAGGGCTGGAGGCTTTAGGCCTTGGCAGGGGCAGAGCCGGAGATCACAGGAGATAGGTGTGAACTATAGAGGAAATACCTTTTCTGACCACTCATTGGCTAAGCTCCCTGTATGCCACTGGTAATATTCTTAGTAACTTGGGTATAAGAATCCAAAAAGGTGAGCTAGGGCTTTTCCACCACACTCCTGGGGAAAAAAACGAAGGTCTGCTGCTGGAGGGCTAAGAAATGTCATAACCTGCCCTACACGGTTTGGCTCAGTGGATAATGCCTAGGTTTGCCAACCACAGAGTCCAGGTTAGATTCTGATCAAGGGCATGTACTTAAGTTGCAGGCTTCTCCCTGGCTGGGGCCCAGGTCAGGGCTCATGAAGGAGGCAACAAATCAAAGTATTCCTCTCACTTTGATATTTCTGTCTGTCTTTCCCTTTCTCTTCCACATTCTCTAAAAGTCAATGGAAACATATACTCAGGTGAGGATAAAAAAAAAAAAAAAAAAAAACGAAAGAAAGAAATGTCATATTCTATGAAAGACACATCTTGAAAATGCCTAAAGAAAGTTGTCATTTTTTCTTGGTGAAGGGACTGGAGTCTGTGTTGATGAAAATACCTTGGTGGCTGCAGTGACTTGCAGTGGCTCAGGCAGCGGGGTGATGGGGCTGGTGCCTTTCCCTGATCAGCCTGGTTGTCTCTCACAAAGGGAGGCCTCCCCTGAGGGCTCCCAGTATGTGAGAGGGGGCAGGCTGGGCTGAGGAGACACACCCCCCCCAGTGCACAAATTTCGTGCACCGGGCCCCTAGTGTTTTATAATAAAAGGCTAATATGCAAATTGACTGAATGGCAGAACAACAGGTTGCTATGACACACACTTACCACCAGGGGGCAGACGCTCAACACAGGAGCTGTCCTCTGGTGTCAGTGTGCTCCCACAGGGGAATTGCCGCTCAGCCAGAAGCCAGCCTCATGGCTGGTGAGCGCAGTGGCAGTGGCAGGAGCCTCTCCCACCTCCGTGGCAGTGCTAAGGATGTCCAACTAATGGCCCTCGGGGAGCGGGCCTAAGCTGTCAGTTGAACATCCCCTGAGGACTCCCGGACTGTGAGAGGGCATAGGCTGGGCTGAGGGACCCCCTAAGTGCACGAATTTTGTGCACCGGGCCTCTAGTTGGGTTATAATTTTTAATGTAAAATGATGGGAAAAACAGGTTAAATGTCAGGAAATAAGTAGTGTTATATATGTCAAACTTATAAGCATTAAGCCCAAGCATTATATCCGGGTGTGCTTGCGTGGGCCACATTTCCAAATTCTGCATACTTTGCCTCTGCAAACCACCTCAACCGCCCTGAGATCGCTGGGAAAGGCCACATTTTGATGAGAGGGGTTTATCCCTTGTGTGTTCTGTAAGAGACAAAAAGAATCTCTCCGAGGACAGGTCAGGAGAAAGCCGTTGGCCTCACTGATGCCTTCATCCCACAAGGCAAAGCTTCAGAAGCAGTGGAAATAGAGAGCCTGGGCACCTCTGTGGTCCTCTCCATCCCATGATCATCCCTCTGTTTCCTGCTCTTACCTGCTCTCTAAGAAGTGATATATTTGAGACAAGGAAGAGGAGACTGGGAAAAGAATGAAGAAACCAAAACACATACCGTATATTATGAGAGGGATAGAGTAGGGAGGAGACTCCTGGCTACCTAACACTGGTTGAAGGTATAACTTCTAAAATAAATGCTATTTCATGACCCACTGATGCTTACTCTACAGAATCTGCGTGGAGGTACCTGTGCGTGCAGCTGGTTGTGGTTGTGTACATGTAAGAATGGAAACAGAAATGCAGCCCTAGCCCATTTGGCTCATGGATAGAGCATCCCAGGTTCGATTCCCGGTCAAGTGCACAAGCCTGGGTTGTGGGCTCGATCCCCAGTGGGGGGCATGCAGGAGGCAGCCGATCAATGATTCTCTCTCATCATTGATGTTTATCTCTCTCTCCCTCTCCCTTCCTCTCTGAAATCAATAAAATTATATTTAAAACAAAACAGAAATGCACACACAAATCCTTGGTATTAGGAGTATATCTGTATTAGTGAAAAAAACAAGAAAAAATAAGTTACAGAAAATCGCAAGCTTCTCTCTCAGCTGTAGTGCAGCTCCTGCAGCTTCCTCAGAATGGGATTCTTTCTGGAGGGTGGAGGAAGGTGGAGGCAGGTGGAGGCGGGTGGCATTGCATCTGTGGTTAGGCCTCCTTTGAACCTACTGGCCTCTGCCCCGGGAGAGCGGCCAGCAAAACAGAAACCTTAAAACGTCTGTATTCCTGTCACCTGAAAAGATGACAGAAGTTCAGGAGGAATCTCAAATACTTGGCAACGTTTTACTTTTTCTCTCTTTTAATTTGTGGTTCGTTCTCGATTTTCTGAAAGGAAAGGTCAAAAAAATGTTCCGCTTGTGAGGGGTCAGAGCAAAAATGCTTAGGTATGGGTTTTACAATGTCAGCGTTGAGTTCACTCATATAAAGTTGCTTGTGAATTAATTAGGAACAATTAATACATTTTATTTACAAAACAGAATCTGACAGAGAGCAGGATAGTTCAAGGATTAGACAGTGGCCGTTTGGTCTTTCACAAAGTATCAGTATATTCTGGAAATATCTTCATGAACCCAAATCTTTTGTTGTCAAAAATTCCCCTTTGCAACCCAAAGGTTGGCTTGTCTAGAAGAGATTGACATGTTTTTGTGGTAGCTCCACGTGTGAGTGAGTGAGTCTAACATGAAGAGGAGCTCTGGCTTGGGCAGGAAAGGGTTTAGGTCAGCATGAAGCATCACTGAGGAGAAGGATACTGAATAACATCCACCTGACCTCCTCATCCTACAGTTTGTTTGGTAGAGACCGAGGCTAAGTAGCATGCAGTGGGCCCATCCCTCCCCAGATGTTTTGGCAGGGCTGGTCAGAGGGCTGGTCAGAGGGATGGTGAGAGGGTTGGTCAGAGGGCTGGTTAGAGAGCTGGTCAGAGGGATGGTCACAGGATGGTCACAGGGATGGTCAGAGGAATGGTCACAGGGATGGTCACAGGGATGCTCACAGGGATGGTCACAGGGATGCTCACAGGGATGGTCACAGGGATGCTCACAGGGATGGTCACAGGGATGCTCAAAGGGATGCTCACAGGGATGGTCACAGGGATGGTCAGAGGGCTGGTAACAGGGATAGTCAGAGGGATGGTCAGAGGGATGTTCACAGGGGTGCTCACAGGAATGGTCAGAGGGATGGTCACAGGGATGGTCAGAGGGATGGTCATAGGAATGGTCACAGGTATGGTCACAGGGATGGTCACAGGGATGGTCAGAGGGATGGTCAGAGGGATGGTCAGAGGGCTGGTCACAGGGATGGTCACAGGGATGGTGACAGGGATGGTCACAGGGATGGTCACAGGGATGCTCACAGGGATGGTCACTGGGATGGTCAGAGGGATGGTCACAGGGATGGTCAGAGGAATGCTCACAGGCATGGTCAGAGGGCTGGTCAGAGGGATGGTCACAGGGATGGTCAGAGGGATGGTCACAGGGATGGTCACAGGGATGGTCAGAGGGATGGTTACAGGGATTGTCACAGGGATGGTGACAGGGATGGTGACAGGGATGGTCAGAGGGATGGTCAAAGGGTTGATCAGAGAGCTGGTCAGAGGGCTGGTCAGAGGGATAGTCACAGGGATGGTCAGAGGGATGGTCACAGGGATGGTCAGAGGGATGGTTAGAGGGATGGTCAGAGGGATGGTCAGAGGGATGGTCACAGGGATGGTCACAGGGATGGTCACAGGGATGGTCACAGGGATGGAAACAGGGATGGAAACAGGGATGGTCAGAGGGGTGGTCAGAGGGATGGTCACAGGAATGGAAACAGGGATGGCCACAGGGATGGTCAGAGGGATGGTCACAGGGATGGTCAGAGGGATGGTCACAGGGATGGTCAGAGGGATGGTCACAGGGATGGTCACAGGGATGGTCAGAGGGATGGTCACAGAGATGGTCAGAGGGCTGGTCACTGGGATGGTCAGAGGGCTGGTCACAGGGATGGTCAGAGGGATGGTCACAGGGATGGTCAGAGGGATGGTCACAGGGATGGAAACAGGGATGGTCACAGGGATGGAAACAGGGATGGTCAGAGGCTGGTCAGAGGGATGGTCACAGGGATGGTCAGAGGGCTGGTCAGGGGGATGGTCACAGGGATGGAAACAGGGATGGTCAGAGGGATGGTCAGAGGGATGGTCAGAGGGATGGTTACAGGGATGGTCAGAGGGATGGTCAGAGGGATGGTCACAGGGATGGTCACAGGGATGGTCACAGGGATGGTCAGAGGGATGGTCAGAGGGATGGTCAGAGGGATGGTCACAGGAATGGAAACAGGGATGGTCAGAGGGCTGGTCACAGGGATGGTCAGAGGGATGGTCACAGGGATGGTCACAGGGATGGAAACAGGGATGGAAACAGGGATGGTCAGAGGGGTGGTCAGAGGGATGGTCACAGGGATGGAAACAGGGATGGCCACAGGGATGGTCAGAGGGATGGTCACAGGGATGGTCAGAGGGATGGTCACAGGGATGGTCAGAGGGATGGTCACAGGGATGGTCACAGGGATGGTCAGAGGGATGGTCACAGAGATGGTCAGAGGGCTGGTCACTGGGATGGTCAGAGGGCTGGTCACAGGGATGGTCAGAGGGATGGTCACAGGGATGGTCAGAGGGATGGTCACAGGGATGGAAACAGGGATGGTCACAGGGATGGAAACAGGGATGGTCAGAGGCTGGTCAGAGGGATGGTCACAGGGATGGTCAGAGGGCTGGTCAGGGGGATGGTCACAGGGATGGAAACAGGGATGGTCAGAGGGATGGTCAGAGGGATGGTCAGAGGGATGGTTACAGGGATGGTCAGAGGGATGGTCAGAGGGATGGTCACAGGGATGGTCACAGGGATGGTCACAGGGATGGTCACAGGGATGGTCAGAGGGATGGTCAGAGGGATGGTCACAGGAATGGAAACAGGGATGGTCAGAGTGCTGATCACAGGGATGGTCAGAGGGATGGTCACAGGGATGGTCACAGGGATGGTCACAGGGATGGTCAGAGGGATGGTCAGAGGGATGGTCACAGGGATGGTCAGAGGGATGGTTAGAGGGATGGTCACAGGGATGGTCAGAGGGATGGTCAGAAGGATGGTCAGAGGGATGGTCACAGGGATGGTCAGAGGGATGGTCAGAGGGATGGTCACAGGGATGGAAACAGGGATGGTCAGAGGGATGGTCAGAGGGATGGTCAGAGGGATGGTCAGAGGGATGGTTAGAGGGATGGTCAGAGGAATGCTCACAGGGATGGTCAGAGGGCTGGTCAGAGGGATGGTCACAGGGATGGTCAGAGGGATGGTCACAGGGATGGTCAAAGGGATGGTCAGAGGGATGGTCAGAGGGATGGTTACAGGGATTGTCACAGGGATGGTGACAGGGATGGTCAGAGGGATGGTCAGAGGGATGGTCAAAGGGTTGATCAGAGAGCTGGTCAGAGGGCTGGTCAGAGGGATAGTCACAGGGATGGTCAGAGGAATGGTCAGAGGGATGGTCACAGGGATGGTCACAGGGATGGTCAGAGGGATGGTCACAGGGATGGTCAGAGGGATGGTCAGAGGGATGGTCACAGGGGTGGAAACAGGGATGGTCACAGGGATTGTCAGAGGGATGGTCACAGGGATGGAAACAGGGATGGTCACAGGGATGGAAACAGGGATGGTCAGAGGCTGGTCAGAGGGATGGTCACAGGGATGGTCAGAGGGATGGTCAGAGGGCTGGTCAGAGAGATGGTCACAGGGATGGAAACAGGGATGGTCAGAGGGATGGTCAGAGGGATGGTCACAGGGATGGAAACAGGGATGGTCACAGGGATGGTCAGAGGGATGGTCACAGGGATGGTCAGAGGGATGGTCACAGGGATGGTCAGATGGATGGTCACAGGGATGGAAACAGGGATGGTCAGAGGGATGGTCACAGGGATGGTCAGAGGGATGGTCACAGGGATGGTCAGAGGGATGGTCAGAGGGATGGTCACAGTGATGGTCAGAGGGATGGTCACAGGGATTGTCAGAGGGATGGTCACAGGGATGGTCAGAGGGCTGGTCACAGGGATGGTCAGAGGGATGGTCACAGGGATGGAAACAGGGATGGTCACAGGGATGGTCAGAGGGATGGTCACAGGGATGGAAACAGGGATGGTCACAGGGATGGTCAGAGGGATGGTCACAGGGATGGAAACAGGGATGGTCAGAGGGCTGGTCAGAGGGATGGTCATAGGGTTGATCAGAGGGATGGTCAGAGGGATGGTCAGAGGGCTGGTCACAGGGATGGTCAGAGGGATGGTCACAGGGATGGAAACAGGGATGGTCAGAGGGATGGTCACAGGGGTGGAAACAGGGATGATCACAGGGATGGTCAGAGGGATGGTCACAGGGATGGAAACAGGGATGGTCAGAGGGCTGGTCAGAGGGATGGTCATAGGGTTGATCAGAGGGATGGTCAGAGGGATGGTCAGAGGGATGGTCAGAGGGATGGTCAGAGGGATGGTCCGAGGGATGGTCAGAGGGATGGTCAGAGGGATGGTCACAGGGATGGTCAGAGGGATGGTCAGAGGGATGGTCACAGGAATGCTGTTGCTCCCGTCAGTGATCTAGGATCTGAGAGGACCTAGTGAAGCAGAGGTCTTGAGGCCAAAGCAACAGCTCCTTTCTGTTTGTCACAACAGTGATATCTACCTTCCTAAACCTTACACACAGCCCAGCCAGCGTGGCTCAGTGGTTGAGCATCGACCTATGAACCAGGAGGTCCCAGTTCGACTCCCAGTTAGGGCATATGCCCAGGTTGTAGGTTTGATCCCCAGTAGGGGGTGTGCAGGAGGCATCCAATCAATGATTCTCTCTCATCATTGATGTTTCTATCCCTCTCTCCCTCTCTCTGAAATCAATAAAAATTTATTTAAATAAATAAACTCACACACACGTGGCTGGGAACACCTGATTTTTCCTTCAGTTCACTGTCTCTGCGGTCTAAGTGCACGTGAGGCTTTTTATAAATTGGTCTCCACCTTTCAAGGAACCTTGGGCACCTTTTCCGAATGTTACAGCGGTTTACTAAGCTTAGCTTCTCAGACATGTTGTATCGCCCCCCTCCCCCGCTTAAAATATTTCCATTTACTTTTTATCAGTCAAGTCAGGTGAACCTTAGAAGAAGCAAAAAAAAAAAAAAAAAAAAAAAAAAAAAGCCAAAGAATGTTTCCAGATTTTCTGCTGGGAAAAACTTTTATGCATCGGACTGCAAACCACAGTGATGTGTGTAGTGTAACTGAACATAGAAGCCGTGATGATAACGGGGACTAAGAGAGCACTGCCCTGTGTGTGTGTGTGTGTGTGTGTGTGAAAGAGAGAAAGGGGCCCGGTGGGTGTGGCTCAGTGGTTAGCATCACCTATGAGCTAAGAGGTCACAATTTGATTCCCACTCAGGGTACATGCCTGGTTTGCAGGCCCGATCCCCAGTAGGGGGTGTGCAGGAGGTAGCCAGTCAATGATTCTCTCTCATCACTGATGTTTCTATTTCTCTCTCCCGTCCTCTCTGAAATCAATAAAAACATAGTTTTAAAAAAGAAAGAGAAAGAGAGAGAAAGGTGCCAGGCCCTATGAAGTCACAGCCTTCTCTTCAGATACTTGCTCCGTCGTCAAAGGCATCGCTTCCTAGGACCGGAGCCACTGAACTCACACCCCGTCAGTTTCCTGTCGCAGCCGAGTTGAGAACGGGGAGCTGGGAGTTATAATAGGCAGGTCTGATGAACTCCATGAATTCTCTGCACGGGTCAGAACCTCACTCTAAGCAGGACTTTGCGTTTTCTTTTGCAATAAATTGCCCTGTGCCGGAGTGAGAAATCATGCCATATTTTATTACTAAACCTGGGAACTCAAATCAAGGATCAATGAGGCTTCAAAAAAGTATACATACTAAGAGCTGGCAGCCGCACGTAAGGCCGTGGGCTTCAAGAGCTTTACCTGACTCCCTTTGTTTTTCTCAGCCTTTTCATTTCAGACTGTCGTTTCACCAAGTTTTCATAAATATTAGAAGAGGCAGCTACTAAACCCAGGTGCTAGGGTAGTGCCCACTTAAAATTCTCTTTTAATACAGATTTTTAAACAGACTTTTTTGAAGAACTCCTCTTGAGATCACAATATCCTTGTTCTAGGCAGATGAAATGACAATCAGTATTTCTAAGTAATTGCAAAATGTACTTAAAACATTTGAAAATGTTTGCATAAGCACTCCTTAAGTACGTCAAAAATTTAACCAACACTCAATGTTGTGGTTTTTCTCTCCTAGTTTGAGTTTTTCATATGTTATGCCTTTATCAATATGTGCCAAACTGTAATACAGTCCTTTTTGTTAAAATTCCAAAGTTGTTTTGTTTCAATAATATAGCAGAGCTCAAAATATCCAGGACGTAGCAGAACATTGCTCATACATTATACTAATACGCCATGCAAAGCAGCGACTTTTCTTTCATTTTGTCTAATCTGAATGATTTCATCCCTATGAGGGTTGATGATTATTATTTTTAATATACTTTTATTGATCTCAGAGAGGAAGGGAGAGAGAGATAGAAACATCAATGATGAGAGAGAATCATTGATTGGCTGCCTCCTGCTCGCCCTCTCCTGGGGATGGAGCCCAAAACCCTGGCATGTGCCCAGACCAGAATCCAACCCAGGACCCTTCAGTCCCTAGGTCGATGCTCTATTCACTGAGCCAATCAGCGAGGGCTGGGTTGATGATTGTGTGAGTTTTTTAGAGAAATGCATTGTTGCTTTTGAGGAAAATGATGAACGATGGACACGCTGTTTCACATGCGTGCACATGCACATTTGCACGTGGAGGTCTTCAGATGTGCCTGTGTGTCTGCAGGTGTTCCCTCTGCCAGAACACAGCCCGGATTCTCACCCCTCCCTCTGGTCCTGTGCAGGGGGGGTCAGACGCGGCCGGTGAAATGAGCCGGGGACATGCTCAGGGGAATTGATGTCAGGAGTCTGATCCCCGAAATACTTCTAGTCCTCGTTGCTTTCCGGGCGCCCATTCATCTTCTGGAGCCTATTGATGCGGTGTGGGTGGCTCCACAGGGGGCTCAGGGCAGGCGCGGGGCTCAGGGCAGGTCACCCCGCTCATCTGCCCACAGCCCGCACAGGAGGCCCCGCACTGAGCGGGGAAGGATCGAGAGGGCTGGGTGTGGACAGGGGGTGAACTGCCATAGAGGTGCTGGGCTGGCCCCACGGAGCGCATGTCCTGGGCACCTCCCTGCCTCTGCCTGCGGCTGGGGATGGAGGGGGAGGCGGGCTGGAGCCAGGGGTGCCTCCCCCAGAGGCCGCTCCCTGGGGGTGCCCAGGAGTCGGGGTGTGGCCAGGGCTGTGAGGGTTGGAGGGGGAGAAGAAGGTGGGCCCCATGCAAACCCTGGCTGGAGAGGTGACCGTGAAACCAAAAAATGCGGGTGTATTGAGTCCAAGTTCTTGTCCCGCGAACATGGAAGAATGAAGTCAAGTCTCAGGCAAAGACGATTCATGGAACCAACGTTGATGGGGAGAAGGGGTCCTGTCCCCGGGGCAGCCGTGTCCCAGCTGTCTGTCCCCAGGGAGGCCGTGTCCCAGCTGCCTATCCCGGGGAGGCCATGTCCCAGCTATCTGTCCCCGGGGAGGCTGTGTCCCAGCTGTCTGTCCCCGGGGAGGCCGTGTCCCAGCTGTCTGTCCCCGGGGAGGCCTTGTCCCAGCTGCCTGTCCCCGGGGAGGCCGTGTCCCAGCTGTCTGTCCCCAGGGAGGCTGTGTCCCAGCTGTCTGTCCCCCGGACGGCCGTGTCCCAGCTGCCTGTCCCGGGGCGGCCGGAGCCATGGGGCACCCACCTGGTTCATGTCTGCTGGTCCATCCCTGCGTGAGCCCGGCCGGAGCCCCCGGGCGCAGGGATGTGGGTGTCCATGGTGCTGTGTGGAGGATGGGAGGGGGGCAGGCACCTGCTTTTTTGGTGTGATGCTGCCTCGCTGCCTAGGGAGGGGTTATCTGCACACGGTCTGTCTTCGCCATATCCATACATGTTCAAGGCCATGCCTCTGGCGCGCACCCTTCCTCCCACCCCAGCTAGGGTGTCTTAGGAACCCCACCTCCTGGGTTCTGGGTTCACTTCCCCCCCACATCTGGTCCAGGCCCACCTACCTGACTGTGTCTGCCTCAGAAGGAGCTCTCCGTGAGGCTGACGGTTGGATGGCTAAATGAGGTCAAACCAGATACAATGCGACGGCATGACAGTGCTTTCTGTAGGCCCACACCCTGGGCTGTCTGGGCCCTAACTGGATGCCCCTTCCAGAAAGGACTCCTCTTCTGAAGGCAAGACAAAGATAAAAGGATGCTCTGGACTTCTGGAACTTTCAGCAATAGCTATCGTTCCTTCCCAGGGAAGAAGAAGAAAAGTAAAACGACTTAGAAAGATGTGGGCTTGGAAATGGGGGGTTATTTCTAAACAAACACAGGCTGTGGCTTGTTTCCTCTCTGGCTTATGGCTTTCAGCCTCCATGGCCAGCATGGCCTCTCTCTGAGATTCTACTCTCCGGACAGAGCAGTTGGCAAGCTGTTTGTGAATGGAGAACACCCCGGCGGACTCTTTCTACCCTCGTATTTTAATCCGCACACACAGTCTAGATGCTGTAGGCCAGCAATATGGGTGAGTTGATGAAAATATAAGCGATTCCACAGCCAGCGCTTACACATAACTGAGGCAGAAGGGGTGATTCAGAGGACGAATAATGATTACAAGAGATGACATGATCCCGGCGCCCAGGATCTCAGCACATGTACCGTATCTTAAACCTTGAGATACAATTCTTTTCTCCGAAGCAGCCTCCCCTTTCATGTGAAAATGAGGGAAATTAAATATAGACAGACAGGTAAAAAGGATTTACTCCATTTTCAAGGTAATTTATCTTCAGTGCTTACTTTCTTGGCTTTATTTTCTGTATTAAACTCTATAAAAGCTATCCTGATGAAGTTCCCCCAAGCCTCTCTGAGCGAAGCAGCCCAACACATACATAGATTTGGTCATAAAGTGCATTTTATTCCTCTTGTCAAAACAACAAAAAAAAAAGTCAGGAAGATATCTGAAATCACATAAAACAGACTCCGGGGCAGGAGAGCTGCGGGAAAATGTTGTAATTTCTGACGCTCAGAGAGAATAGCGCATCAGGATGAGTCAGACACTTACTCTTGGAATTAAATGGAAAAGAGAATTCACTTTCTTCTTTAAAGATGGTGCACGGGCAGGCGTCCCTCTTCGTTTTCCCTCTGAGTACACCGATAATGTAGAACAAAGCAGTGGCTACTCGCATTTACACATCCTTTTGCAAAAAAAAACACACAAAGATGTGAACGTTTATGTGACTTACGCAGCACCACCCCTTTCAATGTTGGATAAGAGAAAATGTGGGTGTATTTTCCCACTGAGGTTTCTAATTTAAACTCTCCGTCTCCTTGTACATATGGGCAAATAGTTTTTTTGTTTACTTGTGGGTTGTTGGTTTTTTTTTTGTGTGTGTGTGTGTTTTATTACAACTTAAACATTGATCCTTTTCCATGTGCTGACCATGACTTGGGTGGACCGTGTGATCACCCAAGACTTGATGGGGGGGTGCACGCGCGTTGAACGGGGTGCAATGTGACTGCACAGGCCCTTCTGCAGGCTGAGGGGGACACTAAGTGCCCAAGTCAGAACCTGGATGGACCATGACCTTTTCCGTGAGATGTCTGACATACAACATAAATGCCTGTGAGTTCATTTCCTCTTTATGACAACCTAATGGGTCAGATTAGCTGAGTGTTATGGTCTTCATGTTACCAATGAGGGGGGAAGGTGAGGTTTGGGGACATTATGTGACTTATGTCAAGTCACAGATCGATCAAGTGACTTAGCGGGGATAAGACACCCATTCATTCTACTAGGTTAATGATCTTTCCATTATACATGTTTGTTTTGTTTTGTTTTTTAACCTTTCTTACCCCCTCCTCCTTTTTATCTGACCTTTGGGGTGTGGGTTTGGTGTTTTGAGACATCTTGGCAAATAAATAAAACCAACGTATCCCATAGCGTCCGAAGCCTTAGCACCAGTACGTGTGGAATCTCCCTTGTGGGCTAGGAAGTGACAGCTGTGTAAGCGTCTTGCCATCTCAGGCCACTGAGCCTCACTGTGCCATACCCATCTCCCCCCCCCCCCCCCGCCCCACCCAGGAAGGCCGACGCAGGGCTTATTGGTCCTTTACATGCTGGAGGCAACCTGACTCTTTCCTTGTGTGGCCCGGGAAGCCTGGGCGTGGCGTTTGGATGAAAGTAGAGAGAGATGAGAAGTTTCAGAACAATTAGCTACTGGCTAAAGACTGTGGAGGCAGAGAGGAGAATGAGGGTATTGTGTGCTTCACAATTTCCCCCCAGGGCTGACCTTGCTTCATAGAGAAAATGAAAAACAACAATGAGACCATGGCCATCATTTAGTGACTAAAATAAATGGTTCGCTACAGGTCAGATGGATTATTTGTCATCTTCAAACGAGCAAACCCAGCCACTGCCTGATTTATGTGGTCACATGATGCATACTTGACTATAAAGATAACTGAACGTGAGGGATCATTTGAACTGGGTCCAGTTAGCAACTACGTGGTTTTTGTGTGCTAACTTCATACAAGCATCTTGCTGGAGATGCACAGGGCAAACTTCGATACAGATGTTGACAATGGAGCAGACTCCACCCTCCACCGGGACATGCTGAGAATGCGGTTTACTCCGTAATAAATAGGAGGGTAAGGAGGCCCCTGATTAGGACCAATCTGGTCACACTGTAGCGTGAGGAAATGTAACTCTGCTTTATTAATCAACTACACAGTATGAAATGCAGTCATGTCTTAAGTTAGTAATTAAGTTCACACAATAGAATATCTACTATTCACAGAGAACACACTGCATGTATGTTAGCTTATAGTTTTTTCATTACTTTTTGCACCTTTAAGAATTTTTATTTTCTACAATCAGACTCTTTAGCATATCATGTCTTTTATAATGATTATCAGACAACCATTACTATCTCCTGTAAAACCGCATTTTGCCTACTTAGTCATAAAAATGACTCGAGAGTCCCTCAATCTTGCCTTGTTCTTTCATTTAATTGAATCTTTCAACGGGACTGCCCTTCTTCCCTTTAAGCCCTTCCTACACTTATCGACTTGATGAATTCCTATTTATCATTTATGATATTTGCGAAGTCTTTCATTATCTCCCACCTTCCTCTTCGCTTCCAGCAGAGCTCTCTCTGCTCTGTTCTTTGATCCTGTGATCCTGTGGCATATTTTTTGGATGAAGCGCCTCTATTGTGGTCTTTTTCATATTTCGTCAGCTGTCTACAAACTGTCCCTCCACCCAACCCAATACCAGAAAGAAAGGACCATAGTACATTGATTTCTGAATTCCTGGAGTTTAGCTCAAAACCTGACACAAAGTGAGTGTTCAATAAATATTTGTTGAATAAATGTCTTAGGTCAGGCTTCCTAGAAGCCGAGGCTGAGATGGAAATTCTTTTGCAGTGATTTATTGAGGGAGAACTCTCAGGAGAAACGAAAAGTAAGCGAGGGAAGCAGGATAGGAAGCCGGGAAAGGAACTAAGCAAATATGTCATCAGCTGAGGTTTTCCCTCGCTGATCCCAGGGTGCTCTGGGGTGTGAGGGACACCCCAGAGTTGTCTCTTGAGGTAAGAGGATTAGCCTTCTATATCTTATCTCATTCCGTTATGAGCTACGGGATCCTGAGAAAAGGGGGGAGGGCATAAAAATCCCAGGCATTTCCCAGCAAGACAGCTCAGTTTGCCCAGCAAGTCCCTGGAGAAGGGGTAGAGTTGTGTGAGTTCTCCATCCATCGTTACTCAGAGCAGGCAGGGGAGGGACCTGGGTAAAGTAACAACAGTGTTACATAAAATAAAAAAAATAAGGCCCATTCTCCAGAGTATTGTGGATACTGATTCATGTGGAATAGAATGATTCATGTGGAATGCTGAAATGAATTCAAGCCGAGGAGTCAGACACCTGGTTCAAATCCCAATTTTGCCTGTGACAGGTCACTGCACTGCTCCAGTCTCAGTTTTCTTCTCTGAGAAACTATGGTAATAAAGCTATTTCTTGTGATTCTAGTATATACATTAAACTTACAAAGCATTTATTAGTGTAGTAATATTATTGTATACTAGAGGCTCGGTGCATGAAATTTGTGCATGGGTGGGGGGAGGGGGAGTCCATCAGCCCAGCCTGCACCCTCCCCAATCGGGGACCCCTCAGGGGATGTCCGACTGCCGGTTTAAACCAGCAGTTGGACATGCCTCTTGCAATCTGGGACTGCTTGCTCCTAACTGCTCACCTGTCTGCCTACCTGATCACCCCTAACCACTCACCTGCCTACCTGATTGCCCCTAACCACCTCTGCCTGCCTGACCACCCCTAACTGCCTCTGCCTCGGCCCCGCACCCAGGACCTGGGCTTCCCTCCCTCTGGCTGGCCACAGGCAGCCGGGACACTGGCTGGCTTCACCTGGGCCAGCCGCAGCCACTGGCACCCAGGACCACTGGCAGGCGGCTTCTCCCGGGCCCAGCTTTGTCAGGAAGGATGTCCAGAAGACATCCGGTCTAATTAGCATATTACCCTATTATTAGTATTGATCATTTCATTTTGTTTGTTTACCATGCTCAAAAATGAATTTTCTAGGCAGAAAATTCCACTGAGATTCTGTGACAGTGAGAGTCCTCTGCCACGTGTTAGAAATCTTGTTTAAATTCCGATGCATAACAGAGAAGAAGCTGGGCTGATTCTCAGTTTCAGGCCAAGCAGCACATCTGAAACCTCAGACAGTGTCCCCTTCCCCGCATCCCTCTTCACCACCACTCTGCTCTGCTTTATTCAGTCACTATTCCCAGTGGTCTGCGTTCATTACCTCTTTTGTTTTAATCTGCTTCTCTCTCCAAGTGAAATCAAATCCTTGTGGTTTTGTTTTTCTGAAAACAGGTTTTATTTAAATAGGGGTTTAAATACATTACATACCATTAAAACTGAAAGAGAAAAAGCAAACGAAAATCCATTGTTACACAACGCGGCCTTGGGCAGCTGCTGCTGGTAACAGCCAAGCTACATGACTGATAGCATCCATTTGAAACGCGTTCCCTTGTCAAAAGTGTAACTCCGATAGGCGGTCAGCCCCACGCTCTGGTGTTTGGACCTCGGTTGGCTAGGCTGTGTCTGGTCCAAAAGGCCTTGGTGACAAGCCAGGTGACCTATGACATCACTAGAGGGAAGGGGCTGCTAAGCTCCGCCCACCTGGCCAGGTTGGAGACACCTGGGATCTTTGACTCCCAAGGGCTCCCTCTAGTGGCACAGCTGCGTCGCTGCCTCAGCCGATCCTCTGGGCTTCACAGATGGCTGTGCTGCAGGTGACACTGTTTCAGGGCCAGAAGGCTGGCCAGACGCAGCCATCTGTGCTCTCCAGGCGCTGGGCTTGGCTCAGACATCCCCTTAGCGCAGTGGTTCTCAACCTTCCTAACGCCGCGACCCTTTAATACAGCTCCTCCTGTGGTGGTGACCCCCAACCATAAAATTATTTTCATTGCTACTTCGTAACTGTCATTTTGCTACTGTTATGAATCGTAATGTAAAGATCTGTGCTTTCCGATGGTCTCGGCTTATCGCCTCTCTCAGGCTGCACGCTTCCAGGCACCCTCAGGACCAGACAGTGCGGCTCTTTAGTTTGCGGCATGAAGGAGTCACACTAGTCCAGGTTAAAAGCAGACCTGATGGTTACACTATGCACGCTGTGAGGGTCAGTGGGCTGAACAGTGGGGCTCTGGAGGGCAGACATGCAGAGGTTCCTTTTCCTCCGTGGACACGGCCTGTGGAAGGTGAGGGTGGGGGATGGTGGGGTTGCTGCGTCCTCAGAGGCAGCTCAGTGACTGAAGCCAAAATCTAACCCATGTAAGGGCTGCTACCTTCTCTCTGGCTCAATGCAGCTTCCTTGGCATGAAACCCTGCGTGACCTGGTGGTGATGGTAAATAAATCACTAATGGTCTTACTGGGGTTTTAAATTATCTTCTCAAAATCTCACGCTTGTTTAACGTGGAGGCAGGGCTACATGTGTTCCCACTTAGTCGAGATCAAAGGCCACACCTGCTGTGGCTGTGTGGTGGCCCACGTGAGCACACTTAGTCCCAAAGAGACACGCATGACACTAGTATTTTATCCACTTGGCCACTCATGATAACACCTCTTAGCTGACTCGTTCTCAGATTCCCAATTCAAGCAAAGTTTCAGAAGTTCTATGCACTTTGAAATATTATGACTAGCTAATGACTATAGTCAGGGGACGAGACAATGAAGTGCCATGTAGTTCCTTAACTAGTCTGGTGACGTAAAAACGATACAGCATATTTGTGTGGCGTTTCTATGTTCATTATCTTAGTTTATCTTGTGAATGTCTCTGAACAGTCATCTGTTGCTTACTCATTTTATTTTTCAGTTTTTTGCTGGCCTCTAACCTGCGTTTTTTTCTGAGTGCTTTAAGCATATCTACTAGTATGTACTAGGGGCCCAGTGCATGAATTCGTGCACCTTGAAAGGAACTGTGGGCAGTGAGGCTGTGGTAGGCACAGGGGCGGGTCTCGGCTCATCCTCTGTGCTTCCACCTGGCCCCTCCTGTCGCAGCCCCTGGTCCCCTGTCTGCCACCAGCTCTGCTCCCGCCACTGCTGCTTACACGCACTGAAGGCGCCAGCCCTGCTGGCACCCACTGAAGGTGCAGAGCTATTGGGGCCAGCACCAGGAGTGGGTGCAAGTGGCAGCTGCTGCCCTGATCGCCCCTCAGGAGCAGGGGGAGGTGGAGAAACCCTGAGGGGCGATTGGGGCCGGCAGCCGCTGCTTGCCCCTGCTAATGGCACTGAGTGATAGGGGCCAGCGCCAGGCACCAGCAATGAGTGTGAGTGGCAGCTACAGCACCGACAGCGGGTGCGAGCGGGGTCAGCTCCGGCAGCAGGTGCAAGGGTCAGGTGGGACCACGGTGCACAGGAACAACGAATTTTCAGTAACCACCAGAGGCTCACCCCGATGACAGCGACCAGCACTCTGCTTTGGTCTGGCACCCCCGCTTACCTGCTCCACCATCCCCCCATGGCCAACACCCTCCATGTTCCGCGCATGCCCCCTGGTGGTCAGCGCACATCATAGCAACCGGTTGTTTGGTTGTTCTGGTTGTTCTGCCGTTTGGTCTATTTGCATATTAGCCTTTTATTATATAGGATATAAAGGCCCCCACAGGAGTTTGACCGGAAGACCGATTGCTTGCTATGACGTGCGCTGACCACCAGGGGGTGGCACAGAACAAAGGAAGGTCCCGGCCAGCAGCTGGCAGCCAGGGAAGGGAGTCCCCAGCCAGCAGCCAGAAGGCCCTGATTGGCCCTGATCACTGGCCAGCCCTAGGGACCCTACCTGTGCACAAATTCCGTGCACCAGACCTCTAGTATAAATATGAATTTATATTTTCATAAAGTATGACTTCTTTAAGATGGTGTGGATTCTTCATTCGTTTATTTTGTTCAGTAGATTCCACATGTAAGTGAGATCATGTGATACTTGTCTTTCTCTGTCTGGCTTATTTTGCTTAACGTGCTTCCCTGTCAATGTGAGATGCGAATAGAAATCCCACCACCGTAGTGCTTGATGCGTTATATCTGAGTTTGGAACCCAGGATGATGACAGTCTGATTTGTTAGTGATGCCAGTGTCGACCACAAGCACCAGGAAAAGAAGGTCTGAGGTTTTGTACAAATACAGGCATGCATGCAGGAACACCTGAGACTTCTGTAGTGACTTGTGTCTACCCCTGACCCAGTCACTGATGGGTGTGAATGTACGGTAGCAGATTCTCACTGCATTGCCTCCCTCCTCCTCCACCTAATGATACACCTGTAGAAAGTGATTCAACTCTGCCCCAGAAGACTAAGAAAGGCAAAGGATACAGAACAACTGTCTGAGAAATGGAGTGTTTTTCTTTGATTCTAGATGTTAATATGTTTTTATAGTAACAATACCAAGGATCACATTCCCTCTGTGCATTTTAATGATCTTTTTGGATAACATATGGAATAATCTAGCAAAATTCAAACATACTGCACACCAACCAAATCTGATCTCATGTATTATCAGATGGTTTATCAAATATTTGTTCAGAAAATAAAATATATTCAATGATTTAAAGATTGCACATTGAGTTACCTCTACTTATTTTCAGTCGCATGTCTAAATTTGAAATGTGCATGTTGAATAGCTAGAACACTATTTCATTTAAAACTTGGAATGTTTGTTCATTCCAAAGTGATGGATGAATTTTGAAAAGTATACCTGAGCCCATAATTTCTGAATTAGAATTGTTTCTCCTCATCTAACAAATTGGTTCTCAATGACAATTTAATGGGCAAAGGGGGGAAAGGAAAAGAAATACTGAAAAAAATGTGAGAGCTTTTTATAAGCTCTCTGAATAAATAAGAAAGGACTTTGGCAGATAAAAGCCTTGGACTGTCAATAAAAATGCACCTAATTTTAAGAAAATGAATTTTTAATATTGAAATGAAATTCCCCAGGACCCTGCTAAAATTTTCATTGCTGTTTCTAATTAAATAACTCTTTCAGGACTGCTCATAGTGTCCATCAACTTCACTAATTGAATTTGCTCCAAGAAATAACCAAATAAGGAGATTATGATTTTTATGCTATGTCCCTTCACATTGGAAAACTTCAAAATTTGAAAAAAATTTAATCGTCACCTGAGGATGTGTTTTTATTGATTTGAACCAGAGAAAGGGAGAGAGAAAGAGACATCAATGTGAGAGAGAAACATCGACTGGTTGCCTCTCAGACATGCCCTACTGGGGATTGAACCAACAACATTTTGGTATGGACCATGCTCCAACCAACTGAGCCAGGGCTAAAATTTGACATTTATTGTGATTCTTTGTTTCCTAGAATGTTGTCTTGATTTTGTGGGTTTACAATAGGTACTGAACTTATCTGAACATTGGCTTCATCCAATTATGATGACAGAGACCACACTACCAAACAGGAGGATTTTGGAACCATGTAACTGCTGTGGCCATTTGGGTTTTCCATAGATTTGGCTGCTTCTGGATTTGCAAACATCTCTTTTTACATCCCAACTTTAAAGTTGTGTGTGCTGTGTTACTTTGCTAAGTGTTTGAATGTTCTCTGAAAAACAACAACAACTAAGGTACATGAGATGTGACATGGTATAAATGACTTGGGATGGTATTTACAAAGTCTTTTAAATATAAATTTCTATTCTCTGAGTTAAAATTGTAAAAAATGATTTTATTTTAAAATTTCAACACAAATCACTGATTGGTCTCATGTGCAGTATAAACTTTGCTGGTCTATATTAAATGGTGCATGCCAGGTAACATACTAATCTGATATTTACACACACAATAAGTTTATTATTTTATAGTCCAAGCATTTTATTTTTGTAATATATCAAAGACTTGAGTAAAATACATTCTTATACTTTATTTGATTTTCTTTTATTTAACTAACTAGAGGCCTGGTGCATGAATTCGTGCACGGGTGGGGACCCTTGGCCTGGCCAACGATTGTGGGGAGGGACCAAGTCCTGATCGGGGACATCAGGGCCAGCTGGCTTGGGGAAGGGACCGTGGGGGGTTGGCCAGTCATGGGAGGTTGGCTGTGGGAGCACACTGACCACCAGGGGGCAGCTCCTGCATTGAGCATCTGCCCCCGGTGGTAAGTGTGCATCATAGCTACTGGCCAGTCATCCTGTCATCACTTAGACTAATAAAAGAGAAAGATGCAAATTGATCGTGACACCCACCAGCCAATCAGGAGTGAGTATGCAAATTAATCCAACAAAATGATGGGTTAATTTGCATACACAGGCACAGAGCGAAGACTGAAGACTGAAGGCTCCACTGCGGCTGGAGCCAAGTCTGAAGGCTGAAGGCTTGGCTCCACTGTGGCCCGGGTGCCGGGTGCCGAAGGAAAACTGGTGCCGGCAGCCAGGGGCAGGAAGGCCTATTGCATGAATCTTCGTGCAGTGGGCCTCTAGTATATAGATAATTCTCTTCACCATTCTTTATCAAATGAGATGCAGACAATAACAAGGACAAATTATAGAGAATAAAAAATAACCAACAAGGGCCTAAGGCCCACAGCTATGTAGTGTTTTTCCTCTGGAGACAGCTAGAAACTGTGTTTCTAAGCCAGCACATCTCTAACTCATTTCCCTGTCCTCCAGCCTCTCTCAGCTCTCACCTGGATTAAAGTAGTCCCTCGCTGTAGGAGGGGTTTTGCACAGTATTCATAGTGACCATGTATTTTAGGATGTACCCTTATTACACATGCACATATTTTGTTATGCATTTAATAAATACAGACAACACAATAAGGAAACTCTCACTACTCATGGCCATGGAAAGCCACTATTGATGTTTTCATGGTATCACTTTCTCTTAAAAGTACACATTTGTAGAAATGGCGTTGGCAATGCATTCTGCTTCGTTACCTATCTTTGGCACCTGGCATCTATCATAAGGATCCTTCCAATTCAGTTGTATTTTATCTGCTGGTTCCTTTTATTATCACCGCTCTGCGATGACCCTGCTCATAACTAAACCATCCTTGAAGGAGGCCTGATAGTTTATTGTTGTTTTTTTGCCATTTATTATCTTTTACTTAATTAAAAAAATATATTTTTATTGATTTCAGAGAGGAAAGGAGAGGGAGAGAGAGAAATAGAAACATCAATGATGAGAAAGAATCATTGATCGGGTGTCTCCCGTACTCCCCACACTGGGGATCGAGCCTGAAACCTCAGCATGTGCCCCGACCAGGAATTAAACTCTGACCTTCTGGTTCATAGGTCGATGCTCAAGGACTGAGCATGCCAGACGGGCATCTTTTATTTCATTGTATCTGATACATGTTTTGCTTCCCTGACTCAGAGAAGTGCCCTGCATAATCTTTTTAATTCTCTTTTGACTATTAATTTGTTTCCATTTGTTCTGGGTTTTCTTTAGGAATGTAGACCATGTGGGTGTTGGACCATTTGTCACTTCATGATCACGTTCTCTTGGGTCTTCTACCATCTTTGCGACGCTTTCCTCTGTGTCTCACAGCAAAGCTCCGCAAACACACTTCCCACAACAGATTCCGTTTTCTCCATGGTTGATTCTTGCAATGTAATTTCTAATATAATTTAAAACTCTGCTATGACATTTTCACATTTCTTTCTTGAACTTTTCCAATCCCTTTTTTATTGCCGGATCAAAGCATTTTAATCCTTTTTTTTTTTTTTTTTTTCTGTGAAAATCATGTGTACCTTTATTTCCTTAGAACCCAAGAGAGATTTCATCTGACTTTTATTTTTCTCTTGTTTAATATATTTTTAGAAACCATGCACTTCATTCACTTTTTAAATAATTTCTTTTTTATATTACTGAATAGTCTTAATAAGTCCCCTGTTACTTTTTCTACAACCAAGAGGTAATGCCTCACCTTATATTTTTCTCCTAAATATTATAAATGCATGAACTTTACATCTGCTCACGCGATTGGTGTCGTATGTTCAGATGGGAAGCCTTGGTTAAACCAGAGTCTTTCAGACCCAGCTCTCGCCACCTACATGTCTGTGCACCTTGACTCCTTCCGAGGTCTACCGGGTAGTTGTGTTGGGCTTTCTTCCAATGGCTGTTGTCAGTGTCATGGGAGGAGCTGCTGTCCCAGGGACCCCTCCTCGGGTCCCATTAGTTCCACCAGACAGAAACGGGGTTCCCTCTGTGGACCACCTCCCGGGACCTCAGCTCTCTCTGGCTGGCTGGGTGTTCCTTCCAGCACAGATATTGCTGAGCTCTGTCAAAGATCCTCTAGTACCCACCTGGCACAGGACACACGAAACAAGAATTACACAATTCATGTTTAAAATCTCACGGTTACTTTTCAAATGAATACACACATGGCCAGTGAAGGGAGAATGTTCAATAGGACTCTTTTATATTCCATATCAAAATCATGCCACAATCTTTACTTTTCTTTCTCTTTAAACACTTCCTGGTACAACATTTTATTTTGCGCCTGTGTCTTCTTATATCTTTTTCTTCTTCTAACAGACCAAAGAATAAAATCACCCTCCCTGCGCTCCTTCCACAGTCTATATTGAAAAGCTGCTGAACTTTAGGCATTATGCTGTGTTTTGGGAAGTACGGAGAGGGATACGATACTGCCTAACTCCCTGCCTCCACGCGTCTACCTTTGGGCAGAGTGCACATGCTCTGTGAGTGGTTGTATGATGCATCCATGGGCTGCAGAGCTGGGAAGGGCTGAGAGCTGTAGGAGGAAGATGCCTGGGAGACCCTCTTAGATTAGGATGGCCACGTTATGGAGGAATTGAATAACAGTGAAGCTTGTTAGAATAATAAAGAACAATTATTCAGAAAGAAAAAGAATAAAATCATGTTGGCCTCAAGTTTCTGATCTTTCTTTTTTCCCAGCACATTATCTGTCATCTATCTATCTATCTACCTATCCATCCATTTGTCATCAATCTATCTATCACTATCATCTATCTTGCTGTCTATAATCATACATTTATATAGTTATTTATTTACATATATAAGTAAATATGCATATATATAAGTGCAGTCTTTATACTGCATTTATTAAATTCTTACAAAAAATTTAAGTTCACATATTTTTAAGAGTATTTAATGACTGATAATAATACAGAATTATTTTAAATCTTTTGTTTAACTTTTCAATAACATTAAATTTAATTCTTAATTTCCTGAGAACCACAACAAATAGAAATATATTATAAATATCTTACATTACTGTCTATAAAAGCATATCAATAATTCAGATTAAGAACATTTTTAAAACTAAATTCTTAAAACTATACATTATAATACAGGTTTTACTCACCAGTCATTGTACAACATAATGAACAAGTTACATTTAGTTTTGTAAAGACTATCATGTCCTTTTTGGTGTGATTCACCCTGTGGATCCTGTGTGTTGAGTCTAAAGGACCCAGAATAGAGTTGGGAAGAGACATCATAGTTCTGCCTCCTGGAGTATAATTTAGGGTTACTCACGACACAGAAGATGGCTGGCATAAGTTGAGATGTACACTCACCAGGATAGCGGATGGCACACACACGCTCACTTACTTTCCATAATCCACTCAGGGTTCTTTTTAAAAATATATATTTTATTGATTTTTTTTTTTTTTTTACAGAGAGAAAGGGAGAGGGACAGAGAGTTAGAAACATCGATGAGAGAGAAACATCAATCATCTGCCTCCTGCACACCTCCTACTGGGGATGTGCCCGCAACCAAGGTACATGCCCTTGACCGGAATCGAACCTGGGACCCTTCAGTCCATAGGCCAATGCTCTATCCAGTGAGCCACACTGGTTAGGACCCACTCAGGGCTCTTAAACTTCAGTGTGCATTGGAGCTGCTGAAGGGCTTGTGAAAGCTCACATTTCCACGAGTCTTTTTCTCTTTTGTTTGTTAGTTTATGTTGCTCACCAGACTCCACATACAAGTGAAACCGTATGGTACTTGTCTTTCTGACTGGCTTATTCACTTAGCATATGAAGGTCCATCCATGCTGTCACAGAAGGAACGATTTCCTCCTTTTTAATAGCCTAGTAGTCCTCCATTGTGTAAACGTACCACAGCTTTTTTATTCACTCATCATCTGAAGGGCACTTGGCTTTCCTCCAAATCTTGGCTATTAGTGTTTTGGGTAAAAGTGAAGGGACTAAGAAGAAAAAAATCCCCACAAATCATAGACATGGACAACAGTATGGTGATTAACATAGGGAAGGGATGGGGTGTGGGTAGGAGAAGGTGAAGGTTTAAATGGTGATGGAAGGAGACTTGACTTTGTATGATGAACACACAATATAATATACAGATGATGTATTATAGAATTATTTACTTGAAACATATATAATTTTATTAACCAATGTCACCCCAATAAACTCAATACAAATTAAAAAAACACACACCTCAGATTTCCAGCCCCCTCCCCAGTGTCTCACTCAGTGAGTCTGAGGTGGGTCCTTGGAGTTTGCATTTCAAGCAGTTCCCAGATGCTGCTGATCTCTGCCCCATTTTGATAATTACAGTTCTAGAGAATTCTGCTTCAAACAAAATTTATCCAGAGAATGATTTGGAATCAGTGTGGATGTAGGGGTATAAGAATGCACAACTGCCCAACGTCAGCCAAAATTTACTTCTAGTAGAAAACATATTTTTCCCCTCTTCTCCCTCCAGCCAAATGCAAACAAATACCCCCTTATCTGCATCTGCAGGGGGTCCATTTCCAGACCCACAGTGGATGCCTGAAACCATGGAGAATACTGAACCCTTTATATACTGTGCTTTCCCTGTCCATGTATACCTATGGGAAAGTTTAATCCTACCTAATAGAAGAGTAATATGCAAATTGACCCTAACTCCACTACACCCACAAGCCACACCCACAAAGCCACACCCACCAGCCAATCAGGAGCAAATATGCAAATAAACCCAACCCAGATGGCTATAGCCACAGAGAGCAGGAGGGAGGCTTGGGTTTCCCAGGCAACAGCCCTTGCTGGCCTAAGCCTCCACTCAAGGCTACAAAGTTTCAATTATAGAAGATAAACAAATCCAAACAGAAATGGCGGCAGCTACCGAGCTGGAAAGAGCAGGAGGCAAGGGTTGCCCCTGGCAATGGAGGAAGCCAAGCTTTCCACACACCCTGGCTGGCCTAGGCCTCCGCTCCAGGCTACAAAGTTTCAATTATAGAAGGTGAATTATCTCCAACAGAAATGGCTGCCGGCCACGGAGCGAGCAGGAGGCTTGACTCTGCTCCAGGCTACAAAGTTTCAATTGTAGAAGGTAAATAAATTCCAGATACCAGGGCCTCTGCTTGGGTCGTCAAGGGGCGTGGCTGGCCTGCAAACCACCACAGGCCCCTCGCTCAGGCCACCCCATGCCCCAAGGGAACCCCCAACCTGATCCGGGATACCCTTCAGGGCAAACCAGCTGGCCCCCAACTGTGCACCAGGCCTCTATCCTATCTAATAAAAGAGTAATATGCAGATTGACCATCACTCCAACACACAAGATGGCTGCCCCCATGTGGTCAAAGATCCTGCCCCCATGTGGACACAAGATGGCCGCCACAAGATGGCCAGCAGGGGAGGGCAGTTGGGAGGCACCAGGCCTGAAAGGGAGGGCAGTTGGAGGCAATCAACCCTGCAGGAGAGGGCAGTTATGGGTGACCAGGCCGGCAGAGGAGGGAAGTTGGGGGCAAACAGGCTGGTGGTGGAGCAGTTAGACATCAATCAGGCTGGCATGGGAGTGGTTAGGGGGTGATCAGGCTGGCAGGCAGAAGCGGTTAGGGGCAATCAGGAAGGTAGGCAGGCGAGCAGTTGGGAGCCAGCAGTCCTGGATTGTGAGAGGGATGTCCGACTGCCCGTTTAGGCCCGATCCCGGTGGCATCGGGCCTAAACGGGCAGTCAGACATCCCTCGAGGGGTCCCAGATTGGAGAGGGTACAGGCTGGGCTGAGGGACACCCCCCTCTCCATGCACGAATTTCATGCACCGGGCCTCTAGTTTATAAATAAGTCACAGTAAGAGATAAACAACCCTAATCTTCTTCTATAATAATAAAAGCATAATATGCTAATTAGGCCAAATGTCCTACCTTCTGGACAAAGCTGTGGCAGGCGGGGGCCGGGGCCAAGGCCCTTGAAAGAATTTCATGCATCAGGCCTCTAGTTAATAGTAAAATAAAGTAATTTTCACAATATGCTGTAATAAAAGTTTTGTAAATGTCATCTCTCTCTCAGAATACCTCATTGTACTGCCCTCACCTTTGTTGTAATGACGGGAGTGGAGACAATGCCTGTATGATGAGATGATGTAAAGTCCTCAGAATGACAGGCAATTTCAAACCTATAAGCTATTTCTGGAATTTTCACTTAATGTTTTCAGACCATGGTGGGCCATTGGTAACTGTGACTGCAGAAAGCGAAACCACAGCTAACGGGACTATCACAGTGATTCTCCTAATGGGTGCTGTTAGGACAGGGTTAGGCAGGGGAGCTGTGACGCAGCCACTCCTTCCCCCGCAGGAGCTGTAATTTTTCCTCTTCCCAAACCAGCGAGAAAATGGAAGCCCTGGGAATCAACCAGTTTTGGATAGAAGTTAAGTGCAAAAGATACCAAGGAAATAGTAAAACACAGGTAATCATGTCTCAACCGAATGGGGGACAAAGGCATGGCAAGGCAATAGAATGCAGTGTGTGACTTTGCGAATGTTCGAGATTATGATGGATGTGGTAAAAATTGTTCAAGCCTCCTTCTTACTCTGTCTTACAGTGCAGATGATAAATGGGCCCATTACGTTAGAGGACAGGGCCATTAAAAAAAAAGGCAAAAGAAAGAGGAAGAAAGAAAACGAGGAATGGCCAGCCTATGGACAGGGCCAATGGGCACGGCGGTAGAATCAGGCTGTTGGAGGGTTTGGTTAGTTTCAGGTCACGGTGCTAGGTTAGAGTCTGTCGTCTCTTTAATTTCATTATGCCTATCTCTCTTGGAATTGAACAAAACATATTAAATAATTTCAACCAACCATATGTCTCTTCCCTTTTTTTCTCAACCGTGAGTTAGTTTATTTGGTATTCAAGGTAATTTTAAAATAATAAAATATGAGGTTGGTGCATTGCATCAGATTTACCTTCTGATGAAAATAATGAAAAGTGACAAGAAAAAAATATTTAGTTATGTGAAAATATAGGGAGAAATGTCAGCATTACTCAGCATGCCAAATATACTAGATTTTGGATTTACCACTTTTTACTCTGTTTTATTCATTTACACAACTGCCTCCTCCAGTAAACTGTTGACTCCTCGAAAGCAGGATCCTCGTCATTGGTGGTCAATGCATTTAATTCAGCAAGTGGACTAAAACACACATGGCTGTGAGACTTTACATAGGTTGCTGTTTTCCAAGGAGGAAGCTATGCAAGCGATGCAATAGGAAACATTGAATCTTGTCAAAGAGAGAGCCCTCGTCTTCTTGAGTGTAGGGTTCCTATAAAATAAATACTTGGTCCACTCGGGACTGATTTCAAAAGTTCTATATACAAGTGCCATTCAGATTAGGCTTGACGGGTGACAGGGGACATTTGCAACTCATTCAACACCTGAACCCAAGTTTCTGATTGTGTTATTTTAAAAAATATATTTTTATTGATGTCAGAGAGGAAGGGAGAGAGAGGGATAGAAACATCAATGATGAGAGAGAATCATTGATCGGCTGCCTCCTGCACGCCCCCAATTGGGGATGGAGCCCGCAACCCGGGCATGTGCCTTTGGCTGGAATCAAACCCGGGACCCCTCAGTCCTCAGGTCGGTGCTCTAACCACTGAACCAAATCGACTAGGGCTCTGATTGTTTTTATGAAATTGAAATGGCACTTGAAATAGTGATTCTGACAGATAGCCCCAAGCTGAACGCTATTGGTTGTTCAGTGTCAACCCTCTGGCTTTTGTGTGTGCAGCCTGCCCCTCTCTTCACTCACATGTTTGTGGCTCACCCCTTCTCTCCCTCCCTCATCTCTCCGCTCAATGTTACCTGACTGGGGCCCTTCCTACCCACCTGCCCCAACGCATCTCCTCTGCCGCTGGGCTACCACCCCTGGGGGAACATTCACCCTGGAGTGAAAGCCCCAATATTGAACTTCCTGGGATAGCGCAGAAATGCCTATATCACCCACCAGCTCCATCAGCGGGCTGCCCCCGGCTCCTACTGGGCCAGACACTGATTCTTCCATCAGGGGAAGCCTGGGGGGGCCCTGGGAGGGCTGGGGCGGCCAGGGTGAGGGAGGTGCACTGGGGACCCACTTACCAGGCAGCACAGAAATATCTCAGCATCGTCCCCATCTGCACGCCCACCCACCCCCCCCCCCCGCCCGTCCCCGCAGACCCCGGCCTCACACAGGAGCCACTGCCTCGCACTCAGAGGCACCCTGTTAGTGCCTTGGAGTGGGGGTCCCCTGCTCTCAGAACGAAAGCTCAGGAAGAACAGGGGCTCTGTGATGTTCACTAACTCAGGGCAGCGCAGAAGGAGGCCCGCAGTTGTTTGTATGGAAAATAATACAACAATTAATAAATAATAACATAAGAATGAACTCTGTTTCGCATACTCATGACAATAAACCTACTTTTGCCCCCGCCCCCCAATATCCTCAGGGCCCAGAACAGCATCTTTCCGTGCTGTAGGGACAGAGTAAATGTCTGCTGAGTGAATGAATAAATGTGTGACACGTCACAGAATTACATGACGCAAGGGAAAACAGCCTTGGAATTTATCATTTCTTTTTATAGCAGAAAAATACCTCATACAAATGGATGAGGAGTAGCTTAATATTTTTACTAATATTTGAACATAATATTTAGTCGTATGATTGGTTCTCCAGGCTGTGTGAGCAGATGGCTGTGCAGCTGAATTCTGAGAGAAGTGACAGTCAAACACTTCGTTACAGCGCTTTATTTTTAAAGTGTTTCGAGACTGTAATATAGACATACATATTTATTTAAAAACAATAGCGGTGCTCTACTAATTGTTATAGGCATGAAGCATCCCAAAATAGGAATATTAAAACATGAGGTAAAGAACTAAGCAATGTTCAGCGTTATATTTTATATATTACTGTTCCAAATGTTTTCATGCTAAAACGCTGTTATCTGAAACCTAACAATACTGACTCTCAGTGCTAGGAATATCACTTACTGTATCTCATTTTCCTGGAAACTATTGCCGTAATACTTTGTGATGCCATTGGACAAAATTTCTGTTGTAAATTAACTGAATTCATTGGCTTTTCATGGCCCCAGGCCTGAAAAAGATAACCTTACGAAGACACAAAGGTCCAGCTACAAAAAGAAGTCACCAACCACACTTATGAAATCACATTTATTTTAAAACGTCATCTGTCTGTGTGACTATGGAGTTCTGTGCACATTTAGCTCGTCTACGTCTTTCTTCATGTCCACCAAGTATTCTTTCAAACAACTGAGAAGGAGTTCAACGGTTATGTTTTTATCAAATGGGTTAAACCCCCTGGAGCTTCTCGTTTTGGACATCATAAAACACATTTAACCCTTTGCACTCGCTTGCTTTTTTCTCGATGGCACTTGAAATAGTGATTCTGATGCTAACCGTGTCGAGTCACACTCGACATCCGAGTGCAAAAGGTTAAAAAGCAGGTCTTTAGTTGTGTCATACTGATATGTACATCGATGACACTTTTAGGTAAATTTTGGAAAGTAATAACCTAATTAGACAAACATCTTCAAACGAGTGTTTTCAAAGTGCTCTCTTCATAACATGAATGTTTTTTGTTTTGTTTTGTTTTTTGGAAAAAACAACACATTACTTTCTCATAATGTTAAAACATTATTTTTACATCAAAGGGACACATCGTGCTAATTTTTCTCTAAAACATCTTCAGGAACCCATGCGATTTCTAAATATAGAACCCCTCAATAGAGCATGTTGCCATATTAAATATCTTAAGTTGAAGGAATTGGTTAAAAAAAAAAAAAAAAAGGCAGAAATGGGAGAGTCACTCTGACACCCTCCCCCTGGCACTCCTTCCCTGGAACAGATGGTACAATTCCCATGTGAAGGGCTCTCTCCTCCTGCCAGAGGGAGGGGGCCACGCTTACCCCAGAGAAGGAACCTGGAGGGGAACTGCGCAGACAGGCCTGTGAACCTGCCCTGGCCTTCTCTACAGCTCCTTCTCCTCCGGTCTTCTCAGCTGCTCCCGGTTTTACAGTTTCTCGGCGAGAAGGTGTGAAAGCTTCCTGCTCTGGGCCACTTCTTTGGGACTTGGTTCCATTGTGAAGGCCCCAAGTACATGGAAAAGTCCAGTAAAATGTGCACGCGTTTCTCTTGTCAATCTGTTTTTGTCCGGTTCATTTCCACACCCCAGTCCTGCACCCTAAGAGATGTGAGAAAGCGCTCCTCTCCCACGGTTCTCCTGAGCATTGCACTGAAAATACTGCCTTACAGAACTCCCCATCATTCCTCCTGATCTTACGACAAAGTTCTAGTAACGACGCCAGGACTGAGGTCTGCACAGTCTGAAATCCACATGGACTGGCGTCTGTGATGTATGAGGTGCCACGTGCCCTGGAGGGGAACAGCTGAGCCCAGGGTTCTGCCAACACCTCCCTCCCCCAAAACCCTCTCTTTTGGTGAAACGTGAGTGCGGAGGCGATAAGTGACTCTCTGACAGATCGCTTACGAGCATCAGGGTCAGTGCATTAATGGAGTCAGAATGCAGCGTAATTCCTTCCTCATGTTCAGGACAAGGCAGAGATGGAATGTCTAACCGACTTCCCACGCCCCGACGGCAAGCACGCACCTGCCTCTGCCCGGACCGCCCTGGAGAGCCGCCCGCTGAAGACGGAAGCACCTTTGGCTGCTACTGTTGTGACTTTGTGAACATTCTCATCAAATGCAGCTTCTCTTTCTTTGTAACGTAAGTTCACTGGATAAAATGAAACACCCAGTTTTCCCCCTTTAAAACGGCATCTAGACAAGTCTTCTTTAAGTAAGGAAAAAAAGACTTGGGCCTGCGTTTCCAGTTTTTACAAGAGATTAATATGTAATTACTAATCAGCTTCATTATTCCCAGGCTACTTATTTGGGTCTTCATATTAAAAACAAAGAGCTTCATAGAAGATTAGATTAGATTAGCTAGAGATTAAAAATGGATATGTACTAATGTCAACTCTTATATACTATTTTCGGTTAAGTTTTGTTTTCCAATATCTTGTGTTCGTTTTACTGAGCTTTGAAAATTCAGTGTTATCATACAAGATACTGGTGGAAATATCTAAATATGGATTCCCGCTGTTCCTTTGACCTTTGACCTCTAATGTTTCAATATTTTCTCATCAGTTTTCTTTTCTTTTTCATTTTTGTTAAGAGGTTGGGTTTTGTGTTGTTTGTTTTTTGCCGTATATTTCATCTATTTTAAATTTTGCAGTAAGTTTCATATTTTATTAAGGACACGTAAGATGGTAGGTACACAAGTACCTCAAGTTGTGATGGGTAGGGTTCCTCCATCACCTCTTTCAAAGCTTCCCAGGGAATGAGTAGAGGAAGCTGTGGAATGCACAGCTGGTGGTAAGACTCCCAACTGTCAGAATGATTTAAAGGCAGAGTAGTGTTAAGGACTGTTGATCAACATACTGGCAAAGGGGTTAGGCCAGTGGTCGGCAAACCACAGCTTGCGAGCCACATGCGGCTCTTTGGCCCCTTGAGTGTTCTAACGCCACTTCTTCAAAATAGACTCGCCCAGGCCGAAAACCGACTTCTGCACATGGGCCACGAAGTTTCAATCGCACTGTACCTGCGCGCCCGCACGTGGTATTTTGTGGAAGAGCCACACTCAAGGGGCCAAAGAGCTGCATGTGGCTCGTGAACCGTGGTTTGCCGACCACTGGGCTAGGCCAAGGGGCTTGGTGCCTGCTGGGCTCTCAGTGCATTGGTCTCCCTGGGGAGCTCTCCTGTGCAGTTGGGACGGAAGGGCAAGGAGGGGGCAGGGCCAACGTTTGGAGATGAAAGCAGCACTCCGGGCCTTCCTTGAAGATCTTTGGCCAACGAGGCAGAACTGGAAGCTTTCCTGAAGAATTCAATCGCACACACGTTTTCCCTTAACTCTTTACATAAAACATGCTTCTGAAGAACAAAAAAAAAAATCTTTTGAAAATAGTATTTCTCTTTTTACCAGTGTGTGTACACATGCATACACGTGTGTGTGCATGCCTGTGTGAGAGGGGTGTTTGTGCATTTAGTGGACAACCTGTTTTTCTAATATGGTTCATACAAGCCACGCCCAGCCCAGCACAGGGTCAGCAAATACACCTTCCCCACCGAAGAAGACATGGATGGAAATGAAAGTCACACATCTTACCAGTCGCGTTGGTGTTTGGTTTTACTCTTTTAACATCCTAGCTTACCCCACGCACAACCTGGGTTGGCCTTGGATTTCTAGCCTGGCCTTTGGCATGCAATTGACTATTTACATTTGTTTGTGCAAGGTAATAGTGACAAACTTTCCAGAAAGACTGAAAGTTTTTCAAATCTATGTTAGGGTGTTGCCAGCTTTTATAAAATGTTTCTTAACAACTGAGCCCAGAAGGTGGAGTGCATGAAAGCCATGGCCCATCAAGGAAGTAAATCCTAGATGCTGCGCCACTCAGCTTATACTTCATGCGTAAGATCACAAGAATCCAAACTCCCTTTGAACTTGGCCTATTTCCCAAGCACAGGGCCATGTTTTCATTTTTGGTTCATTTTCTTATATTTATTTGACCTGGCTGATCACCTAAAAACCAGCAACAGACATTTGTCTGTGGAGGTGACATAGCACTAGCATGACCATTGGCAAAGTTGGGCCCTGTTCCATTCTAGCTGAAGGGTTAGGCCTCCTCTGCAGCGGGAATCTAGAAGGATAACTCAAATATATGGGGAAATAAAAATATCAATTAAAATGGAGACTGCCATGGGGTTAACTGATAGGAGAGTATAGATGATGCTGTGATTTATTCCAGAGAACTAAGGCCAGACTCAGGGGGTCTATCCACCGCTGAGCCATGGGGTAGGTGCTGTGGCAGAGAAGATACAGAATCTGATATGTGCACAAAGTGCATTCACTTCAGGAATTCTAGTTTTGTACTGCAGGGCTTACCTTTCCATGGCCTAGCATGTTCCAAGTAGATCCAGAGTTGGACCTTATAAGGACTAAGATGACCTTAAAGATGTCCAGTTTTGGCCTTGTAATAATTAGCTCTGTCAACTTCATTTGGTTATTTGTACTCTCTCTTCACTAGTTCAGAGTCCTGCTTTTAAAATGGAGTGTTAGTTGCTTTTAGATCATAGAAATACCCCTCTGAGGATAAAATAAAAGTTGTAGCAGAAGGTAAAACAAAAAAAAAAAAAATTGTGTTCAGTAAAAGTGTATAGTTCTTCAAAGGACCTAAACACCCAAAGGAAAGATAGAGAAATAATTTATTTTTGCCCACCTTGCACGGCTCAGTGGTTGAGCATCAACCTATGAACCACGAGGTCAGAGTTCGATTCCAAGTCAGGGCACATGCCTGGGTTATGGGCTCTATCCCCAGTGTGGAGCGTGCAGGAGGCAGCCAATCAATGACTCTCTCTCATCATTGATGTTTCTATCTCTTTATCTTTCTCCCTTTCTCTCTCAAATCAATAAAAATATATTTAAAAATAATAATTATGATTTTAAAATGACATTTAAATCTTTGATTATTTTTTATCTTCTGAGAGATTCAGGTATGATGACCTGAATTTTAATGGTTGTATGAGTAATGAAATATCACTGAATTATTAACATTTTCAATTATCCACATAAATCTTATACAGGTAGGCTATCTATGACAAATTCTTAATTGTTGACCAAACTTTATATTAACATTTAGAATTGCTTTAACCTCCTCTTCCCCTTATTTAAATAAAATGTGTTAAGGGATGTAAATGTATCTTCATATTAATCAAAGAAATGTAGTTAAAGGAAGTTAGCTACCCATGTGACTTATTACTCTCTTTAGGTGATTAAAAACTGACTTTACATATAATAAAACGATCACTCTGTATATTTGGGGTCCTGACCCCTCGGTGTCTTACTTAGCTAACCAATAACCTTCAGACCAAATGTCTTAAATCCTCCATATGTTCTTGTTCAGTCTCTTCCACATGGATTCAGTTTCCTCCCAAAGGAATGGTCAAGACAGCATCCTCCAGGGCCCATTTATGAAGAGCTTTCTGTGTCATCAATCAGGGCTGGACGTCCTCCTCAGTTACCTGTTGTCACAGAACATCACACATCATGACAGTGGTCATAGTTTACACTTCACATACCTGTCAACCCAAGCATTATGTTAGTAGCTTAAGGTCACAGCTCTAGAAAGGATCTAACTTTCCACCAAACTATGAAGGCTGTGTTCTTTCTCTTATTTATTTATTTATTTATTTATTTATTTTTTTTTTATTTATTTATTTATTTTTTAAATATATATTTTTATTGATTTCAGAGAGGAAGAGAGAGAGAGAGAGAGAGAAACATCAATGATGACATCCATTGGCTGCCTCCTACATGTACCCCACTGGGGATTGAGTCCACAACCCAGAAATGTGCCCTGACCAGGAATCAAACCATGTTCTCCTGGTTCATAGGTAGGTGCTCAACCACTGAGCCATGCTGGCCGGGCCTTTATATTTTTTAAATATGGTACATTTTCTTGGTAACTGTAGAATAGTCTGCATGCTTAATACAGAGAAGAGGAAACTCAGACCCAGCAATACCTTTCTTTATGTGAACATCCCAGGGCGGGTGGGAAATGTTAGGAGAAAAACCAAGCACATAAGTGATAATTAATGTCAAGGAAATAGATTAAAAGAAGTATGTTATAAGCTGAGACAGCTCATTATTTTCTCTATTGCAATTTTTCTCACAGAATGACTGCATGTAAGATAAAATGTAAGTAATATTGGACTGTCTCTAGAGAAAAACTGTAATACAAGTATAATTAATGATGAAATGGACAAAACATAATTTTTAATTTATCTGAAATATATGTTTAGTGGAAGTTTAAATGAACTTCTAAGAAACATAATTTTACAGACTCACAATGTACTTTATAAATATATGTCTCATAGTTTGTGTTTAAAAATACAACTTAACAAAATTTTTATTAAGAAATCATAGCTAGCCCAGCCGGCATGGCTTAGTGGTTGAGCATGGTCCTATGAACCAGGAGGTAATGTTTCAGTTCCTGGTCAGGGCACATGCCCTGCGCTCGATCCCCAGTGTGGGGCATGCAGGAGGCAGCCAATCAATGCTACTCTCTCATCATTGATGTTTCTACCTCTCTCTCCCTCTTCCGTCCTCTCTGAAATAAATAAAAATATATTTTTAAAAAAGGAATCACAGCTATAGTACTTTAGATGCTATTCTAAAAGCTTTACTTAATTTTTCATTTAATAATCATGATAGTACTTTTATTACTATCTTTTAATATCTGATAAAAAATTGGGTATATTATATATGGACAATTTACCTAGGTTCTCCAAAGATTATATGGCACATATCCAGAAATTTAGCCCAGGTCTGTCCAATATCAGAACCTGCATTCTTTATATTATTTGTAAATGTCATTTTCTATACATTATTGAAGTTCTATTCTAAAACATTCAAATATATGTTTAGAATGTAAAACAATGGACATGGGATGTACACAAATAGTTGTTGAGTAAGTGAATAAGTGAATGAATGGTGGCATTAAACTTTTTAAAAGTATAACATTTTATATAGACAAGTACATTAATGTTCATGTGAATAATAATAGAATGCATACATCTTTAACATTTCCAAATGTTTATCACACATTCAATGTTACTTGTTTGTGACAACATCCCTGTGTGATGAGCATTTATAGTCTTCATCCACTTTATATGAAAACACTAAAGCCCAGTTGTCTTACTTTGTCCAAGTTCATGCAACCTGCTGTGGCAGAATCTGAACCTGAGTCAGGGTCCTCTCACACTTTCATGCCGGTACACACCTTGGTCTTGGAAATTAATCACATCAAATGTATCACCTTCCTCCTTCCTGACCTCTGATCTGTCCTAAACATATATATTCTAGAGACAGATATTCTTTTCTTTTTGTCTCCTGTTTGAATTTTATGTGGTCACGTTCACTTTACACTCTAAGTCATTATATTCTCACTCTGTAAGTTCGTGTCTACTGCTCCAAAGCCCACAGCTATTCTGGGACTATGCTTCTGTCCTATATATAGGCCACTACTTTGAAAATTAGATGAGTAGTAACCTTATTAATATTTCATAGTCTCGATCCTGCTTGAATTGATAGCATTGCAGTAATTTTAGTGCGAAAAAATGTAACATAATATGCATGGAGAATAAGTAGTCCTGTCAAAATTAATAAGACTTAGTTGTGAGAGGGGAAAAAAATTCTCACTTTTTTAACCCCAATTTAGGAGGACTTAGCCTTTCTCTCTGCTTACTCAAGTTGCCATATCACTAAAGAAAGCATCTTCCTGTGCTGGAGTGCAAATAAAAGCTAGTGTCACTGTTCTCCACAGATGAATCTAGAACTGTGGTGTGCTACGTATTCCCACAGAAATACATGGGGGTCTGTAACCATGACAGAGTTATAGGGACATGATAAGCGGGACGTCTCTGAAGGAGGACCACCTGTCCCTACAGTGTAGGTGGCTACCTTGAAGGGCAAACATGTACATTATTTAAGATAAATAATATCTTAAATATTATTGGCTCTGTTGATTATTAAGGTGTCAATTCCCAGTGAACAGAGAAGCAGCGCCCTCTGCTGAAGAGGCATATAGTATGCAATCTTGGTCTCTTGTCCTTCTACCCAACCAGCTGTGTCCTGAATGTGTGAGCTTGTTGAAGTCCACCGAGATAACTCCCTCTAATTCTTGTTCCCATCCCTCATCTTCCCAGCTTTACACTTTCTTGGCTCCTAGACCTTTAGTAGATACCAGGACTCTGCCTCATTCTTTGATGAACCTTTGCATTATCTTATCAGGCATGTTGACCTTGAATTTTGTTTCACTCTTACCTCTGGACAGTCTATTAATTTTTTGTGTTGTTTTGAAATTTGGCAAGAAGAGTTCCCTCTGCCAAGCCCATCCACCCAACATAACTCCTGAGGTGCTAGCCCCTCACATGCAGTGAATGGAAGTCTGAAAGGCCACCTGACCTTCAGGGATCTCACGGCTGTATAATGACCTTCAGGGATCTCCATTGCTAGAGGATTTTTTTTTTTTTTGGCAGAACAATGCTATTAGACAAAAGGGTCCTTAATATCCCCTGTAAGCTACCTAATTAGGGTTATTTTAAAAATTATTTTAGGATTTAATGTAATGTCTCACCTTAGAAGAGTGTTTTTTTCTCTAATCTCTGTCAAGGTCTTCTGAATATTTGGGATTGTCTACAGCTCGCTTACCCTGTGATAAAGACACAGATGGTATCCTAAAAGCTTGAAAGAACTGATATGCTTCCCCAAGTTCCTCCCATTGCCAGGTACCACTTAGCCAATGGCGAGAGCCAAGGCCACGCCAGAGGCGGTGAAGATAGCTGTGCGCACATTAAAGTGGATGGTTTTCATTGTTGTGTTGAATCAGTTGGTAAAAACCACCATAACCCTTCACTCTTCTTAACCAGGAGGGCATTTCCTTGGGACTTTTCTCCATCCATTACTTTTTTTTAAAGTATCTTATTCCCTGAAACTCTGCCTGTTGAAGGTTGAAGTGGTCACGTGGGAGTTATTGGTACAGTTCGCCAAGGAGTTCAGGCTTGCCTCCCTTTAGGCACATCCTAAGATTGTATTTCTGCCTCACCTGTGGGGGATGGACCTGTGGGCCTACATCTGGCCAACACGTTGTTCCAGAACATGTCATTGTTAGTGTGAGACCTTCCAAACATACTTTTTGTTTCTCTGAGGACCCAGAAAAGTTTCAAGCAGTGGCTCTTCCATTAGCCCGGGCCTCCGCTAAGGGCAAAGTGTGCAGCGGCCCCTAGTCAACCACAAAGCACGTGCATCATGAGCCATAAATGATCCTTTGCTATGTTGTTACTCCAGCATGACCTTATCTGGTCTGATGTGGCTGCAACCTTACATTCCAATCCACTTAAACGTTGCAATTTTAGCCTCCACAATACTTTCATGGAGCAACCCTGCTCACTTTGGAGTATCTGACTTCTGTAAGGGGTAGTTTCCATTGTTAAAATGCTTTCCTGTTCGTGGATGAAAGATCACGAGTTTCTATGATCTGTAGAGCTTCTCCTGAACCTTGACAAGGCACAATGACATTAGACATCAATCCCATGGTAATTTGCAGTTATCCTCGGGCTGTTATTGTGCCTTTATTAAAGGCAAAAACTTCAAATACATGTGAGAAAGCAGTTTTGCATTCTAATATCATTCTGCTTTTGTGCTCAGAAATAAACTTGGGAGTCGTCAATAAATTCCACTGTGAATTAGTCATTAAAATACACACGTATGTGCTGCTGGTTTAGGATTTTGCCACAAGTTCACTTGTTTGTCCATGTGTCACTGTTTCAGAGCATGTGAAGTCTCGTTGAATGCATGCCTGAGGCTTAGAGAACATGGACATTTTGGTTAGGCAGCTACTAAAGGTCCTGTAGTTTCACCTTCATACTCACTTCCACTGATGATGGAAATCCCTGATTGGGGTCTCATTTCCTTCATGTGTCTGGAAGAATGAAATTTCTGGCAAGCCCCTCTCTCTGTTCTGTCTGAAAGCTCCTCGGTTATGCCTCTACTTTTAAATCTTATCCATCTCATCTCAATCTGTTGTGGTTTTAGTTGAAGAAAACATATCAAAAACAATTTCCATCTTACTCTCCATTTAAGAGTTCAAAGTCCAATTTTGAACCTCTATCTTTTTGAAAGATATTATGTACTGTGAGTCGCCCTTCCTCCCAGAGCCTAAGCCACTGCACTAGTTCTGTTAATGCGGACTTCGCAGAATCAAGTGCTATTCAAACATCTTCCTCTCTTCAGGCATTTGACATTTCTTGGTGCACTCTACAGTGGAGGCAAGGTGGTAGGAAAAAAATGAAAGGTTGAAGATTAAAAGTATTAGGTCTTATGACCCAGGAAATTGCTTATAATTTGACAGGAGAAAAGTTGAAGTACAAGGTTAAAAAGGGCAAGAGATAATCTCATAAGGAAAAGCGAAGAGTGAGAATCCTGTTGGTTAAATTAATATTTAGAAATCCAAAACACAACTGGGTTTGGTACAGCAGCTTTAAAAGATTTTTTAAATTCATCATCGAAATAATAGTTTTCTGAGCCCTTGTGGGGAACAAGAGTGATGCCAGGCATGAGGAGGCCTTGTGCAGTGCTGACTCATGTGAATCAGCCAGTGCATTAAGGTTAAAATTGTTTTTGAGAGGAAAAAAAAAAAGGAAAATACACCAAGGTGAGGCTCTTCCATTTCATTTTACATGTGAGATAAAGGAACATATATAGGGTTAACCCCCCAAAATCTACACACACATTTTGAATACTTATAAAGGCAGTATTTATTAAAATACATTTCATTTTCAAAATTGAGCTATCAGCTCTTAAAGTGTATATAGGTCTTGGGGGACACCCTGTATATACCTTCATTTGACCTAAACTTATGAAGGTAAGGTTCTAACCTGTGATAGGTACACACTGTGATGGGAAAAGCAGATGATGGGCATGCTGTGTGCTTTGTAAAAGGGATTTCAGAGAGAGGAGACATCGGTGTGTGGGGGACCTGTCAATGTGACGGTAGCATTTCAAAGCTTCCTTTTATGCAAAGGCAAGATCTGGTCAGTCTTCTTGTTTCCGTGGCTACAGAACTCTGCTCTGCGGCTCACAGAGGTCACGGTCATTTTCGGACAGGCAGGCTGCTTTATGGGAAAGGGAGCAGAGTGGAAGTCATCATGATCGAGACGGCAGAGCATGAGCCAACCAGCAGGGTCGTGACTCACAGGCACCCCGCGGGCGATTTTATTCTGAGAGCCACAGGGGCCCGGGGCAGCCGTGGTTCCTCAGGCCCCTGCAGCTGCGGCATGTCTGGCCTTTCCATGTAGAGAGCCCCAGCCACGTCTCAGGATCCCTCTCCCTGTCGGATGCCCCTGAGAATGTGCCCTGTGAGCTGCGGGAGTCAATCCCGAGCAGCTAGCTGGAGCTGGGCCTGCTGGACGTGGCAGCTGAGGTGAGTGTGGTTCTGTCTCCCATCAGTAGGGCTCCCCTGCCCACGTGGTCTTCTCTGCAGAAGACGGGTCTCCTTCTCTGTGGACCTCAGGCACAGCCATCCTACTGTTTGGGTCGGTGGACTGTGAATGGTAACGAAGTGGTCATTGTCAATGTCTTGGAGTGAAGAAAACATGAATCTCAGCTGATTAATAAGACTTCTTATTAAATAAGAAATAGGTATAATTTTAAAATACCCATAGTTGAGACATTAAAATAATGATAAATAAGAAATAGGTATAATTTTAAAATACCCATAGTTGAGAGATTAAAAAGAGAGAGAGAGAAATCTCGCCATTCACAACGACATGGATGGACCTTACGAGCAGCCCATGAAGTGGAGTGAGTCAGAGGACAAATGCGTGATCCTCCACATACATAGACTCTAAAAACAAAACAAAAGATGAGCTCATTGACACAGAAACAGATTGGTGGCTGCCAGAGGCAGGGTGGGGGTGGGTGAAATAGGTGAGGGTGGCCGAAAAGTACGAGCTTCCAGCCACAAAATCAGGATGTCCTGGGATGGCCTGTGCAGCGTGAGACTGTAGTTAACAGCCTGAATGGTGCTTTGAAGGTTGCAAAGGGAGTGGGTTTCAAACGTTCTCATCATAAGAAAAAAAATATTGGGAACCCTGTATGATGATGAATGCTCATTCGACACTGGGGTGACCATTCCATGATAGATACAAATATGAAATCATTATGTTGTCCACCTGAAGCTAATGTCACATCATATGTCAATAATATCTCCGTTTAAATTTATTTTGCATAAAAACAAAGACCTTCTTCAGGGCGCAGTTGGCACTCACAGGGTGTGCTATGTGACTTGGGATATGCAGGGGGAGCGCCTGGGGTCCTGACCCAGGGGCAGTGAGAGGGAGGGTGGGCTGGGATGTGCCGCCTGTCAGGGCGCTGCGAGAATGGCCCCATCAGGCCTGAGGCGCTGCAGCCGCCACCAGTTTTCCCAGGGGAACCCAACCCCCTGGATCAGGAGGCCTCAGGGCCTACCAGGGGAGCAGTGGGACGAGAAACACCACCAGGGTGCCCAGTGGCCGGAGGCCCCACCCCAGGGCCCTCACAAGGAGTGTGGCTCACCCCAGTGCTCCTGGTTGACTCGCCTGGAACTCCCCACTCAGAGTCAGCTTGTGGCAGCACTTCCCGCCAGAGGCTGGCCCCGTGCAGGGGAGGGCCGGCCCGGCCAGAATAGAGGATTGAAGTGCGCATGCCCAGCCTGCAAATCTACAGCTGTACAAGCTCCCCAAGGTTGGATTCCCCAGGGCCGGATCCCCAAGGGTCCTTCGTCAAGGGCCCAGGTTAGCCCTGTGGGCTTCTGGGGAGGAACCGGCCAGGAGCCGACACCTGCTGTGGCCATTGCACACCAGTTGTTGCCTCGCACACCTGCTGTTGCCTTGCACACCTCGGGGCCAGCTGCCCCTCCATCAGCTGGGAGGACTTGATAGCCGCGCAGCCTCCCGAGGTTCCTGGGGCACAGAAAGCAGCAGGACACATGGGACGCTGCCACAGCACAGCCTCTGCAGGAAGTGGCCCTGGCCTTGGACACGGCTGTGGGCAGTGACAAAGCTGCTATATGATGCTAGAAACATGTTATGAATGTTACCCTGTGGGAAAACGTTTTGAAAATAACTCTTGCCTGCAATAAAGGAAAAGGTAGATAATGTCCCTAATGAGCTTATTACTTTAGGTTTAAAAAAAATAGGAAAAGAGACGGCTTGTAACAAAAATTAGTTTCTATTGGATTTTTTCAAAAGGCAATTTAGCCGAGGTGAGCGCAGAAAACAAACAAGAGGACTGGCCCGTTCGCAGGCAGGAGCGAGAGAGCATCTTGACGGGTCAGAAACTCAGGCTCATGCAGGGTTGAATGACGCTGCTGATTCTTGTCAAATGCGAACAAGATAAAACTGAGGAGCCTTTGAGTGACAGCTGCGAACACGACAACATTAGACTTTTCCCATTGCAGCCGTAGCTAGAACTCATGAACTACGCGCACAGAATCCAGGCAAACCTTCCAGGTGGCTCAGACACACTCCCAGGGACAAGCGGTTCAGTGTGACTCCCCACAGAAGCCTTGCGGATGCGCGTTATATACAAGGGACACATGCATGTTCACACACATGAAAGATGGCAAGAATCCAATATCGATATCCAATTATTCTGGATATTTTATGTATCATACTGTATATGTTATGCATTATTACCTAGTCTGTTCCACATGAATATTCTGTGTGTGTGTGTGTGTGTGTGTGTGTGTGTGTGTGTGTGTGCGCGCGCACCTGCGTACACATGGTAACGGGTAATCAACTCATCCTTTGCTTCCTTGGTCTCTAACACAGGAAGAGCCACATGCAGACCTCATGATGTAAAGACTTCCAGGCATGGCTCAGAGATCCTGGTCTTTGAACTCCACGCAGAGACCGGATGGGTTTCGTGTGTTGTTTTGCTCTGTCAGGGGAAGAAAAACAAATACTAATGACGACAAAGGTTGATTTCAGTGTCTATAATTTACTCGTTATGGTGATGCTATAGCGGTATATAACAGTCTGCTTGAAAATATGATCCGATGAAGAAGATTAAGCTGATTCTGAGGGTTTCGGTGACACGGGTTTTCAAGCAATAAGTGGCATGTTCACTGGGTCACTGTGTAGTCTTGTCACTCATTGTGAAGCTAGATGCTATCAGTTCCATTGCCCTTGTTTCTCGATGCTGCTGGCTTGCTAATTACAGATTGTTGTGTTGGGTTGCAAGATTGCAACCCCGGATTACTTAGTCACAGGAAGTCAATGATAAAGAATCAGGATTCTGAAAAGTAGAAGTCTTAAGCAATACAGCCTAGGGGTTCTTAGTTTCTTAACAAGCTGATGGCATATTGTTACAAAAAATGCTGTGAGCTTTTTGAGACCTTGTTTTGCTCGGACACATCAGAGAGGAAGTATATGCGAATTTCAGAATAAGTATAACTTATGCAAATTGTTCTTTTTTGGGGGTGGTTTTCCTGAACGGATTTTGTCTTTGTCTTCCTGACAAACTTGGAAATTGAACAACTAAACTCAAACAAACTATCTGTGAGTAATACCAATAGGATATTTGCTAACGATAAATTGACATAATCAGAAGTGACACATGGACAAACTGAACTGGAAATGATGAGTAAGAATCCCATGGGAATGGAAGAACTCTTCAGTTAGCAAAACATGAGTCAAAGCAGGTGGCAGTCATGCACACAGTAGGATAAAGACATTCTGGAGGTGCCAGGGGCCTATGGCCAATGTTGAGCACTAGAGAAAGATTAAATATTTTCTACCATAGACTAACATTACCTACTTTGCCAATGTTCAGATTTGAAGGGAGCAACATAGCAGGATCTCAAGTATATCTGTCAAGACAATCCTATATTATGAAAGCCTAATATGCAAATTGTCCCCTCGGGCAGTCGTTTGACCAGGAGTTCGACCGGGAGACCAGGAGTTCAACCTCTCGCTATGACATGCGCTGACCACCAGCAAGCGGCGTGGGACATGGCAGGCATCAGCAACATGGTGCTGGCAGCAGGCCACAGTGGAGGTGCTGCCAGCCCCAATAGGCCCTGACGAGAGCGGGACCAGGACCTTGGGATGGTGGAGCAGATAAGCAGGTGGCACCAGTCCAAGGCGGGTGCGAGCGAGAACTCAATCACCCGATCAATGGTCCTGCAGATGGTGACCAGCAGCGGTGGGGGTGGGGCTGCCGCCCCGCTCCCAGGAGCTGAGGGAGCCGGACGGAGGGTGGGGGGGGGGAACCAGCCCCAATCAATCGCCCCACAGGCAGGATGGTGGAGCAGGTGAGGGGGAAAGCACCAGGTCAAGGAGGGGTGCCAGGCGGGACTGTGGGGCTGCAAGGCTGGGGGTGCGAGCTAGGGCCCGATCTCCGCAGGCCACCCCAAGGGACCCCACCTGTGCACGAATTCGTGCACTGGGCCTCTAGTTGTAACATGTTACGTGTGGGGGAGAATGAAATCAAGTGCCTCTCAACCTCATTAGTATGAGAATTATTTAATCAAACAGTTACTTCTTTGAATTCCCTGAGCAAATATTTACATTCTGATTTACAGGGACATGGGGTCCCACAGAGCGAAGGGAGCATCAGTAGCATGGAAGACAATATGGCCGGCTCTCCTCAATGTGTGCTGTATGTAAACACGAATTCTAAACAGGAAATGAGGATTATTGTGTATGAGGGGGAGGAGTAAGGGACTAAACATGTCAGAATCCTGGGAAGATGAAATAAAGGTAATAAAAACAATGATTGATACAGAGACTCTGTTCATTGTTTCCACCTGGGAGGTGATGCTGTGTCTTATTCCCATTTTACAGGTGAGAAAACAGAAGCACAGTGAGATTGATTAACTTACTCAAGGTTTTAAGCTAAGAATGGTGGCGTTCGAACCGAAATCCACGTCCATCTTTGCTTCTAACCACCATGAAATCATTGTCCTCCTACTGTCTTCATCACTTCTTCCCTTGTTTCAGGAAGCAGAGCCAAGATATCTGTGAATGATTATCATTTACCATTTTTAGTTTCAGCTCATAAAGGATGGTAGAGTATTCCTTATTATAACTTTGGTTTTTTTCTAAAACGTTGTCAAGGAATAAGCATGCAATTAATCACAATTCTCTAGCAGTGCCTTAATATACCCATATGGATATAATACTATATTTTATATCTTTATTTAATATTCATAACTATTAAATCATTTTAACTTGACATTTACATTCCTGCTCACAGAGCTTTTAATACTACTAGTATTTGTTTACGTTTTTAAGTTGCTCAAGTTAGATGATTAATAAAATAAGTGAACTGAGACTAGAAACTAGAACTTCTAAATTATAAGCTATTGTTTTTCTTAAACAACATGCATCCATATACTCCACCCTTCAACTTCTCATGTTAGCTCTCTGAGGTATATTTCATCTTAGTGAGCTTCTGTAGGTACCCTAGAATAAAGCTTAAAGGACCATCTCCTTACCCATTTTTAGGAGTCAATATTTCTTGAGATGACTGATGAGCAAGAATTGATTTATCAATGCCGAAATATGTATCTGGCAATGTAGATGTTATAATACATATGTCACATTGCAGTGATGTGGATGTTAGCAAGGTATTTCCTTTTCCTAACTCTCTTAACACTGTTAAGCAATATGCAAATGCTAATGTAAATGTTTTTTTGCCTTTGATCATGTTTTTATTCAAAATTAGCTGTCCAAAGTGATTTGACCGTTATGGAATAAACAAATTTAAGTTTATGCCACAGGCTTCTTTCCTTCTTTTTTTTTTTTTTTTTTTTTAAATATATTTTATTGATTTTTCACAGAGAGAAAGGGAGAGGGATAGAGAGCTAGAAACATCGATGAGAGAGAAACATCGATCAGCTGCCTCCTGCACACCCCCCACCGGGGATGTGCCCGCAACCAAAGTACATGCCCTTGACCGGAATCGAACCTGGGACCTTTCAGTCTGCAGACCGACGCTCTATCCACTGAGCCAAACCGGTTTCGGCAGGCTTCTTTCCTTCTGTGGTGGGTTTCTTTTCTGCCGGCTTCTTCTCAGCTGCTGGTTTCTTGGTAGCTACAGCCTTTTTCCCCACAAAGGCTTCTTCTGCTGCTTACGGCCAACAGCCTTCTTTCCTTTCTTCCCTGCCACAGGCTTCTTGCCTGGATCCCCCTCTCATCTGACTGGGCTTCCAGTGATGCTGCTGCTTTATCCACCGGAGCTTGTGATTCTTGGCCTGGCGAAGAATGGTGTTCCGGCGCATGGTCTTTGCATAGGGGTTTAGCTTCAACATGATTCTCAGGCTTTTCAGTGGATTCTTCTTCAGGACTCTGCGGTGAACCTTCTTGCGTGGTGCTCGGAGGGCTCTTTGGATCTCTGAGCTTTTCAAGATTCTTCTAAGGTCTGTATGGAGCACCTTGTGCCTGGGAAGGCTGTCGTTACTCTTGAGGGAGGCAGCTCTATGCCCAGCTCATCTAACTTGCGGAAAGCACTTTCAGCCCAAATGCAGAAACGGCCCACATGCCCTCCAGGTGCAAGTTTCAAAATGCTCAGTTTGCTGACATTAAGCAGAGTAATTCCAGGGATGTTTCTGAAGGCTTTGATGATACCTTTGTCCTCATTATCGATGACACAAGGTCCCCTGCGCTGGATACGACGGCGGTTTCTCATTTTGCCCTTGCCAGCCCTCATTCGCGGAGAGGCACAGACCTTTTTTATATCATTCCAGGCCTTGAGTTTCTTAAGAAGCAAAACAGCCTCCTTCGTTTTCTTGTAGCCTTCAACTTGATCTTCAACCACCAAAGGAAGTTCAGGAGCTTCCTCAATACGGTGGCCTTTAGACATGACCAGGGCTGGTAAGGCTGAGGCGGCGAGGGCAGAGCAGATGGCATATTGCTGCTGTGTTGTATTCACTCTGAGGTGCCAACGGCGCCAGGTTTTGGTCGGTGCAAACACGCAGTCCCCACGACACGTATTTCCAAAAGCACCCTGGCCAGAAGGATGAGTTCCACCACCTCGGACTCTGGGAATTCGAGCCACAGCTCTGCCAGTACCCCAGGACTCGGCACTGGTTTGATGACGTGCCAATTCACTGACAGCCTAGGGCTGTCTATTGTTTTTGCGCAAGTTGGTGTGAACAAAGTTCACAATATGTGGTTGAATGGGAGCCTTGAACACAGCAGGCAAAGTGACATTTTTGCCAGATGTTTCCCCCTTTTCAGAGTACACAGATATAGTGGTTGAGCACACGACATGGCGGAGAGAGGAGAAGGCCACACTCCTAAATGTAAAATTTTGAGGGGCAGAACTTCATAGCTTCTAAATTCTGCTCTGTCTTGTTTTGTTTTTGATTTCCTGAATTCTTACATACTCAAAAAGCTGAGCACCTCCTTCTCAAGCTCCAGGAAGCTTAATTGGTTTTTCTCTCATTTCACATTTCCCCCCAAATTCCCCAAACCTTTTACGAATTCAGTAAATTAGTCACGTATATGGCGGTCACAGGTTTTCCTTATGGTCAGGGCCTGAAAATCATTTAATACTGATCAAGTCTGCTAGAATCATACCTTAATGTTAATTAAATTGTTTCAAATACAGTTGCTTCATTACAGCATTTATTAAACATTTTTAGTTTCATACAACCATTGCATTAAAACACTTACAAAAACGTTTCTATGTCATCTTCTATTAGCCATCTGGTACCCAAAGCCCCTCTAATAATATTTTAAATACATGGGCGCTTTCCTTGTTGCTGTCATTACAGGCCTGAGGATGAGGACTGCTTTTGGATCACTGCAAACAAGTGACTTTGCTGCATTGTCCCTCCCAGTCTTACAGACAAGTGATGGGAGCGATACTTGTCATATTCTACCAACCTGGTCTGCCTGCACTGATTGCAGGAGAAGGAGGCTGGCCAACCCGAGTGTCTATTCTTTTCCCTATAGAGTGACTGAATGCTCACATAACCTTGACCATAAGTGAGTCACCTATGGCCGTGCAACCCACTTAATAATTCATTTAAGCCAGTAAACAGATGATAAACCTATTGTATTGCTCAGCTTTAATTCCTGTATAAGCAGTGATAACCCATCTAGGTATTGCCAATTATTCGACCTCATTATTAACATTGGAAAACGTTGCAGATAGTATGTGCTTATTTCAATATCAATTCTTATGTGGGTTTTTAACAATTCCCAGCATCCAGCACGCTGGAGCTGACTCTGAGTGATTTATTTATACTTTGAATCGGCCACATGGCCCTTCTCATATTTCTAACGGTTATGAACACTCAGCCTGACAGAAAGCTATCTCTTCTATTCATCAAATCTGGTCATTGGTATAATAACGCCTCCTTTGCAAGGCCACACTTTTAAAGTCGTGGAAAGATAAAATGTCTTTAAATAGAGCAACTTGAAGGAGATTCTATTTATCTGCCTTCAAGTAAAGAAGAAAATAGATAGATAGGCAGACATTATAAATACACAGATGCAGTAACACCCTCTCTCTAAGGTCTGGTGGGAGAGTAGTGCTGAGTAACGGTAACAGCTCTGCCCAGAAACAGCCCATGTGAAGACAGAGACTCTGCAACTCCGTATCTGCAAATCATGTCCGTTTTCTACCCGGAGCACTGTGTTTTAGGAAGCATGTACTGAAGCCCATTGGTAGCAAAGTGATATGCAAATGCCTGGGAAAATGTACCCACTGGAGTGGTATGAATAGCTCAGCGTGATGCATAAGGGATTGAGCTCTTGGGCCAGATCGCCTCGACATCCAGTTCTCCACACACTAATTATGTGTCCTTGGTGAAGCACTACGCTGTTTGATGCCTCTGCTTTCTATTCGACAAGATGAGTATAAAAATAGTGCTTCCATCATACAGCTCGTGCGGGTATTAAATAAATTAGGGTGCAGAAAAGTGCTTAGAACTGTGACTAGCACAGAGGAAATGCTACATAGGCATTAGCCAATAATAGCATTATCATTAAATAAATAGACTTAAGCCATCAACTTAGTCGATTCTGTGAAGAGTGGCTATAGTGTTTGGACAGGTTCAAGCCTTGGACTGATGAGAGGGCACAGTCCTCTCATGGCCACGTGCAAGCACAATGATAGCCAACAGCTGCAGTTGTAAGCTTGAACCTATGGTCCGAACACGTGACCCCATGTGCCTGCGTGATCTGGACTTGACAGAGTTCAGGTGCATGTAGTTGAGTAGGATCGAAACCCACGAGAATGTTGTAAACATCTTGACCACGGCCTCACTTTGCCTCGTGGAAATCTGGCTATCAAATAAAGACACAGCTTGTGGGCGCTGTCGCTGTCTCTCCATCAGAGAGGGCAGCGTCTCACAGAGACCCAGCTTTCTTCTCTTGTCTGTCTTTTCTCAATCCTTCACCGCCCCCTCTCAGGCTCACCCTTGGCCATGCTGGCGCAGCACACGATTCAATTTAAGAGTCGGTCTGAACAAAGAACAATCCAGCCGCCCCATCATTTGCTGTGATAGATGGATTTATTTCTTTTCTAGCAGCTGGAGAAGGACCGTGAAAATAATGTGTTGGTAAAACTGGGGATATACATTTTTGGATGAGGGTTGCATCTAGCCAGTAGCTCAGGACTCAGCCTCTCCCAATCCTCTCCTGAGATTCATAACAAATAAAACCCTACACCATGAAACTTAACTTTGATAGATGCCCTTTTGCCAAAACCTGCCCAGCATCCCCCCCTTGTAAAGCAGTGAGGATGACAGATGAGCTAGAGCTGTGACTGATAGCGACATATGCTCTGTTGTGCTAGGGGAACCCGCCGCGGCCAGGAGGACGGGGAAGACGTTTCCTTCCTCTGCCCACAGGCTGCAAACCGAGCAGAAACCGTGGCTCCACCTGGGACAGAAAATGGAGGTACCAGTTCTCTATTGTATCCATGTTTATTTTGAAAAGACAAAACCAGAATTGTTTGTTTTCATTGTTTCCCTACTCTCTTTCACAAGAACACACGTCTTTCATTTTCCAAAACTCAGTGGAAGTTTTTTTTTTTTTTTCTTTCTTAAAAATGTTGGGAGAATAGTAAGTCTTGACAATAACCTACGTGAGAGTATGATAGATTTCACCATGTGGACAGCAGTGGAATTAGAGGGATGGGAACGTGGCATTTGATTGGATGAAGCTGTTGCAGAGAGGGATGGGTCAAGAATGGCTCCTGGTTTTCTGATGGATCTGTTGGATGCCTGCTGGAACGATGTCCAGAATTGGGAGAGCTGGGGGAGCAGGAGGCATCGGGGGGAATGGAGCACGGGTTATGTTATTGGGCAGAGTGCGCTGGGTTGTTTACAAAAGATCCAGGTTAAAATGTGAGTAGAGACCTAAGAGTCTGGGGCCAAGACAAGAGGAATGCATTGAGAAATTAATTAATACACTTCTATTCTAAAGTGTAGTTAGTCAACATGATAATCAAAGCGAAGTGAGCACATGAAATTGGAACAAGTGTAGTGTGAGAAGAAAAAATAAGCTGAGCACCAAGGCTTGGAGAGCCAGTGTTTAATGTTTGAGTGGATGAAGAGGAATCAGCAAACAAGACGGAGACAGATAAGGCAGACACAGGAGAAAGTGTTTGGAGGGTTGTTGTGAACGACAGGAGAAAGAGCCCATGTTTGAGAGTGAAGGCCGCCCAGAATATTTAGCCCAGTGTCTGGGTTGGTTCAGGCATGCCATAAATAAGCTTAGCGGGATCTCATTGGGTGTAATCCACATGAAGTAGTTACATGTTGTCTGCATAACAGAGCAGGAGTAGGAATGAATTTTGAAGTCTTACTATTTTCATACAATTCTTAAATTGCTGAACAATTACTTAGGTGTTGATATTTTTATGTGGTAACCAAACTGATCTATTCATTTTAAAAGACCAGGAATTGGAGTAGCTACTATTTATTGGGGACCTGCTACTCACTATATTAAATTCCGATGTTTAATGAGCTGTAAATATTATCATAATCACTTACAGTTGAGTGAACTGAGGCTTAAACTGTTTTCAAAAACTCGACATTACGTGGTGCAGTGAATTCATGGTAGGCTAGAATCAAATCTGGATCTAAGATTCTTTGTCCAAGAAGTCAAACTATGTATGTTATACTGAAGTTTCAATACATTTTCATAAGGACAAAAACAAAAGAGATTCCTGTAAAAATAAAAGGAAAACATTATCTTTGTTTATTGAATATAACTTGAGAAATATAAAATAGTGCTTTAAATCCTAAGCAGTGATTTTTGCATTTCCTAAAATTATTTTTTAATATTCATCAGCACATTCTGTGCATCCCTTTAAAAAGCAGTCTGTGGATTGTCAGCGTATCTTTGTTACAGAAGGATGCCAAGCAAGACATTCAAGAGACTTAGTGTGAACTCTGAGAAGTAACTCACACGCCGGACAATGATGGCGAGATGGCCAGTTTCCTCACTGCCGTATGTCTCAGTCTGTCTCCCGTGAGCATTGATCCTACACACTGTGTTGTCCTAGGAGCTTATCCAGTGCAAACCGGTACCACACGAATAGAGTAAGAATGCATCTTTTTAGCCATGTTTGTTCCAGCACTTGAAAAGCTCCTACCATTTATTTGACAATAATAATTTTAAAAAATCCACTGATCAAATATTGAGATAAGCATATTTAAAGACAAATGAAAACAAAATACTTCTATTCTAAAGTGTAGTTTGTGTGCAAACAAGTGCAAGAAGTGTTTCCGGTCTTGAGATAGGAATACACCAATCACTGGAAACCTGTTAATAAGGGAGCTGGTCAGTTTCTGTGGGCAGGTGCTGGGATGGGAGCATGGGTGATACCCAAGGAGGAGAGGACCCGTTGCGGCCGGACACAGTGAGAGTGAGCAGGACCATGAACTCTGGTCATGGCTCTTCGCTTCTCTCTGTGCTCAGCCTCAAGCCCAGGCCTCTCATGTGGCTCCTAGATACCCAGACACAGGACTCCCCTGGAAGTTGATGCTCACCTGCAGGCAAGAACTCTGCCAGTTGAGGCAGGAACATAACAGGCACAGAGCGACCTGCAGCACCAGGTGTGGCAACAGGAGAGCGAACACAGGTCACAGAGGCTCATTCACTGAGCTGAGTGTGTTGTGTTTTTAAAAAATATATATTCTTGATTTCGGAGAGAGAGTTAGAAACATCAATGATGAGAGAGAATCATTGATCGGCTGCCTCCTGCACGCCCCCTACTGGGGATCGAGCCTGCATCCCAGGCATGTGCCCTTGACCGGGATTGGAACTGTGACCTCTTGGTTCATAGGTCAATGCTCAACCACTGAGCCACACCAGTCGGGCCTGAGCCTGAGTTTTAGGCTTGAGAATGTCTGCTGTGTGAGAAGATTGTGTCCAATGGCTTCCCTGCTCTCTGCCACAGTGAAGTCATCAGCTCCAGTAAGTGGAGTTAATATATTTCTTCCCAAACTCACTTGAAGTTACTGTCACTTCGTGTGTTCATGCTTTAGGATGAGAACAGAGAAATCGGCCTGTGTTGGTTTTGGTACGTTATTCATTTATTGACTCTGTGAGGGCAGTGATCAAAAGAGGTTTGGGAAAATGCAGATGGACTTTGGAGAAAGACAGAATACGTTTCTTAAAAGCACATGTAACAGATGGAGGGAGTCCAGTAGCAATCGTGAAGAGGAAGACACATCTGTTGTTGGGAAGAAAGATGTTGGTCACATTAAATAAATCGGATATATTTAGTTAGAGAGGCCATAGGTTATAATTATGTGATAATGCTTGGAAACATTCTGTATCTTATGTTACTAGAAATGGAATCGCGTGAGTTTTTGGGTGTAGGAACGCGTACCTTTTCCAGTGCATTTGTTATCTGGGGCTTTGTGGTTACCAGGTATAGAAATTAATTTTTGAAAGCACGTAAGCATCGAAGGACATGTTATTCCTGTAGGGGCAAGGCTTCCCATCAAGCCCTGTCTTGGCTCTCTAATGCTGCAGGAGGCCGACTTCTCTGTGTTCACACCCCTTCTGCTTCCTCTTTTCGTGGCTTCATTCTCAGGCAGCCTCTCTATCAACGAAGGGGTGGCCGCTCCGGGCTCTTTCTACCTTCTTCCTGGTGGAAAAGGTCTTTCTTCCTCAATAGTTGCCACAAATTCCTGGGGGGGGGTGTCAGGTGGCTTGCATCACATCTTCACCCTTGACTCTGTTACTGTGTCCAGCAGGGGGCACATGGGCCCGTCTCTCCTGGCTAATGAGGGCTCCCTTGTCCTTGAGGGTGGGAAGGGACCCATCCCGCCAAACCACATGGAATGATAGCCAGGAAGTTGGGGTGCAGTCCTGGAAGAAAGGGAGTGGCTGCTACACAAATACCTGGTGGTCCCTCTGGGAAGAAACGTTGAGCTGTAGGAAACCCGATGAGAAGGCTGTTGAATGATTTCATTTCTGTGGCCTTAGGAGAGGGAGCCAGGAACACTTTTTAACCAGCTGGAACGGGGAGCCTGGCTGAGGCCAGCAGCAGTTGCCTCCCCCGGCTTCCTCCAAGGCAGAGCCCCCTCTGTCCTGGCAGAAGAGCGAAGTGGTTTCGAGGCGTCTTCCTGGGTCTCCGGACAAGCTCCCAGGCTTTCTAATTCCATGACTTTGAACCAGGTTCCTAACATGTCTGTGCCTCTCTTTTCTCCTTTGTAAAATGTGTATAAAAACACCTTTCCTCTCTCCTGGGGCTACAGTGAAGAACGGTTAAAAATACAAAGCGCTTAGGATGGCACGTGGTGCGTCGGAGAGGTTTATGTGTGTGATTCTTGTGTTTTTTTTAATCCAATTATAGTGAGAAAAAAACACAGGCAAGTGTGAACATATACAGGGGTGACACAATAGAAGTTCACCCTTAGTGGAGAAGACAGAGGGAGTTTTTTCTTTTTTTAAATTAAATGTATTGGGGTGACATTGTTAATAGAATTATATAGGTTTCAAGTGTACCATTCTGTGGTACATCACCTGTATATTGCATTCTGTATATTGCACCAACCAAAGTCAAATCTTCCATCGCCATATATTTATTCACCTTTACCCTTTATTACCCCCGACCCCCTCTTCCCTCTGGTAATGAGCATTCTGTTGTCTGTGTCTGTGTTTTTGTTTGTTTTCCTTATCTCTTCCTTTATTTCCTTCTGTGTGAAATCATATGGCTCTAGACTTTCTCTGTGTGACTTATTTCACTTTGCATGATATTCTCAAGGCCCATCCATATTGTTCTGAATGGCGGTATTTCATCTTTTCTTATGGCTGAGTAGAATTTGAGTTGAATATAAAGTATGAAATCACACAGGACATGACTAAGATATAGTTGGTTATGGTATTAACTAGTTCTTTCTCCCTGTTGTGTGTTTGTGACCAGAGTAAAACCAACTATATATCAATTTGGTATTTCTGACTTGTTGTACCCTGGGCATCACTTTCTGGAAGAAATCTGTGGTAGGCAGACTCTAAGATGGTCTCCAACCATCCCTGCCTCCTGATATGCATGCCCTTGCATAATTTCCTCCTCTTATATATGGATGAACTTATGAACTTGATTCTAATTAATAGAATAGAATGTAATTATTAAAATATGGCAGAATTTGTGGGGTTGATGCTACTTCTGAGATCTGGTTATAAAAATGCTATGGCTACTTTCTGGGCATGCTTTCTAGATCTCTCCATCGGGTTACTTAATCTGGGGATATTTGGCTGCATAATTCGAGGCAACTCTATGGTGAAGAGCTGAGACCTACTGATAAGGACTTGAGTGAGATTGGAAGGAAATTTCTCCACCTCCAAACGAGCCTTCAGATGAGCCCACAGCCCCAGCTGACAGCTAAACTGTAGCCTCATGAAAAACCTTGAGTCAGAGGCAATCATTCTGATTTCTGAGCCACAGACACTGTACACTAATAAATATTTATCAACTTCATACTTAGAATAATAGTGACTATTTTAAGATTCTAAGTGTGGAAGTAATTTGTTAGACAGCAACAGATAACTAATAATTATTTCTTGACCAAAAATAGTAGGCATAGTCATCTATTCACTCTTATGAGTTTACCTGAGTTGCTACTAAATGTGGCAGCTGTTTGCCTTAATACCATAAAGGAGAGATGAACCCACTCCAAGTAGGGAGAATGGAGGGCTGTGTCAAATAATTGACATCCATTTTTAAGCAAATAAACGTTTACTCTGTTCTGACCATAGCCTTGACTAGATCATAATATGTATGTGTATATCATAACATAGAGAAGAGAGGAGAGTACATGCAACATTTTTTTGAGTGCCTGATTTCCATAAGTTTAACGAGGGCATAAAATATATAGACAGATAAGTCAATCACTCAGTTAAGCCATAGTGCAGTGCAAATAATTGCCAGAGTGGTATACTAGACTGAATAGTCACTCGAGCTAATTTGAAACATCAAAAACTTATTTTATATTTTTATCACTGAGAGTTTTTTCATGCCCCTCTTTCCTGCTCAGCATAGCGAAAGTTATATTTAGACCAACCTGGCAAATTCCGTCCAAACCAATAACTTTTATTCTACCTGGGGTAATAAAATATTAAATTCTCTCAGAAAACATTCAATCTAATTTAAGTCTTATTCTCACAGTCAGCTCGCAGTTCAACACTTTCTTTCTGAGTTTCCTTCCATGCTTGCTCTTTGTCTAAAAACAAGGAAAACAGCAAGGAAGGGGCATCTGCTTCTGCGATTAGGAGAATGTGAGGCGGTATGGCTTATTCACCGTCGTCCTCCCTGCGGCGGCTGACATCTGGTAAGTGCCTGTCACCCTCCATTGCCCCTGGGGCTGGGAGCCAATAGCGCAAACTATCTTGGAGGACGTGTGCTGGCTCCTGAGCATTCAGCTGGGCACCCTCTGCAGCTTCTGGAACAGCACATACCTCTGCATGAAAGTATCACACGTTCTCTTTGCCTCCCCGAGCACCTTGCGGTGCACAGCCAGCTGGTTCAGTTGCCAGCTCTTGTCCATCATCTTCTGCAAGTTTATCAGAAATCTTGGAGTCAGTGTCATTCCACCTAGGATTCCCACATGTGATAGGCAGTCTCTAAGATGGTCCCAAGGGTGGTGTGGGGGGATTTACTCTTTCTTCTCTCCTCTCACCGCCCAACCCCCATCTTTCTTTGGACGCTTACTCTACGGGAAGTCAAGTGCCATATGGGTGTGTATGTGGAGGGAAACTGAAGAAGAACTCAGTAGCCAGCAAGGAGTGCAGAAGCTGCAGGGATTTCTCTCGGTCCAGCAATCCACCATGAACAGAGCTCCCATGAGCTAACTTAAAGCGAACCAACCTAGTAGAGACCACAGATCTTCAGTAGAGACCACGGCCATTGCTGGCATCTTGGGCACTGCCACTGCATGGCCTGGGAATTTGAGCTATGATGCTAGAATAATAAATGTTTGTTTTAGAAGGGCCAAGTTTTGGAGTAATTTGTTAAATAGCAAAAGCTAAGTAATGTACCACACCTTCCTGTGAGTGTTCTACATACTTTTCCAGAGCTCTGGCACCATCAGAAGTTCCTTTGGCCATGCAAACATCAAGTTCCATATTCTAAACTGGAACCATGCCCTTTCTCAAAACTATTCCCAAACTAGAAGAGAGATTCTTCCCTGTGACAAGATTTTCTAGGGTGGTATATGAAACATTCTCTATCCATACTCCTGCACAGAAGCGGAAGAAAAGACAAAATTAACTGAGCCTTAGGTTTTACAGAAGGTGTTCTTAAAATCTCTCCCATCTCTACCCGGCTAACACCCATACTCCCTCTTTCATATCTTCTATGGTGAGGGCTGCAAAAATAGCTCTTCCTTACTTGAAACTTATTGTAGATCAGGAAACCACTGAATTAGGAATACAACTTCCTTTATATTTGACTGTTTGATATAATGTATTATTATCCTTGGATCTGAGCTCTCTCCATAGTTATCCATATACTCTCTACAGTCATCATGAAGAGACAGACAAGTGGTAAACCAGGAGAGCAGGGAAAGAAATCACTTATGATAATTTACATTAAAATGTAGCAGAATTTTCTGAGGAAGAGCTCAATGGAAGCTGGTCTTGCTGATGAGGTGGGATTGGCGCTGAGCCTTCAAGGACTGGAGGATTTGCATAACTAGACTGGAGGTTTATTATCATTTCAGAAAAGAAAAAGAAATACTTTGTGCAAAGGGCGCTAAGACAAAACTGCATTTGGGGGCATAATAGGAAGGAGAACCCTGTGGAAACAAGGTTGTCTATTGGGCAGGTAAAGAGAAAGGTTTCTATTCCTCTGGGTTACTCCGAGTCTGACCTATCTGGAGACATGTTTTGGAGTAGAGGAGTAAGATAATGATTTCATGACTTCACAAGTTAGTTAAATGACAATTAGTAACCAAATAATAAATATTTATTGAGGGCCTTCTATGCATCAAGCATAACATAGAAAGTAATGGTCATCAGAGTAGAAATATATAGTTGTGACCCTCATGGAGTTTACTATCAATTGTCTAAGACCATACTTATACAAATGAATCACACAATGTTATTGTGTGAAATGCTAGGAAGTTGAAAGTCATTGGGACCGATAAAGGCTGTCACGGTAATACTTCATGGAGTAGGCTTTCCTAAGGATGTTTATAATCGCACTCTTTGTTGTGAGGTAGTTATAGATTCACATGCAGCTGTAAGAAAGAATGTAGAGAGGTTCCCAGGGTCCTTTCTCCGATTCCTCCAACGCTAGCATCTTGAGAAACTACAGTACATTATCATCTTCAGGACATGGACATAAATACAGTGAAGACTCAAGCATTTCCTTCCGAAAGATTCCTGACACTGCCTTCTTTAACCCCATTGACTTCCTTCCTGCCCCACCCCCTTACCAATCTACTCTCCATTTCTAAAAGGTTGACATTTCAAAAATGCTACATAAATGGAATCATAAAGCATGCAACTTTGGTGATTGAGTTGAGGTATTTTCTTTATTCATTTGTTTTCTGTCTAAAGATGTCTAATTACTCTAGGACCAGTTGTTGAAAAGACTCTCTTTTCTCCGTGAATTGATCTTTACACCCTTGTCAAAAATCAGTTAGAAATACTTGTGTGGGTTGATTTCTGTTTCCTAAATTTTGTTCCATTAACTATGTATCTATACTTCTGCCAATAACAAACCGTCCTAATTACTTAAAATTAAGTTGACCGATTCCTTTATTTTTCTTTTAAAAAAATTCAGCTTTACCTTTACTTTCCCATATAAATTTAAAAATAATCTGTCTCTGTATATGAAATATCTTGCTAAGATTTTGATAGGGTTACATTAAGCCTATATATAAATTTGAAGACAGTTGACATCTTTATTATGTTGAAACTTCCAAACAAAGAACATGCCATGTCTCTCCATTGGTATGGATTATCTTTGGCTTTTTTCACCAGCATTTTGTAATTTTCAGCATACAAAACCTATACATGTCTGTCAGATTTACACTAATAATTTTTTCTTATGTTTTTGATGATTTTAAATGGCATGATATTTATGTATTCGTTACCTATAGACAGAAATGCCTTTCTTGTCTTATTACTCTGGCTAAAAAATTCTAGCACTATGATGAAGAAGAGTGGACATTCTTGCATTGTCCCTGATCTTAAAGGAAAATCATCAGTCTTCTTTTACATTTAATTATATTGTTATCTGTAGATATTGTCTAGATGCCCTTTATTAAGTAGAGGATATCTCCCTTTATTCCGATTTTTCTGAGAGATTTTATCTTAAATGGGTCTTGGAGTTTGTCAAACGCTTTTTCTACATTAATAGATATGATGTGATGCCCCTTCTTTAGCCTGTTAATCATATGTATAATTGCATTGATTAATTTTTGGCTATTGAAAGCAGCTTGCATTCCTATAATAAACTCTACTTGCTCACAGTGTATAATTTGCTTTATATATTGCTGAATTTTATATGCTAATATTTTGTCAATGGGTTTTGCATCTACACTGAGTGGCCAGATTATTATGATCTCTGAATGCATAATAATCTGGCCACTCAGTGTATATCCTACATAATAAAAGGCTAATATGCAAATAGTTCCCTCGACCAGGAGTTTGACCAGCAGGCAGGCCAGCCAACCGCCATGTCCCCTCGCCCTGGTCAGGCTGGCCGGACCCCACCCATGCACGAATTCATCCACCGGGCCTCTAATATATATATATATATATATATATATATATATATATATATATATATATATATATACACACACACATATATATATGTATATGTATACACACACACACACACACACACACACACACACACACACACACTGAGTGGCCAGATTATTATGCGTTCAGAGATCATAATAATCTGGCCACTCAGTGCATATTCATAAGGGCTATTGGTCTGTAGTTGTTTTTTTATTTTGTCTTTCACTAGTTGTAATATCAGAGTAATAATAGCTTCTTACAATGAGTTGAAGGTATTCCCTCCTCTTTCACCTGATGAAAGAAATTGTATAAAAATGTTACTTTTTCTATAAAAAATGTTGTAGATTTCTTTAGTGAAACTATACTGACCTTGAAATTTCTTTTGAGAGTTTTTAATTATGAGTAAAATTTACTTTGTGATTACAGAAACATTTAAATAAACTATGTTATAGTTGGTTGTGTGTTTCAAAGAATTCTGACATCTATGTTTTCTGAGAATAGCCTCTGTTTTCAAAACCTTTCCTTCTATAAGTAACATGCCATTTGTTTTCACTGTCTTCAAGATTTTTTTTTGTCTTCAGTTTTCAGAAGTTTGACTACATATCTTGTTACAAAATTCTTTATATGTAGTCTTGTTTTGGGTTTGCTCAGCTTCTTGAATCTTTAAGTTTATGTCCATTGCTAGATGTGGGGATTTTTTTCCGCTGTTATTCTTTTGAGTATTTTTTAAATCTCTGAATCTCTTTCCTCTTTTTCCACAAGTCTACAATATATTTTAAAGTGTAATGTGAAGTAGTTGGGGGACATCTGTAATACTGTCAACAATAAAATAAATAAAATTTAAAAAAATTTTCAAAAAGAAAAAAAAAGTTTCAATCAAGGAACTTGTACCACTAAGATTTTGATGAGATACAAACCATCCCGAAACTTAGTGGCTTAAAACAATCCTTCATTGTCCTGAAACTTTGTGAGTTGGAATTTGGGCTGATCTCAGTCGGACAGGTTTTCCCCCCTGGTCTCTCCTGGTCTTGCTCAGGCATCGTTGGTTAGCTGCTGATTGGCTGGAGGCTGGTTGGTATAGAAGGTTTGCAGTGGGTGGCCTGCCTCTACTTCAAGTGTCCCCTCACCTTCCAGCTAACTAGGCTGAGCTTTCTCACATGGAGGTGGAAATGTTAGAAGATCTGAGAAGCCAACTCCCACATGTAAGTGCTTTCCAAGGCTCTGCTATTGCTAATGCCCCACTGGTCAGAGCAAGTCACATAACCAACCCACATTCAAGGACTGGAAAAGGAAATTCCAACTTTCAACTGCAGGGGAAGATTTTTGCAATCCAGCCCCGGGGCTATTATGATCAGATGCACTTTTTAAAAAGAGCATTTGATACTGTGAGAGGAACAATTTGCAGGAAGCAAGAGTTGAGGCTGAGAGATCAGTTTAAATAGGAAGAGAGAGAAAACTGGAGATTTAAAATGTGCTTAGGGGAGAGCATTGACAAGTGATTGACTATGCATGAGCAGAGGAGGGAGAATATGCCATGCATTGCTATTAGGTTCCTGTCTTGAGCAATGTGGTGAGTACTAGTGACACTTATTGAATTAGGGACCCTAGGAGTGGCAAGATTAAGAAAAGGGTAATGAGTTCAGTTTGGGATAAATTTTATTTGAAAGTACCCAAGTGGAAATATTGACTATGCAGTTCAATATAGGGCCATGGTCTTAGAAAAGAATTCTGGACTGAAGAAAAAGATCTGTGAGTCATCAACTTATTGACCATATCTTTGGCTGTAGGGATGGGTGAGTTAAATGCTAATATCCTTAAGAGTTGTATGGTTCTGAAAGCATAAAACATAGAACAAATGCAGGATTCCTTTGAATTCAACAATCTTTAGCATTAGCCAGAGAGATATTTTATCTTACTATTGTATTAAACGCAAATATTTTTAGAATTGTTTAAAAGATCTGTATGTATCCTAAATGACAAAAAGTATAAAATATAATCATAGTTATCACCCATGATGGAAGCTACAGACTTCTATGGGTAGAGATAAGGGTCAGGTGATTGTATATTTGAAACAAGGAAGGAGTCAGAGCTATATACCCATAGGATCAGATCTCTCCTGGTATTACATAATTATTAATATAACAACTCTAAATGAAGGCTAGTCTGCTGATCAAAGTTGGCAATAAGAATTCATTCAGGCCCATGGCCGGTTTGGCTCAGTGGATAGAGTGTTGGCCTGCAGACTGAAAGGTCCCAGGTTCGATTCCAGTCAGGGGCACATGCCCCGGTTGCAGGTTCGATCCATAGTAGGCGGTGTGCAGGAGGCAGCCGATCAATGATTCTCTCTCCATTGATGTTTCTCTCTCTCTCTCTCCTCTCTTCGTTCCTCTTTGAAATCAATAAAAATATATTTTTAAAAAGGAATTCATTCAGTAAAATGATAAGACAATACTGTGAATTATTTGGGATGATATTTGACTTAGTTTCAAGTAATGAAAATTGAACTGGACTTCTGAAGTCCAGAGATCATGACCAGCCCAAAATTCTGGCCATATGTCACTTTGGTCATATATGCATTTCATAGTGTTTATGCATATTTAAGCTCTAGGGCTATTTAGAATAAAGTACAGATCTATTTTTAAGAGAAGTAAATTAAGGTATATTTATCTTACCTTACATGGAATGGAATCTATACATCATTTCTTTTTTTATATGTGAAATTCAATAAAATTTGGCATGTCTGAGTGACAACCTTGTCAACCCAATTTAAAATGTTGTTGAATAATTGATTCATAATGGTGATTTGTAAGTAGAAATCTTGCTAAGTTTATGTACAGTATATTATGATCACCTATGAAAGCTTAAATTGTATATTTATAAGTTAGTATCTTGGATTTTTTTTAAATGAGTAGTACTTGATAAGGGTTTTTTACAGAAAATAAAAATGCTTAACATGAGTATAAAATATTGGTTATTTATAAATTCTGTTTAAAATGTTTTAGCTATCTTTTGAAATGTGACCATGTTGTAACCAAAGTCCTCTTAAATATTATTGCTTTTCTAGAATTACTAGAGGCCCAGTGCACAAAATTCGTACATGGAGGGGGGTTGTCCCTCAGCCCAGCCTATACCCTCTCCAATCTGGGACCCCTCAAGGGATGTCCGACTGCCCATAAACGGGCAGTTGGACATCCCTCTCACAATCCAGGACTGCTGGCTCCCAACTGCTTGCCTGCCTGCCTTCCTGATTGCCCCTAACCACTTCTGCCTGCCAGCCTGATCACCCCCTAACCACTCTGCTGCCAGCCTGTTTGCCCCCAACTTCCCTCCTCTGCCAGCCTGGTCACCCCTAACTGCCCTCCCCTGCAGGCTTGTTGCCCCCAACTGCCCTCCCTTGCAGGCTGGGTGCCTCCCAACTGCCCTCTCCTGCTGGCCATCTTGTGGTGGCCATCTTGTGTCCACATGAGGGCAGGATCTTTGACCACATAGGGGCAGCTATATTGTGTGTTGCAGTGATGATCAATCTGCATATTACTTTTTTATTAGATAGGATAGAGGCCTGGTACAGGAGTGGGGGCCAGCTGGTTTGCCCTGAAGGGTGTCCCGGATCAGGGTGGGGTTCCCTTGGGGTGTGGGGCAGCCTGAGCGAGGGGCCTGTGGTGGTTTGCAGGCCGGCCATGCCCCCTGGCAACGCAAGCGGAAGCCCTGGTATCTGGAATTTATTTTCCTTCTACAATTGAAACTTTGTAGCCTGGAGCAGAGCCAAGCCTGGGGCTCCCTCCAAGGCCGGCAGCCATTTCTGTTGGGGTTATAATTGAAACTTTGTTGCCTTAAGCGGGTGGGCCCGGCCAGGGTGTGCGGAAAGCTTTGCTTCCCCTGTTGCCAGCGGCAACCCTGGCCTGCTCTCTCAAGCTCTATTCTGCCGCCATTTGTTTGAATTTGTTTACCTTCTATAATTGAAACTTTGTAGCTTGAGTGGAGGCTTAGGCCTGGCCAGGGCAGGTGGAAAGCTTGGCTTCCTCTGTTACCTAGGAAACCTTAGTCTCTGTGGCTGTAGCCATCTTGGCTGGGGTTAATTTGCATACTCGCTCTGATTGGATGGTGGGCGTTGCTTGTGGGCATGTCAGAGGTTTGGTCAATTTGCATATTTGTCTATTATTAGATAGGATAAGTCACATTGAATTTGCTAGCTGAACTTCAGTTCAGTGTTTTGACTTCAGAAAGTTAAATTTAAAATAAAATCATAAAACTCTGTACAGTCTTACAATCAAAATCTACCCTGAAATCAAAACAAGCAGATTAGAAGAATGTTGCATGAAATGAGGAAGTCCGTTGCATAGAGTCAAAAAAACAGGGGACTTAGGAGGAATAGTACAATGCGATCGGAAGTGGCACAAACACAAAAATACAGACAAAATGAACAGTTGGGAATCTTCGGAGGGAAGGAACTTGGGCTGTACACTATCTAAGGTTAATGTTAAATACAATGTCCATAAAGAAAACCAAAATTAACAGATAGCGAACAGCAGTGTGAGAAATTTATGTTCCCTACCTATTGAGCCACCTGGAGCCCCATTTTACTTGCAACAAACTCATTCAGTTCATTCCCTCCCGTCATCCCCAATCCTGCCTAATGGCAGGTGAGAGGAGTGTGAGGAGGAGCGTGTGTGCATGGCTGGGGTGATATCAGGCAATGGGCACGCAGAGCAAACCATGAGCTCATCAGAGCTCATTTTAAAGCTGCTCATATGAAGCTGGCTCCTTGCTCTAGCCCTTCCTTCCCCCAGAACAGGAAAGATACATTAGATGCCTTCCTTGCTTCCTACTCTCTCACTCATACCATCATCCTCTATGCATGTGCCAAATTCCACATGCCTTCGAGGCTCATGGTATAAAATAATACCATTCCTCTCTCTTATTCTCAACCACTGACATTTTAACCACCTCCTCTGCATTCCTTTAAAAATATAAAATAGCATCTGACTAGAGATATTCTTCTCAGTAAACCCTTCTACCACCCTCGGGGACTTCTGAGTCACCAATAAGCTCCCTTTATGCCTTGACGTTTGCATCCGCCAGGATGATCTTCTCATTCCAGTTCAGCCAGTACTCCTGTGGCCCCATCCCCAACCTTGCTCCTTGGAGTGTCTCTGCTTCTGAGGCCACCCAGGCAGGATCACAGAGAGGCACAGAGAGGACCACAACCTCCCAGCCTCCTAAATAGCAAACCGATCTATTTCTTTCCATCCCTCCCATCCTCTCCCTATTACTCCTTCATTTAATCATTATTCATTTTCTGGATTATTACTTCCATCTCTTAATTGATCTGGCTGATTCCATTTTGTAACTAATTTCTGTCTATTCTCCTCTCTTCAGTATCCCTTCTTCATAAAATGCAAATTAGATCACTGCCCTTAGGACAGTCTCCAAACTCTTAAGTATATGTGCTTTAGTTAAGTCCATTTCCTTTTTCCTACTTTAACTCTCATATTGCCTCACATCCATCTCTGTGCTCCATGAAGACTGAAATGTATTGACTTCTCCGAAGATTCCATGTATTTTACCTCTAATGCTCAAATACTCTGTTTCTGCCCGAAATATCAACCTCACCCCTACCCGTAAATTCCACCCAGCACCATACCCTCTTTATCTAGTTCTTTCCTATACATTCTGAGGGTCCTGAGTTTTACTTCATAAAGTTTTCCTTAAAACTCCTCTGGACCAAGCACACCATCATGGTTGGAGTGCCCTATTATTATGTTACTAAAACTTTCTCTACTTCCCAATCAGAATTTATTACACTTCATGATAATTGTTTTATACTTTGCAGGTTCTTTGATCAACATATATTTGGAGATATTCAAAAGAGTCAGACTTCCTTAAGCATTTTTTCTCTTTACTGTCTATATGTTGTGATCTGAGGAATATTGTCTGTTTTGTTTTAGAAATTATTTTTCAGCCCGGCCAGTGTGACTCAGTGGTTGAGCATCAACCCATGCAACAATAGGTCGCTGATTTGATTCCCCATCAGGGCTCATGCCCAGGTTGCAGGCTCCATTCCCAGCCAGGCCGTGCAAGAGGCAGACGATCAATATTTCCCTTTCATCAATGTTTTCTCTCTCTCTCTCTCTCTCTCTCTCTCTCTCTCTCTCTCTCTCTCTCTCTTCCTCTCTTTCTAAAAATCAATAAAAACATATTTTCAAAAAATAAATTATTTTTCAGTTAGGCTAGTGTTGTTTCTTTCCTGGATGAAAACTACTTACACTGTAAGGAGATGTGCTTGAAGAAAATGGGAAACCAAGATTCGCTGATAATTCTGTGATCTTAGTATGGATTGTTTCATAGATCCCCCTTTTAGTACTTATGTTCATGCATTGAACGTAGCTGCATATTTTAATATAAACTAGCATTTTTTATTCATTACATACTAGGCACCATGGCATCTTGCATACATTTGCTCATTTGTATCTCCACAACATATTAAAAAGTAGGCATTATTCCTATTATCACAATTGAAGAAATAAGGAAACAAAGCTGATAAAGCTTAGGTAATGCCTAAGGCTTATGCTTTCTCCTAATGGGGAAAGCAAGATGCACACGCAGGCGGTAGGGCCCGCCTTCAGAACCACCCAAATGTTTTAGGGAAAAGTAACCTCAGTATAAGGAGAAAAGTATAATGTTTTCTATGCAAAACAATGTGATTCCAAGAAATCAGCACTTGAAGTGAAGTAAGACACTTCTTTGCTAGTACTCAGGCAAGCTTCTATTTTGGGTTTCCATCTATTTATTATCACCCAACTATCTCATATTACGTGTCCTAATGGACATCATTGGGTCCTTTCATGTTATATTGACATTCATGATAAAGAGACATAGGATGATTGATCTAAGGCAGTGGTCGGCAAACTGCGGCTCACGAGCCACATGCGGCTCTTTGGCACCTTGAGTGTGGCTTTTCCACAAAATACCACGTGCAGGCGCGCACATACAGTGCAATTGAAACTTTGTGGCCCATGCGCAGAAGTCAGTTTTTGGCTCTCAAAAGAAATTTCAATCATTGTACTGTTGATATTTGGCTCTGTTGACTAATGAATTTGCCGACCACTGATCTAAGGCATGAAAGTAGAAGGCAGTCTGCCCCTCTTTATCTACTAGAGGTAACCAAGTATCTTGTGAAAACACATTTACTTAATGAGGAAATATTATATGACCTACCATGGCGACAAAATCAAGCACCTTTGCCAAGAGCTTGTTCAATAACTATGAATTGTATAGTCCTCAAATCCTTAATTAAGTGCCCTTTCCTATAAATTCCCTGAAGTATAACCCATTTTTCTAATAGCTACAAATATCCTTGACACAGAAATGACTTCTTTTGTACTAAACATACATATGCCCAGGGCATGAGCACAATAGCGTAGGAAAACTGATTCTCTGAACTCCACGCTATTAAGCAAAACTCAGCCAGGAACAAACTCGAAGAGGGGGGGGGTTAGAGAGCATGTGATGATGATTTGGGGATGAGGTGGTGGGCTTGGGGGAAGAGGTAACCAAGGAAGACACAGTTAATGCATTTACATTTTCGGACAAGGGTGTCTCTGAATTTCTACATTCCCTCCCTCCCTCCCTCCTTCCTGCCCTCCCTCTCATCCTATCTTCCTTCTTTCCTTTTCTTCCATATTCCTGCCTTATATTAGGGATTCAGATGCATGGATCCAGGGGAGAAACACATATTGTACTCATAAAAAGGTTTAGCCCTAGTCGGGTTGGCTCAACGGATAGAGCATCGGCCTGTGGACTTAAGGGTCCTGGGTTTGATTCTGGTCAAGGGCATGTACCTCTGTTTCAGGCTCCTCCCCAGCCCAGGCCCTGGTTAGGGTGTGTGAATGAGGCAACCAGTTGAAGTGTTTCGCTCACATCATTGTTTCTCTCTGTCTTTCCCTCTCTTTTCCACTCTTTAATCAATGGAAAAATATCCTTGGGTGAGGATTAACAAAATAAAAAAGAAAGTGAAAACTTGCCCAAGTTTATACAGCCCACAAGGGGGAGAGCTAAGATTCAAACCCAGCTCCATCTAATGCAATGCTCATTCTCTTAAACATCTCCCTGGACAAGACGTTAGGGATAATCTCGGCCAGCAGTTCTTGGCCCTGGCTGTGCCTTATAATCCCCTGAGAAGCTTTTTCAAAGTATGTTGATGGTCACACTCCATCCCAAGTTGGGGGCGTGCAGGAGCCAGCTGATGAATGATTCTCTCTCATCATTGATGTTTCCATCTCTCTCTCCCTCTCCCTTCCTCTCTGAAATCAACAAAAATATTTTTAAAAGAATAGAACCCACTGCAAGACAGCAAATTTGGAAATTGCCTACTCTTCCCAGTCAATTTATTTAAAAACAAACTGACAAATAAGACATTTGAACGATTCTTATTCATTCTTGTGTTAATACCTTTTGTATTAATTAAATATTTAGAAATAACCCTCCCTTAAAATGAAAAGTATATATCATTTTAAGCTATAATTTGTTTTTTACACAAATCGTGAAACAGCATTAAGTATAGGGTATCTAGAATAAAAAAAAAAAAAGCATGTCCTATTTTTGCTAACTTCTATTTGTATGAATTTTGATAATTTTCTTATTTTCTGGCTCTTAAAGTTTTCATCCACTAAATGAGGACATTGATGCTTCTCCTGTTTCAATTTGATTGACGATCACGTTGGAGAAGGCACTTTGTAAACTCTAAAGGATTATGGACGTGTTTGTAATTATAACGGTGTGTTGTCTATGACTTTCCCAGCTAAGCCTCAGCAGCCCTTGCAATTACTAAATCAGTATTCATGTAGATCATATCACTCTATGTCTCTGAGGCTCTCTTAATGAGATTATAGAAGAGCAAATATTTTAGCCAGCATTGAAATGCATCACGTTGGAAAGTTAATGGATCAATTGCCTAATAGGAGCCATAACTATCACAGTTTATAAGGGAAGTAGAAACAGCTCTGTCAGCTGACATTATAAAGGGACTTGGGTGGGAGGGAAACAATTACTAAGAGTGGATAACAGTTCTCAGAATTGCAAGCTGTGCCCTGGAATCTCAAATACGTCCAAGTAGACTGATGTTGAAAGTTACATTCATCAAGGCTAGGAGAAATGCTTTTCTTATGGGTATTTTAAACATTTCTAAAACTCTGCATTCTTCACCTCAGAACTCTTTCAGTATAATTTGCCTAAAGTGTGAATGCAGCATCTTTGAAATTAAGTCATTTAGAGTTATTTCCTTTTCGAATCTGTTAATGAAGCCGTTTGATAGAAGCCAAATCTATATGATTTAAACTGCTATTGCTCCCTTCCCCAGAGACTTTTCCAAGGAGTGCAATTCCTCAGAGAGGGCTCTTGATAGAATTTTTTCAATTCTTCAGTGAAACTGAGAAACCCTGATTACCATACACATTTCTTGGGGATTCACCAATGCCTATTAGCATATTAAACGCTTTATATCTTCTTGTTGTAGAAACATATTTAATTGCTTAATCCAGTGTTTTTACAATTTCATGGGCTATGGTAAAGAGACGGTCCTTGGCGTACAGTGAGGCTGCCTACCGTGGATCCCAGGCCCCACCTTGACCTACCTCTGCTCAAGTTTCTTTACCAGTAAAATGTGGATTATAATGGTACATAGGGCCTGGCCCATGTGGCTCAGTGGTTGAGCATTGACCTATAAACCAGGAGGTCATGGTTCAATTCCTGGTCAGGGCACATGCTCAGGTTATGGGGTCAATCCCCAGTATGGGGCATGCAGGAGGCAGCTGATCAATGATTCTCTCTCATCATTGATGTTTCTATCTCCTCTCGCTTCCTCTCTGAAATCAATAAAAAGATCTTTAAAAGAATAGTACAGAGGTAAGGTTTCCAATAACGATAACTTGAGGTGACATTTGTGAAGTGCTTAGAACATTGTCTGACATATGCTAATGTAAGGGTTTATTAAAAACTAGAGGCCCAGTGCACGAAATTCGTGCATGGAGGGGGGTTGTCCCTCAGCCCAGCCTGTACCCTCTCCAATCTGGGACCCCTCGAGGGATGTCTGACTGCCCGTTTAGGCCCGATGCCACCGGGATCGGGCCTAAACGGGCAGTTGGACATCCCTCTCACAATCCAGGACTGCTAGCTCCCAACTGCTTGCCTGCCTGCCTTCCTGATTGCCCCTAACCGCTTCTGCCTGCCAGCCTGATCACCCCCTAACCACTCCCATGCCAGCCTGTTTGCCCCCAACGTCCCTCCTCTGCCAGCCTGGTCACCCCTAACTGCCCTCTCCTGCAGGGTTGATCACCTCCAACTGCCCTCCCTTGTAGGCTTGGTCCCTCTCAGCTGCCCTCCCTTGCAGGCCAGGTGCCTCCCAACTGCCCTCTCCTGCTGGCCATCTTGTGGTGGTCATCTTATGTCCACATGGGGGCAGGATCTTTGACCACATGGGGGCAGCTATATTGTGTGTTGCAGTGATGATCAATCTGCATATTATTCTTTTATTAGATAGTATAGAGGCCTAGTACAGGGGTGGGGGCCAGCTGGTTTGCCCTGAAGGGCGTCCCGGATCAGGTGGGGGTTCCCTTGGGGTGTGGGCGGCCTGAGCGAGGGGCCTGTGATGGTTTGCAGGCCGGCCACGCCCCCTGGCAACCCAAGCAGAGGCCCTGGTATCTGGAATTTATTTTCCTTCTACAATTGAAACTTTGTAGCCTGGAGCGGAGCCAAGCCTGCTGCTCCCTCCGGGGCGGCAGCCATTTCTGTTGCAGTTAATTCACCTTCTACAATTGAAACTTTGTAGCCTTAAGCAGGTGAGCCCGGCCAGGGTGTGCGGAAAGCTTTGCTTCCCCTGTTGCCGCCGGCAACCCTGGCCTGCTCTCTCAAGCTCCATTCTGCCCCCATTTGTTTGAATTTGTTTACCTTCTATAATTGAAACTTTGTAGCTTGAGTGGAGGCTTAGGCCTGGCCAGGGCAGCTGGAAAGCTTGGCTTCCTCTGTTACCTAGGAAACCTTGCTCTCTGTGGCTGTAGCCATCTTGGTTTGGGTTAATTTGCATACTCGCTCTGATGGGATAGTGGGCGTGGCTTGTGGGCGTGGCTTGTGGGTGTGTCGGAGGTATGGTCAATTTGCATATTTGTCTATTATTAGATAGGATAATACAAATTTCCCCTCCTTGCTCTAGTTTTTCAAGAGCCCTGATACTTGAGAGACTACTCAAACTGGCAGGGGGTCGGGGTCTAATTTAATATCTCCCAAGACAGCTCTGTGAAGCTCAGAGAAGTTAAGTAGTTTGTCTGAGTCCTGGTGGTAGAGATTCAAGCCCAGATGTTTTTGTTCTTGGTCCTTAAATGAAATCACTGCACTAAATGCATCTCTGAGGAATAAGCAGCTGATCGATGTTTCATCTAACTTCTCTCCTAGAAATGTTTATTCCAAGTAAACCTTTATTTTCTAAAGCTCATGACATGTTTTGGGCAGTGAGGACCAGAAGAATTTTGCTATCCTTTCAAAACTGGTCCCTTTGTGGTATTTAACATAGAGGGGGGAACATATAGAGACCAATTATAGACCCTGACAATACCATTACTCCCTCTGGCATTTATAAAAGGACAGAGGAAGGTGAAATGGACTATCTGCCACCACAGGAACATTTTATTAAAATTGTAAGATTGATTAAAAAATCACAACTTACCAATGTTTTACAATAACTGGCAGGGGCAGGGGGCATTGAAATCTTGATTTTTCTTTTGCCACAACAAGGACTAGACATGGACAGCAGCTTTGAGGCGCTTCTCTTTGCTCTTTTTTTGGGGATCTCATGTCCTGCCCCTAAGCACTGAGAACTAGGGTAAGGCCCACAGTGCCTCCCCTGCTCGGGGCCAGCAGGCCTGGGTGACAGGTGTTCGGTTCCCGGTTTAGACAAGACCAAGGGAGGGGCTTCTACGCATTCATTTTAGGAGGAGGTCAGAGGTCAGTATATTTTGTTGACCTTTCAGTGAGGTCTTTGGCTGAGTCAAGAAATCAAAAGCCTTTTAGTTTAACACATGGTCTGTCAGACAGAGAACAAAACACGGTCATGGTCATAAAGTCTTTGTGTAAATAAGAAATATAAGAAAAGGTCATTCTATGGGAAAAAGCACATTTCATTTTCTCTTTCAAAACAAGAGGGAAGAGAAAGACGTACGCCCTACATGGGGCTTATGTGAAGAAAGAATATTAATTTCCAGGTTCATGAAAATCTATTGCAGGGTTTTCTGCCAGTTTTAGAAAAGTCTGATGCAGCATTTAAAGGGGCATCAATGTCACTACATTAAAGAGACCACTCCAAACTGTGGGCGAGGGCAAGAGGAATCATCTCTCTCCACTAAAGTGTTGGGTCTGCACTCAGGCAGATCTTCCAGCGAGGAGCCTGGGGTTCCCACAGTCCTGACCCAGGCACAGATGCAGGGCTGAGGCGTGTTCATTGCTCCCATGCAGTCGCTGTCTACAGTCCAGGCTTCTTCAACGCCGGCCCCTTTGTCAGCTCCCCTGCGCTACTTTTAGGGATAGAGAGTTGTCATTAGGGAGAAAGAAACATGCGTCTTCTCCTGCTTTTCTCAAAAGTTCCCCCTTCTGCGGCAGGAACACAGGATGGTGCACTGTCCCCTCGCTCAGGCTTACACTCTGACCGGAAATCTCAGGTCTTTATGGGCAGGTCATCCCTTCCTTCCCTTTTGCTGGTGACTCGATGCTGTTCTGTCCTCACGCTGGTCGATGAAAGGAGGTCTTAACACCCCTTGCTCCTGCAGGCAGGTCGCTCACAGCTTCGGAAAGACAGCAGCAGGCCTGTTCCAGGGAAGCTGAGTGGAGGGAAGCTTCTGAATGTGCTCTGCTTGGCCTGGTGCAGCAGCAGTCTGTGGTCATACATAACCCAGCGGAACGTGTGAGCGATAATAAGGAAAAGGCTCCTTCTGGGTGTTAAGGTGTGAAATCACACGCCAGGTGCTCTTCCAGATTATTTGGGACGTGTTCCAGTTGTCCCTATGGAGAGCCTGTCCCTAAGGGCAGGGGTCTGTCGCCAGGGGGAGGCAAAGCTGCAGCCTCTCTCAGGTGCGCAGGGGTTGCAGTTGGCAGGAAAGACACACTTGGGACAGGAGTTGAAGGAAGACGGCTGTTCACCAGGAGCTGGAGAACTGGCCTGGAAACATTCATTCTCCTCCCCCTTACATGGGCCTGTGTGTATGCTTACAGATGGTGGTCTTTTAGGCTCACTGATCCTAGAATGTAGGCAAAACCACATCTCTTAACCACATACATTCATATGCATCTAAGCATTCCATTGATGCATTCCTAGGATTCTGATCACCAATTCCCATGTATGTGGGCTTTCCCCACACCATCAAGCAGTTCTCTGACCCCAGCTGGGTGTCCTACAATTCAGCTCAGTGTGATACCATCTACCCCCACAGGTTAAGGACTCAGGGTCTCAGACTGTCCCCTGCTTCAGCTGCCAATCACAAGCACAGGTGCTTCTGACTGACTGGCTATAAATTAGATATTCTCTCTTCTCGTTTGCTGGAGAGGCTCGCAGAACTCAGGAAACCAGTTTACTCCCTGGATTCCTGGATCATTGTGAAGGATGTTAAAGGATCTGAGTCAACAGGCAGATGAAGTTGTGCATAGAGCCAGGTGTGCATCTACCATTGTCCTGGAACCTCAGGTGTTCACCACCCTGGAATCTCTGCACCCCCTCCCATGTTGGGTTTTATGGAGCGCCATTACTGTGGCACGATGGATTAAATCGTTGGCCGTTGGTGACTGATTCAACCTCCAACCCTGCTTCTCTCCCCAGAGGTTAGGAGGTTGGGACTGAGTGTTCTAACCCTCTCATCACAGGATTGGTGTTTCTGGAACCCCCAATCTTAGGGGGCTGTCCATTAAGATAATGAAGAGGAGCAGAATTTGTTCCCCCCAAAATATGTCTCTTTGGAATGAGTGTTATTTTAGGCTGATTATTACTATTATTATTAATCCTCACCCAAGGATATTTTTCCATTGATTTTTAGGGAGAGTGGAAGAGAGAGGGAAAGACAGAGAGAAACATTGATGTGAGAGAAACACATCTATGGGTTGCCTCCTGTACACACCCGGACCAGGGCCCAGGCTGGGGAGGAGCCTGCAACAAAGTGCATGCCCTTGACCAGAATGGAACCCAGGACCCTTAGGTCCGCAGGCTGATGCTCTATCCACTGAGCCAGACTGGGTAGAGCTAGGCTGATAATTTTTAAGAAACAGCAGAATAACCCTAGCTGGTTTGGCTCAGTGGATAGAGTATTGGCCTGCGGACTGAAGGGTCTGGGTTCAATTCCAATCAAGGGCACATACCTCGGTTGCAGGCTTGATTCCAAGCCCTGGTCGGTGCCTACAGGAGGCAACCAACCTATGCATCTCTCTCACATTAGTGTTTCTCTCTGCCTGTCCCCCCCTCCTCCTACTCTCTAAAAATCAATGGGAAAATATCCTCAGGTGAGGATTAACAAAAAAATAAACACACAAAACAAACAAAAAACCCAGCAGAATAGGAGGTGCTCTGAAAACTAAAGTAGAAGTTACTCCTTTTTAAGAGTCATTTACATTTGTAAGGGAGATCTCCATGTGTAAGTGTGTCTTCCTCTCTGTACCAGGAAGAGAAAGACTAAATCTCAAAAAATGAAAGGAGAAAGCATGGATTAAATCTGGGTAATAACTGTATCTGTGCTTTGTCTGATAATCTCCTGTAACTGGCTTCCCCAACGCCCAACATCTTTGCCTTTAGCTGACGATGGTATTTAAGGTGGTGGCTTGGACCGTTCCAGCGAGTTGCTCAGTGTCCCTGGGTCTTTCCCATCCACACAGGAGGTGCACGTGTTATTAAACTTCTGTTGGTTTGTTTTTCCTGTTGATCTGTCTTTTATCACACAGGGAGCTCAGCCAGGAACCTAGAAGAGTAAAGAGAAGATTATTTTTCTTGCCCCATAATAACAAACAAACCTTTATTGCTCTCATCACTTAGGAAATTTCAAGGGTTTTAGGAGCTCTGGCTCAAAAATAGGAAGGAAGATTAAATCTATATTTCTTATGATAAATCACAATATCACAAGTACTCTCTAGAGGATGGTGATGTGTTAGATGAAAAATTTAATAATATTAACTTGGACTGGACTATGTCTTCCAAGAAAGTCAAATGCCACCTTGTTGGGTAAGGTGGTCAAAGGTCCCTTTGTTTAGTCCTAGGTCGGTTTCCCTTAAAGATACTGTATTCCATTCCAGCCTCCCAGGACCCTCAAAGAGGTTGACAACTAGTCAAAAGTTCAGAGAAGAGCAAGAAATGTTAAGATTGAGGACTTGACTTGTCAATAAATTACCCCCCCCCCCCCACACACACACACCACTTGAAGCAGTGTGTCAATGATCAATTTCCCTTTAAATTCTGGAGGCCTCTATCTAATTTCTCACTAGGAGGAGAATAAAACACCTTCTCTCTCTCTCTCTCTCTCTCTCTCTCTCTCTCTCTCTCTCTCTCTCTCTCTCTCTCTCTCTCTCTCTCTCTCTCTCTCTCTCTCTCTCTCTCTCTCTCTCCTCTTCTCTCTCTCTCTAAGGCAAAACCCACCATCGCCCAGATTTGGCCTCAGTCTCCTAGGACTCAGCCACTGCCTAAGATGTTGAACATTTGAAATGACTAGAGTGTGTGGTACAGCCCAGTCTCTTCCATATAAGGGTATTCTGCCTGACATTCAGAAAGTATAACCAAGTATTTTTTTCCTCCAACCAGAATTATCTGTAATTCTACAAGGGACTAAGAATACTCGGACTTTCAAAGTAAATTTCCAGAGCCAGCTACTCTGGTAAAACACCTTGTAATCACGTAGAAGAGGTTTAAAGGTGTTTTTCTACATCCATTGATTGAGCGACTGATTGGAAAGTATTCCTATGCAGGTGGAGGCAATGGGCTTCTCCTTCTCCATCACAAAGTAAAGCAATGTGAGGATATTCCCTGTGGCAAAGACCTGTTCTTATTTAGTTTGGATTCTTGGGCTGTGTCCATCACAGCTCCTCAGACATAGTGGAATTTTAGTAAATGTTTTCCGGCTAATATTCATGTGAATAGTTGCTAAGGAGTGCATAGAATTTTTTGGAGGCTTATGGTGAAAAAAATATGGGTGGGTATGTGAAATTTTGGCTGATAAAGTCCAAACTAAAACCTAGCAACATACTTGTCATAGGAATTAAAATAGAAAATACACTTGGAATAATTTTTAAACATGTAATTTGCTTCTCAGATTAATTTTACAAAATTTAAAGATAAACTGAAAATTAAAAAATTTTATTATAATATATAAACATTAATATGTATCCACAAAACAAAGTGGTAGACAATTCATTTAGAATGAGCTGGAAAAAAAGAAAACATGTATTAAAATAAACTTACAGTAATAAAAGAAAATTGGGGCATTGGGAGAGGAAGGGAATGCCTTGCCTGAGCACACACTGTGGCAGGTACTCTGCTAGGGACATTTCTCCAAGCAATTTCTAAATGAAAAAATTGAGCCTGACTGGCACGGCTCAGTGGTGGAGCGTCGACCCATGAACCAGGAGGTCGTGGTTCAATTCCCGGTCAGGGCACATGCCTGGGTTGTGGGCTTAATCCCCAGTGGGGGGCGTGCAGGAGGCAGCTGATCAATAATTCTCTCTCATCATTGATGTTTCTTTCTATTTCTCCTTCTCCCTTCTCTCTGAAATATATATATATATATATATATATATATATATATATATATATATGTGTGTGTGTGTGTGTATATATATATATATATATACATACATATATATACATACATATATATACATATATATATATGTATGTATATATATATATATATATATATATATATATATATATATATATACACACACACATATATATATATAAAATGAAAAAATTGAGGCTTGGTATCTGTGACACTAAAATTCACTAAGTGGTACACTAGTATTTGAAAGACAGATCTGTCCTATTTTAAAATCTAAATTTTACCATACTTCCTTAGTACGTTCCAATAAGATGGAGTTAAAGACTATTGCATGCCTGCTCTTTTTGTAATCAGTGATTATATTCTCAAACTCAATTCTTTTTTTCTTTTCTTTTCTGGGAAACATTTTTTTTCCCCAGTCACCATTCATCCCCTCCTATACCCTCTTCCACCTTCCCTGACCCTCGTACTCCTGCAGTCACCATGCTGTTGTTCATGTCCATGAGTTCTTTCTCTCTTTTTCCCTCTCAATCCTTAGTACTATATTTTATTCATCTGTTAAAGTCTGTCTGTCCATCTAACTGAGCTAGTGCTCACTGTTCTCTCTCACCTGTTCCTTGTCACCTCTTTAGGACATACACATTGCTGACTTGTCCACGTTTTCTTGAGCTGCTGAACTTTGATGTATTTCACCTGTGACAGAGACTGTCTCTTAAGCAAAATTTAGTCCGGCTTCTCTGAGGCCTGTTCTTGATGAGGCCTAGACTTTGAACTTGTCTGTCTATCCTTTAATAACCCAGGTTTAGGAAAAATCCTGCTAAGCAGTTTGGAGAAAACCCCTCATGCTCAATATCTGATCACCTTAGACATCTGATCAAATGCCTTCTCCTCCACCACCCCGCCCCCCCAGGTGATGTCTGATCCCCTCTGGGCTGCCTTCAGCAGGAATCCTGTTAGGTCAGTTTAGCAAGAATTCCTTGGCTATAAATTCCCACGTTTCTTTGCTTTATTTTGAATGGAGCCCAGTTCCATACTAAGGCCTCTTCCCCCAATAGAGTCTGAATAAAATCTGTTTTTACCACGTTACCACCCAACTTTGGTTTTCCTTGATATCTCCATTACAAACAAGTACAAGACAACATAATTGGCCTCCAAGATCTTAAATTCTGAACTTCCTTCTGTTTTCAACTACTCATCATTTTTCACTTTCAACAATTCCTAATGTTTATTCTAGTTCTTCATACTCATTTTCAAATATGTGGGGGTAATACTCATGGAGACACCATGAAAAACACTACAAATAGTCATGCTAATTTTTAAAAATCTGTATAGGAGTTCATAGTTTAAAAAATTATTTTACATGCATTTTCTCAAGATTAGAACACAGCTGAGGACTCTATATTTAAGCATACTCTTTATTTTTCTACTGTCCAGTGAGATATTATTTGCATATAACATATATTTATTACACATAAAGTCACTATGTGATATAAATATTTTAAACTAAAAGTAAAATGAAAAAAATTAGCATTGCTCTACTATGGTCCATTGGACCAAAACATTCTGTCCTCCTTGGAAAGCCTTTAACACAAACAGGAGGTAAGCTTCGGCAACGTTCTCTCTAACTGTGGGTGTAATACGTTATTTCACGGGTTGTAATTGTTCCAGAACAGGGATATTTTTGCTTACTTTGTAGTACTTATGCCTCGGGGATCTAGTGAAAATTTGTATTCAATTGCTCTGCATTAGGTGCTTCTCATTATCATCTTTATTTTCCAAGAGAAGTGTTTTAGAATTTGCATCAGAATTATGACGTTATACTTCCCATTTGCATTCTGGTCTATGTACGATATAGACCTGTGTTTTATATCAGTGACAGTAACTCAATGTGGCCCTTTCATAGCCATCCGTAGGGCACAGAATTCCCCTGTATAGGTTGCTATAAAATGAAAGGTCTATGTTATTGATGGAGTTTAGGACATGCTACTCAAAAAATATAGTACTTTGACATATGGAATATTTCAAGCAGCAGGAAAATGGCAAGTACAAGGCCCCAGCACCTTCATCTCCCTTGACGCTGGCAGAGCATAAGACCCTCCTATGAGAGGTCCCCTCCCTCTCCCCAAAGGGAAGGAGCATCCTTATCTCCAAAGACTGGGGGGTGGGGGGTGGGGAGGGGAGGCCTGAAGGAATCTGAATAAAAGGTTTTGCTAAATGTCTGCCAGTTTACTGCTCTTAGCTTATACTTACTACATTGTTCCACACCTTGCTAACCTTCAAACCTGGTATAAGAACACTTTTTTCTTCCATGTCCTACTGTAAAGCCACTTATCCTTTGTCTTAACTCAAATGCCACAAGTCAATTTACTTAATTTCTGTAGCACCTTCTTAACATTTGTCTTATAGAATTTATCACATTCTACCTTGCAGAACAGTTCAACAGTTACCTATCCACTTGTTTTTATCTCTTCTATTAAATTGTAAGCTCCTTAGTCACCTAATTTGTTTTTGTAGCAACAGACATCTTTGTACAATTTGTTGTCTTTTGTTTTGTTTTGTGTTTACTTTTATATGCCAGAAATAGGAAAACAGACTAATTTTTAGTGCATAATCACGATATAATAAATACTATGCTATATATTTTCAACGTTCTAAGAATAAGATTATGTCCATTTTATTGATTGGGGTAATTAGGAATTAGCACAGAGTTACATATTTTTATTTTTTTAAATATATTTTTATTGATTTCAGAGAGGAAGGGAGAGGGAGAGAGAGATAGAAACATCCATGATGAGAGAGAATCATTGATCAGTTGCCTCCTGCACGACCCACACTGAGTATTGAGCCCGCAACCCGGGCCTGTGCCCAGACCTGGAATTGACATGACCTCCTGGTTCATAGGTCGGTGCTCAACTACTGAGCCATGCCGGGTGGGCAGAGTTGCAACCAGTTCTGCTTCATCCCTAAACCCATTCTCTGTCCTCTATTCCATGCTACCTCTTTGCTTGCTTTTCCCAGGTGTACTGCAAGGATTTGTGTGCTTCTCTGTCATCTTCAACTGACTTTAGTTCCAGAAAAGACAGCTCACATTTAGTAGGTGCACAATACAGGCTTGTGAAATGGTGTTTGATGAGTAGAAGTAAATTTGCGACAGATTGAAAATGGACATTCTTGCAAGATGGGGCTCTCTTAGATTTTTTTGGTTTCAAGTATTTACAAGGAACATTTGAAATTTCTGTTCAGGGACAATAGCAAATGTTGGTCTTGCAATCTCAGGGTCTACAACGTGGCCATGTAAAGTGTGGTCCTATGCCAGCAGCATGAGCACCACCGGGGAGCTTGCCGGAAATGCCCAATCTTGGTCCTGGTGTCCACCTACTGAATGAGAATCTTTACTCTGCAAGACTCCCAGGCAATTCTTATGCACATTAACATTGCAGAGCACTCCCCATGCTTGCAAGCTTCTTGAAGGTAAAAGTCATATAAGGAAAAAATACTGTGAACTTCACTTCACTTTGGTGTAGCGAGGAGGGTGGCATGTTTGTTGAGCAAATGCTGAGGCAGCCCATCATCCCATTCAATATCATCAGAATTAACAGGCTGCACAGCCTACAATTACTGTCCAGAGACTTTATTGCTCCTCTTCTCCTTGCCCCAGCCCAGGCCATTCCATTAACTGAGCCCTGGGAAACATTTCAATGACAAGCGCAGTAAGTGGTTTGATTTCCCTTTCAGTTTTTATTTGCAAGCAAAAAAAAAGGAGAGGAGGAGGGATACAGCAAGAACATTACAAACAGCATCATGCAAATGAGGCCCTTTAAACAGCAAGCAATCAGCATAGGTACAAGCCTTATGCTGCCGTCCCCGATGCAATCATGAAAGTGCTTTCTCACCAGGGGACAGAGAAGACATCGAGTGCTATTGAACATTGCCAATTTTTATAGTGCATCAGCTTGAAAATATTTAGCACAGATGTTTCCGTAATTGTGGCACCCTGGGAAAATGCACACGTTCCATAGCCCTCTAACTCTCTCTTCCATCTGTGCCCTGTGATGGTCCACAGTTATTGCGCAGGGCCGTTAGATGAAACAGAGTAATGGGGTCTGGCTCCAGACCTGGAGAAAGGTTCCCTCGGACCATCTGGGCCACTCAGTCTCCTTGCAGGTCTAAGGGAGTGTGCCCTTGCGTATGCTTGCTGCTATCGCATGCCTAAAAGATCATGTGTATTCCCCGGGCTCAGCGGTGAAAGCAGAACTCTCCCCACATCTGGGATCTAGAGAGAATGAGTGGAGTAGGGGGTTGGGAAGCAGGAACCCCACTTTTCATTCCTTGGCTCCAGCCTTAATTCCAATCAAGGCCAGGAGTGGCTGGCAGATTTTTTTATGAGCCGCTGGTGGTTTGGTGCATGCAAAGTCAGCTGACTCATCTGGGTTCCCTGTGAGCAGCTGCCCAAGTCACAGACCATCGGCTCCTTGTCTTTTTGTTTGATCTCAGCAAAGAGATCTGCTAGCGGAGTGTTCTTTCCGAGGGTTCCAGTCATCAGTGTCTCCTTCTCTCCTCTCAAATCCTGTCTCGTTTCTGAGTCTGCGCCACATGGCTCAGCTCCCAGTCATGCCCTGTTCTTCCTTGGCTGCTGTCCTTCCCAGACTCGCGTTCTGTCCCCTCAAGAACATAAATCCTCTGAGAAGAAGGGCCCTTTCTTCTGTTGTTCCTCTTCCATTCTCACTGTTGGCGACAGAGACGTTTTCAATTTGTGGTTCACTGAAGGTAAAACTAATCCAAATATTAACTCTCAGACAGACAAATTCTATGAGAATATCGTTGAAATATACGATGGGGACTATTCTGTCTTTCATGATTTTCTGCATGTCTTCTAGCCTCTAGTCACACTGAAACTTGAAACTATTTGCAAAATACCAAACAATTTATCTGACTTTTCTCTCCTGCCACAAACTCCAAGGCCAATAGATTTTTAAGACCACTCAATCATTTGAATGTGACCCAGAACATTTTTAATACATGCAGTATTTTCAACTTGAGCCATAAACATTTCATATATTTTGTAGGCACTTTGCAGGTTGAGTAAGCTCTCCCGCCTGGATTGCTCATAAACTGAGGTATCATCACAGCCACCTTGGAAGAGCTACGAAGCCAAATTAGGGAGCTAATTTCATCCTCAACAATGTTTAGCAATTATAAAGCTCAGAAAATATCATACTTGAATTCTGATCTAAAGAGATAAGGAACATTTCTAATTCTAGGTTCAATCTCTCCATGATTATTTTGCTTCATGCCACACACTTAAGTCACAGATCTATATTATGAGCCATATATACACTTTTATTTAAAGATTCTTAAATCCACATTACAGGGAATTTAAGGAAAATATTATTATATCTGCTCATCTATGCACATTGTGAGAATATAGGGACAAACATAGGATTGACCTGTTTGTATTTTCAACCATGTATTCAATTTTCATTCAACACTTATCAATTGCATGTCTGTTATGTGTTAGGCACTAAGCCAGAGTATTGATATACCAATATGAGAATTAAACTGATGTGTTATCTTTCTTCTTAAGCTTGTAATCCACTAGGGAAATAAAATAACACATGAGCAACTTAAATATGAGGTGAGTCATTACATGGACAGTATAGGATATCATGGGAGCCTTAGAAGCCACCTAACTCTTACTTATGGGACAAAGGACAGCTATCTCCTAAGATATAACATCTTACAGATATCTGAAGGATAAGTAGGCATTTCCCAGGAGAAGTGGATAGTAATACTATGTCAAAGCGGGAACACCCACAAAGCTCTAGAGGCAAGAAACTTTACATAGAGTAACTGTGTCCTGAAATTAGTGTGTATAACTTCAGATTAGAGCCAACAGATCCATATCCCAGATCTAATACATAGAACCTGAAACAACCTGAAGGGCAACAGATTGTGCCCCCCTAATACATGCCACTTAGCATGGGAGTATTTTGAGCTGACGGCATTGAGAAGAAGCAATACAAGAAAAGTACTCTGCCCTCCCCTCTTTGCCTAAAAGCAGGACATAAATTTGTAAAGTAGTCCCCCTTCCCATCTCTACCAAGAAGGACAAAAATTAATTGTGGAGACTACTCCAGTTCATTCTTATTAGTCCAGAGATGGCACCAGAAGAATTTATGTGACAAACCTTGCTAAAACTAGCCCTTTTCTATTAGCTTTTCCACAATTTGCCCCTAAAAGATCAAAGTCCTCTTCTTTTGGTCTTGCCATTTATCTGCAAAATTATTATTGTTTGCTAGCTGAAGTTCTGACCACCCCTTTGAGTTACTCATCAATACATTTTCTACATGTATTTATGTATGATGCACATGTTAATAAACCTCTTTGTGTTTTTCTCTTGTTAATCTGTTCTTTGTCAGTCTAATTTACAGGGCCTAGCCAATGGACATAAGATGGGTAGAGGGAAAAAGATACCTCTCCTATATGGGTATATCAACATATGCATTCCTAACAGTCTTCATGCTATTCAAAATGGTACAATAAAAACCACAAATCTTGGGGGAAATGGGGTTAGAGGCACAAAACCAAAAAACTTCATCAGTCACACACACACACACACACACACACACACACACACACACACACACAAAGGTAGAAATTTAATAAAAAATGTTGGCAGTTTTACAAGTGTTAAATGATAAAGAAAATACAGGGTGTCCCCAAAAATATATACACACTTTGAATAATTATTCCTTCCAATGGGTTAAATCTGAAAAGAATGAAATACCAATTGATCTATCAGATGTCACATGTGTATACATTTGGGGGGGGGCACCCTATGTATAAAGACAGTAAATAATGCACTTTACCTTGAAAGCTGACATTTGCTTGGGGGAGTGGATATCCGAAGGATTGCAGTTTGTGAGCTATTATGAAGTGCTGCAAAAAGAGTTGTCTCAGCCCTAACCAGTTTGGCTCAGTAGATAGAGCATCGGCCTGCGGACTGAAGGGTCCCAGCTTCGATTCCGGTCAAGGGCATGTACCTTGGTTGTAGGCACATCCCCAGTAGGGGGTGTGCAGGAGGCAGCTGATCGATGTTTCTCTCTCATCGATGTTTCTAACTCTCTATCCCTCCCCCTTCCTCTCTGTAAAAAAATCAGTAAATAGATATATATATTTGAGAAAACAGTGTCTGAAGTCGGATGGAAAATTGTAACACCAGATGTGGAGGGTGTATTCATTCTGCTTTGCTATTGTAAAAGTTACCACAGATCTGGCAGTTTCCATGCATCAGGAATTGGGGCACAGGCTTAGGTGGCTCCCTGCTTCTGGTCTCAAATTCAAGGTGTTGAGGGGCCATGCTCCTTTCTGGAAGCTCCGGGGAAGAACCCACTTCCAAGCTCATCCAGCTGCTGTAGAACTCAGTTCCTGAGAAATATAGCTGAGGTTTCCATTTCCGGGCTGGCTATTAGCTGAGGGCTCCCCCCAGCTTCTAGAGGCCTCTCGTTAGTCCTTGAATGTGGCCCCTACATCTCAGAAAGAGTAACCACGCGTCACACCATCCAGCACTTGTAATCTCTCTGACACTTCCTTCTGCTTTGTATCTCTCACTCCAGCCAGAGAACATTATCTGCTTTTAAAGGCTCATGTGATTAGATGGAGCCCACCTAGAGAATACAGAACAATCTTCTTAAGGTCAGTGATTAGGAACCTCAATTACATTGTCAACGACCTTGTTATCATGGAATAATATAGTCACAGTTTCCAGCATTCGGGCATGGCACCTATGGGAATCTATTCTGTTTACCACAATGGGTAGAGTTCATAAGATACATGGTGGACTGAGGTAGCTGGTACCTGTTTGAAATGTGTCCATTTTCTGTGTTACTACATGAGTCAGTTCAGCTGGGCACCAATTTCTGTGGTCAGATAGTACTTCTTATAATAAGAAGTATTGAAATAATGTATACACAAAAATGAAATTTGGGTTATGCCCATATCCATAGGTCATTTGCAAATTTCTGTTTTCAAAACAATCACTATATTAGAGATGATCACATATATATTAAGGAAAATAAAATTTAAGTGGGCTTAAACACATATGGATATATGACACACTCATAGGCACAGTGGGCCCTAGAATCTGTCTGGCCTCAAATATATTCTAACTAGGAATCTGAGCTAATTACCACATTTATCTGGCCTTATCTTCCTCATAGGTAAAATAAGGGACTTGGCCAAATAGTCTTATGAGTCTCTTCCAAATAAAAAAAAAATTAATTTCCATAATAAAACTAAATTCTTATTAAGTATATAAACAACTTATAAACAAGATTTGAAGAAGTGATGACTATTTTTATATTTGTGGATGAGTACATCTGGCCAACGGCTCTGAGTCCAATATCTTGTTAAGAGATATTTTTATAGCCTTTAAAATAATCAGAGTATATATTTTTAAATATATTGTCAATGAGTGTATTTTTGGCCCTGGAAATGAGAATGGGAAAAAAATTACAAAAAAACCTAAGAGTAAAACAAGATACAAAAAGGATGATGGGATCTAAATACTAGCTGGTGATAAAATATATGTATTTTTTTCTGTAGAGAAATAAATGGCATATAGAACGTACTCCCCTGAGTTAATGCCATGGACACTTGAATATAGATATTTTGAGTCAGATATAATTTTAGGCAGGCATTGTCAAATATTGTATCAGGAGACAGAATGGAGAGTCACCGCGGAGACAATATTTCCCCTTACTGTGAGTCAGTTTATCATACTGGCCCAAAACTGTCAGCTAAGATCTCAAAGATGTCTGTGCCCAAGTGTTCAGATAAGCTTGTTTAGTCAGAACTAAAAAAAAAAAAAAAAATGTTCTTCCTGGCAATGATGTTTTAATGTACTCAAATGTGGTGAACATCTCTTGCTTCTTTGGTTTCTTGCTAGGTTGGGTAGGGTTTTAAAAAGTGCACGATCTCAGGCCCCATCATCAAGAAACTCGCAGCCACAATAGCAAAGCTCTTCCTCAATATGCTCTCTTCTATACATTCCAATCCACAGATAAGAGGAATGAACCAAAGGAAGCGCCATTAGATCTCACTAAATTGCCATTCCCAAGATCCCTTTATCAGCTATCAGTTCTGATGAGCTGCCTGTTACAGCTGACCCTGGAACTTTGCTAGCAGATTACATCATCTCATCCAGCGGCCTGAGTCGTTTAGTCACTCTTTTTCCCTCTCAACACCTTCTCCCTTCACTTCACTTCCTCTTCCCTAAATGCTGGGCTGCGTGTTCCTTCTCTGGGTTCTCTTAGCGTCTAATGATCTTTACTCTTAGAGCGTGGGTTATACTGTAATGTCCTTATTGGTTTGCCTTGAGAGCTCAGAGACTAGACTATGAGCTGTAGGAGGACAGGGACTGTATATTGTGTCTCTTTGTCTCTTCCGCATTTGAAACCGACTGGATTATAGAAAGTGCTCAATCCCTGTGTGTTGAATAGATGATGTCAATAATGGCGGTGCCATCCAATGACTGAAATTGAACCCTCTCAGGAGACAAGCTTAAATAATTCAGCACTCTTAACTGACAATCACTCTTCACAACATGAACCCTGTAGTTTTAAACTTTTTAAAGTATTTATCTTTATTGATGAAAGTATCACAGATGTCCACTTTGTTTTTCCCCATTGATCCCCTCCTCCCCACACCTGCTCCTCCCATAGCTTTGCCACACAACCCTAACCCTAACCCTAACCCTAACCCTAACCCTCTGTGTCCATGGGATGGGATATATATATATATATATATATATATATATATATATATATATATATATATATATATACATATACGACCAGTCGACCAGTGGACCGGCTGGTAGCTATGACGTGCAATGACTACCAGGGGGTAGACACTCAATGCACAAGTATGGAAACATGGAACAGACTGACGAATCTCATAGGGAAGTGGGGAAAGGGGAGGGCGGGAAGAGATTAACCAAAGATCTTATGTGCATACTAGAGGCCCAGTGCACAAATTCATGCACCGGTGGGGTCCCTTGGCCTGGCCTGCGGGGATCAGGCTGAAACCAGCTCTCTGACATCCCCCGAGGGGTCCCAGATTGCAAGAAGGTGCAGGCCAGGCCAAGGGAACCCACCGGTGCATGATTCTGTGCACCGGGCCTCTAGTATGTATATAAGTTTCCTGGTTAATCTACCCTCCCCCCAACCCCTCACTCCCACCTTCCCTCTGAAATTCATCAATCTATTCATGGTTCTATGTCTCTAGATCTATTTTGTTCATCAGTTTATTTTGTTCATTAGATTTCACATATGAGTGAGATCATGTGATTCTTATCTTTCTCTGACTGGCTTATTTCACTTAGCGTAATATTCTGCAGTTCCATCTATGCTGTTGCAAATGGTAAGAGTCCCCCCACCCCTTTTTTTTTTTTACCATCACGTAGTATTCCATTGTGTAGATGTACCACAGCTTTTTTAGCCAGTCATTTGCTGATGGACACTTGGGCTGTTTTCAAACTTTAGCTATTATAAATTGCACTGATATGAACATAGGGGTGCATACATTCTATCTGGTTGGTGTTTCTAGTTTCTTGGGATATATTCCTAGAAGTGGGATCACTGGATCAAATGGGAGTTCCATTTTTAGTATTTTGAGGAAACTCCATACTGTTCTCCACAGTGGCTGCACCAGTCTGCATTCCCACCAGCAGTGCACGAGGGTTCCCCTTTCTCAACATCCTCGCCAGCACTTGTCATTTGTTGATTTGTTGATGATAGCCCTTCTGACAGGTGTAAGGTGAAACCTCATTGTCATTTTAGTTTGCATCTCTCTGATGATTAGTGACTTTGAGCATTTTTTATATGTCTTTTGGCCATCTGTATGTCCTATTTGGAGAAGTGTCTATTTTGATCCTTTGCCCATTTTTTAAATTGGATTGTTTGTCTTCCTTTTGTTAAGTTGTATATTTCCTTCTAGTATAATTTGGAAAATTTCCAGACTATGGGAAAATGATTTCATTAGAGTTTATAAAAATGGGAAGCAAGTTTATGTATTCTGAACCAGTGTGGCTGGTTGAGTTACTCAGATTTCATTCATGTATCAGAGTATTCATGCCAAAAATAGTTATATGGGAGAATGGACACAATTTATGAATAGTTTGTGCAACCCATACCCACCAAAGTAAAAATATGTAGCAATCATATGTTAATGTTAATCATATGTCAGTAAGTGTTATCACCAAATTTGAAGTATTTATTCTTGAAATGAAAAAGATACGAGACCATATAGCAAACCTGAAATATGTTTAGGCCTTTTTGTTTGTTTGTTAAATATTGAAATAAGAACAAACTCAGATTTCTATATACAATAAGATATCTTGTTTATAGGTTAGGAAACATTTTTAAAATCAAATCTGCTCCATTACTCTGTATTTCTGATTAAATGCTAAAATGATTCAGAACAAAACTCAACAATAAAAACAAAAGAGCCGTCTATGCCTCTGTGAGCGTATAAAAATTTACATAATGACAGGCCTTAGATCTCAGAAGTGATGGTGTCACAAACCTTGACTAAGTGGGCCTATTTATTGTGGATTGCTTCTCAGCTTTTTGGCTAAGATCAAGTGAAAAATCAGTACATGTGGAAAACATTGTGGCTGACATAGAGAAAAATACTCAAGTTAGAGGTCATTAAATCCTTAATATTGCTTCATTTTTTTTAGGTTTCAAGATTATTTTAACTCTTTTATAGGTGGCATATCTCAACTTCAGTTCGTCTGTCACTAATTACTTATTTAAATTTGTCAAGTGATAGTTGCATTTTTTTGCTTTTTTTTTTTTTCATTTCCGTGCGGCTCAATGCCACTAGCAGCAGTGTTTCTGCCAGATATCCCACCTGTTTCCATATTATTCCTCAGTTTGGGCCACATTCTAATACATATGCCTAGGACAGTGATCGGCAAACTCATTAGTCAACAGAGCCAAATATCAACAGTATAATGACTGAAATTTCTTTTGAGAGTCAAATTTTTTAAACTTAAACTTCTTCTAACGCCACTTCTTCAAAATAGACTTGCCCAGGCCGTGGTATTTGGTGGAAGAGCCACACTCAAGGGGCCAAAGAGCTGTATGTGGCTCGCGAGCTGCAGTTTGCTGACTACTGGCCTAGGAGGTTGACTACTCAGGAAAGAGAGGTGGGTTATTTAATCATTCATTTACTCCGTAGCTATTTATTGAGTGCCTATTAAGCGCTAAGTACCCTGTTGTGTACAAAGACACAATAGTAATTAAAACAAACATTTCTCTGCTCTCAGGAAGCTTAGAATCTAAAGTTGGAGAAAGACAATCAAATGATCACCAATGTTAAGTTGGTTTTGTGATGTCTGTATAGGGAAGATACACAGTGCTTGGAGAATCACAAAAGAGTGGGCATCATATTGAGGAAGTCCGGGAGGGACTCCTGGAGGCTGAGGATGTAACGCTGAGCTGAGATTTGAAGACTCTTTAGGAGTTTGCTAGGTAAAGACAAAGGGGAGTTTTAGTAAGAGAGAGAGAGAGTTGCATATCACTGGTAATAACTCTCTTTCTGGGCCAGACCCCTGATCTAAATCATCTTAGATATTTAAGGGAGAAATTGGAAAAAAAAATTATGTCTGTTGGGTCTTGATTGTTTCAGCTCAAAATGATTTATATGCCAAAGTGACGAATGTTGGGGTCATATATTCTGCCCCATCACCACCTAGGGAAGGGATATGGAGTTATACAAAATTGACTGACAAGCAAATTATCTGAAATGTAGAGAGTAACTAGTTAAAAGGAGAGATAGGGCAAGGACAGGGATGTTGGAATAAGAACCACTTTATCCTAAGAGCAGTAAAAAGCTGCTGAAGCATTTTACTCAGGAGTGGAGGATTCCATTTTCTGGCTTGATTGTCAGAACTAAATGAAGTGGGCCCAGGTAGGTAGGAGCAGGCCACCCTGAAGGCTCTTTGATAGTAGAGACAGCAACTGATAGATGAATGGCTAAGATGGAGACAGACATGGTACCAATTGTGGGAATTAGAGATTGAGACCCCTTTGGAAGATCCTGCCCAGCTGGTGTTGCTCAGTGGTTGAGTGTCAACCTATGAACCAGGAGGTCACGATTTGATTCCCGATCAGGGCTGGTGCCAGGTTACAGGCTTGATCCCCAGTGTGGGGCGTGCAGGAGGCAGCTGATCAATGATTCTCTCTCATCACTGATGTTTCTCTCTTTCCCTCTCCCTTCCTCTCTGAAATAAACAAAAATACGTGTTTTTTTTAAAAGGTCCAAGAAAAGTTGTGAAATAGGCAACTGCACCTACAAAATTGGGCCTCAGAAAGGATGACTGGGATGGTGATAAAACATATCTGAGTCATCGCTATGTAGGTGGTAATTGAAGTCACATATATGAATAAAAATGAATAATGAAGAAAACCAAGAGTCTTATGAAGTTCCCTATCAATGTCAAATGGCCATTTGAATTCCATCTCTGATTAAGTTTGAACTAATTATTATGAAACCAGTTAACACAAAAATAGCAAATTTACTGTAGAAAGTTTCTATATAACATAACAAGCTATTGGTTGCATTCGACTTATATTTACAACTATTTAGAAAACCTGGATAAATGTAATGAGGTACCTGTGATTCTTTTTACATAACTAAAAACTTTGAAATTGAAGGCAAGATTTTGTTAGCATAACTATATTTAACTTAATTCTTCCTTCCTTGTTGTTATATACATATTTCCCTGCTTTATTGTAAAATGTGTTTCTTTTCATGTATTTATTATTTATTCACTCTTTACTATATTAGATATAGTAGTAGACCTATGCAGAAAATGTTTAGCTTACACTTCATGACTAACTGAAATCTTATATTCTTGGGGAGAATTTGACTAAGAAATATATTTTCTATCAATGAATGGGCAAGTCTTGATAGATGAAATTTTAAGAGGAAATTCTTTGAGCCTATGGAGCTATGATGTTCATTTTCAGCTCCATCTCCCCCTCCCCCCAATTTGACAGCTATTAATAATTTCTGCCTGAATTAATTTTTAGTAAATAGGTTCTAAACGATGATTTTTCTGCCCTAACCAGTTTGGCTCAGTGGATAGAGTGTCGGCCTGCGGACTGAGGTGTCCCAGGTTCGATTCCGGTCGAGGGCCTGTACCTTGGTTGCGGGCACATCCCCAGTGGGGGGCAGTGCAGGAGGCAGCTGATCGATGTTTCTGTCCGTCAGTGTTTCTAACTCTCTATCCCTCTCCCTTCCTCTCTGTAAAAAATCAATAAAATATAAAAAAATGAAATAAACGATGATTTTTCTAACACCATTGTTTCTTTTATATTTATTATTTGCCATTATGCTCTTGGGAATTAGATTGTAAACCATTACTACTTTTATTTATTTTGGTGTGCATTTATATTTTCTCAAATTTAATCAAGTTTACTTCTATGTCCTTTCACCTTACCTTTAGATATGTCTTACTGTTACAGAAAACCGAAGAAGAACAAAGCAATACTTAGAGAGATGGAGTTACATTTATTACGCGCGGGTCCAGAGGAAAATGTCTCTCAAATTCTCGGTCCCAACATGGAGGAACTTTCCCTATTTATATGTTTTAACCTTCTTTGTCTCCCAAATATGGGGTGTTTCTGGCCCCTTTTGCAAGTTCTTAAAGAGCCCGTATGTACTGTGGCCTTGAAACCTCAACCGGAGGCCTGGCCTGGTGCCAGCACTGATAACCTTGTCTGGGGAAGGTTTAATGGCCTCTTTGAAGTGGGAGTAATCTTAGCAAGCAAGAATTTACAGAAGCCAAATAGCAGGGTTAAAATTTCAAACAGCAGTTTTTATGTAAGATGGATGCTTCATTACAGTAGTTTATTATTTTCCGATTCATGGGCCTTCTCTAACTTGGTCCTAAAATCAACCATTTCTTCAAAGATCCCTGGTTCCTTTGGGTAAGGAATGGAATTTAGAAACCAAAATATAGATACTAGGTATGTTTTTAAGGCAAACATCTTTTAAAGAAAATTCTAATGACAATCTGCTCTAGCCTTCAGCAAATAAATCAACCAAGCAAGAAACAGACAAACAAAAATGCTAAGTCCTACATTGAGTTGATAACAAATGATGTAATTTAGGTAAAAATGCTATAGCACTCTCTACAAATGTTATAGGACATTCATTATTATAATTAAGTACATCAAAAAATGTATCAGGATTGAACTAAGTCCTACAAAGATTAAACTCATTTTCAACTTACATTTGGATAGTTAGACTTTGAAATACTTAATTAGGATCTTAAGACTTTGAAAATTGAGTTCCTTCTCATCTTAAAAAAATTAAAACAATGTTGGATAAATTTAAATTTTTGTTAAACATTAGAAATCATTTTTTTAAGAATCTACATTTCTTTCCAAAGCATGAACTAATTATACCATCTAAAATTAATGGCTTGGTTATACACATCCTTTGTTAATAATTAGATGTTTAAGTGGGTGTAAAATGTGAACATGATTTTACTGAGGCCTGCACTGTCTTAGACTCAGTCCTTTGCACTAATATGAAAACATTGCTTAGTTCATGAGCATTATCGAGATCCAAGATCAGGTTGTGATTGCTTGCATGTGAAATTAAAAACACATTTGTAAAAGAGGAATATGTCGTGACAAACTGTCACTCTCTGTCACTTAATATAACCCATGTACCAAGTATCTGTTGTTGCTTATAGCACTTAGCAGTACCTGATATTATTCAATGATTTTGTTTATTTGTTTATTGTCTTCATCCTCCATTAAAAGGTGTGTTTCAGGAGGACTGGAACTTTTGTTTCCAGCACCTAAATACTGCCCATCCTATAGTAGCTTCTGGATATATAAGTTGATTAATTAATGAGTCAAACATACATAATAGAAGGAATGTAAGTGCAAAGCAGATTGTCATTTTCTGTTGGAAAAGTATGTTATTGGAAACTGTACAATGGGACGTCTGGAAAACGAAAAGGAAATTAGAGGGTGGATGGCTGTGTGGGGAGAAATAGGTCAGGGCATGATGTTCCAGACAAATAGGTCAGGATATGTATCAAGATCAAGTAATACCCAAGTCCTATTTTTATCATATTCTCAAATGAAGTGTTCATGTAGATAAAAGAGTAAAGGTTTCCACTTGCCTGCTAGAGTGCTTTTTATCTTAAATAAGTGAAGATTTAAACTATAATTAGAAATGTAGTGAAATTAATGTGTGAGCATGAAACCACTAAGTAGTTAAGGGAATTCTGAACCACAAGTAGAGAACAAAGTAAAAAAAAAAAAAAGAAAGAAAAAAAGACTAGCAAGTTAGCATTACAGCATTACACATGCTACTATTGCAGTATAACATGCAAAAGAAATGAAAAAAAACACACACCATAATTTATATAGGTAGCAATATACATATATATATGTATTAAGGCAGCCATAATTACAGTTTTTCACTCTTACTATTACCAAACTGAAGAGGGGTATTTGCCTGAGCTCATCAAAGCCCAATAAAATGCAAACAGGAGTTTGCAGCAAAGAAGCTGGAGGCTTATTTAAGGAAATGGCACCGACCAGGGAGACCCGGGAGTAACACCTCGCCCCAGGTGGCCAGCAGAAGTGGATTCTACAGGGGAAGTCCGTAGTCAGGGGGACTAAGCTAGTGGGGTCCATGGGCTCTCCCGATTGGTCGAGGCCAGTGCAGAGGCCAGTGGGCTCTCCTGCAGGGTCGAGGCCAGTGCAGAGCGTGGCGGGTCATTGGGTCAGCGCTGACGTCAGCCTGGGCAGTCTTGTTCCTGGTTTCATGAGGGGTGGTCAGCAGTCCTTCTGCTCTTATGGGCAAGATGTTACCTCGAGTGTGAAGGAAACTCTGTTCCCTCTGTCCATAGACCTGGGCTTTATTCTTAAGGCCGTTGGATGTTGACCAGAATCTGAGGTCCTAGGAGCTTAATGATGAGGGGGTGGACATGCAGTAGCAGCAAGAGTCCAAGGGTCTGGCCCAAGGAGGCAACCAAGTCTGGTGCTGTCAGCCTGGACCACACTATCAGCCTGGACCACGTGGGCTTGCCTTCAGGAGAAAGGCATATGAAAGCGACGAGGCTCCTGTGCGGTCCCATTGCTAACTCCCTCCTGCTTCCAGAGGCCATATCTGCATGTCAATGGCCGTGAACATAGGACTTCCTATGACTGGATGCATTCTTCAGTTTCCTGCTTTGTTTGTTTTGTTTTAACCTGGTGCCATGTGAGAAGTACTCAGTGTAGCCGGAGGATCAAGGTCCTTTGGCGATCACCAATGAGACACCAGAGCAGAAATCCAAACAGGCCATGTACAAAGGGGGGAGCGGAAAGGAGGGTCTGGTCTGCAGCCGAAGCCAGAGGCCAGGAGGGGGCCGCAGGAGGGAGAGGTCAGAGTAAGCTGCTCAGAAGGCCAGGCCCGGCTTTCTCCGAGCTGTCTGCAAGCTTTCACACGTGGATCTGAAACAGAACAAATGATGGAGCTAACGGGAGCCTGGCATGGGCCAGAGCAAGTCTAGTCAGCAGGAGGAAGCGGGGCCATCTTGTAGCCAATTCACAGCATTCCTGCTGGCTGGGGGTGGAGGTGGGGGTGGGGGTAGGGGGTGAGGCACAGGCAGCTGAGAACGGTCTGGCTGAGGTTGCCAGGAGGATGACAACTTCCAAACACCTTGTGTTAGAGGAAGGGGTGACAATTCCTTGGAGAGTGCATGCAGTTCTTTCTTCCTTAATAAGACAAACGACAGAGGGAAGTCTTATATTGTTCCTCATCAACAATGGCTGAGCCCGCACAGGTACTCCCCGGAGGTGGGAGACTGAAACCCCTCCCTGTGCAGCACCCCGCTTCCCTTCACTCCGCTGCCCCTCAATGCCACCACCTTGCATCGCATTTATATGTCTACGTCTTTGGGAGAGAGCTCTGCCGTCGCCTTATTCATCTGGTTCTTCACTCTTGGGCTCAGCAGAGGGCCTGGTGCATGGAAAGCATTCAGGGCACTCTTGCTGAGTCAATGGATTCTGTTTACAGATGGAAAGACGTGGCAATGATGCGGGAGGAAAGGGCATTTGCAGAGAAGATGTTGTTCAAATGCTCTGAGAACGAAGCCCCAACACTGCCATTGTCACTCAGGACATTTGGTATCAGGACCCTGATGATTTGTTAGAGCCGAACAAGTAGTGTTAGAGGAACAGGATTCAGAGGCAGGTGTGTCTGAATATCTTTGTGATTGCGACCAAGGTCATTAATGGTGGTGATTGCTACCAAGGTCATTAATGTTGGTGAGTACCAGGATAGCTCCCTAGGCACTCGGTAATGATCGTCGGAAGAGAGAGCATGTACACATTTCTATTTTCCTAAAGCACTATCTGAAGGTGATTGAGGTTTTTGCCAAGATTATAGAGAACATGTTTCCTCCGGAAATATGCAAACACTCGATTGATATCGCGGGAAGCTCTTCTGTGAACTTAGAGAAATTTCATTTTGTCACTGCAAAGGGAAGCATAACATTTTTAAGTAAAAAAAAAAATTAAATATCAAGAAGTATTTCTTGAGCTTTGATGCCCTGAGACATTCTGATGACATGAAGTTTCATCAACAGGTTCTCTGCATCAGGGGATAGTAGCTATGTCACAGGGCATTTATTGTTTCCCTGATATTTTGAAAGTGTGTTTTTTTCCTCCTGATCTGTGGGGTAGTATATGACATGGACTCTAATTAGAGACGTAGTTTTGTGCTTGCTTTCATTTGAACAACATTCGTTTCCACAAAGATTGCAAGACCCTCACCTGGAGCACAGACGGCCCTGTCTCTGCATCTCCATGATGCCCAAGAAAGGCCTCAGCCAGGCACCGAGTCCCAGATCTTTGCTGAGCCGGGGCCCTGACCAGGCACCACGGGGTGGAGGGGTGAGTGAAGAGCAAGCAGGCAGGCAAGGGCTGAGGTCTCAGCCACGGTCTCACTGCCTGGTAGGAAAGAAAGAATTCGAACCGCCTTGGCGGATGGGAAATGGAGACAAAGGGAGCTGCAGAAGGTAATCTGGGCCAGACCTTCATTTGGGAGTTCTGGAAGATGGGCGAAGTCTTCTTTGAGGAAATACATTAGGGCTGAGGCTTCCGGTAGTAACTGTCAGTACCCTAGTCCCCTCAGCGGCTGGAAAGGGAATTCAGATTTTTAAATAGACAATGTATTTCTGAACAGTAACTAATATTTCTATAACTTTAGCTATCTTTAATATATAGAAGTATATATATATTTATATATATATGTACAGCATAATATATATACTATATATTACTATATTATAATACATCAATTATATATTACTATATATATGCTACATATTATTGCCCATTAATTATTAGTAAGAGCTTCCTTAAATAATTTGTGTGTTTATTAGGAGAAGCAATCAGACCTTAGTTTTCAAAAGAATTCAGCAAACTTTAGCTTATGTAAATATAAATCTATCTAATTTGGCAATATAATTCTAATTCTCTTTTAGAAAAAATAAATAGTAATGGATTTTGTAAATGATTCGTGAAAGCTATGTAAAAGGCACTTGTACTCACTAAAATAGTTCAAGATATTTTTCAGATATATGATCAAAACAAAAACAAGTTATCTAGCATATAACAATTACTAGCCAAGAAAAAGAGTTGGCTTTATTAGGTTTCAATGCTTATATTCCTTTGATATTTGAGACTAAGTATTGTTTCAGAGAAATCCCTCTCCCCTCTCCCCTCCTCCTCTCCCTCTCCCTGCCCATAGCCTACATTTTAAACAAACTTGTGTTGTGTTGAGACCGAGCTGAAACGCCCTATTTTCATCATGTCACACACCTAGCAAGAATTTAATCAGTTTTGCCTACAGAATCTAGTGCACTGCTGTAGTGGGATGGAAAGCAGCCTGCCCACATGGTTTGCTAGCTGTGCCAGCCATAAGTAAGTCAGCAGGCACGGGCGGCCTGGAGAGCATCGCCGAACAGGTCCCAGCCCCCTGGGCCACCTTGGACATGGTGCAGAACAAAGATTTGGTCCCTTGTTCTTTCTAGAGATTAAAAAAAAAAAATTCTTTCAACTTTGAAAGCTCACATGGCTTGTGCTTTTTGCAGATACCGGTCACAGGCAACAATTTTCATAACAACAACAAACAACCCTCCAGCTTCCTAGGAGAGGCACTCCAGTCTGGAAGGGGCCTTGGAGGTCATCCACTCTCAACTCCCTTCAAATGCTCGCGTTCTGGCTGCAGGAAGCTTGCGTGGGGGCCGCTGCTGTGTGGGCGCCTTCAGGGACAGGGAGCGTCACTGCTCCACACACAGGGCACCCCCTACTGCCGCCCTTGTTTAGACGTGTCTTCTACTTTGAGCCTAAATGTGTGTGTTTGGGTAATTTCTTCCCTTGGGTTGTAAGCGATCCCTTCCCTCAGGGCCTGATGAGTGTGTCTAAGCCTCAGGCTCTCCCTCCACGGGGCAGCCTCTGAGCTGTGTGGCTCTGGCTTTTGTCCCCTGGGAGGGAGCGGTCCTGAGACTGATGACGGGTCAGGAGGCCAGGGCTGTGCGTGGTCCTGGACCTGGACGCGGGAGGGTGTGAGGTGGGGAAGGTAGAAAGTGGCCTCTGAGAAGGGGGGGAGCAGAGGGCATAGCCGTCTGGGAAGGGTGCTCAGACGGTGATGAATGAAGGGCCCGGCCTGCTAGTTGGGAAGTTCAGATGCATACTTGGCTGCCTGCGCTGTTTGCCTAAGGCTTTATGCAAAATTCATCCAGTGAAAGCGATATTTTACTAAATGAGACCATGAATTATCATCTGTCTCTTCTTTCAGTAAGAAAACTCCAAACACACTGTTAGAGCTCAAGGTAAGATCAATGTAATTGGAAAGTGACCACGGCAAGGCCCGTGTGCCTTCGAGAAAGAATGGCTCAGGAAGCAGACTCGGGGGTCAGGCTACCTCGGCTCAAATCCCAGTTTTGCTAGACAGGCTGTTTGATCTGCGGGGATCAACGCCCTCATTTATAAAAGGCAGGTAATGATAGAAACTACCTCATGATGTAGTTCTACATATACACTGAGTGGCCAGAGTATTATGATCTCTGAACACATAATAATCTGGCCACTCAGTATATATCCTATATAATAAAAGGCTAGTATGCAAATTGTCCCCTTGACCAGGAGTTCGACCAGCAGGCAGGCCGGCCAACTGCCCATGTCCCCTCCCCCTGGCCAGGCTGGCCGGACCCCACCCAGGCACGAATTCATGCACCGGGATATATATATATATATTAGAAGCCCGGTGCACGAAATTCGTGCACGGAGGGGGGTTGTCCCTCAGCCCAGCCTGTACCCTTTCCAATCTGGGACTCCTGGAGGGATGTCCGACTGCCCGTTTAGGCCTGATCCTAGGGGATCAGGCCTAAACGGGCAGTCGGACATCCCTCTCACAATCCAGGACTGCTGGCTCCCAACTGCTTGCCTGCCTGCCTTCCTGATTGCCCCTAACCGTTTCTGCCTGCTAGCCTGATCACCCCCTAACCACTCCGCTGCCAGCCTGGTTGATGCTTAACTGCTCCCCTGCCAGCCTGTTTGCCCCCAACTTCCCTCCTCTGCCAGCCTGGTCACCCCTAACTGCCTTCTCCTGCAGGGTTGATCACCTCCAACTGCCCTCCCTTGCAGGCCTGGTCCCTCTCAACTGCCCTCCCTTGCAGGCCGGGTGCCTCCCAACTGCCCTCTCCTACTGGCCATCTTGTGGTGGCCATCTTGTGTCCACATGGGGGCAGGATCTTTGACCACATGGGGGCAGACATATTGTGTGTTGGAGTGATGGTCAAGATGCATATTACTCTTTTATTAGATAGGATAGAGGCCTGGTGCACGGGTGGGGGCCAGCTGGTTTGCCCTGAAGGGTGTCCCGGATCAGGGTGGGGTTCCCTTGGGGCGTGGGGTGGCCTGAGCGAGGGGCCTGTGGTGGTTTGCAGGCCGGCCACACCCCCTGGCAACCCAAGCAGAGGCCCTGGTATCTGGAATTTATTTTCCTTCTACAATTGAAACTTTGTAGCCTGGAGCGGAGCCAAGCCTGCTGCTCCCTCCGGGGCGGCAGCCATTTCTGTTGCAGTTAATTCACCTTCTACAATTGAAACTTTGTAGCCTTAAGCAGGTGAGCCCGGCCAGGGTGTGCGGAAAGCTTTGCTTCCCCTGTTGCCGCCAGCAACCCTGGACTGCTCTCTCAAGCTCCATTCTGCCGCCATTTGTTTGAATTTGTTTACCTTCTATAATTGAAACTTTGTAGCTTGAGTGGAGGCTTAGGCCTGCAATGGCTATGGAAAGCTTGGCTTGCTCTGTTACCTGGGAAACTTTGCTCTCTGTGGCTGTAGCCATATTGGCTGGGGTTAATTTGCATAGTCGCCCTGATTGGCTGGTGGGCGTGGCTTGGCTGGTGGGCGTGGCTTATGTAGCTGAGTGATGGTTAATTTGCATATTACCATTTTATTAGACAGGATATATATTATGTATATATACACACACACTGAGTGGCCAGATTATTATGCGTTCGGAGATCATAATAATATGGCCACTTAGTGTATATGCATGGTATATTCATTTCTTGAATGTAGAACATGTCATGGAACTGGAAGACGTTTTCCGAACCATCCATTTCAACCATAACATGCGTGGGAGCGTTGACCTGAGCTCCCTGTGGGCCCTGCAGCAGCATGTGTGGGTCCTGGGTAAGGTAATGGTTGAAACCTGCACTCTCCAGCTGTTTGACTTGGGCAGGGCTGCTTGTATACCTCACCAGGCTGCCTTACTTTCCTTACTTAGCTAATGCTCCCCCAAATAGAACCACTCTGCTGTGAGAAATGCATATATGCCCTGAACTGTGTGGCTCAGTGGTAGCATCGCCCCATGCACTGACAGGTTAGTGGTTTGATTCCCTGTCAGGGCACACACCTAGGTTGCGAGTTTGACCCCTGGTGGGGGTGCGCACACTCAGACATCGAATGTGATGTCGTGGAATGTTCTCCTCTCCTTCCTGCCTCCCTGCCGGCGGGGGGGGGGGTACTCAGACGCCGCCTGCCCCCCTCTGAGGATGAACACACCAGAAATGGTGCAATAGAGAGCTGGGACGAATCTTGGTATTTGCAACTTTTTGGAGCAACTGTGCCCCCTTAGGATTTCATCTTTTTTTAACCCTTTGCACTCACTTGCTTTTTTCTCGATTCCTTTATTCTAATGCTAACTGTGTCGAGTCCCTCTCGACATCCGAGTGCAAAAGGTTAAATATATTTTTATTGATTTCAGAGAGGAAGGGAGAGGAAGAGAGAGATAGAAACATCCATGATGAGAGGGAATCATTGAATGGCTGCCTCTTGCACGTTGGACCGAGCCTGCAACCTGGGCTGGTGCCCTTGACTGGAATCGAACCTGGGACCCTTCAGTCCGCAGGCCGACGCTCTATTCACTGAGCCAAACCAGCTAGGGCCTTAGGATTTCATATTTCAAGGCTTCTTGTTACACGATGAAAAAGGAATCACTAGGTATTTGATAACTTGAACAGAAATATCCGGAGAGCCACACAGAGGAGGCATGTGGTGGAGATGGTGGGGAGGAAACGGGTTTTCTCAAAGTACAAGGAGGACTCAGTAACCAAGCAGCCAGGTGGAAGTGGTACTTGCACATACCCCGGCCCTGCACCCGCACTCCCGGAGCGGCCCAGCACTCAGTCCTGATGCACAAACTGGAGGGAATTGCTTATTCGCAGAGGCTGGTCCGGGGCTGGAGACTCCTGTTTCCTGTCTCCAGCTCCGTCGCCTCTCTGTGCATCCAGCCCGGGCGCGGCGGGCGCTGCTGGAAATCCACTGCGTGAACGTCCCCGGGAAGGAGTGCGGAGCAGAGCCATGGGCTTGGAAAATACCGTATTTTCCGGCGTGTAAGACGGCTGGGCACATAAGATTTTCCTGGGTTAAAAAGTTGTCTTATACGCCGGAAAATACGGAGTCTCAAACTTTTTAGGGGAAAAGAGCTCAGTGCCTTTTTGTTTTTGCTCTTTTCCAACCGTGCACGTTTTTGTCCTGTGAAAAAGCCATGGGCTCTTCCTAGAATAACTCTTCTAAATGCCCAAAACCCCGCGCGGAGTCCGGTGTCAGAGAGGAGGGCCGCCACCAAAGCACGTGTGCTCCAGCAGTGCTGGGAGCAACTCTGCCCTGAGGGTAAGGCTCAGGGCCTGGCATGTCAGGAAAGGTGTTTCTGTTAATAAAAATCCGTGCCATTGACATACACGTTGTTAACGAAGAGAGACAAGTAATCTGCCATTAAACCAGCTGCGCCTTTTGCCAGCCCTTCTGTGATCACGAGCGAAATAGCTTTTATGAGAATCAATAGTGAGATGAATTTTCACAAGTACTCACATGTGAGTGCACACATACACTCACATGCTCACACACACACTCACACTCATGCGCTCACACTCACACACACACGCTCACATACACACACACACTCATACACACACACTCACACACACACACGCTCACACACACTCACACAACTCACACACACACACTCACACACACACACTCACACACACACACTCACACTCACACGCTCACACTCACACACTCACACACACACGCTCACACTCATGCACTCACACTCACACACACACTCACACGCTCACACTCACACTCACACACACACACTCACACACACACTCACACACACACACTCACACTCACATTCACACACACACTCACACGCTCACACTCACACACTCACACACTCACACTCACACACACTCAGACGCTCACACTCACACATACACACACACACACTAACACACTCACACACACACACTCACACTCACACACACACACTCACACACATACACTCACACTCACACAACAAAAAATAAAGTATGTGAACTAATACCAGGTCATTCTCAGGTGTCTTTAGTTCTCAGAACGGAGCCTGCAGGTGGAGCACTGCAGAAGGATGTGAGGAAGAAGCAAGCGTCTGCTGAGGGTGGGCCTCCTGGTTTGCCTGTGGGATGGGTCATCTGAAAGAGGGAAGTAAGACCGAGGCTTTAGTCAGGAGTCGGAAAAGGAGATCATCGGATGTGGGAGAAGGCAAAACACATAAAATCCTTTATGTATGTATCCACAGGTTTCCCAATTTCTGTCCATGGTAAATGAGAGCAAAGGAAGGCTTTCTGTCGGCATGGCTAAGTGGTTGAGCCTATGAACCAGGAGGTCATGGTCTGATTCCCAGTCAGGGCACATGCCTGGGTTGTGGGCTCATCCCCAGTGGGAGGTATGCCCGAGGCAGCCGATCAATGATTCTTTCTCATCATTGATGTTTCTCTCTCTCTCTCTCCCTTCCTCTCTGAAACCAGTAAAAATATATTTAAAAATAATAATAATAAAGAAAGGGCTTTCTGAGAGAAGGAATTGGCATCCGGTAAAATGTAACTTGACTACATATTAAGTCTGAAGTTATTTACACAGTGACAGAGATTTGTAATATTTATCATTCCTCTTCAAAGTAATTAGTTCTTTTGTGTAAAATACACAATTCTTAATCAGGGAAGGCGAAAGCCGGCACTTTTCTCTGTCGTGCTGATGGGTTGTGTTGGGTTCCTGATGGTCCCTTCATGCTTTGTTGGCAGTGCAGAAGCCCAAAACTCAGAGAGAGGGGAAACCACTCCCCTAAAGAAAGGTGTCCCTCCTTTCTCCCCTTCCCCCGTAACTGTTGTTCCAACCGCGGTTAGGCTGCTTGCTGTCAGATATGTCAGAATGCTTTTCTGTTTCCAGCGATGACATGTCCTTAGGGGGACGCCTCTGAGAAATACGTTGTGCAGCAGCCACGGAATGTGGCAGTTTTCTTTTGACCCGGGAACCGGTGAGTCGCGTAGCTTTTCAACCTCCTTGGTCTTCTTGGCGGCTGAGGGCCACACCCCACCTTCAGCTCTGGCTGAAACTTCCACCCCAGCTCGGAGCTCACCCTCCTTCTAATTATGTTCCTTCCCGTTTATATGGCTCCCAGAATCCAGGCCTCAAAATCAGTCCTGGGTAATGGCCTCCACAGCCTGTCCTTTTTCATTCTTGTTTTGTTTTGTTTTGTTTTGGTAAAGTTTTGGCCGAGGATGAACCTAGTGCAACCTTCGGAGACCTGCCCCGCCAGCCCAGGCCTGGGCCAGTGGAATCAGGCAACAGTAGTGTCCAGAGTTATCCTGTCAGTGGTTTCTGCATCCAAATTCGTGGAAACACATGCTTATGTCCAATTAGATGCGGCTTTGATCTGGCCTGGCCTGGGATGTAAAACATCGTGTAACTGTGAGAGAATGTCTGACTCTGTCCTCGGAGCCTGTCATTCCACACGTTTGATAATGCTGAGAATTGAAGAGGATCCAGAGTTGCAGTTTGGCCATTAGGTGGTATTGCAAAGAGCAAACGTGACAGGTTACAATGTTCTGGCTTGTACTACAGCTTTCCAGTTACTGGGGAAGTTGTTTTTTTAATTAAAATGAGGTCAGTTTGCACTTTCAGGTCTGTGTTGTCATATTGTTAGGCTTCATTGCAACTTTAAATGACTTATAAATGCATTTATTTTCTTTAGGGGCTCAAAGTAGAAATATTTTTTTTTATTCATTTGATAGCACCAATACATTTTAACTAAAATTTACAAATATAAATTAATTAGTAACATACTAAGTATTATAGACTACCTCTAAACCAAAACATATATGGCATTAACAATGTCATTTTGTTTTCTCAAAGAAGGATAATATTGTTTATTTAAACACAGAGTAGGAAAGAAATGAACTATTCTTTTACAAACACACACAGAAAAATGAGGAAATAACATCCAGGTTACAATTAAATACCTGTGGAATGTAAGTTAAAATAAATAAAATACTTTTTCCCAAGAGGCATGCTTAATATAGTCATAATATTTACAAATGGTTACCAACATTTTAAACAAACTTAAGTTCAAAGCTTCCTGCTACATTTAGACACTATTAAGCACACCGATGTTCAGTTTTTTATGAAGACTTCAAACCTGAAAGGCATTGCTAGGGATCCTGCAAAGTACGTTTGCATCATTATGTCATATTCGTGCTAGAACTTTATGTAAAAGGCACATGGAAACAGACATATCCAGTCACTGTCATGATGTTTGAAACTAAGATGCACCTTTTTTTTTTTTTTTTAGCTGGTATATGTTCAAAAGAATCAGAACTATTTTATTTGGTCTAATTCTTTAAAATTTTATTCAACAGACATGATTGAGCAACATCCCAGGCTCTAAGATAGACACACAGGATATAATCTCTAGCCTTCATGAATCCATAGTCTAGTGGAATCAATGCGTACAGGAGCAATTGAAAAATATAATGTTTTAAGTGCTATCACACAGGTTTCTATGAGGCCTTAAGGGAGGAGAATTACAGGGAATGGGCTGAGGGTGGTGTCGAGAGAGAAGAGAAGGAACCAATATTGAAATACATATTTAGAAGGAAGGTGCCACTGCTGATTGGAAGAACAACTGAACAAGGAAATAAATAGTGGAGGATGCATCTTTCATTTTATGTCAAAAACAACAACAGCACAAGACAACAGCCCCAAATGGAGTCCCTTATGCTGAGCCCACATCACTAAACCAAGACTTGACTATAGGTTCTGCTCTCCCAGAAATGGAATCTTAGATCAGCACTGGCTAGTGATCTGTCTGCCAGACCCTGCCGGCCTGTTGGAGAGGAACCCAGAAAAAAGCAGCCTTACCTTCCGCCTCGTGTCACTTCCTTGCTCCTGCTCCCTTCTGGTTGCTCAAGCGTTCTTTTAGGCAGCTCTTTGCAGCCCCGTTTACCTGCTCGATTGGATGCCGCTAGATTTGAATCAGTGTTTGCCCAAATAAACTCTTACAACGCTTTACTATGCCTGAGAGATAACACACTATTCTCTCTCAAATAATGTGTTATCAGTGAATAAAAAGTAATATTGAAATAGATGTAGTAGCAGAAACAAAATGTGTAGTCATGGAGAGACAGGAGTGGGGGAAGAATCAGAGAGGAATTCAGAACTGAGCTGAGTCCTAAGAAAGCAGAGTCACTAGAACAAGAGGGCGTCCACTTGGGTGCAGAAGACCCGATGCCCAGTCGCCTGCCAGACCGCTGGGATCGGCGGGGCTGCGGTTATTTCCAAAAAAGACAATCGGAGTCAAGTGCAGGCTATGGTGTACGTGAATGGCTATACCCAGGCGCACAAGGAGGTCACTGATCAAAACTCCATAACTGGGAATAATCTGCTGTGTATTCTGTGTGACTCAGCAGCATGGTTCATGTCGGGAATCGAGTTTTTGATTGGAAACCTGAATTGCAAGCTACTAGGTGTCCAAGAATCAAGAAGTTTGGATCCTATGCAAATTTTGATTGCATATGAAATTGACTAATGAGTTGTTTATGCTCTTGGATCCAGTCCTTTCACATAATTCCTAAGAAAATGAGCAGACCTTTAAAAAATATAGTCATATTAAGTATACTTATGTTAATAAAAATGATTTTCAATCACAATACGGTAGTTAAATAAATTGTAGCAGGTAATAATTTTTATTAATATGCTAAATCAGTATTTGAAGCAGATGCATTGAAAATGGTATCAGGTTCATAATATAAATTAAATAAAAATAATGATTATAAGTTTAGTATTCTTTTGTAAGTACATAGAGATATAATTTAAAAAATGTAGACAAGTATCACATGATCTCACTCATATGTGGAATCTAATGAACCAAGTAAACTGATGCACAAAAATAGACCCAGAGCCACAGAAGTAGGAATAGACTGTCGAACCTCAGAGGAAAGGCAGGGTAGGGTGGATGGGAAGAGATCAACCAATGAGCTTGTCTGCACATATGTATCACCCACGGACACCAACAATGGGGTGGTGTGGGCCTGGTGGGGGGTGGGGGGAGTGGGATGGAAGAGGTTAATGGGGGGAAAAGGAGGACCTATGTAATACTTTCAACAGTAAAGATTTTTTAAAAATTCAAACCTGTAAAAAGAATGTAAAGTAAATTTCATCAGTATCGATGTTGATGGTAGCAAGTGTAGAGCTGGGTAATAGGAATTTTCTTTTGTTTTCTTAGCACTCTGTATTGTACAGAAGTATTTGCTAATTATGAAGCACTAGAAAGAGTGGCTTCGAAACTAAAAATGAAAGCCAAAATGTGAACGTGTTACTTGAAGTACATGTTTTTAGTATTTAGGAATGACCTGCTCAAGCCCAACAGGAAAGCTAACTCCCACCTTTTCTCATCCTACGGTGATGTGGCTCCAACTAAAGTAAGCGTTAGGAGCTCCTCCCAGGTCTGCGGAGTGACCTGCGGTCCAGCATAGTTTGCAGGGTAATGCAGCTTCTTTCTCCCAGAAACCCTTCACTGGTGGCAGAGATCTAACATCGGATGTAATAAGACTCTCAAGGCATGAATATCAATTAAAGGTCAAATGTTGGTAGATGAAGCACATATTAAACACTGTTTTGCCTGGCCAGTGTGGCTCAGTGGTTGAGCATTGACCTATGAACCTAGAGGTCACGGTTCCATTCCTGGTCAGGGCACATGCCCGGGTTGCAGGCTCCATCCTCAGTAGGGGATGTGCAGGAGGCAGCTGATCAATGATTCTCTCTCATCATTGATATTTCTATCTCTCTCTCCCTCTCCCTTCCTCTCTGACATCAATAAAAATATATTAAAAACAAAAACAAAACCCTTCCCATCCACAGGAGAGCGGTATGCTATTCCAGGTCACCGCGTCTCCCACCGGTTCCTGGGATGACCTTTCCGGTAGGAGCCCTGAGGTCTGTCTCAGCAGGACAGGCCGAGGTATCCTTTTCGATGATAAGGATTATTTCACTCCCCCACTCCCAGCGCAGCAAAGGCTTCCCACTTCACTAGAAGTACTAGCAAATGCACCAACCCCCTAAGAAAGTTTCACCTGATCTGGCCCTGTTCTTCCCAAAACATCACCCACTGCACTTTTCCTTGCTCACAGCTCTCTCACACGCGGGCCCCTCGCTGTTCCTTGAGCCCCATGCAAGCCTTCTGTTGAGACCCCTGTCGCTGCTCCTTCTGTCCGGAAGGCTCCTCAGTCAGGTATCTGCGCCGCGAAGGCCCATCTCCTTCTATTTTTTTTACGTGATATCTTCTCAGGGAGCCGTTCAACAATGGCCATTTTGTAATTGTCACCAGAACCTACCACACTTCGCACACTTCTGATTCCCATCACTCTGGCCCCCCTTTTCTTTTCTCTGTAGAATTCAGCATATTTTAATATTCAAAATAATTCACTTAGATATGATGTCTACTACCTACTGTTCATCACCACCTACTAGAATATTAACTCGCAGAGGCAGTAACCTGTGTGTTTTAATCCCCAATGTATCCCAGGTATGTCAGTGTGTGCCTAGCAGCTAGTAGGCACTCAAAAAAGATTTGATGAATGAAAGAGTGAATGAATAAGTACATCTTTTCTTGATGCTCAATAAAAGGGAATATTTATATTTATTTAACAAGTGGAACCTAGTATGTCTTATAATAGTTACTAGAGGCCCGATGCACAAAATTTGTGCAGGGGGGAAGGGTCCCTCAGCCAGGCCTGCATCCTCTCACAATCCCAATCTGAGACCCCTCACTCCTAACCAGGGGACAGCTCCTGAATTGAGCGTCTGCCCCCTGGTGGTCAGTGCAGATCATAGCCACAAGTCGTTCTGGTGCCACCATAACAGTCGCTGGGCTTTTATATATACAGATGCTTACTTATGTCTCTCACACTGCACTGTGATATCCTTCTGTGAATATTTTAAATGCTTAGTAGATGTTTTTAAGTAAATTAATAAATAAATGTGAGGATGTATGAATATCTCCCATGACATGTGAAAAATGAACTAATAAAATATATCACTTTCAGATGGATATAAAAAAGAGTATACACACTTGTTCTTCAGATTCTAAACTAGGTCCCTTCATTTCTAAGTTTAAAGTTTCAAAAGAAAGAACAAAAGTCCAAGCCAGTACGTCTAAGTGGGTAGAGCATCGGCCTGTGTACCAAAGGGTCCCAGGTTTGATTCTGGTCAAGGGCATGTACCTCAGTTGCAGGCTCCTCCCTGGCCCAAGCTCTGGCCAGGTAGAATGCAGGAGGCAACCAATCGAGTGCTTTTCTCACAGCGATATTTCTCTCTGTCTTTCCCTCTCTTCCACTCTCTCTAAAATTCAATGGAAAAATATCCTTGAGTGAGGATTAAAAATAAAGATACAGAGACAATAAAGCACTGAACAGACTGTCAAATTACAGTGGGAAGGCTGGGGAGTGTTGGAGAGGTGGGGGGAAGAGATCAACCAAAGGACTTGTATGCATGCATATAAGCACAACCAATGGACACAAGACAATGGGGGGGCGTGGGATGAGGGCATGCATCAGGAGGTAGGGAGGCTGAGGGAAGGTCAGTGGGAAAAAAAAAGGAGACATATGTACTACTACCGTATATGTAATACTTTAAACAATAAAAAAATAAAAAGATAAAAAGCTCCCTCTACCTTAAAATAAATAAATAAATAAATAAATAAATAAATAAAATAAATAATAAAAATAAAGTAAAAGAACAAGCAAAAGTATGAATGCTTCTTTTAAATATGGTCTTTCTGCTTAAGAGAGGAAAGTCAGGACCTTTTGTAGAGGCGGATAGTCCAAGCAGATGGATTAATTTGAATAAAGACTTGTAGGCATCTTAACTATTCATAATTGTGAAGACAGAAAATACAATATTACACAGTAACAAATTATTAGAGTGGAAGCATGTATAGATTAAAAGTTAGGAGATGTGAGCTCTAGATCATATTGCACCAGGTAATTATAATGACATTTTGCTATTTACAGCTCATAGGCTTAAAAAATGCAAAAAGAATACAGAGAACATTCGGTCATAGTAATTTTCAGGTAATTAACTGCATAAAAATTATTAAATTTGTTTTATGTTCTGGATGTCATGAAAAACTCTTTACTGAATTAATCTATTTTTGAATAATAACCAAGTTTTATTATGCCCACTATTTTGTAACTATGGAAACCGAAGCTTGCCAAGGTAAGTAACTAGCCCAAGGCTGTGCTATTTGTGGTGCTGAACAAAGAATTGGAATAGGGCCGCTGATATCAGATCCTGAGGTCTTCACCACTATGCTGCTCTGCTTCTCTGGAGCCAAAAAATATGAGTGAAAATGTTCCTTCACAAAGTATGTGCCCAAGATGGCCATCCTTCATTCACCACAGATACTCACATGTGATTTAGATACTCAGTTTTGTACTTAAAATGTTTATATTGCCTCCATCTCCAATATCTACATATATAGACAAAGTCTATTCACTCAAGACTTATGTCAAACACAGTCTCCTTAATGAGGCAATTCTAGTTCATGAATCCAAAAAAAAAAAAAGTATTTCCTTTCTCTAATAACACTTTTTAAAATAACCCTCCATAATGACAGTAGTGTCTCCTCTGAATACGAGATTTTAGACAGATACCTATCATCTGTCTATTACGAGTGTGATTGTCTAGTGGTCAGGAAAAGTGTAGTCGCCTTATTTTTTCCAGTTTTACTGAGGAATAATTGACAAAAGTTGTATATATTTAAGGTGCACAATATGATGTTTTGATATGCATATGCATTGTGAAATGATTACTACAGTCAAGCTACTTGACATATTTATCACCTCCTATAGCCACATCGTTGTATGTGTTTAAGAACACTTAAGATCTAGTCTTTTAATAACTGTATTATTAGCTATTGTCACAAAGTTATACATTAGATCTGTATAAATTTTTTATCCCATATATCTGAAAATTTGCCCTTTTTGACTAACATCTCCCCATTCCCCATTCCTCCCAGACCCTGGCAACCACCATTCCATTCTCTGCTTATAAAAGTTTGATATTTCAGATGCCACACAATAGTGAGATCTTTAGTATTTGTCTTTCTCTGTCAGGCTCATTTCACGTAACATAATGTCCTTCAGTTTCATCCTTGTTGTCACAAATAAGATTTCCTTCTTTTTTTTAAAGACGGAATAATATTTATAGATATATATATAATGTGTATATATAATATGTGCATGTTATATATACTATTTACATATATATTATATTTATCTGTATCTATAATAATAAAAGCATAATATGCTAATTAGACCGGAGAGCCGAATGACCTTCTGGATATCCTTCCGGACGACCTTCCAGATGAAGCCAGGGCTGCGAGGGACCAAGGCAAGCCACTGCGGCTGCAAGGGCCGAGCCCCTTGCATGAATTTCATGCACCGGGCCTCTAGTATATAATATACCTGTGTGTGTGTGTATACACACACACACACACATATATATGTATATACCGTATTTTCCGGCGTATAAAATGATTGGGCGTATAAGATTTTCCTGGGTTAAAAAGTCATCTTATACGCCAGAAAATACAGTAAATATCTATGCAGCTTTGAGCACAAGTCACTTCACCTCTAAGATGGAAATACCGTATAAGACAACTTTTTAACCCAGGAAAATCTTATACGCCCAGTTGTCTTATACGCCGGAAAATACGATATATATAATATTTTTTTTATCCATTTATCTGTTCACAACATTTAGGTTGTTTCCATATCTTTGCTATTGTGACTAATCATACAGTGAACATAGGAGTGCAAATATCTCTTCAAGACACTGATTTCATTTCCTTTGAATATACCTATATGTGGGATTGCTAGATCATATGGTATCTCTAGTTTTAATTTTTGAGGAACCTCTGTACTGTTTTGCGTAATGGCTATATCAATTTTTATTTTTGTTATGCACAAGTTTTCTTAGGCATCTTTTTCATCCTATGGAGCCTTGCTCATAGTAGGTAGTTGCCCATTAAATGACTATGGTTTTAAAGCATTTTGAAAAAGCTTACATTCTGAGCAAATGAAAGATATTGTCAATTGTCATGATTATTGATGAGTGTAAGTGTTCCTAAATTCAATATATATATATATATATATATATATATATATATATATGAATACTATATATATATAGTATTTACTCCTTAATATAGTCTATTCTATTTCCTTTTGTTCTTAGTTTTAAAAAAATGTTTTCTGAAGAAAACTTCCTCAATAAGGTTATCAACTTAATCTACGTATCAAGTCATGACAATATCATGCTTCAGTTTAGATCCTAGTATAGAGTCAATTAAATAAATTTTAATTTCTAAAGGTAGGAAAATTGGCTTCACAGCTAGCTGCCTGACTGGTTCACTCAGAAAGAAATACGTCAACTTTCAAAGACCTGAGAAAATGTATACCACCCAGTGTCAGGAATCATGAAGTTGCTGAGCCAAGAAGGAGTTAAAGAATTCAGGCACATTTGAGCTGGCTTAGCAGAATAAGAGCAGATCAAATCCTCATTGATCCTCTCAAGCTAAACTAATGGGTCTAACACTTGGACCCATTTCACTGAATTTTCTATTGTAAACTTTCTTATTGTAATAAACATTCAATCTTAAAACTTTCAATCGTCTTTCCTGATAGGTTCCCCATGTTCTGTCTAGCTAGCTCACTATACTAGCATACAAATCCCCCCCTTTTTTTAAAATTTTAGTTTCTGCCTTCGAGGGAAGGGAATGCTTGGTCTTTGTCTAGAATATTATGACTACAATCTAGGATGTGCCTTCTACCAGTTGGGGTGCAACATAAAATGTCTCCTTCTCTGTCTTGCTGGGAAGTTGAGAGGAAGTTTGTCATTTATAGTGTAGGAAATGCTTGTTTGAAGTTCTGAGGCAAACTACCGACAGACGTGTAGGAAATGCTTGTTTGATGTTCAGTGAGATGAGATAAACTGCTTGATGAAAGAAATCATATTCAGAAAGAATCCTATGAGAGGAAGGCAGTCTGTTTATTTACATGATGATCAAAGAGCCTTCACATGCACTGAAGCCACGCCTTCCCTCCCTGAGTAATTTGCAAAGAATAATGGCCATGGCTGAAAGGAAAGTGGGAAATCTTTAATGACTATATTTTGGTTTAATGTGTTAAAAAATTACTAAGCCAACTAAAATAACATACTTCTAAAAATTTTGTTCTTTAAGGAAATATTCTATACTTTGCATACCTATAAATATTAAATTATGATAGATTAAAATTGGCTGATATTGTAATTTTTATTTTTAAAGAACCAACATTTGGGCTTACATAAACACAAAGAAAACTACATTTAACAAATAAATGTTATCAATGATTAAAAGCCTTTATAATCAAAGCCAGTAGAGTATTGTACAGAACAGATGCCAGGATGATTTAATGCAACAAACTAAATTTCTTAGCTACCCAGCGCCATCATGACTTGCTGCCTAATACAATATTCTTCTCGCTATAAAAGAATGGATGTTGCCCCCAAAAGGGAACCTTAAAAGTGATATTCATGTGAGGGAAGACCACACATTCTTAAATCATTCGCTTTTTCCTTCATTTATGTAATCTACCTCTTTTTTCTCTCTTACTAAGGTTGACTGAGCTTCAAAAACGAGGGAGGCAGGCAAAAATGCAATCAACTTCAAACATTACTTTGGCACGGCGCAGCAAAACACATGCAATTAAAACATCAAACACTGTGCTAATAATTATGTTTCCTATAGTGCCTTTTCATTAGGGATTTCAAACCGAATGTACCATTCCTCCGGAATGCTTTGCACATCTCTAACTCTGATGGCCGCCAAGTCTTCCTCCCTTCCCCCTCCTAACCTGTGCTCAGAGTTCTAACTGAATATGATGGACAATCATTTTGCCACCAAATCTATAAGATGTGGCTTCTCCTTCATCTTCTTTATCCTTTGTTCAGCTAGCTGAGTGACTGATTCTCAGTAATTTGTAAGCACAAGTTGACCAATTTGAAAATGTTAAAAATTTGAATTCTAGGCTTTTCCAAATGAATGAACATTTATGACTTTCAGTCATAGCGCTTAGCTTGAAATACATAACCAAAATTCTACTTTCATCAGCAAAAGGTAATGAACAAGGAACATAAGTGAAGCATTTAACCCTTTGCACTCACTTGCTTTTTCTCGATTCCTTTATTCTACTCGGGATTTAATTTTTAAATACCCCAGATTTTACAAAGCGCGGCAGTAGAATAAAAAACTAGAGTTTCTTTTCATACAAACTTATTTATTTGGATTTTTTTATATTTCAAATTATTGATACATTCAAAGAGTATAAAAAGAGCTGCTACCGATGCTAACTGTGTCGAGTTACACTCGACATCCGAGTGCAAAAGGTTAAACTAGTGCTTTATTAGCATAATAGAGGCCTGGTGCATGAATTTGTGCACGGGTGGGGTCCCTCTGGGTGGCCTGCAGGGATCGGGCCGAAACCTGCAGTCCAACACCACCTGCAGCTTCTAACTGCTGCTCCTGCTCATCCTGGCCCCACTGTACCTGCTGTGGGCTCGCGCCCAATCAGTCCTGATCGGGAGAGGCTCCTGCTGCTGCAGCAGCGCTTGCCAGTCATGAGCCCTGCATCTGGCACCCTCCCAAGTGGACTGGCCTGTGGGATAGGGCTGAAACTGGCTCTCCAACATCCCTCAAGGGGTCCTGGATTGTGAGAGGGCACAGGCCAGGCTGAGGAACCCCACTGGTATACGATCAGGCCAAGGAGGGACTGCAGGAGGGCTCCAGGGCATGTCTGGCCCATCTTGCTGAGTCCCAGTCTGCCAGACCCCAGCAGTAAGCTAACCTACCTGTCGGAGCATCTGCCCCTGGTGGTCAGTGCACGTCATAGCAAGCAGTTGAGCAGCCTTAGCATATCATTAGCACTTTGATTGGTTGTTCAGTTCTGCCTTTTGGTCTATTTGCATATTACCCTTTTATTATATAGGATATGGTGAGGGGAGAAGATTTGATTCTGGGTGGTGAGCATTCAAGTATCGTACACAGATCTTGTAGCATAGAAACCCACACCTGAAACCTGTATGATCATACCAACCAATGTCACCCTAATAAATTTAATAAAAAAATAAATTAGTGCTTTTAAGGCTCTTATAAACAGTGGCACCTCTAAATGCATTATGTGTAAACATGTGCCACTACCCTCATGTATTTTTTAATACAACACCCCTTTTTTAAACAGGTGTATGAAGTTGTATTTTTCTTAAGCACTGCACACATTATCAAAATTCCAAATTAGTTGGATCTAACCAAGAATATTTTACTGAACAAGGTTCCTTGTTTCTATAATTAGGCTGCCTATGATTTTTTAATGTCTCCACAGGTCCTGTCTAGATTTCTGAGGCTACATTTATTTTCTCTGGTTTAAAAGTAATAACTATCTTTTCATATGTATATATAAATATTTTTTCTTCTTTATTTTCCCCCAAATGAGAATATTTGTCTACTCATTTTGTTATGTGATTTTATTCTTGAGGCTTGATGTTAAACTGTTCTGATACTTTCTTTTTAAAATTTTTTACATGATTCAAATATTTATAAAGCTTGCCTTAAACTAAATCAGAATCCTTTATAACCATCGTTTGAAAACCACTAAGTGTAAAGCCCTAGATCATCTAGAGTGTAATTTCAACCTGTTATGAACTATCTATGTATCATTCAGCAATCCATTCAAATACACTAGTACTTGGTGTCTTTATTATTAAAATAAATGTGAATGACCTTAAAATATCTTTAAATATTAAAAACTATACAGTTCAAAAAGCTTAATGTTATGTGCCTTGAAGTTCCTGGCTAGCAACAGTAATATAACACATACCTTTTAAAACTATATTTTTATTGATTTTAGAGGGAGGAAGGGAGAAGGAGAGAGATGGAAACATCAATGATGAGAGAGAATAATTGATTGGCTGCCTCCTGCACCCTCCCCCATTAGTGGGGATTGAGCCTGCAATCCAGGCATGTGTCCTCATCGAGAATCAAACCGTGACCTCCTGGCTCATAGATCCACACTTAACCACTGAGCCACGTACACTGGCCGGGCAATACAACATGTACTGAAGGCCTGCTCTCTACACGGGACTGTGCCAGTAGGACAGAGCTAAGAAATGGTCTTTTCCCTCATTCATTCTGACACATGGACAATTTTTATCCATCCGTTTCCATATATATTGTCTTGTTTGATGCTCATAACTTATAAATTAGAAAGGAAGTTATTATTCGTCTCATTTATGAGATAAAGGCAAGTAGTTATTAGAAAATGCTAGAGCTGGTGAGAGGCAGAACGGAACCCATGTAAGATGTTTTTATTGTTGCATGTGGATTAATGTGCGCTCTTCCTGAATGGCATGCTGTAGGCCCCTCTTCCTGAGCCACAGATATTGTCCCTCTGTGAAAAAGGCATCATGGTTTTGTATTTACTTCTAATGTACCTCAAAGGGAACCTTGTTTAATGATACAACACTTGTAAATCTCTTGGAATAAAGGGCTCATTTAAATGCAAAGTACTGCTGAACATCATCCCCTGTACTCTCCCATTGGGTCCTTCAAAACCAAGGAGAGCTGACTGAGCTCTGTCAGGAGCAGAGGAGTGTCATCAACCGGCCCTTTGTGCCTGCTACCCCGTGCCCTGCAGACACTGTGCTCCTCAGGCAGGCAGATCTGAGTGAGGTGATGCCACCAGGCCACCAGGCCTCCTCAGAGCATAGCAGGGGACATTGACATTGTAAACTTTCTTAAACTTGCTCTTCATCGCAAATCAGCAGGCCCTGGGAGCTGGTTTCCCACATTGCTTGAGCAAATGCATGGACAGAGATCAACCTGGCTCAGGAGTAGAAACGCTGGTTCTTGGCATCAAAAGTGATGCCGCCTGACGGAGAAAAGAACTCCGCATGACGCACCCTCCCAGTGCCATCGGCATCACATGCGCCTCCTCTTTCTATTCTTCTCTTATTTTCTGTTGTCACTTCTAACACAGGCCTTTATTTTTATTGACTTCAGAGAGGAAGGGAGAGGGAGAGAGAGATAGGAACGTCAATGATGAGAGAATCATTGATCGGCTGCCTCCTGCACACCCCACACTGGGGATGGAGCCTGGAACCCTGGCATGTGCCCTGACCGGGTATCTATCCTTGACCTCCTGGGTCATAGGGCGACACTCAACCATTGGGTCATGCTGGTCAGGCCAACACAGGCCTTTAGTATGTTCAAATAATCTGATATTGGAATCTCAATGGGTTTGTGGCTCAAGAAGTTTCTTTCATAATCTAAATGTCCCCAAATCCAATTATCACTGATACCTTCCTTGTCAAGAATGTGCCCCTTTATTTAATATAATCCCCAAATTTCAGCTTAGGATAGAAAATACTTCATGCCCTAGCCAGTTTGGCTCAGTGAATAGAGCATCAGCCTGGGGACCAAAGGGTCCGGGGTTCGATTCCTGTCAAGGGCACTTATCTTGGTTGCAGGCTCCTTCCCTGCCCAGGCCCTGGTTGGGGGCCTGCAGGAGGCAACCAATGTGTATTTCTCTCACATCGATATGTCTCTCTGTCTTCCCCTCTCTCTTCCACTTTCTCTAAAAATCAATGGGAAAATATCCTTGGGTGAGGATTAAAAAAAAAAAGAAAGAAAGAAAAGAAAAAGCTTTCCAAGCAGTGCCTGATTTTCCCTCTTTCCCCAGGCTGTCATTCTTGTGACCCTTTTGCTTAGTTAATGTTTCTCACTAATTTCTCATGCTTCATATTTTATCTCAGCTTTATCTATAAACCAGATCTCCCACAAAGTTCTGCTTAGACACATCCTTCATAGAATTATAAAGTTCTAAGTACTGATGTAAAGTTCATGTGTGGTGAAAGGGACAGGTCTTAAATGAAAAACTCAATATGTTTTGACAAATGTCTACATCTTGTGAAAAACACCACACACAAGATATAGAACATCTCCTCCAGTACAGAAATGTCATCGAGTAAGTCCCCATAACCCCGTAAGGTACTTCTCTGCTGATTTTTATTTCCATAGATAATGTTTCTCTGGTTAACAACTTCATGAAAATGAATTCATACAGCAGGTACTCTATTATTTCTGACTTCTTTGCAATTCCTTATAAATTCTAGATAACATTTATCGGGTTGAGGAAATTTCCTTCTCTATTTTTGGCTTGTGGAGGGCTTTGCCATGACTGCATTTTAAATGGTGTCAAATACTTTTCTGCATCTAATGAAATAATTACATATTTTCCTCCATCATTCTGTGACATGTTTACCAGTTTCTGTTGTTTTTTTTTTTTAAATATTAAACCCTACATTTATGGGATAAGCCCAACTTTGTCTCCTTCTATTATCTTTCTTTTTTTTTTTTTTACATCTTGTTGGTTTTAATTTTCTAAATTAAAAAGAAGTGTTTAAATATTCATAAGTGATTTATTCATATTTTTTGTATTGTCTTTGTCCAATTTAGTACCATGGTAATTCTTTCCTCATAAAATCAGTCAGGAAGTGTTATTTCCCTCTTCCCCTATTTACTGAAAGATGTGTAAGACATAATTTCTTCTTTAAACATTTGATATAAATCGCCAGTGCTGTCATATTGGCTTAGAGCTTTTGTAGTGGGATGTTTTTTAATTAGCATTTCATTTTATTTGATATAAGGAGTTCCAGATTTTTGTATTTATGCTGAGTCAGTTCATATAATAATTTTAGAATTTAGAATAATTTTAGAATTTCAAAAATTTCTAGATTCTAGGATTTCTAGAATGGCAGTCTACTCTGGTTAGATTTAAAGGTAGTAATGACTTTATTCCCATTAGTAAATAGAGCACTGATAGTCCATAGCATGATCTGTCACTAGAAATGAGCAAAATATCACCATTGTATGCTCCTAGTCAAACACCTACAGGAAGCAAGGGTCTAGGTTGCAGTGCATATCATACATCTGAACAAAAAGGATGAACTCAGGGATCAGAATTCCTGGCTCCAGCCCCACACGCATGACCTGGGAACCTTCACGTGAGCCCTGAAAGTGACCTTGCCCCCGGGAGCCACAGGGCTGAGATTACGGAAAAACAAATCCCAAGTCCCCACCTGTTAGTGGCCGAATTACAACCCAAGCTGAATTCCCAGATTCCCAGGCATCTCCTTTTCTCCAGGAAGAGCACTGACTGGGAAGAAACGGGGTCCTCAACATTGGAATTGGGGCGTGTGAGAAGAACATGATGAAGCTGGGGACATTAAGCCCCTAAATTCTGTTGTGCCAACAGACACAGCCCCACCACCCCATCTGAGGGAATTAACCTTGAATGGCCTAAAAAACTCTAACACGTCTTCTTAAACAGTTGCCTTGCAGGACATCACTGATTCGTCTTAGGACCCGTCCTATCCCTTCTTGCTGCCGTGACTGTAACTACATTCAAGTCCCAGCAAGCCCCGGAGTGAAGTACAAAGTGTGGCCCATGAGGAAGTGTTGCTACTCTCCACAATAATGACTTGAATTTCCTAATTCAAACCGACAGAAATTCAGAGACTGTGTATGAGAATGGATATTAAGGGAGCAAAATAATGGGGACAGAAATATAAAGATAGATCAGCCTTAAGCTTATTGATATGGGCCCACTAAGCAGAGATTCAGCCTGAATGTTGTAGCTCAGGGAGTTAGAAAGGACTCTAATAGGGTAAGAGAGGGTTGGGTAGCTGAAGGTAGCTTCAGTAAAACGAGTTAAAATGCCAGAACTGCTTTGACATACTATAGAGAGATGTAGGGAGGCCCAGCCGGCATAGCTCAGTGGTTGAGCGTTGACCTATGAACCAAGAGGTCATGGTTTAATTCCCGGTAAGGGCACATGTCCGGATTGTGGGCTCGATCCCCAGTAGGGGGCGTGCAGGAGGCAGCTGATCAATGATTTCTCTCCTCCTCTCCCTTCCTCTGTGAAATCAATAAAAACATATTTTAAAAGAAGATATAGGGAGATGGGAATCTCAGAATAGATTTCTCATTTAAGACCTACCTGAGAGAATTCAGAAGGCTCAGCTTTCACCAGGACTGTGAGAAATAAACTTAATCATTTTTACAGAATTCTGCAATGGATCGGATCTTACAGGGAGAGCTGTGGTCACTTAATTGAGAAACTCAAATGCAATGGGCCATAGTAATTGGGTATCAGGAGCCAGGCAGCAGCCCTCAACCACCAGAGTCAAAATGGATGTGGTTATCTTAATGGGCAGCAGAGTCAAAGCAGCAAAGTCCATGACTCAGGCAAACCTGCGGTGCTGGTGGGTTGATCAGGTTGTTCCTGAAGCGAGATAGATAGAAAATTTATTGCATGTTTACTTGATTTCTATGAGTAGAAAAGCTTTAGGTTAAGTTATTAAAAGTCTAACCTGAGTTATAAGAAGAGAGAGCCGTGGCCCTGTCCATCCATTCTTAGCCATGAGCCAGCTAGCAGGCCTGGAACACCTTGAATGCCGGGAGACCAGTTCCCCTGGAAAGTCCTGGGTACGCTGACAAAAACGCATCCTTGTCGTTGTTCTCCCAGCCTTCCCCAAAAGGACTATGTCCTCTGGCAAGAGTAACACTGTGCCCTGGGGAAAGGAAGTAATCAGGCCTTTCAGGAAGGTCTGGACACGGGCTCAGAATGGCCACGAATTCATTGTCACTGTGGTTTGCCAGTCAAGGGGGAGGGGCTTCTGATGGTCAGGTGGGCGATGACGTTTTAGCTTCATAGTGTGCTCCATGGGTCCCCAACCACATCCTGTAGTTGTGTCCTCAGTTCCAAAATAAATAACTGGATTAGATCCACTCAGCAACGGGCAGAATCCCCACATCGCTTCCATCACTCCTTCCAGATAAGAGAAATATTTCAGAGGTGGACACTGATAAGAGGATGTAATTAGCTCAGTCCTTTGTACCTAAGAACCAACAATGGAAGTAGACAACAGTGCTAAAAGGAGCAAAATAAAAAGAATTAAAAAAAAAAAAACAATTTTAGGGAAGTTTAGAGAGAAGGATGTTTCACCAGATAGGCAGAAATTGAACAGTAGCAAATGCCGTGAAAGGTTAAAACAGATAAGAATTGGCAAGTAACTATTTGTTTTGCCTATTATCAAGTCCCTAATGTGATCCATGTGTCTGCAGTTGTAGGCATTGTGGGAGCGTGGGGCTGATGGAGAAGGGAAATTTGGAAGCAGTTTGTCAGGAAACAGTAATTGCATCTGTCCCTCCCTCCTAACCTTTTGTGGCAGAGAAGAGGGTTTGACAGTGTGAATTGCACTTCTGAGCTGGGGGAACACATTCTTCCCACTGGTTTTGTGGTGACAGCACCTTAGAAGTGTGGGCCAGCTTATAAGATGCTGTGGGAAGTCCCTTTGGCATTCAACGCAAATTGTTAGATCACTTTCTGTCTGATCTCTCAGAGATTACCGCTGTCTCGTTCCAGAACACATAATAGTCACGGTTGGATCAGCTTTTACTTCCTTGCTGCGAGTTTTATTTACTGAGCCATTGCATCCGTGTCTGTCAGCTCCGCGCAGGGACAGGCCCTCACAGGTCCGCGCTGGCCTCAGCTCCATTGCCTTCTCCAGGTGCACACTGTGTCCTTGGCAGGATGTGGAAGGACATAGCCCTTGTAGAGCATGCATGTAGATTTCCTCTACTTCTCATTTCATATTCACCTAAGAGAATTGAACTTGTGGCCAAATAAAACATTGTTCTGTACTTTTTCTTGAGATCCCCAGGATCCCGGTTTTTTATGGCTACAATTATACAACTTTTAGGACCGTAGAGCATCCGGATAATGATGCATACTTTCCTGTGCTTCTCGTGTTTATTTCTCTCTTTATTTTTGGGAAGATGTTGGAGAATTGGTGATAAGGAAGTAAAATAATGATTTCTCAAAAAGTGCACTTTTAGTTTTAAATTCTCAATAGGAAAACTGTCTGAGAAAAGGGAAGTATAAGAAAATAATTCAGAAAATGAATGAGATAATTTTTTAAATCAGACTTGAAAATAGAAAAACACACATTTAAATAAATATTGTATTTGATTATATTGATGGATACATGTATTTAACTCTTACCCTCAATTCACTTCCACCTAAGATTCTCCCAAAATGCATTATGTTTTATGTAAATTAGCTTGAGTTCATGATAAAACAAAATTTTACTGAAGTTTGATCTGAAGAACAATAGTGCTAAGATACCTTTGAATAAAAAGGAAAAATTAATCCTACTATGTTATCTTGGAGACTCCCAATCCACATTAACACATTAAAAAGTCTAAGGCAAACTGACTTAAAGGAACTTGTTTAACATGATTTAATAAGGTTTTTTCAAACTTATTTGAGCCCATAACTTTTTTTTTTTCAATAATAGATATTCATATGCATCAAACTTGAGACTTTTGGAACACGCTTTGGTAAATATAGCAAAGACACTTGAAAATTAAAAAATTTAAACTGTATTATTTTAATTAAATAATTTAAACTATATTATTAGCACAGTGCTTATACTATCCATTCAGTAAATATTTATTATACACTTAAAGCCAGTAAATGTACATTATTTAAGGTGATTTTTAATCAGTATTTTTTGTACTAGTGTCAATATATGGGACAAATATCTAATTTATTTAATAGCTGTATATTACCACATTGTATTATTAATCCCACCAAAGAATTTCCACATTCAAATATTATAACAAAGCATACTGATCAAATGGAAAGTAACAATTAAACGTTTGCCTAAGTTTCTAGTGCAGAGCACAAATACTCGGAAAGACTTGAGAGAGAGGATAAGGATAATGTTCTAAATGAAGCAAAAGACAGGTTTTAAACTTGTCTGTTGCCTTTTTAACTTAGACGTTTAAAAGAAGCCACATACTGTAATCATGGCGTTCACTTGGGTCTGAGACATAATGAGGCCAGAATATACTATTTTGCACTGAGCGGTGGAAATGGCACTCTGAATTCTTTCAAACACGAATAAATATTATAATATATTCTAATGTTCCCAGCAGCATAAAATGACCTATAAATTGACATAAATTCTATAAAATTATGCAGCCTCTCAGGTTCCTACACCCTGCAGAGACCACACTTCTAGAAATGAGCTCTAGCTCAGAAGATTAGCAAACAGGTGGTGAAGAGCCACAGGCAGACCTGCGGGCACCAGGGCCCCAGCCGGGGAGCACCCCCCCGCACCCCGCTGACAAGCGCGTGGCTCCCTGTAGCTCTCGGAATATTTGATGGGAGTAGTCCTACTGAACACAACTTAGACCTATGCTGAACGTCATTAATCCGTTCCAGAAGACCTCAGCATCTCCATGAACTCTCACCACCCACTAGGAGCTCCTGATCATTGAGGAGAACAAGTGACATTCACCTAGTATGATTCAGGGAATATGTCTTGAGCTTTTCACTGCGGGACTCTTTACTGTTAGTTGAAAGTGAGCCAAAATGACATTGACTTGTTCCTGTTGAAAGTGGAATTCCTGCCAAGGAAAACAGCGTCTACAAACAGTTGGTTGCGGTAACATTTCACAGACTTGGATGAGCCTGGGGTACTACATACACCGGGAGGCACGACTAATTGCACACCCATGGAACGCTGAGTGTGGCAGAACGCTGGGTGCGGCCTAAGGTCCCTGGTTCCTTTGCTTCATGGTAAGGCTTCTATCCGCCTTGGCAAAGGCTACCTTGGAAAAGACTGCATTTTCTAGTGCCTTTTGTACCTTGCTATGGCACAGATTTACCTATTTTTGTCAATGTGACATGAACAGAAATTATATTTGACACTCGCTGCTTTACACTTAAAAAAAAGTTGGCCACATACTCCCTTAGTCCCTTTCTCTATTCCTGTGGCTCAGAGACAGAGGAAGGTGGGAGGTCTCTTCCAATAGCCTTGGCCTGTGTACCCCAGAACTGTTACATGAGAGTGAAATAAACTAACTTCTTTAGTCAGTGCATTCGGGGACTGCTGGGTTCTGCAGATGGGCAGAGCCACTGGCTAGTACCTCTGCTCAGATACTGCCGCTAGCAAGACGGCGACCCGCCAAGATCAGATCCCTGGATCCTGTGAGCCCTGCCCCCATCTCTGTTTCTATCTGATCCCCATTTGTCAAGCCCCACAGACTCCCCCATTAACCCCCAGGAGGAGACCCATGTGGGCCTCCCGGAAACCCCTGTTGTTGTTGGGGAAGCTGGATGCTCAGCAGGGGATCTCTCTTCCTGCTGGAGAAACCATAGGCTCCGGGGACTCCTCTCTGTGGGTTCTGGGCTGGCCTCGGGGAGGGCAGATCATTCAGAGTGAAACCCTGCCTCTCAGCCTTCCAATGAGCTCCTCTTGGACTCTGTGGTCTGACATTGGTGTTTCAGCCTTCCCCAGGGGGTTGTAGGGTTTTCACAATTGTATCTCCTCTATGGAGAGCTGTTAGTTGGTCTTCTTGTAAGGGGAGCGAACGTTGGGGATGGCCAATGTTGCCCTCCTGATAATGTCAGCTCAGGAATTGGAATGTGGAGGGTTCGTGTCTGAACGTGTAGTTCTGGAGGCTGGAAGTCCAAGGTCAAGTGGCTGACTCTGGGGAAGGCCCCCTGCTGGTCCACAGCCAGAGACTTCTCACTGTGTCCGCACGTGGCAAAAGGATGAAAATCTTGGTCTGAATTGTAAAGGCTCTAAATTACCCCAATCTGTGGTTTTTGACAGTAAAACTGTTTTTGTGAAAAAGAACACGTTGCTTAGATGGGATAATATAATACACTAGAGGCCCGATGCACGAAATTCATGCAAGAGCAGGCCTTCCTTCCCCCAGCTGCCGGCACCGGCTTCCCCTCTGGCACCCGGGAACCGGGCTTCCCTCACAGCCCCGGCTTTGCCTGGAAGATCGTCTGGAAGGATGTCTGGTCTAATTAGCATATTACACTTTTATTATTATAGATTATAGATAATTAATACATTTAGAGCATTTTTGAACAGGTCCCATTTGTAAACATGCATTCTGACTTAAGATCCAGAAGTGTTGCTAGCATAAGTAATATTACTTTTCTCTCTTACTTACCTCATTGGAAGGAAGCCTAGCAAGGTGATGTGGGCTGACAGCATTGGGGCTCATTCTTCCTTTCAGTGACAGATGTACGAACTACAAGCATTCTTCCCAGGATGAATGAAGAAGTTTCCCAGGGAGAACTGGCATCGTAATTTGAGAGCCATAATAACAAACAAATGTCACAAGCATTAAACAAACAAAAATCCCCTGAATATTTGATTTCTCCCACTCATAATTGAATTTGTCATTGAAAATAGGACAATTATTATAGTTTCTTACAACATGGGATAATGATGCTTACTAGCAGAACAAATATTTATCAGTCGCAGATAAGAGCGCTATCAGCATGGTTTTTAATCACATTGGCAAGTGATCCAATGTAATTGGGTCCCAGGACATGGCTAGGAAGCCGAACCACTCAGGAGTTATAAGAAGATTAGATCTTCTCCTCCCTCTGTGTTGTTAGATCTGTGTTTATATGCTCTGCCTCTTGGTATACATATGAGAGTATGAATCCCAGATACAGTTTTTGTGTTTTCCCAGACAAATTGTTTGGATGAACTCTACATGATTGGGTGGCTGTGGTCTTGCTCACTGCTGAAGTTTTATAGATTGCCTCATCAATAGCTAGACTAATATGACTAAGTTGGTCCATTGATTCGGTTACTACACAAAGTTCTGTAAGATAGGAAGGCAGTTCATGTGTTTCAATAATAATTACAAAAAAAAAGAAGCTTACAACCTAAGAAAAAAAATATTTTATTTAGGGAAACAAATAGCCAACACCCTTCTATCAACCACCAACCGTGCACTGTAATTTTAAGCAGCTTTTCAGCAAGAACTTCTGCTCTCCCCAACGACTGGCTTCCCATGCCGCTCAGCCTGTGGACCAGACCCTAAAGATTAGCTGTGTCAGACGAGTCCTCTTAAAAACACGGCACAGTTGCTCACCAATGCTCCCATGTTGACATATCCTGCTAACGATTACACAAAGTCACCTGAAGAGGTTATTCATGAAGGAGGATAGAGAGGGAGAGAGGGACAAGCTTTGCAAACGTCAGCGAATTTAGCAAAGAAATGATACAACTGTGGTGGGTTTGATCTTTTGAATGGGGCAGTAAAGATCAAGATGTCCACATGTGCTTTCATATCCACACGGTTTCTGAGATTAATGCGTCTGCCTGTGGGCTATGCTTCGCTAACCCCAGTCCCACAGAAATAGCCCGTCCTGCACAGCGTCGTGTGCGTTATTGCTTCATGTGCGACCCGTCTTTGGATGGCACAGAAAATCAATGTCCTGCTATCAGTGTCCATGTTTTGTTGTATGAGTTCCACTCCTGAAGAGTATGGTCATTGATGGAATGCTTCATGTTTAACCGTCGGTCATCGACTGAAGAAAGCTGGTCACTAGGGATTAGAAAACTAATGCCAGGAAGAGGGTAATGAAAGGTTATATGCAGATATTGTACAACCCACATAGGAAAGCAAGACAGAACTCTCATTTTTTTTTTAAAAAATATATTTTATTGATTTTTTTACAGAGAGGAAGGGAGAGGGATAGAGAGTCAGAAACATCGATGAGAGAGAAACATTGATCAGCTGCCTCCTGCACACCCCCTACTGGGGATGTGCCCGCAACCAAGGTACATGCCCTTGACCGGAATCGAACCTGGGACCCTTCAGTCCGCAGGCCGACGCTCTATCCACTGAGCCAAACCGGTTTTGGCAGAACTCTCATTTTTAATGGCATGGGGAGGCCAATGATGTACAAAAAAATAAAAAGAAAAAAGAAAGAAAGAAAAATCAACCTGCTATAAAAAGACACAATTTAATATTTCACTCTAGAAAACTACCTATATTCAACCATGTATACCTCTTTTACATACCCTCCCCAAATTCTCTTAGGGTATAGTTGTAAGCGATTCCTTATATGTACAAGAATGGAATTTGGTATCTTGTAATGATAGCATTTCCGACTAACTGGATACCTCTACTAGATTAGGGGAAAGGGGGAAAGTGTTGCTGGTGATGATGAATTTATAGGCACTGTTTCTGGTGCCAAGGGTCATAGTATAAACTGTTCAAATTCCTCGTAGTCTTTATGGAACCAAATGTAGACTTCCTCAAACGCATGAGAAGATTTTGCCATTGTAGTGCCACTGGCCACACACTGCCCTCTGTTTTGGCGACACTTAATTGTGTAAACGTAGGACAGAATAGTCGAAAGAATATGAATTTTGGAGTGAGACCTGGTTTTTAATTCTAAAGCTGTTACTACCTAGTTCTATGAATTTGAGCAAGTTATGTAATCTCTTTGAAAGACAACTAGTTTCTTTTTACTTATAAAATATAAATTCAAGAGGAGTTAATTTTTGGATTAAAAAATAATAAGTATAAAATATGGCTTATGATATGCATCAATTTCATAAATATTTACTAATACAAACAGACAAAAAGCAGAATTTGTAACAATTTTCTTCAGAAACCAAGGAGATTTTGTGAAATTTTCTTGCATAATGAGGTCAGCAACCTAAACTATTAGATTTTAAAAGAAAAACTAAAACTTTATAATGTAAATTTAAATTAACCGAAACTTAGGAAGCACAATTTCTTAAGAAAAATTATATTCCAGATGAAGTTTACTATTCTATTAAAAGATATTAAATAGTCAAAGATCTACAGAAATTAAGAATTTTGCATCATTACTGTGAAAAACACTTTAAGTACTAATGCTATTCTGTCTTATTCTCTGCCACTTATTATGACAATGAATCAACTAATTCTAAAAAAAATTGGAATTGAACTACTTCTAAGAATTTTCCCTTTTGTTTTCAATCTGTTGCTTGGTGCTTTCTCTCCTCCATCCCTAACTTTAGATCACCCTCTTTCTCACTTGATATTTTGTATTTTAACATTTACTGAGTTGATAGTGTTATAGAACACCGTCCTTTTTATTTACAAGAGACTATTGTGGGTTAAGCAAAGGTCAGTGTTGGAAGAGATGAGGCTGCGAGGGTGGGTTACGAAGACAAAGGTAGGTGTTCTTATGTTAGTATGGGTGCAGCTTCAAATTTTGTGCAATGTCTTGTGAGGGTGGACAGTCACATATTGAAATACATGCCCCTTCTATTTAGAGTGTTTTTGTTTTCAGATCATTGAAAGACTGAGGGAAATTCACTTTGCCTTTCAGGAGAGTTCAGCTGAGCTCTCTGTACCACCACGGTGCACCAGAACTCAGCAAGTACCTGTGCATTTGATTTTGTTCAACTGCCAAAGTTCTCACTCCTCATCAGTGAGAGCAAAAAACTTTTTCAGTTTCTCTTTCCCCACAGCAGAGTCCTCTGCCTGGCCAACAGGATCCTCAGTCCACACCCAGAAGTGACAAATGTCCCCAGACCTAAACCCACTTGTGATCATCACCTCACTTCAAGAGATTCTCTCTTCTCTGTGATTGCAGTGTACCTGGCCTCCATTGCTTTCACAGTTCTTCGATGCCTTTAAGAATTGAATTTCATTTAATAATTTTCTGGCTTTTTCTCAAGTTGATGCCATAGAAGCATTGGCTTTTCTGAATTCCTTTACCACCAATTTTTAATGTCAAAAGAATTCTAGACCGTATTCCCTCTCAATAGGATAATAATTTTGCTTTCATGATCCATTGAGTTTTAAAATCCATAATGTAGAAAGATAGTATGCATGTATTAATATTTTTAAATAAGTTTGAATTTTACTAATAACAACAGAATTTTTTTTATTGATTTTTACTGAGAGAGGAAGGGAGAGGGAGAGAGAGATAGAAACACCGATGAGAGAGGAAACATTGAGCTGCTGCCTCCCGCCTGCGCCCATCATGGCTGGAGCCTGCAACCCTGGTATGTGCCCTGACTGAGAATCGAACTGGTGACCTCTTAGCTCATGTTTCCCCCTCCCCTTCATTCTCTCTAAAAATCAATGGAAAAATATTCTTGGATGAGGATTAAGAAAACAAAACAAAAAAGTATACTTTTTAAAATGGAATAATGTTATAGGAGGATTCTGGAGATAGTAACCTCTAGTTGTACTTGCTTCCAGTAAGGAGTCCAGGTTTCTGTGCAAAACTGGCTGAAAGGATTTTTGTGATTAAGCTAGAACATAAGTTGCTCTCAGGCCATCCCTTTTCTGGACTTTGTTTTCTGAATACCAGATCCCTGCATGGGCTAATGCTGAAGGAGCTGGGTGTAGGCATGGTACATGGGAGCAGAGGGAAACAGAGCCTGGTGGGTCCTCTTTGTGACTGAACCCAGGGAAATGGCTAGGACTGTGAGAGGTAGGCTGTGAGAATCAAGGCATAGGAGACCCCTGTCATCCATGCTGGTGTGCTTTTAAGTGACCCACGTGTAAGTGACTGTGTAAGCTTAAAGAAAAGAACATTATTGAAGGTCAATGATTAGAAGCTTTTCTCTAGTTCTTCCACAGGCAGACAAGTTTCCTCAATTCTTTTATGACCCCCAGGAAAAGCAGAGAGTGACCCTAACAAAGGAGATTAAATGTCTCAGCAAGTCAGTCCAGTAGGATCTCATAGTCCCATTTAAATGAAATTTAAATTTTTTTTCTCGTGTTTGCTTTCTCGATTTTATAGTTTCAAACTTGGTAGAAAATGAAGTGCCAAAATGGACATTCAATAAATGAAAGTATTTGCTGGTGGCAGCATGGATGTAAAGGCATCAGCATTGGATAGATTCTTAGACTTTCAGTCAAGCCCTTTCCCCAAGGAAATTGCAAAAAGAAAAGCCTGAATCCTGGACCACACATTAACCTTCCTGAATTTAAAAATGTTATTTTGTGTGTGCACACATGGCTAATGAAGCCTCGTTGAATTCTTGGAGCACTTTGTAGCAATAACTAATAGGAATTATTATAGAGTATTTCAGCCCAGCTGGCATGGCTCAGTAGTTGAACATCGACCTATGAACCAGGAGGTCATGGTTCGATTCCTGAACAGGGCATATGACCTGTTCTGGGCTCAATCCCCAGTAGGGGGCTTGCAGGTGGCAGCCAATCAATGATTCTCTCTCATCATTGATGTTTCTATCTCGCTCTCCCTCTCCCTTCCTCTCTAAAATGAACCGGTATAGGTATAGGTATAGTATAGGTATAGTATAGGTATAGGTATAGGTATAGGTATAGGTATAGGTATAGGTATAGGTATAGGTATAGGTAAAAAAGAGAGTTTCAGAATGGCCCAGCAAGGAGTTGAGCAAGAAAAAGCTGGTTCAGGGTCCCTTAGAGAATGAAAAGCAACGTAAGGTATGAACATGCACTGAAGCGGCATCCCGGGGTCCTTCAGGCAGGAACAGACCTAAACCTCTCCCACACCAGTGTTCCTCCGAAGAATGCCACACCCTGAGTTGAAACACATATTACTCAGTGAAATGACAGTTCTCGAAGAGTTAATACTTAGAAAGAAAGAAAAAATATAAAAGCAGAGGAGGTTTCTTATAGAAGTTATTTGCAAAAATAAATCCCATTGTAAAATGTTGGGATTAATGTATTAATCAGAGCTTTTCGAACTCTCACATTAAGCAGCTTTGTTATGCTAATTCCCTTGTAAATGAGGAATGAAATGATTCTACCACTTATTGAATATCATTCTCAAAGGCCTGATTTAGAAAAAATAAAGATGTCCTTTATGCTGGCAAATGATGCTAAGTTTTAGAGCAGGAGTCTATTTTAGCCAAAAACTCACCTTATTTTTCCAAGTTGCTACATATCCCTTAAACTTTGCATTTAGTTTTAGTCAGCCCATTAAATTTATAAAAGAAATACCCACTCAGGAAGGAAATAACACAAGACAACCTTGGAATTTCTTTCCTCACACTTTCCCATTAAAAGGCCAATATGTCATGAACTGAGGGTCATCTCCATGCATCTACTCCAGTGATTGCCAACCTGAAATTTTGAAAATCCAAAATAAAAGGCAATAAGCATGTATTTGGGATCAAAGAATTGTGAATCTGGGAGCATAGTTTCAGGCGAAAGCCTAAATAGTGCCTCGATTACAGAATAAAGGCCAGGGGTTTTTAAAGAAAATGAAAGGAATAATTACATGAAAGGAAGAAGGAACTTCTACAGATGCTGATAAGCTGAGCTACTCTTGGCTATAGATGATTGGTTACTGATTCTGGCTTCGGGGTTCATAATCTTCAGTCCTCGTGGTCAAGGTGTCCACTGTCTTGCTGGCTTTACGAACAATAGTCTCTAAGACAAGGGGTGTTTGGCCCAGTCCAAACATTCCCCAGGTTCAAGGAGGAGACATGCAAGGCAGTTTCCCTAGAATGGCTGCTCTGGCCTTATTTTATTTTTTAATATGTTTTGAGAGAGAGAGAGAGAGGAAGGGAGAGGATCCTGAGATAGAAACATCAATGAGAGAGAAACATCCATTGGCTGCCTCCTGCACACCCCCTACTGGAGATTGAGCCCACACTCCCTACTGGGGATGTGCCCTGACTGCAATCTAACCAGTGACCTCTTAATTCATGGGTCAATGTTCAAGCACTGAGCCACATCGGCTAGGCCTGGCCCTATTTTAAAATGGCTCCATTTGCCCCAACTGGTTTGGCTCAATGGATAGAGTGTCATCCTGTGGAGTGAAGGGTCCCAGGTTCGATTCCGGTCAAGGGCATGTACCTTGGTTGTGGGCACATCCCCAATGGGGAGTGTGCAGGAGGCAGCTGATCGATGTCTGTCTCTCATCGATGTTTCTGGCTCTCTAACCCTCTCCCTTCCTCTCTGTAAAAAAAATCAATAAAATATATATTTTTAAAAAATAAAATAAAATGGCTCCATTTATGTCAGTTTTCAAAAGAGATATATGGTTTGCTCTTTAATGCTTTGAAAATTTGAATTATAAGTATTTAAAAATTAAGAGATTATATATCAAAATCCCTGATATATAAAAATTCTGGATTTTTGTGGAAAATTATAAGCTGCAACAATACAAGGATAGAACTCCTGGTAACAGTCACCTGGAGCTGAATGGCAGACATTGTTACTACTTTCCTTCAGTTCGTGCCAAATGTTGGGTTTGATATTATTAATTCACTATGTCTTCTATGTGTAGCCATGTCCAAACATTTTCAAATTGAAATGTATATAATTATAAGGTACTTTTATCACCTTTCTTTATATTACTGCTAGAGCTTTATACTCATTTTTAATATAAAAATATATATATATATCCTATATAATAAAAGACTAATATGCAAATGACCAAATGGCAGAACAACTGGTCACTATGATGTGCACTGACCACCAGGGGGCAGACACTCAACACAAGAGCTTCCCCCTGGTGGTCAGTGTGCTCCCACAGGGGGAGCACTGCTCAGCCAGAAGCTGGGCTCACGGCTATCAAGCACAGCAGGTAATGGGCCTAAGCTGTCAGTCAGACATCCCCCAAGGGCTCCAAGACTGCGAGAGGGCACAGGCCAGGCTGAGGGACCATTCCCCGACCCCCCTGAGTACATGAATTTCATACACCAAGCTTCTAGTGTAATATAACATGCACTGGCCAAGTGGCTCCACTGGTTGGAGCATCATTCCATACACCAAAAGGTTACTGGTTGGATTCCTGGTCAGGGTCCATGCCTGATTGTAGGCTCTATTCCCAATAGGGGGCATACAGGAGGAAGCTGATGGATGTTTTGCTCTCACATAGATGTTTCTCTCTCTTTCTCCTTCTCCCTTCTTTTCTCTCTCAAATTCAAGAAAAATCCTTTAAAATTTATATTTGTAATACAAGGTGTTAAATCTCATAGAGTTTAGAAACTTGTGAAAAAATATGTGATGTTAATTAGAGGTATATTTCTAAATTATTTTAATTTAATGCAAAATTGGGAAGTTGAGAATGACTTTAGTTTATAGATGTTGGAAGAGGTGATAATGAAGAGAAGACTTTTAAATGTACAGAAGGCCCGGGCTAGTGTGGCTCAGTTCGTTGGAGCATCGTCCCATGCATGGGAAGATCATGAGTTTGATTCCTGATGGGAGCACATACCCAGGTTGTGGGCTCAATCTCTGTTCGGGACACACAAGGGAGGCAACCAATCAAATGTCTCTCTCTCACATTGATGTTTCTCTCTCTTTCCTTCTCTCTTCCTCTCTCTCTTTTGAATAAATGAAAAACATATCCTCCGGTGAGGATTAAAAATGAGTGAATGAGTGAATGAACAGAAGGACAGTATATGTGTTATTGACTCAAAGGGATGGCATGAGATGGTTGAATATAGTTTTCCCTAATATACCTAATCACAAGATATACCCGATAACTGACATGTGTTATCATCTGCATCAAAGAGCCTTGGTGTCTATTTCTGAATAATTTGTTGCTGTTTTCCATGTTACCATTGTCTCCCCCATTTGACCCTAAGCTCCTCAAGTAAAGGGAACATGCATTTCAGCCATGTATATTGTGGAGTGGAGAAGTTGACTGTGAAAAGCTCTCTCTCATAGCTCATGGCCCATTTGAGTGTGGAGACAGATGCTGGAAGCAGAATGGCAAGGGAACAGAGACTGAGAGAGAGAGAACGCGCAGCTAGTTCCATTATTAACAACGCAGCTATTCTTTCCTCTATTTATTTTATTGTTGACTTTACATTTTCAGAGAATGGATGAAAGTGGGATCCCAATGCAACATAATAGGTGAGTTAAATTTGACCTTTGCAAAAGTTAGGCTTGAAGTAATCATTGTGACTTGTGGATAAATTTACTGTGTGCAAGATCAGGCTAACGTTACCGTGTTCTGTTATATTGTCTGGATTCTTCTATGCACCAAAGCTTTAGAGCTATTCACATTTTGATCCTAGCAGGAACAGCAAGAAACTATTCTTATCTCCGTTTTCCAGATGAGGAAACTCAAGCAGACGGTTATAGGACTCGGGTAAGATCAGTCAAAAAATTGTTAGGTTGAAAAGAAGCATCAGATCTCCTGAGGTCCAAACATTGTTCAAAAAAGACATGTTACCAAGTCATGCAGAATATAATAATCGAAAAGAAATACCTGTGAATTTATTCTTCCAGATCTTGATGACTTGCAGTCAGTTTAAATAAAATAGCAGACTCTGTAGAAACTTATATAACTTGAAAAATATTTACTTTCTAATATTAAATACATTTAGCACTAAGAAAGTACCTCCTTTGTCATGTGTAAGTTATGCTTGGCACACTTACTGAAATTAAAAGATATGAATTTTATTTCCAGGTTTAACACTAACTCATTTGATGTTGCTTTGATAATTTTAATTATTTAGATTTCAAATACTCAATCCATACAATGAAAAATATATATGCATTTCCCTTTTAAATCAATGCATTTTAAATAGAGTGTATTTCACAAGATCCACCCAGGAACTGTTATGGGTCACTTGTTGTTTACCATCCTTTTAAGGACAGATATCAAAAGAAAAGGCAGCCCGAGCCGGTTTTGCTCAGTGGATAGAGTGTTGGCCTACAGATTGAAGGTCCCAGGTTTGATTCCGGTCAAGGGCATATGCCCAGGTTGTGGGCTTGGTTCCCAGTAGGGAGCGTGCAGCAGGCAGCTGATCAATGACTTTCTCTTTCATCATTATGTTTCTTTCTCTCCCTCTCCCTTCCTCTCTGAAATCAATAAAAATATCTATTTAAAGAAAAGGCACATAGCAATACTGCGACCCTTTATGATGAAAAGAAAAATTATAACCTTTTACAGAGTCTATTAGATACTCATTTGTATTGTAAGACCTTCAAATATCAAATTGTGAAAAACACCATCATTATCCTCCAGCTCTATTGTCCCTTTCCAGATTTATGTTTGCCCACAGCACCTGTCACAATATGATCTTCAAATATTAGAATTGTAAACTTCACAAGAGAGGAAAGTTTACCTTTATTCTTCCTTTTTTATGACCCCTGCACTTAGAAACATGATTTGCACATAATATTCACTTAAATATATTGCTGGTATGAGATAAGAAATTCTGAGAGAGTTTAGTTTAATCAAGGCTTTTCTGGGCTCATACAGTTACGAGAACTCCATGTAGATTATCTATGCGAACAGCTACATCGTGTTCACGGCAACAGATACCCTTTGGCTGTTGCCCTGCCCTCAGCCAGCTGCCACTCTGTGCATGAAACAAGGAAACAACTGAACCAAAATACGATTGTCGAAATTTGTCAACCAGACAAATGGAATGAACATTCAACAATAATGAATTCCTGTTGAGGATAAATGGGTATTTTATTAGATTGAAAGCTTACTTCCATGGAAGAGGGAAAATAGAAGAGGAAGGAGGAAATAAAGAAAACTTGCAACCACACACAGTTTTAGAGCTAAGATAGTTAGGGCTGTATCTCTGTTTAGTTTTCCATACAACAAGCTCACAGACAGATGCTTTCGTATTTTGACATAATCTTTCCAAAATAGAAAATAGTATTCACAGTCATACCAGAAAGCATTAAACTGATACGGCCATACATTTTTATTTAGTAAAAAAAGACTATTATGCCCCCCCCTTTTTTTTCTGGAATCCCAGATAAGGTTATAAGTCCTAGAATTCAATTCAAATGTTCTCTCCTGGTTCCTAGGGCCATAGCCTAGGAAGAAACACAGCATATGATTACTGGTTGTACGATAAATCCTCACTGCTTAAAAGAATTAGAAAAGCCGAGAAAAGAAAAGTCAGAAATTTTCTCCAAATATTTTATATGAAGGCAATTATATTATTATTATATTTTAATTTTTACCACTAATGGGTCTACATTGTTTTAATCCATATGGTTTTTATAATTATAAATATCAATTACACTCACTATGTTACAGTAAAAGAATTAAACTCTGCCATTCATCTGTTCAGACAATGTTTTCTGAGTAACTTTGGCACTTACTCCCTCTCTCTTCAAAGAGCTTTCCGTGGAGAGAACACATTACAGGCAGTCCTCGGTTACGTCGGACTCCACGTACATCGTTTTGTGGTGACGTCGCCATCTCCCATTTGTTTATAAAAAAAATGTCCCGTCATTTTGACGTCTGTACATATGTGCTTTATGTTTTTTATTACTTATTTACCACAAGTAAAGGTCAGGAATTGTTCTCTTTCTTTAAATGTTTTTTACTGTCACGTCATTCCTGCTGTGTGTGTGCCCCACGTGAGGGACGCAGGTGCTTATGGAGGTGGGTTCCGACTTCCGGCAGAAATCGCATTACGTTGCTGTAGGAATGGATCTCCCACGGAACTGAGGACCTACTGTACAGTTCAAATTAATAAGCAAAACACAAAAAGTCAGGGAAATATGACACTATGGGCAATCAACCTGTTCTTTGGAAGGTGGCTATTAGTCAAGATAGACTAGACTTCTGCTACGTAGAAAACAACCTCCAACTCTCAAGGCTTACCCTATAAACATGTGTTTCTTACTCATGCCAAGTCCACTGTGGGTAGTTAGGAGGTCATGCAGAGGTCCGGTCTGAAGATGCTGGGCCCCAGCCCATGGCTGGTCTCCTCAGAACAAGGAGACAGAGATGGAGAACAATCTCTCTGCCTGGACACCCCACACACCAGACACCTCACATCTCACTGCCCTAGAAATGCCTGAAAGCAACTTGCAAAAGCCGACAGGAAGTGAGGCTTCAGAAAGACCAGACAAGGCATGGGTTCCATTTTCTTAATGATAAAAAATAGTGCCAAATCATTAAATAAATGCTCTGAAATGAACAACATAGGTGGGACTTCTATTTCTTTTCAAGACAGAGTGACAAGGGACAGATTTACTCTTCTGCCCATAACAACCCCAAACAGACAAAACATATGAAACAGTGGCCCTAGGACATTGGACATCAGACAACAAAGGGCCATGATCTGAACACTGAGAAACAAATCAATGGAGCCCTATCATGAGCCCCGCGGTTGCGTTGAGAGAGTTTTCAGGCTGTGGCACAGGGAGGAAGAACTCAGTAGAGCCTGGAAGACACCCCGACTTTGGAAAAAGACCAGAAGGGAACAATCTCTGGGGAGAGCAATCCAGATAAAATTCAAGGGCAGAGTACTGAAGAAGAGAGAAGCTCAGAGAACCCTGGAGAGGTACTAAGAGTTGATATCCAGTGTCCAGCGAGTCCTCACCCAGCTGGCGTGGCTCAGTGGTTGAGAGTCGAACTATGAATCAGGAGGTCACAGTTGGATTACTGGTCAGGGCACATGCCCAGGTTGTGGGCTAGATCCCCAGTATGGGGCGTGCAAGATTCTCTCTCATCGTCGATGTTTCTATCTCTCTCTCTTCTCCCTTCCTCTCTGAAATCAATCCTATCTAATAAAAGAGTAATATGCAAATTGACCATCACTCCAACACACAAGATGGCTGCCCCTATGTAGTCAAAGATGGCTGCCCCCATGTGGACACAAGATGGCCACCACAAGATGGCCAGCAGGGGAGGGCAGTTGGGAGGGACCAGGCCTGCAAAGGAGGGCAGTTGGGGGTGATCAAGCCTTCAGGGGAGGGCAGTTAGGGGTGATCAGGCTGGCAGAGGAGGGAAGTTGGGGCAACTGGGCCTGCAGGGAAGGGCAGTTGGGGGGGACCCAGGCCTGCAGGGGAGAGCAGTTGGGGGGGACCAGGCCTGCAGGAGAGGGCAGTTGGGGGCTATCAAGCCTGCAGGGGAGGGAAATTAGGGGTATCCAGGCTGGCAGAGGAGGTAAATTGGGGGTGACTGGGCCTTCAGGGAAGGGCAGTTGGGGGGGACCCAGGCCTACAGGGGAGAGCAGTTGGGGGACCAGGCCTGCAGGGGAGGGAAGTTGGGGGACCAGCCAGTAGGGGAGGGCAGTTAGGGGCAATTAGGCTGGCAGGGGAGCAGTTAGGCATCAATCAGGGGAGTGGTCAGGGGGTGATCAGGCTGGCAGGCAGAAGCGATTAGGGACAATCAGGAAGGCAGGCAGGTGAGCAGTTGGGAGCCAGCAGTTCTGGATTGTGAGAGGGATGTCTGACTGCCCGTTTACGTCCAATCCTACCGCGATCGGGCCTAAATGGGCAGTCGGACATCCCTCGAGGGGTCTCAAATTGGAGAGGGTGCAGGCTGGGCTGAGGGACACACACCCCCATGCACGAATTTCATGCACCAGGCCACTAATAAAAATATAAAAAACGACCAATAGGGCTAAACATTTCTGAGTAGCTAAACTGTATCCTAGAACAAAGACTAAGAATGGTGATAATAATGCAAACACATGTAACATCCAAACAGATAAAACTCACACTGGAAAGCATCCAATAAAAAATTAAGAGGCATGAAAAGAAGTAGAAAAATAAGCCCCATAATGTGGAGAAAAATTAATCAAAAGTGACCCAGAACTAACTTGGATGTTAGAATTATCAAACAAGGACATTAAAAGAGTTATTACAATTGTATTGCGCATGTTTGAAAGTTTAAGTAGAGAAAGGAAAGATATAAAAAAGAATAAGATCAAACTCCAAAAAATGAAAACTAAGATATCTAAGATAAAAAATATGCTCATTGAGATTAACAGCAGAAGAAAAGATCAGAGAACTTTAAGATACAGCAAAAGAAACGTTCCAAAATGAAGCATAGAGAGAAAAGAGATTTTTTTTTTAAATGAACAGTAATTGTGAGATCTGAGACAACTGCAAGGGGCCCAATGGACATGCAATTGGAATTCCTGAAAGGAGTGGGGGAACTGCAAATATTTGAAAAAAAACAATAGCTGAAAAGTTGCAAAGTTTGGTGAAAATGAAAAAACCCCAGACCCACAAATCTCAATGAATATAGAGCCCTACATGTCTTTTTTTTTTCTAAACATGAAAAGAAAATAAAAAAATAAAAACTAGACCAAGTTCTATCATTATCAAATGATAGTTCTATCATTACTAAGTTCTATCATTATCATTCTCAAAACCAATGATACAAAGTAAATTTTTAAAACATCCAGAGTACAAAGACATGCTATATACAAATGAACAAGGACAGATGTTTTATCAGAAGCAATGCAAGCAAAATATTGAAAAAACAAAAACCAACAAAACACCTGCCATCTTAGAAGATTTTAGAGAGAAAAAGAATCGATCCCATACAAATAACGGGCACTAAGGAAGGCATTGAATTCCGAACTGTAACATCTAAAGTTAGAAGATAATGATACATTGGCCTCAATGTTCTAATGGAAAATTTTTTCTAACTTTGAATCCTTTACCCAAACTGCTTGGAGGTAAAGAAAATATATTTTCAGCCATGCAAGGCCTCAGAAGTTTTACCTTCCATGTTCTCATTCTTAGGAACTCATTGGTGATATGTTGTATTAGCATGCAAAAAATAGGGGGGGGATGGGGCCCAGAAAAGAGGGGACTCAATATAAGAGAAAGGAGAAGATAATTTTAGGATAATGTTAGTAGAAAGTCCTGGAGAACATGTACAGCAAATCTAGAGCAATGAAAATCCAGGCTCAATTTCCAATTAAATATATATATATATATATATATATATATATATATATATATATATATATATATATATATATATATATATATATATAATTAGTTTCCATGTTAAGAAGAAATTCTATGAAAGATTTTGGAGTTAACTTAGGAAACAAAGAAAGTAAGTAAGGAATTTATGAACTTCAGTGAAAACAGAAAATTATAGAAAAATAATTATAAATAATTTTAACATACTACCTTGCTCAAGTGAGAATAATGTTTTCAATCATAATATGAACACTGATTATCAATTAACAAAATTATTATGTAACTAGAGGCCTGGTGCATGCAGTCCCTCAGCCCGGCCTGCACCCTCTCTAATCCAGGACCCCTTGGGGGATGTCTGCCTGCTGGTTTAGGCCCGATAAACCGGCAGTCGGACATACCTCTTGCAATCCGGGACCGCTGGCTCCTAACTGCTCACCTGCCTACCTGCCTGATTGCCCCTAACCCCTCTCCCTGCCTGATCGTCCCTAATCACCTCTGCCTGTCTGATTGCCCCTAACCGCCTCTGCCTGAGCCCCACACCTGGGATCTGGGCTTCCCTCCCTCTGGCTGGCCGCAGGCACCCAGGGCCCGGGCTGGCTGGCCACCAGCGCCTGGGATGAGGGGTGGGCAGCTTCTCTCAGGCTGCAGCCGCAGCCACTGGCGCCCAGGACCATGGGCGGGCGGCTTCTCCCGGGCCCAGCTTTGTCAGGAAGGACGTCCAGAAGATGCCCAGTCTAATTAGCATATTACCCTTTTATTAGTATAGATTACACTGGGAGAATGTAATTATACATGTGCAGTGTCAGAATGTTAAATCCTTGCGTTTTATTTCCGTGTAATGAATAACATTTAACACTGGTAAAATGTGGGTGAGTTTATTATGCATTTATTTACACATTTCAGACAAGACTGCTCAGATGGATAGAAGTGGCTGCTTCTGTGGCAGTGCTGGCTTCCTGGCCGTGTGGCCTGTGCAATCACACAGGACCCCAGATCTGAGGGGCCCTGTACCTGCTTTAATGCTCTGCTGTGCAATCTTGAAAATTTTAATAGTTTGATCTTTGAGCTCAGGTTCTGTAAGCAAAGTCTAACGGGACAACAGAGTATGTGTGTACGCAGGAGATGCACGCAGCATACATGTCCTCTGCTCCTTGCCAGCATATGTGCATATAATGCCTGAGATGCACAGACTGAGCACAGACTTGTGGTGGATCAATGTTAGGTGGGAACTCAGTGCGATTCAGGAGTGAGAGTATGCATGTTGCATGCACAACGGAGAGAGGGGAAGTAGAACTTCCCCGAATGAGCTAACCGTTTGCACTGAAAATGCCGATAGGAAAGGGGCAGATAGGAAAGGGGCAGATACGGTAAGCCTGAAACAGAGTGGTAATGGAATGTGTGTGCAGGAAGAAGTAAAATGCAAACAATAGAGTTAGTTTTGTGCGGCATGTACGTCCTCTATTGGTAAGAATTAAATGCATATTCATAAACAAGCTATAAACTACAAATTGTGTCATTTTGGTGATTCCATATACAAGTTAATAGATTTTGTATTTGCATTTTATTATTGTTATTGCATAATATAAAAATAAATGGCAAGGTTTCATCTAATAATTTAAAATTTTTACTTAAATTACATTAAATAAAAAATTAAAAAACACCCAGCTGGTGTGGCTCAGTGGTTGAGTGTTGACCCATTCACCAGGAAGTCACTTATTCGATTCCCTGTCAGTGCCCATGCCCAGGTTTCCAGCTTGATCCCCAGCAAGGGGCATGTAGGAGGCAGCCAATTGATATTGATGTTTCTCTCTCTCTTCCTCTCCCTTTCTCTCTCTCTAAAAGAAAAACAATAAGTTGAGAGACTACAGTAGAAATTTAAAAAAAAAAAACCTTTATATTTTAGTAACTTTAACAAAATTTTTTCTTACTTTTAGAACAAAAGGTCCCATATTTTCATTTTGTACCAATCATGTAGCTGGTTGTGCTCTAGGGAATCAAGACTTAAGGGGGAAACTTGTTTTTCATATAATCTCACTAGAGGCCCGATGCACGAAATTCATGGAAGAGCAGGCCTTCCTTCCCCTGGTTGCAGGCACCAGCTTCCCTCTGGCACCCGGGACCTGAAATGTCCTCCCTTTGGCCGCTGGCAGGAACCCGGGACCCAGGCTTCCCTCGAAGCCCCAGCTTCATCCAGAAGTATGTCTGGTCTAATTAGCATATCATGCTTTTATTATTATAGATTTGATTTTTTTTTTTTAAATATGTATTGCAGTGATGGAAGCAAAAATTTAAATATTAATGACAGTAAGTACAATTAGCCAGCTAAAGAGGGGGGAAGAATTCACCTATCAGAGGAGCCACGTGTGAGCAGGATATGAGATGACAGTGAATTCTGACAACCAAACTCTCTGAGGCAGGCCAGGACATAAAGGACGCATGTGACTAGTGTCGCCTGAGGGACAGGGTGGGACAGGTTATGTCGAGTCTCATGTGCTTTCTAAAGGGCGTGGGTTTCATTTTGGAGGGATCGTTGGCATTGAAGAATTGTGAAACAGGTCAGGTTTCACAGGAGTGAAGGAGAAGCTACTTTTTTAGGCCAGGCCCAGTTAGTAATTGTAATACATGGTGATGATTAGAAAATTAGATATTTGAATGAACTATCAGTTTATCAGGATTTCTTTTAGAGTGATGTGGGGGAGCTTAACAAAGTGATTGAAGTTGACCACAATGCTTTCAGCATCAAAATAAAAAGAACACCCTCTTTTAAAAAGAAATAAATAGTTTTTAAAAAGAAATGAATTTTTCATGAGTAATTGTTTTTACTTTACCTACATAGCATCTTATTTCATTCTCCTTCCTTTGTAGAAAAATAGCCAGAAAAAGCTTTCAGATCTTTCTCCCGTATCACACTCTATCTTTCAGTTCACCTACAGAAACATAATTTTATTTCAATTGTGTAAGTGTCTTAGGATTTTCTTTTTTGTTTTTGTTTTTAATGTATTTTTATTGGTTTCAGAGAGGAAGGGAGAGGGGGAGAGAGAGAGAGAGAGAGAGAGAAACATCGATGATGTGAGAGAATCATTGATCAGCTGCCTCCTGCACGCCCCACACTGGGGACAGAGCCCACAACCCGGGTATGTGCCCTGACCAGGAACGGAACTGTGACCTCCTGGTTCATAGGTCAACACTGAACCACTGAGCCATTCTAGCCCAGCAGGGTTTCCTTAAACAGACTGATTCTTGCCCAAATGCAAGGACATCTTTGCTTGCAGGGGCTAACAGGCTAGCACAGAATTATTCACCTCAACTGAGTAAATTGTTCAGAGCCAATTCAGTCCCAATTAAGGTGACTCGAGTTTCTAGAGATGCTGCATGTAGGCAAAGGCCGGCTGCCCTCCTTTGGGGCAATCCGGGCTGATGAGAATCCCCACTGAGCTGCTACAGAACAGAAAATATGCAAATATCCCTAATGCTCCTCAAATGATGTGCCAAACATGTATTTAAAATGGGAAACTATTGTTGCAATTTGAAAGCATGAAAACTGTATAAGCCGCAAACAGAAAATGGGAGAGAGAACACAGAATCACAAATGTGTGGATTTTTCCTCTTTTAATAACTGACAGAAACTCTTTGATCAAATAGATTCTGTTGACAGAGACTTTTTTCGCAGCAGATGGAAGCTCTTATCTTGAAGCCATGAAACAGGAAAACTGTTCATAAGGATCGCTTTGGATGTCAGTTTCCCTGTATCATGTGAGTTTAGGGATTTGAAACAGACAAAAACGTGCGAGATAAAAGACACAATGCAGTATGTATTCTAATACATGGGAATGCGTTGCCACTTCCCCCACTACACAGCATATCCTCATAGCACACATTGCTCCCTGTTCAGAAGTTATACACCACTGTTTGTAAGCTAATCTTTCTAATAAAAATGATTTTGTACAGTATGAACTTCTCTTAAAACAAATTTAGGCTGGTTCTATTCCCTATTAGTTCAGTCAGAATGCTTGAAACCACATAGATTTGTTTCAATACTAACAGACTGGCTGGAAAAAATGTGGAAGACATGGAAACATTTTTATGGTTTAGAAAAAGAAAGAAGGGGAAGGCCTGAAGTGAAGCTGCCAGCTTGTTGAAATCCACGCACGCCTCTCAGAAAACACGGATATCAGATGTTAACGCTGTTCTGCAGGGGGAGCTTTCTCTGGATTCATTAACGCAGCTGGCACCCCGGGGAGTGTTAAGTGGCCTTTCACCTCCGGAGTTGCAGTTTTAAGCAACAGCTTTTCAAAAATAATAAAATAATTTAATGGAAGTTGAAGATTCCAAAGGATGTTCTTAGTAAGAAAACACAGATTTATATATATATTTAGTAAGAGGAGTCATTGTAGTTTAGCCAAAGGAAGCTTTTGGGAGCCAAGTAACACATTTTTATAATCAACCGTGTTAGGGCAGACAGTGTGGTTGGGGTCAGCCCCTGAAAGAGTTCTGAGTGGTGAACGCTTTAGGGGGGTTGCTTTCTTCCTACCTGGTGTGAGTCGTGGCCTCATGCTCTGCTGGAGGGGGTTAGGGGGGCGGTGTTAGGAAGGAGAGAAAGAAAGCCTCCACCTCTATGTAGCCAGGATAACATTTGAATGTTTATTCAGGAAAATTCTAATGAAAAGGAACAGTAATACACAAGATGGGAGAAGATAGACATAATTATTAGGCATGTGCATTTTTATAAAGAACTCGTGAGCTCTGCAGTGTGTGTGTGTGTGTGTGTGTGTGTGTTGCTTTTATTTCTTAGCCCTAACCTGAAAGGCCTCCGAGCAGCACATGGGGACATGGAAGGGACTGCAAGCCCTGATGTTTGCAAGGGTCTTCCAAGGGCAGAGAGAGCCGGGCGTGGTGATGGGGAAGTGCTTGGGGAAGCAGGCACTGGGCTTTGTATTTGGATATTTCTAGAATAATTGGGGAAATCTTGGGCTGTTCCATTTCTCATTTCCTTTATGATCTAGAGATAGATTATTCCTCCTTTCGCTCTTAAGAATTTGGCGGTGTAACCAATTGATATTTTTAAAAGATCTACTGTTTGTTGTTGTTTTTTAATCTTTATTGTTGAAAGTATTACATAGGTCCTCCTTTTTCCCCTATTAACCTCCCCCCAGGCCCTCTCCACCTCAGTGTCTGTGTCCACGGGTGATGCATATGTGCAGACAAGTTCATTGGTTGATGTCTTTCCACTCACCTTCCCCAGCCTTCCCTCTGAGGTTCAACAGTATGTTCATGCTTCTATGTCTCTGGATCTACCTAAAGAGTATTATGCTAAGCAAAATAAGCCAGTCAGAGAAAGGTAAGTATCACATGACCTCACTCATATGTGGAATCTAATGAACCAAAATAAACTGATGAACACAGATCTTTCACCATCATAGATACACCAGCTTCCGAGGAACCATTAGTTATAGAGGGGGATTCATTCAACAAATAATTTGAATTTAACCAGCTGCAGACAGTGAGCAGCAAATGCCAATCAACCCCACACACCAGGCCTTTGTGCAGGAAGGCGCAGGTGCGACAGTCCGACAGGATACACTTCTGCACATCCCATCCACCTCTCCCGTTATGGCTTCATTTCTTGTCTTTAAATCTTGCCTTTAAAGCTTCCATTTCTCTTTAGCTTATGATTACATCTCTCGTTGAAAGCCATTTATTTTACTTTGGATGATAAATTGCTTGTGGAAAGAAATAGGACTGTATTAATATAACTACTGTTCTGTGTATTCAGAGCATCTTGTAATCTACAATAAAATGCCACAAATATCAATGAAACATATCTGCTGTGAAAACGTTTCTATACCTAAAGTTTACTATTTAAAAAAAGAAGACCTTAAATCACCAATAAATATTTCATGTTATTGACAAGCACACAAAAATGTAAAAATATAAGGTATATACATATAGAGACATAGTTCTATTTCAGTAAGTGATAGATCCTCCCTTCCCCCAACTGATGGACGGAGTATGACGTAAACTCCACCTGCAGCCGGACATTCCTGAACACCTTATATGGACTGTACATTGAACCACCAATCAGCACCTGCCATATACCCTAAGCCCCCAATTCCTAAATCCCTAGACCCCTAACCATGTACCTTACATGAAACCACCAATCAGCGTGTGCTGAGTGCCCTAAGCCCCGTCCCCTCTTTTCCTCCCCTTAAAAGGCACTCTCACCCTGGCACACCCTCTCTCTTTCTCTCTCTTTTTCTCTCTCTCTCTCTCTCTCTCTTCCCTTTTCCCCTCTGGAAGGCGGCCAGCAGGGTGATCTCCAATAAAGCCTGTGTCCTGGTATCCCATGGTCTCCGGCCCTCTGTTTCATCTTTTAGTAAGCATATTTTTTTTACCAGTTGTGGTGGGAGAGTGGACCCTCTCATTATACATGGGCTTGTCATCTATGTAGATTCACATGCTGTCCTAAGCGATCTCAAAAAAGACAGATTCACCTTTGCTCTCCACTATGAGCGTTAACTATTCGAGGTTTGTTTGTTTAAAACAAAGATAACTCAAATTATCCCAGGAAAGCAACAGTTGTCATAGTAACCCAAATCTGCCCATTTGTAACCTGGTGGTTTTTAAGGTTGCAAACTTGTAAGGGGTGCTCTTGCCATAATGCGTTCACATTAATGCTCCCTGCTCGCCCGGTGCTTTCACTGCATAAACCCTAGAAGCACTATTGTCATCTCCATCCTAAGATGCAAAACGGAGGCAAAAAGAACTTTGGCAGATGCTGCAAGGGGGAGCAGGGATTCAAACTCCACAATCTGCGTATCAGCTTTAATCACTTTCAATCTCTTTGTTCTACTTGACCCTCTCGTCTAACCTGAAACTACCCTATTGATGGCTCCCTCACTCACTGCCCATGTGTTAATGGGGAGGAGTTATTCTATTTGATCTGTACTTACTATTTATTTATCTCAGCCCCTCTAGCTGCTCTGACAAAATGGCACATAGACCAGGTGGTTTTATTATTATTTTTTTCCAGGTGGTTTTATAAACAGTTGAAATTTATTTCTCCCAGTCCTGGAGGTTGGAAAGTCGAAGATCAAGGTGCCAATAAGGTCGCATTCTGGTGAGAGCCCTTTTTTTTGGTTCAAGGCTGTTGCCCATTTTAACTATGTTGATTCTTCCAAACAATGAACACGGGTTATTTTTCCATTTCGTTGTGTCCTTTTCAATCTCTTTTAATAATGTTTTGTAATTTTTCAATATAGAGGTCTTTCGCATTCTTTGTTAAGTTCATTCCTAGGTATTTTATTCTTTTGGTTGTGATTGCAAAAGAAATTGTTTTCTCCATTTCTTTTTCTGAAGTGTTGTTATTGGTATACAGGAAAGCGATGGATTTTTGCACATTGATTTTGTATCCTGCAACTTGGCTGTATTTGTTGATTATTTCCAGTAGTTTTTTGGTAGAGTCTTTATGGTTTTCTATAGACAGCATCATGTCGTCCGCAAAAAGTGACAGTTTGATTTCTTCTCTATTTGGATGCCTTTTATGTCCTTCTCTTGCCATATTGCTCTGGCTAGGACTTCCAGCACTATGTTGAATAAGAGTGGTGAGAGTGGACATCCTTGTCTTGTTACTGATCTTAGGAGAAAAGCTTTCAGTTTTTCACCATTGAGTATGATATTGGCTGAGGGTTTATCATATATAGCCTTTATTATGTTGAGATACTTTCCTTCTATTCCTATTTTATTGAGCATTTTAATCATAAATGGATGTTGTATCTTATCAAATGCTTTTTCTGCATCTATTGACAAGATCATATGATTTTTATCCTTTCTTTTGTTAATGTGGTGTATTATGTTGATTGATTGGTGAATGTTGAACCATCCTGGTGCCCCTGTCACCCCAACAAAATAAAATAAAATAATAAAAAATAAAAAGACTGTTGCCTTCTTGCTGTGTCCTCACTGTGGTGGAAGAGCCCAGGAAGCTCTCTGGCACCTCTTCTATAAGGGCACTAGTCCTTTTCATGAGGGCTACACCCTTACGACCTAAGAGCCACTCCAAGGCCCCTTCTCCCAGTACCTTCATCTTTGAGGGTTAAGATTTCAATACATAAATTTGGGGTGATACAAGCATTTAGACCATAGCATTACTATTTATTTTGTTAAGGTTTTTTTTTTTGTTTGTTTGTTTTGTTTTGTTTTGTTTTCCTAAGCCAGTATTTCTTGTTTCTTGTTGTCTATTCTTCTTAATACTCTGGTGGTGGGAACACAACAATTGAGAGGCATAGATATTTAGAGTTTCTCAAATTATGTTTTCTCTTTCTCTCTTTCTCATGCACACACATACACATACACACACAGTAATGCTTTAAAGTACATTTTTTTGGTAATGTATGTGAGAATATAAAGGAAATATTTTTGAAAATCTGTATAAGAGGATAGATTGATCTCAAGTTATGTATAAATATTTTTCTTTTAAAATAACTTTTAGTTTTTCCATTACAGCTGATGTACAATATTACATTAGTTTTAGGGCACAACCCCGTGATTAGACATTTATGTTAACTTACACTGATAAATCTAGTACCCATCTGACATCACAGATAGTAATTACAACATTATTGACTGTATTCCCTGTGCTGGGTTTGGAGGTTCCCAGGGAGGCCAGGTTGTGAACCAAGGGAGGCTGCTGCTAGTGCCAAGGCTGGTGCCACTTATTGAGGGGCTTGGGGCACGCTGAGGCCAGATGCTGCCTATTTGAGAGATTTTAGAAAAGTCCACAAGACAAATAGTTTGTATGGGAAAGCCACTGGAAACCGCTTCAGGGGGCCTGAAAATTGGGTTGGGCAGGATTTTAGGGAATCATCAGAGCCAGGCAAACAGGGTTAGGTTAATGGAGTCTCAGATTTGGTGCCTGTCTGTTGACTCTGGTGTGGGTCTGGGACTCCTTGCTCCTTAGGGAGGACCTCCATAGCTGAGATATTCTTGATTTTTAATCACACCAGGTGGGTGTGGGACCACTCTCACCCATATCTCTACCCCTCCTACCAGTCTCGATATGGTGTCCTCTGTACATCCTTAGTTGTAGGACTTCTGTTGAGCTAGATTTCAGGCAGTTGTGAATGATGGTCTTTTCATTGTAATTTTGTGGGAGCATTCAAGGACCGCATTTTCCTACTTCATCATCCTGACTAAAAATGCTATATGTAAATTTTTAAGAGAATTTTGCAATAATATCCTGATAAAAATCAAGGGATGCCAAATGTTTGTTCTCAGGATGAACCTTACAGTATTGCAGCACCTGGTTGGACTAACAACCCAAGATGTGATTGTCACTTTTCATGCCCATAAGTTGGATTGTGTCAATGTGCTCAAGGATCCCTCATCCATGGATTCCAAGCACCCGGAGACTGTTGTATAAATGAAGATGTGAGTGAAATAACCTCCAATAAGAATTATAGGTGTCAAATAAACCATATCACTCATGTTTAATGGTCACAGCATTCTTTCCCCATTGGCCAATTTGTGTTTGAAGACAAATTACACACCGAGTGTTGTTCACTGAACATGAAAGAGATCAAGGAGAGTTAGAAAGGGCGTCCAAATCCAATGTAAGTTGGTGCCACTCAGGTGCTCATTCTTGAAAGGAGAGAACCTAGATCAGTGGTCGGCAAACTGCAGCTCGCGAGCCACATGCAGCTCTGTTGACTAATGAGTTTGCTGACCACTGACCTAGACTCTCAATTCCAATAATTACAGGCTGTTGTTGTTCCTTGTGATTAAGCCCACCAGTGGTCGGCAAACTCATTAGTCAACAGAGCCGAAGTTTGCCTACCACTGACCTAGATTATAAAGAGCAATTTTTCTTGCTACTTTCCTATGTAATATTTTGTGATTTCCAAACCTTCTCATTAATTAAAAGATTCTTTTTAAAAAAAACAACTAAGCAATCTATACTTTCATTAATTTTATGAACATCTAAAAAATGTGTGAGAGTACCTGTTTCAAAAACTATTGTTCATATTATCTATTCTAACAGGAGAGACACCCTGGCAAACCTCTCCAGGATGTCTATGGGAAAACCCTTTCTGTCCACGGGAAATACTGCATTACCTTCTAGTGCAGGGCTAGGTCATAAAAACGACGTGAATCAGAAGTTATATCCAAGACTCCTTTTTATTTGCCTATAACTTTCATCTTTGTCTTTCTACCATTTGAATTTTGTTAAAATTGTCATTCAATGAGCATTTGAAAATTATTAGAGGCCTCAAAGCTTTATTGGATTTGGAGCAAATGTGAAGCCAACAACAACAAAATGTAACTGACAATTGCTTGGAGTATTCATTTCCTTCCCAACTCACAATCAAATTCGTTCCCACCTTGTGAAACCCAGCCATCATCAGTCACCTTGGTCTCTCCAAACAATCAATCTACATAATGGCGAAATGTAAAAATCCTGGGGTCAGAGAAGAGCTGCTCTTGTTTCTTGAAAGCTGCAGGGCATTTTATTAGCACATCACAGCAGCCTCAACTGCGCAGTCAGCATAAGTCTGAGAATTATTTGTTGTCCTCTACCATTCTTTCCAATTGAGGTGAAAAAAAGTAAGTTTCTGAGGTTATGGTATCTCTTTGTATAAACTTTCTTGAAAAAAAAAATAGATGTCCCACCATCTTTTTAATCTAATATTTAAGCTAATATTTTTAAACATGTGTATATTTTAAAAATCTATTATTAAGGAAAGGTAGAATAAAGTATCATAATTTGGCCCTGTACTTAAGTATCTATCCAATTTCAATCTCCAAATCAGTGTATAAATCAAAATGCTAGTTAATATTCAGCAAATGGATAAGACCTTTTTAAAAATATATATGTTTTTATTGATTTCAGAGAGAAGAAAGGAGAGGGGGAGAGAGATAGAAACTTCAACGATGAGAGGGAGTCATCTATTGGCCACTTCCTGTATGCCCCCTACTGGGGATTTAGGCCACAACCAGGGTATGTGCTGTGCCCTGGAATCTAACTGTGACCTCCTGGTTCATGGCTCAACAATCAACCACTGAGCCACACCAGCCAGGCAATAATAAGACCTTTTTAATCATCTATGCTTACCAAAGGTTAGCAAGAGAGGATTAGTTGACCTTCCACAATTCCATCTCATAGACATAGACAACAGAATGGTGATTACCAGAAGGAAAAGGGCATGGGAGGAGGTAGAAGAAGGTGTAGAAGGCATAAATGGTGATGGAGACTTGTCTTGTGATAGTGAACACAGAATACAAATATACAGATGATGTATTATTGAACTAGAGGCCTGGTGCACAGATTCATGCACCAGTGGGGTCCCTCAGCCTGGCCTGAGCCCTCTCACAATCCGGACCTCTCAGGCCTCTAGTATAGATATAATTTGTTTAATCTCTTTTGATATGATTTGTTTAATCTCTTTAGATATGATTTGTTTAATCTCTTCCCGCCCTCCCCCCTCCCCCTCTTCCCTCTGAGATTCATCAGTCTGTTCCATGTTTCCATGCCTGTACATTGAGCATCTGCCCCCTGGTGGTCAGTGTGTGCCATAGCTACCGGTCAAATGGTCAAACAGTCAAAAGGTCGCTTAGGCTTTTATATATATGGAACCTATACAATTTTATTAACCAATATCACTCCATCAATTCAAGAAAGTAAAAAAAAAAAAATGAATAGAAAGGGAAAAAAACAGAATTCCTTTTTGTATTTCTTTTTATTGTAATGTCTAGCAAATAGCTTAAATTTTAAAGTAAACAAGTTGTTTAAGGATATGGAGAAGGAAGAGCTACACAGGGAAAAGATCTTAAAGTAATTGAGTTTCAGATTTTCAGGAAGAAAATCATAAATCGGCAAAAAGAAAGGCATCTAATATTTTAAAAGAGATGCTGGCACACTTAGCACAGCAGGGTTCATCCTGCGCTGAAAGAATTTCTATATATTGACTCATGTGTGATAATTGTTAAGTAGATAAGGTTTTCATACTCCTCTAAGTGTTTGATCTCAAAATAAGTCTCCTGTTTTGAAACTGATCTGGAGTCATTTATGATTTTCACATAATCAGGTATCCAGGTCTTTTGACATGAAAAGGGCAAACACAGTGAGTTAACCACCAGAGCCAACCCAGGCTGGGATTTAGGAAAATCCTGTGGAAGGAGGAGAGTTTCCGTTTGGGGACCACAGTCATTGGCACTTATTAAAATTGCTCCCAGGAAGCAAAAGCGATGGCACAGAGCTCTTCGGGAAGAGGGTGTTTTTGGCTTGTCTTTTGAAAACCTAAAGAAACACTTGGTGTGAGAACATCAAGATACCACAGTCCTCCAGGAGGACGGAGAGGAGGGCTGGCGCTGAGCTGGGAGTGAATCCTTGGCTCTGAAAGGAGCTGGGATTTCCGGGCAAGATGTTTGAAGAGCTTTAGAACTCCTTAACATCTTTTGAGGATACTGTCTTGAACCATCTTGAAAGTGGAAGAAATGTGCCCAGTGACTCATCAGCTGGGGGAAGAAGATGCACAGGGCCTCACGGAATGGAGCTGAGGGCTGTGCTCGCCTCTCTGATAGCCCTCCGCCTCCCAGAGGCTTGCCTTCTTCTTCCCAGGCGGCATCCCTGGCCTCCTTCCAGGCTTCCTCTCTGCTTTGTTTTTTAACTTAAGTATCTTTGACTTTGTGTAGTTCATTCATTCAAATCGTTATTGCATGCCGACTGTATGCCAGTTACTGATGTCAAAAGAGGTGGAAGATGCAGTCCCTGACACTGAGGAACTTAGGCACTGAAGGAGCTGCAAATGAAACAAATCAGCCAAACCCCAACTCTCAGCTGCAGACATGGCACGATGGCCTAGGATGCTGCACCCCTATCCGCGTGCACGTTGGCCATCTATGGAGCATTTCTGGTGAAGTGACTGTTCAAGACTTGTGTTGCTTTTTCATGTGTTCTTCATCATGTCACTAGAGGCCCAGTGCATGAAAATTCATGCACTGGAGGAGGGGTCCTTCAGCCCAGCCTGCCCCCTCTCACAGTCTGGGAGCCCTCAGGGGTGGGAAGGCAACACAGCAATCAGGGGAAAGTGATGCCCATCACACCTCTGCTGCTGCCACTGCCGGCAGCACAAGCCTCAGCCGGCCCTGGTTACCTGAGCCTGGGGCGGCCCTGGGCAGCTGGGCAGCCACCATCCGAGGCTTGCCTGTGCCTTGGGCCGGCCCTGGGTGGCTGGGGGGCTGAGGGGACTGGGGGACTCCAGAGGCAGGTGCACAGAGCGGCTAGGCAAGCCCCCAGGCTTGCGGCACGTATGCCGTCCCGGCGGGGCTGAGGAGACTGGGCGCTGCCATCTTTTGAGGGCGTGGCAGTTAATTAGCATATACTCTCCTTATTGGCTGTGGGCGCTGCCATCTTTGAGGGTGGGGCAGTAAATTAGCATATTCCCTCTTTATTAGATAGGATTATTGAGTTTTAGGAGTGTTTTATAGAGTATGGAAACAAGTGCTATTATCATCAGTATTTTTTGTGTCACTAATATTTTCTTCCAGTCTGCCACTTGCCTGCTTATTTTGCAAATGGTGTCTTTGTGTTGTTGTTGCTAATCGTCACTTGAGGATATTTTTTCCATTGGTTTTTAGAGAGAATGGAAGGCATAGAGGGAGGGAGAGAGGGAGAGAGAGAAACATCAATGTGAGACACATCAATCAGTTGCCTTCCACACAGGCCCCAACCGGGGACCGGACCCGCAACCCAGGTACATGTCTTTGACCTGGAATTGAACCCGGTTACCCTTCAGTGCTCAGGCCAATGCTTTAGCCACTGAGAAACACTGACTGGGGCCAGAATATACCTTTTTAACCCTTTGCACTTGCTTGCTTTTTTCTCGATTCCTTTATTCTAATGCTAACCGTGTCGAGTCACACTCGACATCCGAGTGCAAAAGGTTAAAAATTATTTTTGATACGTGGTTTTTTGAGTCCAGGGTTGCAGAACCATTGATATGAAGGGCTGACTATACCTGACATTTTGAGAATTTCAGGTGGTTTCTTGACCTAATAAAGTGTATTTTATAAAAGCAAAAGTAAAGATAAAATACTAAAAGCTTTCTACCTAAAATTTTAGACAATACAGAGTGCCTATTTGCTTGAGCCAGTAAAATAAGACTTTAAAAAAATGCATGAATTGAAGACATAGACATAAAATGTGCATTTAGTGTGCACAATGACTTCTTCCCAAAGAGTACAGTATAAAAAGGGGAAAATTAGAGTAACTTTATAGTGTAAAAGCATGACAAGCATTGCCTCAGCCAGGTAAACAAGTTTAACATCAGCAGTTATAAATAATATGGAGCTTATGTACCCTGGCTATGATGTGATAGAAAATAGCTCATTTACCTCTGTGCTTCCCTCCACAGAACCCATAACCTCAGTGTAATCACCAGGAAGCTATCAGACACATTCAATAGAAAGGCATCCACAGAACACCTGACCAGGATTTCTCAAAATTGTGAGGCCAGTAAAACAAGAAAAGTCTGGGAACACTGCCACGGCCAAGGGGAGCCTAAGGAGTCATAATTCCAAAATGTAACACAGCATCTAGAATGGGATCCCAGGACAGATAACGACATTATGTAAAAACTAAGGAAATTCTAATACACTGTGGACATACATACTATCTAAAAAAAGAGCAATATGCAAATTGATTGTCACTCCAACACACAAGATGGCTGCCCCCATGTCATCAAAGATGGCTGCCCCCATATGGACACAGACGGCCACCACAAGATGGCCAGCAGGGGAGGGCAGTTGGGAGGGACCAGGCCTGCAAGAGAGGGCAGTTGGGGGTGACCAGGCTGGCAGAGGAGGGAAGTTGGGGGCGACTGGTCCTGCAGGGAAGGGCAGTTGAGGGGGACCCAGGCCTGCAGGGGAAGGCAGTTAGGGGTGACCAGGCCTGCAGAGGAGGGCAGTTAGGGGCAATCAGGCTGGCAGGGGAGCAGTTAGGCATCAATCAGCCTGTCAGGGGAGTGGTTAGGGGGTGATCAGCTGGCAGGCAGAAGCGGTTAGGGGCAATCAGGAAGGCAGGAAGGCGAACAGTTGGGAGCCTACAGTCCTGGATTGTGAGAGGGATGTCTGACTGCCCATTTAGGCCCAATACTACCTAAACGGGCAGTCAGACCTCCCTCGAGGGGCCCCAGATTGGGGTGCAGGCTGGGCTGAGGGACACCCTCCCCCCCCCCCGTACACAAATTTTGTGCATCGGGCTTCTAGTTACTATTAATGCATTAACATCATTCATTAGTTATGTCACATGCACATACTAAAGGAAGATATTAGTAACAGGAACAGCCATACTTGGTTTGGCTCAATGAATAGAACATCAGCCCGTGGACTGAAGGGTCCCGGATTTGATTCAGATCTAGGGCTCTTTCTTCAGTTGCAGGCTCGATCCAGGATCCATAGGGGAGACAACCAATCGATGTGTCTCTCTCACATCAATCTTTCTCTCTGTGTCTCTCCCCATCCCTTCTACTCTCTCTGAAAATCAATGGAAAGATATCCTTGGGTGAGGATTAACAACAACAACAAATAATAATAATTGGAGAAAGAGTAGTGTAGGATATTCAAGAACACTCTGTACTATTTTAATTTTTGTCCTATAAGTCTAAAATTGTTCTAAAGTTTAAAGTTTATTTAAATGATATATATTTTATATAAAATTTACTTCCAAAAAATGTATATATTGAAAACATTCCTTCCAAAGGGAGAGGACATTTCCTCCAGAACAATTGTTGGAATTCCAGCTGATCCATGTCTACCCAGATGCTGTAAATAAAACTAAAGGCTCATGAAACGGTTCAGTCCACAATCCTCAAAAGTGTGAGTTAGACTTGATCAAAATACAGGACACATTATGAAAAATGTCTCCTTTTTTTCAGAAAAAGTAAAATTAATTTTCCATCACAATTTGAATTGTTTCAAATAGAATGGTAAACTCCCATTGGAACAAAGCCATTTATATCAGGCTTGTAAGAGCTGGCTTTTAAAAATGGGTTGCATTAACACATTTTATTGTTCATCCTTGGGGAGTTTATTTATAACATTATTTATATGTCAACTTGTCGGTGGTATTTCATCATAAAGCCTTCTTAATTTAGAGTTAATTGGGTCATAAAACAAGATACAAACACAGGGGGAAACATGTTATATTTAGGGGTGAAGTTAGGGGTGTTGGTAGAGGAAATTGCTGGCTGTAGAAAATGCAAGCACAAATTGAAACAAGACCTTTTTGTGACATTTATTAAATGTAAAATGTTACATAAATTGCAATGAAAATTTAATGGAGACATGTATAATTATTTAAAAGATTGACATAATTACAGTTAGAGCATTTCACCCCAAAGCAGCAGAATATACATTCTTTTCAAGTGCATGTGGAATGTTTTCTAGGCTAGACCATATGTTAGGACACAAAACAAGTCTCAATAAATTTAAGAAGTTTGAAATTATATCAGCATCTTCTCTGACAATAGTGTGAATCTAGAAATCAATCACAAGGAAAAAAATGAAAAACACACAAAGACATGGAGGCTAACTAGCATGTTGCTAAACATTACTTTGACTAATAATAAAAATATTATCCCACGTGCCCTTCAGTAGATGAGGGCATTTACACCATGGAGTACTTACTCAGCAGTACAAAAGAAGATCTTACCCTTTGCAAGAGCATGGAGGGATCTGGAGAGAATTATGCTGAGTGAAATGAGCCAGTCAGAGAAAGACAAGCACCATATGATTTCACTTACATGTGGAATCTAATGAACAAAATAAACAAACAAAATAGAAACAGACTCATAGGTACAGAAAACAGACTTGCAGCTGTCAGAGGGGAGCGGGGTTAGGAGGCTGAGTGAAAAGGTGAAGGAATTTAGCAAATAAAAAACAACAACAACAACAACCTGTAGACACAGACTACAGTATAGTGACCACAGAGGATTGGGGAGGTAAAGGAGAGATAAGGGGAGATAAAAGGTGAGGGAGACTTGACTTTGGGTGGTGAGCACACAATACAATATACAGATGCTGTATTATAGAATTATATACTTGAAATCTATACAATTTTATTAACCAATATGGCCCGATAAAGTTAAAAATTTTTAATAAATAAATATTACTTATTATACTCAGCCAACATGGTACATATTGCTATATATTTCTTTAAATTTTTATTCCTTCTAAATGTAAATCTAAAGATAAAACATGCATTCTGTTATCATTAATATGTAATGGCTAAACATCATTTTGTTTCTGATAAAACTGTTTCTACATAAAATTGTAGGGCATCCTATTTATTAACATCCCGTGACAAAATATAATTACGTATTGGATGTTTGAAAAGGAAACTTCATGCCTCTTATGTTGGCAAACTTTCCATTCTCCTCTCTAGAGTGGGACATTTTTGAGGGGGGATTTTGGGTCTCGGTTCTTCTCACATGAGAAATGAGCCATCACTAGTCCAAAATTATTAGCTATGGTGGTTTGTGGTACATTCCCAGAACCCAGCCCTACTCCTTCTTTCAAAAAGACCCTGAATATCCTGACATTCAGAGGGGAGAGATCACCCAGGTATTTCTAATCCACACTTCCCACCTAGATTCAGCCACTATTCTTCTCACCCAAGATTAGTTTCCTTGTTCTGTAGTTTCATGTAAGCAGAACTATACATGCACTGTTTAGTGTCCTGCTTCTTTAGCTTAACATAATGTTTTGAGATTTGCATATGTTGTGTGATGTCTTTTCTGTAATTTCTGTATAAAGTACATCTTTGTGTAAATATACCACCTTGTGTTTATCCAACCTTCTGATAATGTATATTTGTGTTGTTTCCATTTTTTTTTTTGCTATTATGAACAAAACTGTAATGAACATCCTCGTAAAAAGTTTTTATGATGGCCCAGCCTGTGTGGCTCAGTGATTGAGCATCAACCCATGAACCAAGATGTCATGGTTTGATTCCCAATCAGACCACATGCCCGAATTTTGTGTCGTAGGGGGTGTGCAGGAGGCAGTTGATCCATGATTCTCTCTCATCATTGGTATTTCTATCTCTCTCTCCCTCTCCCTTCCTCTCTCTGAAATAAATAAAAACATATATTTTTAAAGTTTTTATGATGAACATGTTAATATCCTTTGGAAATAAATTCCTGGAAATTATAACTTTTGAAATTAAATACCTGGGAATGTGTGCTGGCTCTCGATTTATAGCCTCTCCGTTTATTCCAAAGTCACAATTTCATCCATTCTATGAAAATGGAGCTGAGTTGTTTAAATATGTCCTTGTCCATTGGCACCTGTTAAATTGTGCCAATAGAGAGCACTGGGTAAACATGGCAAGGAAAAAGGTTGGCTTCAGGGTAGCAGAGCCTTCCCGCAGGCTTCTGTTGGAGATGGGTCTCCATCCTTGGCTTCCACTCCCCTCAGGACCTTCTCCAGGACATGACTTCTCCACCCTGGCCGACAGCTGCACCAGAACCCACAGCGTCCCGGCAGCCAGTCCACCAGGATGCTGTGGAGGAGAAGGTCTCCAGTGAGGTACCTCTCCATAAATAATTTTCCTCAGACTCTTTTTCCAGAAAAACCTACTAAGGTCTAACATATATTTTTAAAAATTGCATGTATGTAATGTATACAGTTTGATGAGTTTGGACATAAGCATGACACCTTGACCATCATCAATATAAACATAACCATTATGCTCATTGAAATAAGTCACTTACAAAAGGACAAATACAGCATGCCTCAATGGTCCCACCCAGGGCCCCTCGCCCAGCTGGCCCGCCCTGATGGCCCCCATTGGGCAGGCCAGCTAGACCCCACCAGTGCATGAATCCATTCACCAGGCCTCTAGTATAGGATAAACACATTTTAGAGATCTGCTGTGTAACATAGTGTCTGTAGTTAACCATATGCTGTTGTGCATTTGCTCAAGACTCTTTTTTCTTATTGAATTTATTTGGGTGACATTGGTTAACAAAATTATATAAGTTTTGGATGTATAAATCTCTACTATGTCATCTGTATATTGTACTGTGTGTTGACCACCCCAAGTCAAGTCTCCTTCCATCACCATTTATCCTCATTTTACCCTCGCCTACCTCCCCCTCATCCCCCTTTCCCTCTGGCAATCACCATACTGGTGCCTGTGTCTATGAGTTTTTTTAAGCAATAAATAAATAAATAAATACCCAAGACTCGTAAGAAAGAGATTTCCGCCAGTTCTGCCAGCTCAGCACCACCGCATTTCTCTGCTGGCCGGTGAGCACCCCGCCCCTGCGAGCTGGGCGCCCCTGCCTGGGTGCTCTATCTCAGACCCCCAAGCAGTGACTACTCCTTCCGTGTTGCCCTGTAATCTCTAGCATACTCTCTACTCCTCTCATCTCAAATTCGTGTCTATATCTTAACCATTCTTACAGCACATGTTCCCTGTTCAAAAGGCTCATGGTGTCTTCTCACTGAACCAAAACAGACACGGAGTGCAATGCTGAATCCTATCATAGGTGCACATTTCACATTATTAGCAACGGCCAAGCCGTTGTACCATTTTCCACCCCACCAAAAATGTAAGGGTGCTCTAGAGCCCATATGTTTTCTAGCCTTGGGTGTTATGTAGTCTTTCACCTGTTAGCTATTCCACGGTGTGCGTGACTCTGGTTGTGGTTTCATTTACAATAACATTGAACAACTTTTCATGTGCTTATTGGTGATTTGGATGATATGCTTTGTGAGATGCCTTTCCAAGTCCTTTGCCTATTTTTAAAAATGGGTTATTTTTTAAATACTTGTTTATGGGAATTATTATATATTCAGTATTCCAGTCCACTGTCAGATAAATGTATTGCGAATATTTTCACCCACTCTGTGTCCTACTTGTTTTTTATTTCTCAACTGTGCCTTTTTTGGGGAACAGAAGTTTGTCGTGTTGATGAAGAACAGTTTACAAATTTTTAAATTTGGGGCCTTTTAAAAATGTATTTAAGGTGTCTTTGCCTAAAATAAGATCACAAAGATATTCTCCATGTTGTCTTTAAGGTCCTTTAGCTTTTTAATAGAACTACTTTACATCCGTGAATCTAATTAATTAATCTACCTAAAAGTTAATACTTAAGCACAGTGTGAGTAATGGTCCAGACTCACTGTTCCCTCCCCATATTGCTCTCTTGTTGATCCAGCACCCTAGAATGAAGACTTGTCTTTCTCCGTTGAATTGCACCAATACTTTTTTTAAATGTGTATTTTATTTGTTTTACAGAGAGGAAGGGAGAGGAATAGAGAGTTAGAAACATTGATGAGAGAGAAACACCTATAAGCTGCCTCCTGCACGCCCCCTATGGAAATTGAGCCCGCAACCAAGGTACGTGCTCTTGACCAGAATCGAACCTAGAACCCTTCAGTCCCTGGACCAACACTCTATCCACTGAGCCAACCAGTTAGGGCTGCACTGAGACTTTTTAATTCCTGTCTTCCCTTACCGCAAATGGATCTCACTAGCAGTGCAATGCCGAGCAAAAGCCACAAAACTGGACATCCTGCTCTTACCCCAAACTTAGGGTAAAAGCATTTAAAATGTGCTAGTAAGAGGTTTCTCATGATAGCAGTGATGAAGTATATAAATGACATACACCCAATATGCATACATACATATTTTGACATACACCCAAAATGTACTATCTGATCAATGACTAGCAGTGAATAAACCTTAATGTACCTGCTGCAGGGTACTGTAAGAAATGGAAATGTAGATGTGTTTAAAGTCCCACGCCAGCCTATGTTAGGGACATGCATTCTTAATTTGGTGTTTTTCACTTCTTTTCCTTTTCCTTTTTGGTGTTTATCACATAATGTATTTAGTTTTCTGCTTTTTGACATTCACATAAGTGATATTATGATGAGGGCTTGCCGTTTCACTCCAATTTATGTGCCTGAGTCCTTGACGCCTCGAGGTACACTTTATTTATGTTCATTTCTGTGCGGCATCTATTATAGGATTGTGGTGAAATGTCCTTGCATTTAATATGCACTATAACTGTAATATTAAATATATATTATATTTTAATATAATACACCTTAAATGTATTTAATTATGTAATGTTGTAAAATATATTTAATATTATCTATAAATTATATGATTAATTTATTTTATATAATTAGGGCCCTGGACAGGTAGATCAGTTGATTGGCGTGTCGTCCCCATACACCAAGGCTGTGGGCTCAGTTCCTGGTCAGGGCACACACAGGAATCAACCAATAAATGCATGAATAAATGGAAGAACAAATCAGTGTTCTCTCTCTCTCTTTTCCTCTCTATAATCAATAAATTTTTTAAATCTTTAAAAATACTTTTGTTAATATAATATATTAAATATATATAACTATTAATAGTAAAACCTATATTTTCTTTAAATATTAGATTAAAATAAAGACAATGGGGTAGTATTTTCAAATTTTTAAGGAAAATTTAAACATAGATTAAATTATATGTAGTTAGATTACCATGTAACTATGAGGGTGGAATAAATGTTCTCTGAGTGATAAGGCCTTAGAATTTTTATCATAAAAAGTTTATTTTTGAAAGTAGCAATCTAGAAGAGAGCATTTCAGCAAAAAAGGAAATTACCTACATTAGGAATACTGAACAAGGAGGATTAAGCATGAATGAAAAATAGAACAATTTGTTGCAAAATTAAGTGGAATTTTATGTGGGAAAATAAACAAATTTCAAGTTATTTACATTAAGTGAAGCAAAATGGAATTAAGAAGTGTAATTAATAGATTATTCAAAATATTTTAACCAAATTCCCCAAAAACAGTGTGTGATTTTCAAGTGTTAACATATAGGGTGTCCCCCAAAAATGTATACACACACTTTGAATAATTATAAAGGCAGTGTTTATTAAAATACATTTCATTTTCAAAATTGAGCTATCAGCTATTAAAGTGTGTATACAGTTTTTTGGGGACACCATGTACATGGTACTAATTATAGGTAAAATGAAATGGAGGGGCACATGTTAATTTATTAGGTTGGTGATCTGTTGGCATGAGAAGATTCAGAGTACCAATAACATATAAAGGTGACAGAAGCATAGAAGACAAAAAGAGCAAAGGAGACATGTGAGAAAATGGGAAATACAGGGTGTCCTCCCAAAATGTTTATAAACTTTAAAAGCTAATAGTTCAATTGATGTTTCTTTCTTTTCCAATTTAACCCATTGAGATTAATAATCTATATATATAAAAGCCTAAGCGACCGTTAGGACATGTTGACTGAATGAATGGTCACCTGGTCACTATGACGCACAATGACCACCGGGGGCAGATGCTCAATCCAGGAGCTGCCCCCTAGTGGTCAGTGCGCTCCAACAGCCAACCTCCTGCAGCAGGCCAACCTCCTGCAGTCCCTCCCCTCGGCCAGCTGGCCATGATGGGCCCGATCAGGACTGGGCCAGATGGCCCCCAGGCCAAGGGACCCCACCCATGCACGAATTTGTGTACCGGGCCTCTAGTGTATAATAAGTGTGTATACTTTGCGGGGGGATACATTGTATATATTGGTCTCTGTCTCCAGCTCCTGACACAGGGCTTTGAAACCCTTGTAATTTCTTGAGTGATAAGAGTGTCTTTTGGGGTGACTCTGAGTGGGCTCCTTGATGGTCCTGAATGAGGCTGGTCACAAGGAAAACCAGGCCATCATTAGAAGTGTGGCATTTTCTGCCCATTCCCTATTCTCTCAAGAGGGAGAAGGACTAAAAATGGAGTTAATGATTGTGATGTAAAATCCCCCCCCCGAAAGTATGGGGTTCCAGGAGCTTCTGGGTTGGGGAACACGTGAAGGTGTTGGAGAGGGGCACACACAGAGGACTGGCTGTTAATCTGTATTATTATTATTTTCAAATATGTTTTTATTGATTTCAGAGAAGAAGGGAAAGGGAGAGAGAGAAACATCAATGATGAAAGAGAATCATGCATCAGCTGCCTTCTGCACACCCCACACTGGGGATCGAGCCTGCAACCCAGGCATGTGCCCTGACTGGGAATTGAACCGTGACCTCCTGGTTCACAGGTCAATGCTCAACCACTCAGACACCCCCGCTGGGCTAATCTATATTCTTAATCATTTCTTTTAATAAACTGATAAACATAAATGTTTCCTGAGCTCCGTGAGCCACTGTAACAAATAATCAAATCCAAGGAGGGGGTTGTTGGGTCCACCATCTGTAGTCGGTCGGTCACTGGCACAGGTGCTAACTGGGGATTGCTGTTGGCCTCTGGAATGTGTGTGCGCTGGAGGCGGGGAGAAGGCGTGGTCTCCTGGGATTAAGCCTTCACCTGAGGGATCTGACGCTGTCTCAGAGAGATAGTGTCAGGGTTTAGTTCAGTCGCAGGACACCTAGGTGGTGGCCAAGAATTGCTTGGTGAGGGGGGGAAACCTCCACACATTTGGTCACAAGAAGTGTCCTTATGGAAGTGTTCTGTGTGAGTGGGGCAGTGGAAAAGACACCCTAGACACAGACCAAACTGAGGCTTCCTTACACAGGAACCTCTGGTGTATCCACGAATGTGGATAATGTACTTAGCTCAGTCATATCTATCTTCAGTGAGGAAAAGGCAGTGAAATAATGGACCTGCGGGGGTGGACATGAATTGAGACATGAAAAGAGAAGCGAGAGAACAGGCGGAATTGAGTCAGACCAGAAGGTGAGAAGACTCACTTGTCTTTCGGCAGCTGGGATTCGGTGGGCCTTCTGAAAGGGGAGTAAGGTGAGCAGACTTGTGTTGTTGTGTTTTTGGGGGATTTTTTGTTGTTGTTGTTGTTTTGTTTGAAATATTACAAATAGTGGTACATATGTCTCCTTTCTTTCCCCCATTGACCTCCCCCGGGCCTCCCCTACCCCCCAGTACATGCCCTCACCTGCCCCTCCCCCCCAGTGTCTTGTATCCATTGGTTATGCTTATATGCATGCATACAAATCCTTCAGTTGATCTCTTACAGCCCTCCCCCCTCAACCTCCCCCGCCTTCCCGCTGTAGTTTGGCAGTCTGTTCAATGCTTCTTTGCCTCTGTATCTATTTTTTTCCCCCCATTTCTTTCCTTTAAAAAATTTTGCCTCTGCAGACTAGAAATAAACATATAATAACAAAAAATGTTTGAGTCCCAATTTCAATGTCCAACAGTTCTGAGTCCCCGTTTCAATGTCAAACAGTTCCTTATGTGTACATGTCAGCCATGATATCTGGATGGTGGGCACATGGTGACAATGCAGGTCCGACCCTCTCTGGTTTGGTCCTAGGCAACCTGCAGCGATGCACAGACTTATGTTTTAATAAAAAATCACTCCTTGGTGAAGAGAAAGGCTCGTACGGTATGAGAAGAGGGCCTAGGGCGAAACTCAGAGAACAGCAAATTTGAAGACTAGATAGAGACAACAAAGAGACATGAGCTTAAAGGTCCCAGCCAGGGGGAGGAAACAGCAGGATGGGGTGACCTGGGCCAAGGTGGGCACTTGCCAGGCAGAGAGTGATCAGCAGTGCCCAGGGCCTCAGAAACACAGCTGTTCTCCAGTCCTTGTGCTGTGCAATTAGCAAGGGGTGGTGGATTTTCCCAGGGCAATGTCGCTGGTGTGTGTGATGTGGAAGCCTTATTTTGGGATTCAGGTGAAAGTGGGATTTGAAGTAGCCCCAGTAAATTTAATTTCACCTGAAAACAGGAGACAGAGGGAGGAATTGAGTTGAGAGTAAAGCAAGATGAAGGTAAGACGTGTGTGTGTGTGTGTGTGTGTGTGTGTGTGTGTGTGTGTTTCATAGAATTTCCTCATACTCCCAGAGTACATTTTTTAAAGCTCTCCTGCTGAAGCATTTGTTGTGTTTGCCCTGGTAAGGATAAATTTAAGGATGTACTTATGACTGTAATCTCAACTAGTTGATGAGCTCTTGGAGGACAGGAATTATATTTTAGTCATTATTTGCATCTCCATTGCATGTAATTCCTAGGTGCATAAGAAATGAGAATTTAATAAAATTTAATTCATCAGTAGGTAGTATTTCAGCTTTGAAATGATGCTCAAGTATTTTATCTTGCATAGCAAATCTTGTCGGTAGTAAAATATGGCTTTCTTTTTTTAAAGAGGGTTCTTTAAAAAATTATATATATATAATTGATTTCATAGAGGAAGGGAGAGGGAGAGAGAGATAGAAACATCAATGATGAAAGCGAATCATTGATCAGCTGCCTCCCGCATGCCCTTTACAAGGGATAGGGCCTGAAACCCAAGCATGTGTCCTGACCAGAAATCGAACCATGACCTCCTGGTTCATAGGTTGATGCTCAACCACTGAGCCACACCAGCCAGGCCCAAGTATGGCTTTCTTTGAGAGGCAGCACAATATGGAGTAGAGTTTACAAACTGAGGTCCTCAGACCAGTAGCATTCAGCATTACCTGGGAACTTGTAAGAAATGCACATTTTCAAGCCACACCCAGACTAAATAGAAACTTTGACAACTGGGGCCCAGCAATCTCTGTTTTTACAACTCCTCCAACTGATTCTGTTTTGCCCTAACATTTGAGAACCACTGATTAAGAGAAACAAAAAGACCCTTGGATTTAACCAAATCTGTTTTCACATCTTTTTAAAAAATATATCTTTATTGTTGAAAATATTACAGATGTCCCTTTTTTTTTTCTCCCAATGACCCCCCTCCACCTCACACCCTCACATCTCATTTTGTCACCTATAAGCTGTGCTATGGAGGGAAAAAAAATCCTTCCACCCTTCTAGGTCCCTTGGCTGGTTTCATAATTAAATTGGAATAAAACAGATTAACAAGAGAAAAACAAATTTAATTTTGTGCATATGGGAGCCCCATAAAAATAGGAGACCCAAGGGCAAGTCTGGAGTTGAGGTTTATATGCCATCCTGGCTAAGGAATGGGATAGGGACCTGGGTTGTCAAAGGGGAGGAAGGCATTCATAAGACCAATAAGAGCAGCTGTTTGGTAATGAGATGTTTGCAGATAGATCTTTCAGATAAAAAGTTATCTCTGGTAATATCTCTCTTTCTAGGCCACCCTCTATCTAAATTCCTTTAGGTAGTTAAGAGAGGGATAAAATATTTTATTGAGTCTGCTTGGTTTTGATTGCCTTTAGACCAAAATAATTCTCATGCCAAAGTGGCAAAGCTCCCCTTCAGCTGCATGCATACAGCATGTCATTAATAATTGCAGGATACAGTTTCCTTAGGCAGGATGGTGGGGGCTACTTGAAGAATCATAATGAGAAGTGAGTAATACAACAGGTGAAAGCAATTAGCCCATTGCCTGATACAATGTTAATGTTAAATAAATGTGAAGTTTGCTACTTAATATGGAATGTATTGCTATTATTGAATTACTAGAGGCCCGGTGCACGAAATTTGTGCATGGGTAGGTTCCCAAGGCCGGCCAGGGCCTTCCTTTGTTCTGCGCTGCCCCCTGGTGGTTAGCACACATCATAGTGAGCAATCAAACTCCCAGTCTCTTGGTCAAACTCCTGAGGGGACAATTTGCATATTAGTCTTTTATATATATAGACAGAGGCCTGATGCATGAAATTCGTGCAAGGGGCTCAGCCCTTGCAGCCCCCACTGCCTTGGCCCTCGCGGTCCTGGCTGCCCCACAGCGGCCCCGCCCACTGGTCATTCCAGAAGGTCCTTCTAATTAGCATATTAGCTCTTTATTATATAGGATGTTTTCCTAGAGAAACCTAGAAATCACATAGAAAAAAGAGGGGGAGTGCCCAGCCGGTGTGGCTCAGTGGTTGAGCATCAACCTTTGAACAAGGAGGTCACAGTTCAATTCCCTATCAGGGCACATGCCCAGGTTGCAGGCTTAATCCCCAGTGTGGGGCATGCAAGATGCAGCAGATCAATGATTCTCTCTCATCATTAATGTTTCTATCTCTTTCTCCCTCTCCCTTCCTCTCTAAAATCAATAATTTTTTGTTTTTTAAAGAGGGGCAGCTAGAAATTGATGTAGGCTGAGTATTTATTTTCATTTGGCAATTGGCTGGGTGTTTTTTCAAGAGTGTCACCTAATTCCAAAGGAGGCTCGTCTTACTTCAAAATCTGTTTTATTTTTAGCATCACTCCACCTGTCACTGCCGAGAATGAGTTCATCAACTGTGAAAACAAACAAACAAAACCAAACAAGTAGATTTCTATATGGAATCCAGCTTTTCACTTAACTTCAAGTATTTTTTAAATGTTTAGATGGGGAGTAGGGACATACTATAAAAATATTTTAATAGCAAACTTCTAAATAAGGACCATTTCTCATGTTTGGGGGCAATGAAGTCACTAAAGCTCATCTGCCCTGTAACTGCTTCCTATCATCTGGGCAGGAATGGACCCATAACAGGATCAATCACAAGCAAAGGCGTGCATTCCCCAGAGCTTTGCCTCTGCATTGTTCAGCTGTAGCAAAGGCATTAAAACAGCTTTCTATCAACAGCACTTACTCACACGGCTCACACTTTCCGATAGCTTTCCCCCCATCCTCTGTCTTTAAATGCAAGGTCAGCTGTGCACGGCTATGAAGAAAACTGTTTTGAAGTCACACCTCCCCCTTTCTTTCATGCCTCCAATATATCCCTGAATTGACTCACATTTAAAAACAATTCAATCATGGGTTGATCAGCTCATGCAGCGACACAGGGACTGGGGCTTGCTAGCGGTTGTTGCTGGTGGGCCTTTGCTTGAATCCTGCAGCATCAGCCCTGGCTACAATAATGGATTGACTGAGCTCTGCCATGGGGCACAAATTACAAAGGAGGAAAAATATGCACAGTTAGTGAGAAAAGCCCTGGGAAAGACATCCATAAAGGCAATGTACCTGAATTCTGCCTGCTGCAACGCCCGGGTGAAATCCTAACCCTGGCGAGATCCACCAGGTGACTGTATCTTTACTTCCCTGTCTGGAAGGTGAATTCAAGGAGACATTGTGTTTGTTCCAAAAGATAGGCTACGCCTTCCAATGATCATTTCCTGAGCTAATGGGACACGTTGGTAAATTCTGAACCTAAATAGCCTTCATAGTTTGCGCTCCTTAGATAATAAATAGGGTAATGAATATTTCAGAAAAGTCCACGTAGATAATAGTCATCGAGGCAATAAATACAGACTGGCTATATCTCTGGAACATTAGCGTATAAATCCATTTGAGGAAACCATTCAGAACTCAACGTTTAGCCTTTTCCATGAATTCACACAGAACCTAAAAAAATCCTCACATTTCCTGTGAGGTTCTGAAACACTTCAGGGTATCACAACCTTCTAAAATCTCAGGATTGGAAAGGATCTTAAAGATCAGATAATCCAGTTACCGTGTAATGAGTTGTTGGGGGGAAAAGCAACATTACCAAGTTGTACCGGTTGTAAGCTCACACACAATTAGTAATTTGGGCAGAAGCTTAGGCATCTGGGGCACTTTAGTTGATGACAATTCATGCAGCAAGTACCAGGTGAAAGTGTTTAATTAGTGAAAAGGATTATTTTGAGTGAGGTGCCTTTTGCAAGAAGACAGCATTTATATTGTATACTGGAGGCCTGGTGCACGAAATGTGCACGAGTAGGGTCCCTAGGCCTGGCCAGCGATCGGGGCCAATCAGGGCCTTCCTGCTCCTGGCTGCTGGCTGCTGGCTGGGGCTTTCCTTAATTCTGCGCTGCCCCCTGGTGGTCAGTGCACGTCATGGCGAGCGGTTGAACTCCCAGTTGGTGGAACTCCTGGTCGGTCGAACTCCCGAGGGGACAATGTGCATATTAGTCTTTTATTATATAGGAGGATGAAGAGAGTTCCTTTAAACTGTTCTTGTTTACACCTATGTGGGCTGGCTTCTTAAGACTTCCTGTTCTTGCCTTCTTCTCATTCTTCCTCCCTTTTTTCTGTCCTTTCTCCCTCCCTCCTTCCCTTTTCTCCTTTCTTCTTTTCTACAAGATAAAAACCAGCTAAAAGCTAATTACAGAATCGGTCTCAGGAATTATTTACAAATACACTTAATAAAGCTATTGAGCCAAGATGTGAGGCGGAGGCGGCTGAGGTGAGCTGGCTCTGGCTAGACTGCCCCTAAGAATTTGACAGGTTTTGCTTGTGGGTCGTCAGCTGGGAAATTGAGAAGAGAACCTGAGCAATCGCTTTGCAACACCTACCTGTGAAGAATTCCCAGAGGTCACCATAGTTACAGATTTTTATGACCGGTAATTCAATTTTCTAAAATGTTTCCTGGGCAGTGCTGTAATATAATGCCTTTGTATTTCCTCAAGATTTGAATGAAGGATGCTCACATGAAATCATCTTGTGTTAAGTGAGGATGGTTTGAAAGAAGATAAACAAGGCTGTGCGTCAGCTCAGCATTAACTCAGCACGGAGAGAAAAATCACAGATAATGAGAAATGATTAAAATTAAGGTTTCAACAGAAACAGAAATGAAGAGCTTGCATTTATGGAGGAAAGGGGCCAAACACTGTGTTATTGGCTCATGTGAATTTTCTCCTCTACTGACTCTATGCAGAGGCATGATTATTTTTTCTCAAGCTCTACAATAATTAAACAGAAGCCCAAAGACACGAGGTCACTTCCATGAAGGCACGCCGTTAATAAGTAATGTGAGTGAGCTTTGAACCCAGACAGTCTGGCATTAAGCACAGAAAATAGATAAATAGATAGAAAATAGATGATGATAGTGATATCATTAGCTAGTTATTAAAAACTAGAGGCCCGGTGCATGAAATTTGTGCAATTGGGGAGTGTCCCTCAGCCCAGCCTGCACCCTCTCCAATCTGGAACCCCTCAGGGATCGGGCCTAAACCAGCAATTGGACATCCCTCTCACAATCCAGGACTGCTGGCTCCCAACCACTCGCTTGCCTGCCTGCCTAATTGCCCCTAACCGCTTCTACCTGCCATCCTGATGTCCCCCTAACCACTCCCCTGCCAGCCCAGTCATCCCTAACTGCCCTCCCCTGCAGGCCTGGTCCCCCCCAACTGCCCTCCCCTGCAGGCCCAGTCCCCCCCCCATTGCCCTCCCCTGTAGGCCCAGTCACCCCCAATTGCCCTCCCCTGCTGGCCCGGTTGCCCCCAACTGCCATCCCCTGCCAGCCCAATTGCCCCCAACTGCCCTCCCCTGCTGGCTTGTTTGCCCCCAACTACCCTCCCTTGCTAGCCATCTTATGGTGGCCATCTTGTGATGACATGGGGGTGGCCATCTTGTGACCTTATGGGCGCTGCCATCTTGTGACCACTGGGGGTGGTCATCTTGTGACCACATGGAGGCAGCCATCTTATGCGAGGGCGTGATGGCCAATTTGCATATTACCTCTTTATCATATAAGAAGATAGGAAAGGAGCAAAGAGGGAAGCCAGGCATCATGCATGTCATTGGACAGTGTCACCAGGAAGCTGTGACTTGACACTCCCCACGAACCACCGCCCATTCCCTGCAAATCCCTGGAGAAAGGGACTGGACCAAAGGGAAGATGAGCCCCTGCTCAGTGAGTGAGAGTGAGTTAGGGAAGGTGTCTCTCAGTAAAACCTGGGAAGAGAGATCATTTCTAGAGGGGGCAGGGCCAATACAAGCCTGGAAAAACTGAGGGTACATAATCCCCTAGACAAAGGAATTCCCACTCTCTTGATGCCTTTGGCTCTTGAGTGTGGACCCCACAGACTGATGGACGGCAGCAGGGAACACAAACTCAGCTCACCCGGTGCTGGATTAGACCGTGCTGAGGTGGGGTGGCAACTTGGGGCAACGGCTTTAAACCTCACTCTGCTGCAAGCATAATGGGACTTCTTCCTTGATGGGACAAAGGGAAATGGGGCCTTGGAAGCTCAGGGGTGAACTTCCCCAGAAATAGGGCTTTCTACAGTATTTGCCTTAATAAGGGTGATGAGTTTGTAATCCAGGGGAATATATCTGGATTTGGTGATGTAGCTATTGAGATATCTATATATATAAAAGGCTAAGCGACCATCCGAGCATCCAACTGGCTGGTAGGTATGATGCGGACTGACCACCAGGGGCAGACGCTCAACACAGCAGCTGCCGAGCTGTGGTGACTTGACAGCTGCAGTTCTTGGGTGACTCACCCTGGAACCAGAGAGAAGGGAGCCCAATCCGGGGTGCGTCACCTGAGAACCAGCCCTCTCGCAAACCAGGACCCCTGGGGGGATGTCGGAGAGCCAGTTTCAGCCAGATCCCCTGCAGGCCAGGCCAAGGGACCCCACCTGCCGGAGGGACCCGCTCACCCTACAGATGCCCTTTGAGCCATGGCACCGCCCCAGGTGTAGCCAGTCTGGGAGGGACTGGGGGATGTTGGCTCCAGGGTGTGTCCAGCCTGTCTCACCCAGTCCTGTCCCACTGGCCACCTAATTAATTATTAATTTCCTTTCAATGTGCACAAATCTGTGCACCAGGGCACCAGTATGTGTGTGTGTGTGTGTGTGTGTGTGTGTGTGTGTGTGTGTATATATATATATATATATATATATATATATATATATATATGTATATATATATATATATATATATGTATATATATATATGTATGTACACACACACACACACACACACACACACACACACATATACACATATATATATATATACACATATATATATATATATATATATATATACTAGAGGCCCGGTGCACGAAATTCGTGCACTGGGGGGGGGGTGTCCCTCAGCCCAATCTGCACCCTCTTCAATCTGGGACCCCTCAAGGGATGTCCAACTTCCAGCAGTCAGACATCACTCTCACAATCCGGAACCGCTGGCTCTTAACCACTCACCTGCCTGCCTGCCTGATTGCCCCTACCTTGCCCTCCCCTATCAGCCTGATCACCCCAAACTGCCTGTGCCTTGGCCCCCAGTCTGGCCTCCCTCTGGGGGCACCACCCCCATAACCCCAATGCTGCTGCCACTGCTGGCCTGAGCCTCAGCACTTCGTAGCTGGTAATGGCTGCCTGAGCCTCGGCCCTTCGTAGGCACTGCAGCTTTGTCTGGAAGGATGTCCGGACGACAACCACTCTAATTAGCATATTACCCTTTTATTAGTATAGATTTGGGGACCATTACAACCATGCAGAACTTGAAGAAAACACATGGCCCTGGTCAGTTTGGCTTAATGGAGAGAGCATCGGCCTGTGGACTGAAGAGTCCGGTTTGATTCTGGTCAGGGGCACACATGCCTGGGTTTCGGGCTCAATCCCCAGTAGGGGGCCTGCGGGCGGCAGCTGATCAGTGATACTTTTTTTTTTTTTAATATATTTTATTGATTTTTCACAGAGAGGAAGGGAGAGGGATAGAGAGCTAGAAACATCGATGAGAGAGAGAATCAACCAGCTGCCTCCTGCACACCCCCCACCGGGGGATATGCCCGCAACCAATGTACATGCCTTTGATCGGAATCAAATCTGGGACCTTCCAGTCTGCAGACTGATGCTCTATCCACTAAGCCAAACCGGTTTCGGCTGATCAGTGATTCTTATCATTGATGTTTCTATCTCTCTCTCCCTCTCCCTTTCTGAAATTTAAAAAATATATATTTTTTAAAGAAAACACATGATCTTCACTTTGGGCTTTGTCATCTTACATTATCCTTTGTGCAGTGTTTTAACTTCCCTCAATTTTCCTTTACCCACCCTTAAAATGCAATCTATTTTGGGGAAGATGATCAGGAAAGTGATTCCAATGGGTAGAAATTTTTTTTTGAGGGGATGGGTCATGAAGATATTTAAAAATTGAGCATGGTGATGGTTGTACCACTCTGAATTTACTTTAAAAAACCAGTTCATTGTACACTTTAGATGACATGTACAGTATATGGGTTATATCTCAACAAAGCTGTTCTTTTATTTTTTTAAATAAAGACCAGTCTTATAATCAATTGCAGATGTTTTCAGAAGCCCCTCAAGATTTGCTTACCACGTCCCAAATCACGGCTGTGATTCCCAGTTGCCTCCAGTCCTGGTGGATCTGGATGGTGTGGTGTGCAAAGGAGAAGGTGGCAAGAGGCTTATGGAATTTCTGCAACCCCATTCCCCCGGTCTCCTCATAGGGCACCAGGGCCATTTCCACTGTGCCAGCTCTGCTCCCTTTAACCTGTTGGGCAAAAGAATCCTGCGTGCTCTGGCCAGAAAGTGCATTCTCTCTTAGGTGGCCCAAATGCTTTTTTTGAGGTCATTTTATGGATTCAAAAGAATAAACAGAGATGTGGAAAGCTTTGGTCAAAATCCTTTTACATGGTTCTTCCCGTCTCATGGGAAGTGAGATGTGGCTCTGAATTCATCCCAAAGTGTGTCTTTGGGCAAAAGCACCCAGAATGGCACAACTCCTGCAGGATGCCCTACACACTTTGTTGTCAGGACTCAGGGGGGCTTGAGGGTGAGCGAGGCAGCGGTGCCAGCACAGGCCCTGGGAGAAGGTAGCGCTTTCTACACTGCCCAGGCCACGTGGACTGCAGCTGCACCCGCCCAGGTGGGCAGGGTGTTTCTGCTGCTTTGTTTTGGTCTGGCCTCCACCCTCACGGACCTGTGCCTGCACTGAGACTGAGCGGTTTGATGGCCCTACTCTTTGGTGGACAGTGGATGCACTCCCACCTCCCTGAGACTGGCAGTTAGGCTCTGGCGGCTTCTGAGTCCCTTGCGGGGAGAGCCTGGCCCTAGGTCAAGAACAGACTCGGGCGTCCTCGGCCAGGAGGCCTCCTTGGGCTAGGGGCCGCCACAGTTTGAAGGCCGGCCATGACCCCAATCCTGGCGGGGGTCTCCTCTGGGGCGCAGGCAGGCCTGGGCTAGGGTCACTGGTGGTTTGGAGGCCGGTCACGCCCCCGATCCTGGCGGGGTCTCCTCTGGGGTGCGGGAAGACCTAGGCTAATGGCCACCCTGGTTTGGAGGCCGGTCAGCCCCCGATCCTGGCAGGGGTCTCCTCTGGGGTGCTGGCAGGCCTGGGGCTAGGGGGTTTGGAGGCCGGACGGTTTGGAGACCTGGGTCACTCCCCTGGCGCCTCCTGGCCGGGTTTGGGGGGTCACACCCCCGATCCTGGCGGGGGTCTCCTCTGGGGCGCTGGCAGGCCTGGGCTAAGGCTGAGGGCGGTTTGGAGACCGGTCACGCCCCCGATCCTGGTGGGGGTCTCCTCTGGGGCGCTGGCAGGCCTGGGCTCTGGGCACCGCAAAGGGAGAGGTTCCTGAACCCGCTTCCCACACACCTAGGCTAGGACACATCTTGTAGGAGGCGGCTGCAATGCCGGGGGTCGGTGACCTCCTCCGGAGCCTCGCCTTCTGGGCTGCAGTCCCACGTCTCCCAGTGCCCAGCCTCGGACGCGCCCCCGCAGTGGCCCCCCCCACCAGCCACCCCAGCGCAGGCCCCAGCAGCTGAAGCCAGCCCCTGGGAGCCAGGCCACCACCCCCCCCGCCGCTGGTAGCTTCCGCTGCTCGCTGCTGCCAGCCCTGTCCGCTGGGGTGGGGGGTGCTCCCCGCCCAGAGGCCTCCCTCCCTCCGCAGCCTGGCGTGGGAAGCGGGCCTCGCTTGCTGGGGCTACGATGCCAGCGTCCCCACACGGCCACTGTGGGTGCGACGTGGACCCACGGAGGCCAACCTGGAGAACGCGGACCCCCAGCTCTGCATCCGGCGGCTGCAGATGCCCTCGGTGGTCAACTACCACCCGCTCCTTCTGCCCCATAGGTCCCTCCTCAGCGCCTGCCGGTGGGAGGAGCAGGGGGTGGGGACTCGCGAGTCCCCGCCCCCTGCTCCTCCCGCCAGCCAATCAGCCACCCTGAGTCCCGCCCCCCGCGCCTCCAGCCGGCCCAATCGTGGGCATAGCGGAGTGATGTAATTTGCATATTACCTTTTTATTATGTAGGATATATATATATATATATATATATATATATATATATATATATATGTATATATATATATATATATATATATATATAAAAATACACACACACACACACACACACACACGGAGAGAACACACATACAAATTATATATGTCCATAAGCTATAGAGACATATCTATGCACATTTTGTATATATATGTTATATTTTATACTTTGAGTACGAATTCGGATACAGGTAAGTACTTATGCCATATTTTATGCTAAGCTAATGAAACAGTTTTAATTTAGTGTCGATTGGCATGTAGACTGTATGTGAATGTTCTTTAACTGCCTGGAAGCTGTGGAAGTTGTGATTGGTTAGGAGGCAGAGGAGAGGTAAGGGTAAGTGGATCTATGTGCACTTGGCCAATGCAGATTTTGCAAGCTGTACATAAATTTTATAGACCTAATGAGTTTTGAAAACCATTTCCAAGGCTGTTTATGTCTCATGTGGAAATCTAAATGGGATCTTACAGGAACTGGATTAAAGAATTTAGCTCTTGTCAAATATTGCTGGTCTCTGCTTTTTACTTTTTCTTCCTCTCTTGCCTTTAATCCATGCTTAGCCTTAGTAGGCCAAAAGTAGAACTCACCAGCTAATTTCTTTTTTCTATTGTGCAAAGGTATTCTTTAATGCTTACATGGTCATTTGAGTTTTGCTGGAGAGTGCTGTGCATTGCAGTTTTGCTTTGAAATGAATAATCTCTTTTGTTTGTTTAGAGATAAACAATTTTTTTTGCAGTGTTTCTGTTGCACATTGTTAGAAATCATTCTATTGCTTAGATGTAGATGGGGATTTTTTTTTTTTTTTAAATCACTGCTGTGAACAACTAGCTGTTTGATCAGTAATATCTTTTTTCCTTCCTCCCTTTTGTATTGGTCTTAGTCCCTGTCTATTCTCTGTGACACATCAGGATATGACTAGCTGGTACCACTCACAGTGGAAGCAATTTAATCTTTGTTAGAAAAGCACCCTGTTTTCTCCAAGTGGCATAAGCATCTTAGGAAGAATGGTTGATTAAATTGTTTCTGCCAGCAGCTACATTTATCTGACCACATACTTGCTTTGTACAGAACTCAGAAATGCCCCCCCTTTCCGCATAGTGGGTGTAATCAGGCTCATTTTCTCCCTGATGTGCAGGCTTTGTGCTGTGAGCATTTCCACGGGAAGAGTGAAAGTCAGTTGTCCTGAGCTTATCTTTCAGCGGGAAGGCAGAGTTATTGTTCAGCATTTTCAGAAGCAGAGATAATACCCCAGCTTTAAACTCCCCTTGGCACGTTGTCTTCTGGCCAGAGAATAAAATAATCCTGTTTCCTCTCCTCCTTGGCAGCATGTCTTCCATCCAAGTCGTCCGTGTACATATTGAAACCGGCGAAGGATTTGCTAGGAGATTGGTATGAACTAGCGGGAAAATGATGTAATCCCCAGCTGAGAGACCAGGCTAATTCGCTCTACTTGTTCCTGTAACTTCAGAGAAGACCAACAAGAGAGGTTTTCTCAGATGGTTTTAAAGGGGATGAAGGAGAACAATGGATGTTCTCCAAATACAAAGCAGGGACCGAAGTAGAGGCGTACAAAATATTTCATATCTTAATGAAAGAAAGAACCTTCTTTTATTACAAATACCTTGTGAAAATAGGTGTGTTTTAGTCAATCTTATATGAATGATTTGGAAAAAAAATTATCCTTCTCTGATTAAGTGTTACTCACGTATATGGATTTATGGATATTTTGTGTAAAATTTCATGGAACTCACAAATTAAATTTATGTACTTCTGATAGTTCAGCAAAATATAATGCTATTTCCTATCTATACTAATAAAAGCCTCGGTGGCCCTTGCATGTGACGTCAGCACACACAGCGGAGGCGGGGCGCAGCGGCCGCTCCACGCAGTGAGGCCTGGGGGTCCCGTGGTTCCGTGCAGCGTGGAGGAAGGCCAGCCCTGGCATCTCCACTGCCTCGCACTTAGAGGAGGTGGGTCCTGGCGGAGAAGGTGGGTTGCGGCAGGGGAGGGCAGTTGGGGGCCATCAGGCCAGCAGGAGAGGGCAGTGTGGGTGAACAGGCTGGCAGGGGAGGGCAGTTGGGGGCGAACTGGCCAGCAGGGGAGGGCAGTTGGGAGCGATCTGGCCAGTAATCAGACATCCCCCAAAGGGTCCCAGATTGGAGAAAGTGCAGGCCAGGCTGAGGGACACCCCTGTGCATGATTTTGTGCACTGGACCTCTAGTCTATAATAATGAAAGCATAATATGCTAATTAGACTGGACAGCCGAACAATCTTCCAGACATCATTCCGGATGTCCTTCCAGATGAAGCTGTGGCGGTGGGGGCTGAGGCAGAGGCATTTAGGGGCAATCAGGCAGGCAGGTGAGCCGTTAGGGGCGATGAGGCAGGCAGGCAGAGTGATAGGGGCGATCAGGCAGGCAGGCAGGTGAGCAGTTAGGGATGATGAGGAAGGCAGGCAGAGTGATAGGGGCGATCAGGCAGGCAGGCAGGTGAGCGGTTATGGGCCAGCGGTTCCGGATTGCGAGGGGGATGTCCAACTATGACATCAGGCCTAAACCGACAGTCAGACATCCCCTGAGGGGTCCTGGATTGCGTGAGGGTGCAGGCCAGGCTGAGGGACCCCCCCCCCAATGCATGAATTTCGTGCACCAGGCTTCTAGTATATAATAAAAGCTCAAACACTGAATGTCAGATGCTAACTTATTTAAAAACCAAAGGTAAAATAAATTTGCTAAGTGTATTAATTGAAAATGAAGAAAATTTCAAATAGTTTAACAATATTTAAATTATTGACTAATAAAGGAAATAAAATCTAATATAAAATAAGAAAATAATGCATCATTATAAAAATTCCTGGTTTTTCTTGTTGGTTGAAACTACTAAAAGGGGTAGAAAAAAACTTGATAGCGTTTTGGAACAGGGGCCACTGAAAGAATCATGATTGATTTGCAATATGCTGATCATTTGAATGCATTTAAACATTTATAAGGAGGATATTTTTTACATACATGTGCAATGATGTCACTCCACTTTCTGCACTTAATGCTCAATCTGCTTAGTGTTCTATGCTTTCTCCCATGTATAAAAACAGTCACCTGTAAGCACACATTAGATTCAATGCTGCCAGGATAACATCTCACCTAAAACCCTTTTGCTCACGGTGACAGGAGGATGCAACCTGGCTGTAGCCAAAGCGTTTCCATTTCTGTTGCCTTTTGCAGACGTCCATAATATTCCTGTAGATGAGTGTGTCCTGTCAGGATGACCACGCAGTGCTCCTTCTGTGAAAACTGCTTTGAACAAAAGTGAACTCCATTTCACTTCCCCGGGACCATGGGAGAAGGCTGTTTCTGCTCTTCTCCCACCTCATAGCTCCCACCAGTCATTTTTGATATCTTAACTATGCTTCTGCACAGTTTCTTCTACACACAGGCTTTCTTATGAATCCAGCTTTCTCCCATGCCTGTCCATTGCTGGCTCAGTATTTGTTTTAATCATCTGTATTCATGAAGCACCAGCTACTTTTATTCAATAAGCTAGTGGTAATGTGCTTCTGCAAAGTGTAAGAATGCTACCGGTTTTTATTAGCTGTAGCTAAAAATTAGCTATAATTTGTTAATTTTATTCGCTATAGTTCATGTAGCTAATTTACAAAAAGCTTCATGAGACAGCCATATCATTTTTTTATTTACAATACTCTCAGGCAAAGTCGTGCTTTCTGTCTGTAATATTAGTAGGTGAAATGGAGCTTGCATCTAGCTTGCTATCCTATATAAGCTAGAAAATAGAAATGTTTTGAGCCCCATGAAGAAAGAGAAGAATCATATATCTTCACACTTTCAACCTTCACACTTTCAACCCTCTTCCTTTACTAAATGCCTCGTGTGGTTTTAGGTTCTGTCACTTCATTTTTGGTAATTCTTCTGGAAGTTCAGATACAAAGCTAGGAGGGATATTAAAAAATACTGGGACAGCATGGCCGGCATAGTTCAGTGGTTGAATGTCAACCTTTGAACAAGGAGTTCACAATTTGATTACTGGTCAGGGTACATGCCCCGGTTGTAGGCTTGAACCCCAGTGTGGGGTGTTCAGGAGGCAGCTGGTCCATGATTCTCTCTCACTGATGTTTCTGTCTCTCACTCTCTCTCCCTTCCTCTCTGAAATCAATAAAAATATATTTAAAAAAAAAGCAACTGGTATAGTGATTCTCTCCTTTCTAAGAATAAATAGTACATAAACTGTTACACATTTGCATAGGTGGGGGTCATTGAAACTATATGTAGTAAAGAATTTTTCATGGTAACCAAATTAGCAAAGTCTATTATTGGGGCTATGGCATAAATTTAGCTTATTACAGAGAAACCACTTCTAATAATATTCATTAGATGGGGAATTTTAGGCAATGTATGAAACTAGGTTTGTACTATTGTGTATCTGGGAGATAAAAAACACCAAGTTTTTAATCTTAGGGAAATTATAGTTTTTATTATCAGTTATTATTCAAAAAATTTGAAGGCCATCTATTTTTGTTAGCTAGATGTTTTTTTGAGGTAATTGTAACTTCACATGCAGTTGTCAGAAATAAGAGAGATTTCACGTATCCTTTACCCAGTTCACTCTAATGGTAATATCTTGCAGAACTTTGGTACAATATTATAACCAGATATTGGCACTGATGCAGTCAAGATAAACATTTCCATCTCTACAAGATCCCTCTTATGGCCCTTTTATAGCCAAATTCACCCCATAGACGCAACCACTGGCAATCACTATCCTGTGCTGCAGTCCTACGAATTTTCATTTCCAAAATTTAAAAGTTCAATTTATTTAAACTAAAAGCCATGACAGTTCATGCATCAACTCCACCTCCACACCCCGCCTCTTGCAGGCACCAGTGTGTTTTCTGAATGTATGAGCTTGTGTGTTTTTCCTGAGTCCACATATTTAGGGAAATCGTGGTATTTTTCTTTCTCTATCTGACATATTTCACTTAGCATAATGCAGTCGAGGTCCACCCAAGTCACAAGTAGCAAGTGAATGAATAGTATTCTATTATTACATCACAATTCTTTTAAAATGTTAAAAAAAAAAAAAAAACACCCTATATTGTGAGATAACTTCTATGGTGCCTTTTTTTTTTTTTTAACTCAGCATAATTCTTTGAAGATTTATCCCCGTTGTTGCATAAACATACATTTTCATTTCTCTGGGATAAATGCCCAGGAGTGTAATTGCTGGCTCATATGATAGCTGCATGTTTAATTTTTACGAAACTGCCAAAGTGGTTTTTAGAGTGACTGTATCATTTTACATCACCGCTAGTAATGGGTGGGTGATGTGCTTTTCCTGCACTCTCACCAGCATTTGGTGTTTTCATGGTTGTATATTTTAACCAGCCCGATAAATACATATGCAGGCATATCTCATTATGGTTTTAATTTGCATTTCTCTGATGGCCAAAGATGTTGAATTTTTTGTATGTGCTTATTTGCTGTCAGTGTATCCTCTTCAGTGAAAAGTCTCTTCATGAGTTTTGTCCTTTATCTAATTGGATTGTTTATCTTTTTATCATTGAGTTTTTAGAGTTCGTTGTATATCCTAGTTCAATGTTGGGTGTGTGGTTTGCAAATATTTCTCCCACTCTGTAGCTTGTCTTTTCATCCTCTTTACAGGAGGGTCTTTTGTGGAACAAAATGTTTTACTTTTGATGAAGGTTAAGTTATCAATTTTTCCTTTTATAGATAAACTAGAGGCCCGGTGCACGAATTCATGGGGTCCCCTCGGGGTGGCCTGTGGAGGGGTGGGGTTCCCTCGGGGTGGCCTGTGGAGATTGGGCCCTAGCTCACGCCCCCAAGCTCGCAGCCCCACCGCTCTGCCTGGAACCCCAACTTGGCCTGGCGCCGCCCCCTCACCTACTCCACCATCCCACCTAGATCGATTGGGGCTGGGCCCCCTGCCCAGGTCCCTCAGAGCCTGGGAGCAGGGCGGTGGCCCGCCCCCCATCGCTGCCACTGGTGGCCATCTGCAGGGCAATCGGCAGGGTGATGGGGCCCCTGCTCACACCCACCTTGGCCTGGCGCTGCCCGTTGACCTGCTCCACCATCCCGCCACGGTCCTGCTGTTGTCGGGGCCCTTCAGGGCCAGCAGTGCCTCCACTACCACCCACTGCCAGCACCGGGTTGCCAATGCCCACCATGTTCTTCACCGCCCCCTGGTGGTCAGTGCATGTCACAGCGAGCAGTTGAACTCCAGGTCTCCTGTTCGAATTCTCTGTCAAACAACCGCCTGAGGGGACAATTTGCATATTAGGCTTTTATTATGTTGGAGGATATTTGGTGTTAAGTCTAAGAACACTTTGCTTAGCCCCAGACTGCAATGATATTTCCCTACATTCTCTCTAAAAGTTTTATAGTTCTATGAGTGATGGTTTTTGTTAACTTTTGTATGAGATCAAGACTAAGATTTTTACATAAGGAAATATAAATGTCTTAATATCATTTTTTTAAATGTTATCCTTCTCCTATTGAATTAATTTTTCACTTTAGTTAAAAAGTTAATTGGATATATTTCTATGAGTCTTATATCTAGGTTCTCTATTTTGTTCTATTGACTTGTTTCGATCCTTCATCAATACATGCAGTCTTGAATAACATAGCTATAAAATAAGTTTGAAAATTAAGTATATTATTTCCTTATTTTTCTTTTCTAAAATTGTTTTAGCTATCCTAGCTTATTTACCTTCCCACACATATTTTAGAAAATCTTGCCTATATTCACAAAGAATATTTATAAAATTTCGATAGAAATGTGTGAAATGTGTATATCAATTTGTAAAGAGTTGGCGCCTTTACTTTGTTCAGTTTCCAGTCTGAAAACAGAGTTAATTTAGGTCGTCTTCTCTATTTATTTAGTTTTGTCAATACTTTGTTGTTTTTAGATACATATTATGTAGATACATAACTTATTTTTATGCTGACCTTATATCCTACAACATTGCTAAACTCATTTATTGGTTCCAGAAAATTTTTTTTCTTAGATTTCTTAGAAATTTCTACAAGACAATCATGTCATATGCAAATATGTTTTGTAATGTAAGTAATCCATATATATATATATATATATATATATATATATATATATATATATATATATATAAATTCTTTTAAATTACAGTTGCCATTCAATATTATTTTATATTAGTTTCCGGTGTATGGCATAGTAGTTAGATGTTCGTGTAATTTACAAAGTGATTCCCCCAATAATTCTAGTACCCTTTTTACATCATATGGTTATTACTATATTTTGACTTTATTCCCTTTGCTGTACTTTACATCCTCATGACAAATTTGTAACTACCAATTTGTAATTCTTAATCTCTTCACCTTTTTCACCCAGTCCCCCAATACCCTCCCAAATGGCAACCATCAGTTTGTTTGCTCTGTATCTATGAGTCTGTTTCGTTTGTTTGTTTATTTTGTCCATTAGATTTCACATATAAATGAAATAATATGGTATTTTTCTTTCTTGGTCTGACTTATTTCACTTAACATAATGCCCTCTAGGTCCATCCATGTTGTTGCAAATGATAATGTTTCATTATTTTTTATAGCCAAGTAATATTGTATTATATATGTACCACATCATTTTTGTTTTGTTTTTGTTGTTTTAATTGAATCTTTTGGGGTGACATTGGTCAATAAAATTTTATATGTTTTAGGTGTACAATTTTATAATATACTAGAGGCCCCATGCACTGGGGAGAGGGTGGCCCTCAGCCCAGCCTGCACCCTCTCCAATCTGGGACCCCTTGGGGGATGTCCAACTGCCAGTTTAGGCCTGATCCTAAACCGGCAGTCAGACATCCCTCTCACAATCCGGGACTGTTGGCTCCCAACCACTCGCCTGCCTGCCTGCCTGGTTGCCCCTAACCGCTTCTGCCTGCCAGCCTGATCACCCCCTAACCACTCCCCTGCCAGGCCTAATAGCCCCCAACTGCCTTCCCCTGTTGGTCTGATCACCCCCAACTGCCCTCCCCTGCCAGCCCGGTTGCCTCCAACTGCCATCCCCTACCAGCCCAGTCGCCCCTAACTGTCCTCCCCTGCTGGCCTGGTCGCCCCTAATGGCCCCCCTCTGCAGGCCTGGTTCCCCCCAACTGCCCTCCCTCCCCTGCAGGCCCAGTCACCCCCAACTGCCCTCCCCTGCCAGCCATCTTGTGGCAGCCATCTTGTGACCACATGGGGGCGGTTATCTTGTGACCACGTGGGGGCGGCCATCTTGTGTGAGGGCGTGATGGTCAGTTTGCATATCACCTCTTTATTCTATAGGATCATCTGTATATTGTATTGTGTATTCACCACCCAAAGTCAAATCTCCATCCAGCACCATTTATCTCCTCTCTCCTACCTCCTCCAGCCCCCTTACCCTCTGGTAATTACCATACTGTTGTCTATGTCTATGAGGGTGTTTTTTTTTTTCTCTGCTTAATCCCTTCATGTTTTTCACCCAGCCCCCCAAACCCCTCCCCTCGGACAGCCGTCAGTCTGTTCTATATGAGTTTATTTCTACTTTGTTTATTTTATTTTGTTCATTTGATTCCACATGAGTGATATCATATGGTACTTGTCTTTCTCTTACTGGCTAATTTCACTTAGCATAATGCTCTTCAGGTCCATCCATGCTGTCATAAAATGTAAGATTTCCTCCTTTTTCACTGTATCACATCTTCTTTACCCATTCTTCTATTTATGGGCCCTTGGGTTACTTCCATATCGTGGCTATTGTAAATAACGCTGCAATGAGCCCAGGAATGAGTATATCTTTTTGATTTAGTGTTTTGGATTTCTTCAGCTGTAAAACCAGCATTGGAATTGCTGTGTCATAAGGTAGTTCTAGTCTTAATTTTTTGAGGAACCTCCACAGTGCTTTCCACAGTGGATGCTCCAGTCTGCATTCCCACCAGCAGTGCATGAGAGTGCCCTTTCTCTGCTTCCTCACCATTTGTTTGTTGATTTATTGATTTGAATCAAGTCTGATCATAGCAAAGCTTTAAAAAAATCAAGAGAACATAAAACCTTTAGATCAATATGCAGAGGACTTAAAGTCAGTCAGATATTTTGAAACTGTAGATGTTCTGGGTCAGGTCCCTCAGAGGTAGTTTGCCATGTGATTCTTCTTCCAGTGGTTTAGTTATTAGGGGCTACTCTCAGGGGACAAGGAGGGAAGAAAGGATGTGACCGGGGAAGAAAACCAAGCAAGATGGAATCTCAGGAGGAGACTAGTTACAGTCTCTGTGAGGGACACACTGGAGACGAAATTCCAAGACAGAGATGTGCCACCTGGAGGCAAGGCCAGCCAGCGTTGGAAGTCAGTGGCCAATTTGGAGGAAGGGAATGTGTCCTGAGATGCTGGTGGGTGAGTGCAGTTCCCTGGGGGAGTATCTGACTTGTTGTCAGCCAGTAAGCACAGCAGCTGAGCAACTGGTGCACCACCGGTGAGGGGCCCTGAGCAGACCCCCAACAGCAGCCACTAGTGTATGTACCACCATGATTTCTGTTCAGGTTTTCAGATGCAGAATCCCATTTTAAACATGGCTGAACCAGACAATGTGACCCAGTGATGTAATATCGGGTACCTGCATCTCTCAACACCTTAGCCCTTTGTAGTCAAAACTTCCCTGAAATTTTCAGGGAGCCCTTTGAGACAGAACCCATCAATGCTGGTGGAATACAGCTCACTGAGAAAACCTACTTCCAAAATTAGAAGTAAACTTTTATATGACTAATCCTCCTCCTTTTCTTTTCTTTTCTTTTCTTTTCTTTTCTTTTCTTTTCTTTTCTTTTCTTTCCTTTTCCTTTCTTTTCCTTTTTTTTTTTCCTGAGAAACAAAGTCCAAAACAGAAATATTTCATAGATATAAAATTTGGGCATTCATTGGTTCAACAGATATTTACTGAGGACCCTCTACATACTTTACGATGTTGTGTAATCTGGGGATACAGGAGTGCAGAAAATAGTTTCCGAAGGCAGTGCTCATGGTGCTTTCATTCCAGTTGAGAGAGAACGGAGTAAACAATGAGAAGATGATAGTTTAGTAATAAGTGCTATCAGGGAAAATAAAGCAGGTGGGGAATGGGTACTGGTGGGGACAGGAGTGAATAGGTGCTATTTAGATCAGATGTTAGCGCTCTGATAAGCTGACAACTAAGCAGAAAGCTGAATAAAGTAATGGAACAAACTTCGCAGATGGAAAATTTCCCGGCCTGAAAGTGTTCTGTTAAAAACAAACACCACAAAATGCTTTCATACATTCGGTGGCGGTTTTCCATTAACGAAGTTTGATGCACGGACAACTATTTAAGTAAGCACTGTGTTTCCGCAGCAGTTGTCACCCATCACTGACAGTCTCTGACCACAGGATGTCTCTGAGCTGTGCCGAGTGAGTGAGAACAGCATCAGAGTTCTCGTGTTTATGAATCTATAAATATAAAAGCCTAACATGCAAATTGTCCCCACGGGAGTTTGACCAGGAGACCAATTGCTCACTGTGACGTGCACTGACCACCAGGGGGTGGCACGGAATGAAGGAAGGCCTCGGCTGGCAGTTGGCAGCTGGGGAAGGGAAGCCCCAGCCTGTAGCCAGAAGGCTCCGATCGGCCCTGATTGCTGGCCAGGCCTAAGGACCCTACCCGTGCACAAATTCCGTGCACCAGGCCTCTAGTCTATTATAAGAAACCACCAACAGTATGTGATAGGGTATTAACTTCTCAGAAGTCTCATGCATGCTTAATATAATACATTTTCTTTATTTCACTGTAGTTTTATAGGTGTAATTCTATTATAATTTAATGTTTATAAAACGTAATTTCTTTTCAAAAAGATTTAGGAGCATAAGTGGGGCTATTGATTCTAGCATACCTCATGTAGAAGGGCATTATGGGTTTGACCCAGGAAAACAGAATGACTACATTTTATGATTATCGGAAGGGGTGAAAGATGAAGTCAAATGAAACTGATCATAGCACCTCATAAAATGGACAACACTTTGGATTAAATTGTGAGCAGTGAACTGAATATCAATTCCATTTATTAGCTCTGTAGGAACTACATTTTAATAATTTACAACACTTTTCCACTTATTACCTTATTGACTATTAAAACTCTTAGAGCATCCTGATGGAGAAGGAGATTCTGAACCCATTAATTCACATCTGTAATCTGAATAGCCTCAACCGCTTAGAGCAGCTTTCAGAAACTCAGTCACCTCTTAAAGAAAGCTAGCTTTCTTTGAAAAAAATGAAAAAAAAAATCATATCTGAAAACATGCCACATGCAATAGAGTAAATTGCATATGGCTTTATTGAAGAATTGTTGGGGGCTTTGGCTGTTTACCAAAGAACATAGTTTTGTTTTCAGAAATATTAGAAACATTAAATACTAGTTATTCATGGGAACCGAAGCCAAGTTCCTGCTACACTTTCCCTTGTCAGAATGTGAGGTTCTTTTTATCCTTCCTGCTAGGTTTCTTAGTGAACTCATGTCCTTGGGAATCCATGGAAATGTTTGGTTTCTAAAATATCATCTTTGTGAGTCAATCTTTTAGACTGCTTTGAACAGATGATTTAATCAGAGAATAGAAGCATGCAGGCTCGTCCTGGTCCCATGTCACAGACAAGCCACTGCTTCAGGGATCTAAAGGGCCTCCTTGATGTTTCCCTCACGCCCAGGTGTCGTATGCTGCCAGAAGCTTGTTGGGAAGAGCCTCGTGTGTGTGCTGCGGACGGTCATGTGCCTCTCTGTAGGCTTTGCTGTGGTCATATCTGTGTTTTAAAGAGTTAGAGAGAGAGAGTGACACTTAAATTATTTTCAGAATCTAAAAGTCTCCTCTAGGGTTGAGCAAACCTCAAAAGTATGTCAAACTAATGATTTCAGAATACATATTTCCACCTTCAGTGTCAAGTGTGCCTTCTATAATGAACATTTCAAAATTACTGGAATGAGTAACTGTAACTGGCCCTTGATAAGAAACCCCCTCTCATGTTCACCTCCTCAAATGAAATACACAGATCTTCCAATGCAAGCCCTCTCCAAATGTCAGAGACATTTCCAATGAGGATTGCATTTGCTTCTTATTAGAAGCAGGAGTCTGCCTAACCCTAGAAACTTTTTCTCAATCTGTCCATTTTTTTTACACTTGAAAGGAACAATTAAAAGATGTACTAATGTACTTAAAGTTTTGGAAACAACAGCAATTGATTTGTAGATCATTAATTCTAGGTACGCATTTCTAATTTTCCCAAAATATTTTCATTCTTTAAATACGGTATTCATTACATAACATGAAGTAGAATCTGTCCTCTGTGTGATTGGTAAGTATACAGTATAGTATATAGGATTTGCATACCAATTAATGAGATTTCCAAAGACAGATTAAAGAATATAATTAACGGTTTTTTTGGTCACTAAAGCATAGTGAGTTTTTATTTTTCTTCCAGGTAGGAAAAATGGAAAGCACTGTGACTCACCTTAAAAGATGTGAGTCTTAGAGATGTATAGCAGTTTATAGGGACTGAAGGATGTGACTCAATAGCCTCTATCAAATGATACAGATTCCATCTGAATCCATTCAGTGTTTGAATGTGTAAGTATTCAACATTGTGTCAGGTTATTATTATTTTTTTATGGGAAGAAAAATCCAGCTTCACTTAAGCAAAGACATTTAGTAAGATAGCCTTAATATTCTATCCTTGTTAATTATTGATTATTATATATTATAACTTATATTATTTTATTTTATATATAATTATTTGTAATACAGTAATATAATGAATACCATATATTATGTATTATGTTATAACTTAGAATTATATTAATAAATTACATATTACATATTATAACATATATACTAGTAATATGAAGTAATATATAATTAATATTCTTATATTATACATAATATATAATGATTGATTTATATTGTTATTTATATGAGGGTTTGTATTAAATATATATGTAATTTAAATTTTTATATAGTAATTTAATAATATGATCATTAACATATTATAACAGAATAACTTTTTATGTTATTACTAGAGGCCCAGTGCATGAAATTTGTGCATGGAGGGTTGTGTCCCTCAGCCCAGCCTGCACCCTCTCCAATCTGGGACCCCACGAGGGATGTCCAACTGTCCATTTAGTCCCGATCCTACTAGGATTGGGCCTAAATGGACAGTTGGACATCCCTCTCACAATCCAGGACTGCTGGCTCCCAACTGCTTGCCTGCCTGCCTTCCTGATTGCCCCTAACTGCTTCTGCCTGCCAGCATGATCACCCCTTAACCACTCCCCTGCCAGCCTGATTGAGGCCTAACTGCTCCCCTGCCAGCCTGTTTGCCCCTAACTGCCCTCCCCTGCAGGCCTGGTCACCCCTAACTGCCCTCACCTGAAGGACTGGGTCCCCCACCCAACTGCCCTTCCCTGCAGGTCCAGTTTCCCCCAACTTCCCTCCTCTGCCGAACTGGTCCCTCCCAACTGCCCTCCTCTGCTGGCCATCTTGTGGTGGCCATCTTGTGTCCACATGGGGCCAGCCATCTTTGACCACATGGAGGCAGCCATCTTGTGTGTTGGAGTGACAGTCAATTTGCATATTACTCTTTTATTAGATGGTGCACAGGTGGGGTCCGGCTGGTTTGCCCTGAAGGGTGTCCAGGATCAGGGTGGGGGTTCCCTTGGGGCATGGGGTGGCCTGGGAGAGGGGTCTGTGGTGGTTTTCAGGCTGGCCATACCCCCCGGCGACCCATGTGGTGGCCCTGGTATCTGGGATTTATTTATCTTCTACAATTGAAACTTTGTAGCCTTGAGCGGAGGCCAGGGCCGGCCAGAGTGGGTGGGAAGCTTGGCTTCCTCCATTGCCGGAGAAACCCAAGCCTCCTGCTGGCTCTGTGGCCACAGCCATCTTGGTTGGGTTAATTTGCATACTTGCTCCTGATTGGCTGGTGGGCCTGGCTTGTGGGCATAGTGGAGGTATGGTCAATTTGCAGGTTTCTTTTTTATTAGTGTAGATATTATTACTATAGAACCTCAAGAAAGTTAATTTAGCATCTAAATTGAGAGTCAAATATGACTGACTTAAGCAGCAAATAAAAGGAGAATAGAGAATGATTTTTTAAAAAATATTCTGAGGGTTCTATATTCTCCAAAATTTCTGAAAGATGATTAATATACAAAACTTGGAAATTTTCAGAACTCTAAGTGAACCACACTGAATTCTTGGCTAACAAGGTTTTAGATAGAAAAGGCACAAATGGGTGAAATCAGAAACATGACAGAAGAGTGGCATGTTCAAGTGGACCACTTTTCTAGATTTCCAAATAGTGCACTTTCATGAAACCTTACGTTAATGTAAAATTTGAGAAATCTGTATGTGAGAAACAGAGGAAGCAAACAGTAAAGGGTAGAGTCTTTCCTGCATAACTTCCCTCCCTAACTAACGGATTGGGGCCCCTCCCTAAGCTCTCTCACGCTGATTTTTAAACCCTGATATAACTCTGATTGGACATTTTTGCCTTGAAAACATAGAATTGATGAGCAAAAATAAGAAAATTGAAGAGCATGAAGAGCTTGTCATTTTGAACCCAATTGTTCATTATCATTACTGTTATAACTAAAACACAGAGTACAATCCAGGAAAATTTTATTTGTTCAGTATTAGCGGTTGGTATGTTGTCCTTCATACTCGGAGTTATGTCTTTTTCCTCCTACCCAAATCCAATACTCTGATCTTGACCTTCTACTGCTTAATCCTCTACATCCCTTTCCAAAAATGACCAAAGGTGACCTTCCAGGCAAGTACACGCTTTATTCTAACTAAAGATTTGGCTTCCAATTATGATGTGCTTTCTCATACTGGGAATTGGGTTGGGACATATGTTAGCATCAAGGATAAAGTACAGAGCCCATGGCAAAGACAAATGGAGATATCCTATGTGTACAGTTCTTAAAATTTAAATATTATCAAGTCTAAGTTTCTGGCTGATTTATTCCCCAAGCATTTATCAAGCTATATGGCAAGTGTTAGTCGAGTCATTTGGGATACATGAGTGAGTAAGCTCTACTAAGCCTTTGCTCTTATGGAGCTTACATTCTAATGGATTCTTGAATCCCTTCTATGACATCTAATGCCTGCTATCTTAGGTCGGCTTGAACATATCCATTGATGAGCCACTAAGTTTCTTTTATTGTTGGCTAGTTTCTAACTGGCATATTTTTTCAATTGGATATATAGATACTTTCCAAAGACAATAAAAATTCCTGCTGGGAAAACCTTTGCAGTTAATTTATTGCATGGGGAAGAAAGTAAGTTCCATGGAGTAAATTTGAAGATCCAGTTGGCTTTATTAAGGAATTCATGAATAGGGCAGCATCCCATATAGTAAACAGGTGCTCAGAGGGGCTGTGCAAATGGAAGGTTTTTTTATAGACAAAATGAGGGTGGAGCAAGGAAGTTATTAACAAAAGAATGGAAATAACTTTCAGATCAGGACTTCTTTTAATGGGGGAAGGGAATTGTCTTATGCAGATTACCTCACTAGGGCCAATTAGGAAGTTTTAATTTGACTGTTTAATGGTGACATTCCTGAGAGAAGTTGAAATTGCAATTAAGTCTTCATTTGCTGTCCTGGGGGCAAATGACTCAATTTTGGTCCTGTTGAAACCGGACAACCAATGGGTCCAAGCTGCCTGTCATTACTTGAGCCAATTTAGCAGAAAGAAGGTTGATTCATAAATGAGTGTTTATTCCAATAATACTGATGAGGAGTTAGATGGGATCAGGCAGTTTAGAGTAAGGACTGTGGAGAGGGAAGATGGTAGATAAGGAGGGAATGAGCCAGAGGGTCAGAATGTGAGCCAAATAGGCAGAATATAACAGTCAACGGTAGAGCTGCCCTTCCCCCTGAACCCAAGAGCAGGAACTAAAATTGGGAAGATGAGGGCACAGTAGATTGGCTGGTGTTTTTTTGAAAGAGCCAATAGAGGGCAAGAACAGGAAATATAAACATCTAAACTAGTGAGCTTCTGCAGGGCCCCTCTCACATGCCCAGAGCTTTGTTACTTTCACTGTAATAAACTTTGCTTCCCTTTGCTTCCCCCTCCCCTGTCCGTGAATTCATTTGTTAACTTCTTGAGACAACTAACCCAACAGCTCACATTCCTGTCTCATCTTTTTGGGGGTTAATCTGCGATCCTTGGAGGGGTGAGTAACAGGGACTCTGCTTCTGCGTCTTTGTTTTCTGTTTAGAATTGGCTTGAAACACCAGGACCCTGTCAACCAGATAAAAGCGACCAGCACAGTTGCTGGACTTAAGACAGGAGAGGGGGTGGGGGGGAGGCGGGGCAGGCTTTATGAGGAGGATAGGTCTAATCCCCTTAACTGTAGAGAATGTTGTTCTGACTCCAACTCAAATTTCTCTCTCGGAAATTTTGGCCAGACCACTGATGGTAGGGGGACGTGGCCGACCTGAGGTTCCCAGGTCCCAGAGAAATCTGGTTTGATCTGTGGCTCCTAAAAGTTCTCCCTCTTGACCTACCAGAGCATGAGTATTCTTTGACTCTCATTTTAGGAGCCCTTGTCCCCTTAAAACCTCTTTCTATTTGGATGTTTTGGTAGAGATTGTAGGTCTGAACGATTTGGTCCTCTTAGGAAGAATATTGAGGCCCCCAAGTCCCCGCTGTCCCTGGTGTCCTCTCCATTTGGATCTTAGTAGTCGGGATGGCTCAATTTCTCTCATCCCTGACCCCTCACTTATTGAAGGGAGGCTCTAGATCGACTCCTAGAGGGCCCTTCTTGAAGCCCTTCAACACTTTTGCCATTGTCATCCCCTGTGAACCATGAGGTCATGGTTTGATTCCTGGTCAGGGCACATGCCCAGGTTGTGGGCTTAACCCTCAGGAGAGGGTGCTCAGGAGGCAGCCAATCAATGATTCTCTCTCATCATTGATTTTTCTATCTCCCTCTCCCTCTCTAGAATCAATAAAAATATATTTAAAAAAAGATTTAGACAAACAAAAAGGAATATGTAGTTAGAAAGTTGCCACTTTGGTCTTTTATAACCAAGATCAGGAGAAGGCCCAAGAAAGGGAAAGAAGAGGTAAGAAAAAGCTGCTGACCCGGTGGTGGCAAATCTTGGCAGTTGGGGTCCTCAAAAGGGGGGTATTCTGGGCAATGGTCCTGTGGTAGCCTGCTGTAATTGTGGCCAGAGGGACATTTCAAAGGAGATTGCCCTCGGAAACAAAGAAGGCCGCCCAGACCCTATCCTGTTTGCAAGGGAGACCATTGGAGGGTGGATTGTCCCTGAGGACGAAGGCGCGCGAGGGTGGATCTCCATCCCAGATGTTTCAACACTGGACTGAAGCACCCAGAGGCATCACATTGGCTCCACTCGGACTGTCATCTCCCAGGAGCCCCAGGTGAGCCTAACAGTTGAAGAAAAGGAAGTACACTTCCTCCTAGACACTGGAGCCACTTACTCCCTTCCCCTCTCCAATCCTGGTCACCCCCCTCTCATAGTGTGACCATGAGAGGTATCTCCGGGAAGCCAGTAAGTACAATCCTCCCAGCCTCTCCTCAGAACCTGGGGTGATTTCTTCTTCTCACAGAAAGTCCAACACCCCATTTGATAGTATATTAGTCAATTGGGTACAAACACCCCATTTGAGGCAAGATATTAGTATATTAGCTCAATTGGGTACAAATATATATATATACTAGAGGCTCGGTGCCTGAAATTCATGCACAGGGGGGATGTCCATCAGCCAAGCCTGCGCCCTCTCCAATCTGGGACCCCTTGAGGGATGTCCAACTGCCCGTTTAAGCCAGATCCTGGTGGGACTGGGCATAAACGGGCGGTCGGACATCCCTCTCACAATCCAGGCTGCTGACTCCCAACCACTCGCCTGCCTCTGAATGACTGGCCCTAACCACTTTTGCCTGCCAGCATGATCACCCGCTAACAGCTCCTCTACCAGACTGATTGACGCCTAACTGCTCCACGGCCGGCCCAATTGCCCCCAACTGCCCTGCCCTACAGGCCTGGTGCACCCCAATTGTCCTCCACTGCAGGCCTGGTCCCCCCAACTGCCCTCCCCTGCAGGCCTGGTCCCCCCCCATTGCCCTACCCTGCAGGCATGGTGCCCCCCAAAATGCCCTCCCCTGCAGGCTGGGTCACCCACAACTGTTTTCCCCTGCAGGCCTGGTCCCCCTCAACTGCCCTCCCCTGCAGGCCTGGTCCCCCCCCATTGCCCTACCCTGCAGGCATGGTGCCCCCCAGAATGCCCTCCCCTGCAGGCCGGGTCACCCACAACTGTTTTCCTCTGCAGGCCTGGTCCCCCTCAACTGCCCTCCCCTGCAGGCCTGGTTTTGTTCCCCCTGCAACTGCCCTCCCCTGCTGGCTTTGTCCCCCAAAACTCCCCTGCAGACCTGGGTCCCCCCAATTACCCTCAGTTGCAACTGCCCCCTCTGCCAACCGGAAGTTCCCTGTAGGCCTGATCCCCTCAACTGCCCTCCCCCTCCCCTGCCGGCTGCAGGCTTTGTCCCCACAACTCTCCTCCCCCTGGAAAACTGCCCTCCCCTGCAGGTTTTGACCTGGGTCCCCCCAATTCAACTGCCCTCACTTGCTGCTGACCTGGGTCCCCCCCCCAACTGCCACCTCTGCCACCTCTGCTGACCTGGTCACCCCTAACTGCCCTCCCTGCTGGCATGATCGCCCACAACTGCCCTCCCCTGTAGGCCTGGTCCTCCCCAACTGCCCTCCCCTGCAGGCCTGGTCCCCCCCAACTGCCCTCCACTGCAGGCTTTGTTCCCCACAACTCTCCTCCCCTGCAGACTTGGGTCTCCCCCAACTGCTCTTCTCTGATGGCCTGGTCCCCCCAACTGCTCTCCCCTGCAGGCCTGGGTACCCCCCAATGTCCTCTATTGCAGGACTGGTCCCCCCAACTGCCTCCCCTGCAGGCCTGGTCCCTCCCAACTGCCCTCCTGTGCAAGCCTGGTCCCCCACAACTGGCTTTCCCTGCAGGCCTGGGTCCCCCCATGTCCACAACTCTCTCCTGCAGGCCTGGTTCCCCCCCAACTGCTCTCCTGCAGGCTTTGTCCCCCCCAACTCCCCTCCTCTGTAGGTCTGGTCCCCCCCGCAACTGCCTTCCTCTGCCGGATCGGTCACCCCTAATTGCCCTCCCTGCTGGCCTGATTGCCCACAACTGCCCTCCCCTGCAGGCCTGGTCCCCCCCAACTGCCCTCCCCTGCAGGCCTGGTCCCCCCCCAACTCCCCTATCCTGCAGGCCTGGGTCCCCCCCAACTGTCCTCCACTGCAGCCCTGGTACCTCTCCAACTGTCCTCCATTCAGGCCTGATCCCCTACAACTACCCTCCCTGCAGGCCTGGTCCCCCACAACTGCCCTCCCCTGCATGCTTGGTCCCCCCCAGTTCCCCTCCTCTGCAGGCCTGTGTCCCCCCAATTGCCCTCCCTTGCTGGCTTAGACTCCCCCAACTGCCCTCCTCTGTGGGCCTGGTCCCCCCAACTGCCCTCCCCTGCAGACCTGGTCCCCCACAACTGCCCTCCCCTGCAGGCCTGGGTCCCCCCCCAATGGCCTCCCCTGCAGGCCTGGTCTGCCCCAACTCTACCCCCCTGCAGGCCTGGTCCCCCCCAACTGCCCTCCCTTGCTGGCCTGGTCTCCCCCAACTGCCCTCCTCTACCATCCCGGTCACCCCTAACTGCCCTTCCTGTTGGCCTGATCACCCACAACTGCCCTCCCCTGCAAACCTGGTCCCCCCCAACTGCCCTCCCGTTCAGGCCTGGTCCCCCACAACTGGCCTTCCCTGCAGGCCTGGTCCCCCACAATGTCCTCCACTGCAGGCCTGGTACCCCCCCCAACTACTCTCCCCTGAAGGCCTGGTACCCCCCAACTGCTCTCCTGCAGGCTTGGTCCCCCTCCCAACTCCCCTCCCCTGCAGGCCTGGGTCCCCCACAACTGTCCTCCACTGCAGGTCTGGTCCCCCCACAACTGCCTTCCTCTGCCAGACCGGTCACCCCTAATTGCCCTCCCTGCTGGCCTGATTGCCCACAACTGCCCTCCCCTGCAGGCCTGGTCCCCCCCAACTGCCCTCCCGTGCAGGCCTGGTCCCCCCCCAACTGCTCTCCCCTGCAGACCTGGGTCCCCCCCAACTGTCCTCCACTGTAGCCCTGGTACCTCTCCAACTGTCCTCCATTCAGGCCTGGTCCCCCCACAACTGTCCTCCTCTACAGGCCTAGTCTCCCCCAACTACCCTCCCCTGCAGGCCTGGTCCCCCACAACTGCCCTCCCCTGCAGGCTTGGTCCCCCAATTCCCCTCCTCTGCAGGCATGGGTCCCCCCAGTTGCCCTCCCTTGCTGGCTTAGACTCCCCCAACTGCCCTCCTCTGTGGGCCTGGTCCTCCCCAACTGCCCTCCCCTGCAGACCTGGTCCCCCACAACCGCCCTCCCGTGCAGGCCTGGTCCCTCCCAACTGCTCTCCCCTGCAGGCCTGGGTCCCCCCAACTGTCCTCCACTGTAGGCCTGGTCCCCCTCCAACTGTCCTCCATGCAGGCCTCGTCCCCCCACAACTGCCCTCCCCTGCAGGCTTGGTCCCCCCCACCAATTCCCCTCCTCTATAGACCTGGGTCCCCCCAATTCCCCTCCCTTGCTGGCCTGGTCCCCCCCAACTGCCCTCCCCTGCAGACCTGGTCCCCCCCAACTGCCCTCCCATGCAGGCCTGGTCCCCCACAACAGGACTCTCCTGCAGACCTGGGTCCCCCACGATGTCCTCCATTGCAGGCCTGGTCCCCCACAATGTCCTCCAATGCAGGCCTGATTCCCGCCCCCCGCCCCCCCCTGCAGTCCTTGTCCCCCCCAATCTCCTTCCCTGCAGGCCTGTTCTGCCCACCCCCAACTACTCTCCCCTGCAGGCCTGATCCCCTCCAACTGCTCTCCTTTGCAGGCTTGGTACCCCCCAACTCCCCTACCCTGCCGGCCTGGTCTCCCCCTCCAACTGTCCTCCACTGCAGGCATGGTCATCCCCCTACTGTCTTCCACTGCAAGCCTGGTTCCCCTCCCAAATGCCCTCCCCTACAGTCCTAGTTCCCTCCAACTGCACTCCCTGCAGGCCTGGGTCCCCCACCAACTGCTCTCCATTGTTGGCCTGGTCTCCCCCAACTGCCCTCCCCTGCAGGCCTGGTCCTCCCCAACTGCTCTCCCCAGCAGGCCTAGACCCTCCCAACTGCTCTCCCCTGCAGGCCTGTTCCCCCCCAACTGCTCTCCCCTGCTGCCCTCCCCTGCAGGCCTGGTCTCCCCCAACTGCCCACCCCTGGAGGCCTGTTCCCCCCCAACTTCCCTCCCCTGAAGGCTTGGTCCCCCCCAACTGCCCTCCCCTGTAGGTCTGGTCCCCCCCAACTGCCCTACCTTGCTGGCCTGGTCTCTCCCAACTGCCCTCCTCTGCTGGCCAACTCACCCCCAACTGCCCTACTCTGCTGGCCCAATCACCCCTAACTGCCCTCCTCTGCTGGCCTGGTGACCCTTAACTTCCCATAACTGCCCTCCCCTGCTGGCCATCTTGTGGTGGCCATCTTGTTTCCACATGGGGGCAGCCATCTTTGACCACATGGGGGCGACCATCTTTTGTGTTGGAGTGATGGTCAATTTGCATATTACTCTTTTATTAGATAGGAGATATATATATATGTGTATATATATTCCTAGAGCAGTGTTATGTCTGCTCCTAATTGAAACTGAGATCAACCCACAAGTATAGTCTATACATCTATACAAGGAAGTGTGGGTCAAGCCATTGGGGCCACCTCCATCTGAATACATCACAAGACCCATCCTCCTTTCCCCACCAGAAGCAATACCCCCTGAAGTCTGAGGCTAGAAAAGATAAGTAATTGTAGAAAACCTGAAAACACAGGGTCTCCTGTAATAATCCTTACAACTCTCCCATCTTGGGAGTACAAAACCCAATGGGGAATGGAGCTTGGTACAGGATCTCAGCCAAATAAGTGAGGCTGTGGTACCCTTACACCCCATAGTTCCTAATCCATACACTTTGCTGTCTCAAATCCCTGGTGACTCTGGAGGGTGTATGGTATTAGACCTCAAGGATGCTTTTTTTCTGTATCCCACTTGCCCCAGACTCACAATATTTCTTTGCATTTGAGGATCCCTCTGACCATTCTACCCAGCTAATGGACTGTTCTGCCCCAGGGGTGTAGGGATAGCCCCCCTTTGTTTGGCCAGGCACTAGAATAGGATTTAATTCAGTTCACTTGTCCACAAACTGGGGTGCTACAGTGTGTAGATGCTCTCCTCCTCTGTGCCCCCACTGAGGAAATCTCACAGAGCTTTGCTTAACTTCTTGGCTGAGAGAGGAGCATGGCCCAGCTCTGCAGGACCTCCAGAATGTACTTAGGGCTAACCCTGACCAAAGGCACCAGTGCTGTAGTGGAGGACAGGATCAGGCCCATCTCTTCCTTCCTACTCCCTGGAATGCTGAAGCACTGAAGAGGACTTCTGGGGATAATGGGATTCTGTAGACTTTGGATCCCAGGATATGGAGAAATAGCCAGAACTTTATACTAACTAGTGAAAGAGACTCAAAAAAGAAATAAAGAATAAAGGCCGAATTATTGAATGGGAGCCTGAGTCCAAACTAGTGTTTAACCAGGTTTAAGGAGGTGCTCCTCCAAGCTCCAGCCTTGCGTCTCCCCACAGGGCAAGAATTCAACCTATTTGTAACTGAAAAGGAAGGCAGGGACCTGGGAGTACTGACCTAAGACTGGGGCTCTTCCCAACAGCCAGTGAGATATCTGAGTAAAGAACTGGACATCATGGCCAAGCGCTGGCCCTCCTGTTTGCAAGCGGTGACTGCTGTGGGGCTGCTGGTTCCAGAGACCACCAAGTTAATCTTAGGAAAGGACGTGACAGTACTTATACACCACTATAGGCCCGATGCATGAAATCTATGCACGAGTAGGCCTTCCTTCTCCCGGCTGCTGGTACCAGCTTCCCTCTGGCACCTAGACCCAGGCTTCCCTCACAGCCCCAGATTCGTCCAGAAGGACATACAGTCTAATTAGCATTTTATGCTTTTATTATTATAGACAATATCATGGCTTTAATATCCTCCAAATGAAGCTTATGGCTTTCAGAGACCTTTCTTCTCAAATAGCAAACACTGCTATTAGAGAGCACTACTAATATAGTTAGGGTTATGGTTAGAGGTTAGCGTTATGGTTAGAAGTTAGGGTTACATTTAGGGTTAAGGTTGGGGTTAGAGGTTAGGGGTAGAAGTTAGGGTTAGGGTTTGAAGTTAGGGTTAGGGTTAGAGTCAGGGTTATAGGTTAGGGTTAAGGTTTGGGTTAGGTTTAGAGGTTAGAGTTAGGGTTAGAAGGTAGGGTTAGAAGTTAGGGTTAGGTTTAGAACTTAGGGTTACAAAGAAGTCTAAGATAAGGGTTAAGGTTAGGACTACAGATTAGTGTTAGAAGTTAGGGTTAAGGGTAGGGTTATTGTTAGGGTAAGTTTAAGAATAGAAGATAGGGTTAAGGAACCTTCTAAAAAGTTAAGCCTACAACTACACCTAACCCTAACCATAACCCTAACCTCTAACCTTAACGCTAACCCTAATTTCTAACCCTAACCCTAACCCTAACTTCTAATGCTACCCCTAACATTAACTTCGAAACCTAACCCTAACTTCCCTAACCCTAACCTATAACCCTAACCCTAACTTCTAACGCTAATGCTAACCCTAACCCTAACCTTCAACCCTAAACCTAACCCAAACCTAATTTATAACCCTAACCCTAACCTATAACATTAAACCTAATCCTAACCCTAAGCCTAGCCCTAATTATAACCCTACCCTATAACCCTAACCCTAATTTATAACCCTAACTCTAACCTATAATCCTAACCCTAACTTCTAACCCTAACCCTAATTATAACCCTAATTTATAATCCTAACCCTAACCTATAACCCAAACCCTAATCCTACCTTATAACCCTAACCATAGCCCTAACTATAACCCTAAATTGTAACCATAAACCTAATCTTAACCCTAATCCTAACTTCTAGCCCTAACCCTCACCCTAATCTATGACCCTAACACTAACTGCTAAACCTAAATCTAAACCTAACCCTAACCTATAACCCTAAACCTAACCCTAACCCTAACCCAGTGGTCAACAAACTGCAGCTTGTGAGCCACATGCAGCTCTTTGGCCCCTTGAGTGTGGCTCTTCCACAAAATACCACTGTGTGGATGCATGTACAGTGCGATTGAAACTTCGTGGCCCATGCACAGAAGTTGGTTTTGGCCTGGGCGAGTCTATTTTGAAGAAATAGCGTTAGAACACTCAAGGGGCCAAAGAGCCGCATGTGGCTCACAAGCTGGGATTTGACGACCACTGCACTAACCTATAATACTAACCCTAACCCTAATTTCTAACTCTAACCCTAACCCTAACTTCTAACCCTAACCCTAACCCTAACCCTAACCCTAATCTATGACCCTAACCCTAACCCTAACGTCTAACCCTGACCCTAACCCTAACCTCTAACCCTAAACCTAACCCTAGCCTATAACCCTAACTCTAATTTATAACCCTACCCCTAAACTATAACCTAACCCTAATTTATAAGCCTAACCCTAAGCTGTAATACTAACCCTAACCCTAATCCTAACTTCTAACCCTAACCGTAACTTCTATCCCTAATATCTGACCCTAACTTTTAACCCTAACCCTAATCTGTAACCCTAACACTGACCTCTAACTCTAACCCTAACCCTATCCTGTAACCATAACCATAACCTCTAAACACCCTTTTAACCCTAACCTTAACCCTAACCTCTAACCCTAACTCTAACTTGTAACCCTCACCTTAACCCTAGCATCTAACCCTAACTTATAACCTTTCTAGGCCGCCTTGGTCTCTATAGTGATTCTAATTTTTGGACCCTGCATTTTTAATCACTTATCTAAATTTCTGCTTTCTCACCTAGAATCCTTCAAATTACAGAAGGTTATGGAAATGAAACCTCTCATGGGTAATCTGATTTTCTGCAGCCCTCTACATTGTCCTCTCCTGACGGAACCCTGTCTACCAGCTCCTGACAGCATCCCCACTCAGCAGGAAGCATCCAGAGCCATTGTTGAAGTTGTGCAGGAACAGGCCTGCAGTGGAGGGCAGTTGGGGGGACCAGGCCTGCAGAGGAGGGAAGTAGAGGGCGACCAGGCCTTCAGGGGAGGGCAGTTGTGTGGGACCAGGCCAGCAGGGGAGGACAGTTGTGGGGGACCAGGCCTGCAGGGAAAGGAAGTTAAAGGTGACCAGACTTGCAAGAGAGGGCAGTTAGGGGTGACCAGGGCAGCAGGGGAGGGAAGTTGGGGTGATCAGGCTGGCAAGGGAGGGCAGTTAGGGGTGACCGGGGCAGCAGGGGAGGGAAGTTGGGGGCAATAAGGCCTGCAGGGGAGGGCAGTTGTGGGGGTCCAGTACTGCAGGGAGAGCAGTTGAGGGGGACCAGGCTGGCATGCGAGGGCAGTTGGGGGTGACCAGATCGGCAGGCGAGGGCAGTTGGGGGTGAACAGGACTGCAGGGATGGCAGTTGGGCTGGACCAGGACTGCAGGGGAGGGCAGTTGGACTGGACCAGGCCTGCAGGGGAGGGCAGTTGGGAGGGACAAGGCCTACTGGGAAGGGAAGTTGGGGGCGACCAGGCCTGCAGGGGAGGGCAGTTAGGGGCAACCAGGTCAGCAGGGGAGGGCTGCTGGGGAGGAATAGGCCTGCAGGGGAGGGCAGTTGGGGAGGACCAGGCCTGCAGGAGAGGGATATTGGGGGCAACAAGGCCTGCATGGGAGGGCAGTTTTGGGAGACCAGACCTGCAGGAGAGGGCAGTTGGGCTGGAACAGGCCTGCAGGGGAGGGCAGTTGGGAGGGACTAGGCTTACTGGGAAGGGAAGTTGGGGGCGACCGGGCCTGCAAGGGAGGGAGGTTGGGAGGGACTAGGCCTACAGGGGAGGGAAGTTGGGGGCGACCAGGCCTGCAGGGGAGGGCAGTTAGGGGCAACCAGGTCAGCAGGGGAAGGCCATTGCGGGGGAATAGGCCTGCAGGGGAGGGAAATTGGGGGCCACCAGACCTGCAGGGGAAGGCAGTTGTGGGGGACCAGTACTGCAGGGAGAGCAGTTGAGGGGTCCAGGCCTGCATGGGAGGACAGTTGGATGGGACCAGGCCTGCAGGGGAGGACAGTTAGGGGTGACCAGGCCTGCAGGGGAGGGCAGCTGGGGGCTACCAGGCCTGCAAGGGAGGGAAGTTGGGGTTGACTAGGCCTGCAGGGGAGGGCAGTTGTGGGAGACCAGGCCTGCAGGGGAGGGCAGTTGGGAGGGACTAGGCCTGCAGGGAAGGGAAGTTGGTGGCGACCAGGCCTGCAGGGGAGGGCAGTTAGGGGTGACCAGGTCAGCATGGGAGGGCCATTGGGGGGGAATAGGCCTGTAGGGGAGGGCAGTTGGAGGGGGACCAGGCCTACACGGGAGGGATATTGGGGCAACCAGGCCTGCAAGGGATGGCAGTTGTGGGGACTAGGGCTGCAGGGGAGGGCAGTTGCGGGGGAACCAGGCCTACAGGGGAGGGCAGTTGGGCACGACCAGGTCAGCAGGGGAGGGCATTTGGAGGGGACCAGGCCTACAGGGAATGGAAGTTGGGGTGACCAGGCCTTCAGAGGAAAGCCAGTTGGGGGTGACCCGGCTGGCAGGGGAGGGAAGTTAGGGGTGACGAGGGCAGCCGGGAAGGGCTGTTGGGGGTGACCATGCCTGCAGGAGAGGGCAGTTGGGGGGACCAGGCCTGCATGGGAAGGCAGTTGGGGTAACCAGGCCTGCAGGGGAGGACAGTTAGGGGCAATCAGGCCAGCAGGGGAGGGCAGTTGTGGGGGATCAGGCCTGCAGGGGAAGGAAGTTAGGGGTGACCAGGGCAGCAGGGGAGGGCAGTTGTGGGGGACTAGGCCTGCAGGGGAGGGCAGTTGAGGAGGGAACCTGGCCTGCAGGGGAAGACAGTTGGGGGCAACCAGGTCAGCAGTAGAGGGCAGTTGAGGGTAGACCAGGCCTGCAGGAAAGGGCTGTTAGTGGGGTGGGGACCAGGCCTGGAGGGGTGGGCAGTTTTGGGAGACCAGGCCTGCAATGCAGGGCAGTTTGGAGGAACCAAGCCTGCAGGGGAGGGATGTTAGGGGTAACCAGGCTGGCCAGGGATGGCAGTTAGGGGTGACCGGGGCAGCAGGGGAGGGCACTTGGTGGCGACCAGGCCTTCAAGGGAGGACAGTTAGGGGCAACCAGGTTGGCATGGGATGGCAGTTGGGGTGGACTAGCCCTGCAGGTGAGGGCAGTTGTGGGAGACCAGGCCTGCAGGGGAGGGCAGTTGGGTGGCACCAGGCCTGCAGAAAAGGGCAGTTGGGGTTGGACCAGGCCTGCAGGAAAGGACAGTTGGGAGGGACCAGGCCTGCAGGGGAGGGAAATTAGGGGTGACCAGGCTGGCCAGGGTGGGCAGTTAGGGGTGACCAGGGCAGCAGGGGAGGGATGTTGGTGGTGACCAGGCCTGCAGGGGATGGCAGTTAGGGGCAATCAGGCCAGCAGGGTAGCATTTAGTCGTTGATCAGGCTGGCAGGGGAGTGGTTATGGGGTGATCAGGCTGGCAGGCAGTAGCGGTTAGGGGCAATCAGGCAGGTAGGCAGGCAAGTGGTTGGGAGCCAGCACTCCTGAATTGTAAGAGGGATGTCTGACTGCCCTCGAGGAGTCCCATATTGGAGAGGGTGCAGGCTGGGCTGAGGGACACACACCCCTCCCCATGGATGAATTTTGTGCACCGGGCCTCTAGTTTCTTATAACTATAGCTAGTCCCCAATATTCTATTCTGCCCTTAACACTGTTATTTCTTTTTTTATGCCTCTTTTGACCAGATATGATCCTGTCATAACTTTCTCTAAGTAGGGAACATAAAGAATTCATGTTTTGTTTTGTTTTTCATTAGATGACCAGCTTTTGCTGTTGGACTTAAGTGGTCCATTTGCCTATATGCATCAAAGTCCATTAAGACACTAACAGGAGTTTGCAGCCAAGAAAGTAAGGATTTATTAAGGAGTCATGCTCAGAGTCACAGGTAGCTCATGCTCAAAGACTTGGCTCCCCAAATGGCTTCCAGGCATTTGGGTTATATAGGGAAAAATAACTAATCATGGTCACTAATAGAGGTAGGTTCATAGTCTCCACTGATGGTAGGTTCATGGTCTCCACTGATTGGTTGTTGCTAGGGGAAGGTCCCATTGCATTGAGCATTGCATTTGGTCCTGATGTCAACCTTGACGTTGCTCTGTCCAATTTTGCAAGGATTTGTTCTGTGGGATCATTCCACTTTCCTGGGTCTGGAGCTAAAACACAACTGATGCCAAGATATTATGTTTAATTTGATTGAAAACTCTTTCCCAATAGTCAATAGATCCAGGACCTTGTTCCTAAGACTATTGGATGCTTACCAGAACCTCATTGTCTCGAGGGTTTAATGGTTAAGCAAGGGAGAGGGACGTGGGTGAGTTGGGGTGCTAGGTGAGGCAAGTTTGAGTCAAAGGAAAAATAAATGGAACTACAAAGCTAGATTAAAGAAAATAAGATTTCTCAGGGTTGCACTTTAAAAAATTAACCAGAGGCTGCCCTTGAGCTGAAATTGATGTGTCAAGAAATCCCTTTCCTTGACTCTAAACCTAATTAATATTAGGTACACAAAGCCATTACAAGAACTGTATCCACGCTAGCTGTAACCACATAGAAAATTCATTTCTTAAATATCACCTTCTCTTTTCTTTCCTTTAGATTCAAACTGGCCTCATCCAGCACCTGGCTCACCTGCTTCCTTCTCCCTTGAGCAACCACTCCCTTAATCATTAAGCCCTCAGGACCAAGACAAGGAGGTTCTGATCAGCATCAAATCATCTTAGGAACAAATCCTGGGTCTATTGACCCAGAGGCAGGGTTTTGGTCAAACTGCTATAGGCGGTTAGACATGAGCAGAGCAAGGACAATGGCCCAGGTCCGGAAGGTCACCAGGCAGAGAGCCCAGGTGCCTCACAGTGGACAGTCACTTGTAAGGAGGGGACCTCCCGCCAAGGGTGACTGTTCCTCCCCAAGCCCATCACTGGTCAGGCGATTTGGACCCCCGACCTTCCCTACCTAGAGATAGCAGCCAGGCCTCAGTTGTATTTCAGCTTCAGGCCCAGATAAGCAACAAACCAGCCAGGGCTGACGTCAGAACCAGCTGAATGGAGTAACGACCCCTGCCCAGTGCCGGCCAGTCAATCAGTGGAGACCACAGCCCTGAATGGACACACCTGGAAAGCTGCTGCCTGCTCTACTAAGCTCTTCCCCGGGGACCTCCCCTAAAGTCCCGGCCTCACAACCCTCAGGAGGGAGGGCCCAGCGCCCTCTCCCTCCCCGGAGACACCACCTGTGCCTTTCCCTCCCTGCCCCTCCCCCTCCCCAGGCACAGTTACCATCAGCTTCCTCATTCCCAAGCTCCAAGGGCCACCTCTGCCTCCGTAACTTGTTTGCTAAGCCCATTTCTTCCTGGGATTACTTTTCTACCTCTGTCATTTACCCTAGTAAATGTTCCCTTACAGCTTGGGTCTTGCTCTGAATTTTTTTTTTTTTTTTTTTTTTAATTGATTTCAGAGAGGAATGGAGAGGGAGAGAGAAATAGAAAGATGAGAGAGAATCATGGATCGGCTGCCTCCTGCACGCCCCACACTGGGGATTGAGCCTGTAATCAGGAGCCTGTAATCAGGACATGTGCTCTGGCTGGGAATCCAACTGTGACCTCCTGGTTCATAGGTCAATGCTCAACCACTGAGCCACACCAGCCGCGCACGGAGTTGGACTTTGGAGCAAGAGCTTCTCCTTCCCCTCCGGGTGGCATCATTCGTAATGAAATAGCCAATCTTTTCCCACTGCAATTCTCAGTGTTTAGTTTTTGGCTCCGTTAGTGTAGAGGGGACCAGTTCTTTCTGCTCTGTAACAGGAACTCTTGAAGAAAAAGCTCTAGTTGGTAAAATGAATTTAACTTTGAGCAAATTTAACAGAGAAAAATGTAATATCCCTAATTTTTGTTTTTTTCTCTTTCTTTTTCTTGACAATGTTGAAATTCTCCCCGAATTCTGTGCTCTACAAAAGTGATGGCTAGGAAATCCCCTTAAGCTTTTGCTACCCCAAGTCCCTTGTTTTGTGCTGTGGGAAATAGCTCTCCTCAAAGAACCACCCTTCCCCACAGGAGTTAGATAAGACCCATTGAATAAATACCCTTTCTCATGACTCCCGTGAGAGTCACAGATGCTATGAACATAGGGGTGCATATATCCTTTCTGATTGGTGTTTCTAGTTTCTTCGGATATATTCCCAGGAGTGGGATTACTGGGTCAAATGGGAGTTCCATTTTCAGTTTTTTGAGGAAACTCCATACTGTTCTCCACAGTGGCTGCACCAGTCTGCATTCCCACCAGCAGTGCACGAGGGTTCCTTTTTCTCCGCATCCTCGCCAACACTTCTTGTCGTTTGTTGATTTGTTGATGATAGCTATTCTGACAGGTGTGAGATGGTACCACATTGTTGTTTTGATTTGCATCTCTCGGATAATAAGTGTCTTTGAGCATGTTTTCATGTGTCTCTTGGCCTTCCTTCTGTCTTCTTTTGAAAATATTCTGTTTAGGTCCGTTGCCCATTTTTTTATTGGATCATTTATCTTCCTTTTATTAAGTTGCATAAGCTGCCTGTAGATGTTGGAGATTAAACCTTTATCAGTAATAGCATTTGCAAATATGTTCTCCCATAGAGTGGGCTTTCTTGTTGTTTTGTTGATGGTTTCTTTTGCTGTAAAAAAGCTTTTTATTTTGATGTAGTCCCATTGGAAACAGCCTAGGTGCCCGTCAGCAGATGACTGGATCAGAAAACTGTGGTACATCTACACAATGGAATACTATGCTGCCATAAAAAAGAAGGAATTCTTACCATTGCAGCAACCTGGATGGAATTGGAGAACATTATGCTGAGTGAAATAAGCCAGTCAATGAAAGAAAAATACCACATGATCTCACTCATTTATGGATAATAAAGAACATTATAAACTGATGAACAAAAAGATAGATACAGAGACAGTAAAGCATCAAACAGAATGTCAAATTACAGCAGGAAGGTTAGGGAGAGGTGGGGAAAATAAGAGATCAAACGAAGGACTTGTATGCATGCATATAAGCATAACCAATGGATGCAAAACTCTGGGGGGTGAGGGCATGTATGGGTGTGGGGTGGGGGGGGCAATGGTAAGATATGTACACATATAATACCTCAATAAAAAAAAATAAATTAAGAAAAAAAAAAAGAGTCATAGATGACTCCCTGGGTTCCCTGTGACAAGGCCCAACTCGGGCCTTCCTGTTTTGCTTGAACCTGCTGACAAAGAGACACAGGTCCTCCTGCTTCCCATTCCTTGTCTCATAGATGAGCAGTTTAGATCAGAACTGTTTGTCCCCTTTGAAACGAGCTAGACACGGGGATAATCATTTCCACGTTAGCTCGCTGACCGAGAGCCCCAGGTTGCTGTGGAAAAAATAATCCCGATGGTGAATCACCCCTCCTTTAATTTGTCTTTCCCTCCCTGTAAAGGCCACAGGCAAGGCTGCACTGCTCAGACACTGATGTTGGATTTCCTGCTGCAAATGCCTGAATAAAATCAATCTTATCACTTGTTTGGGTTTTGTCTTATTGCCTTCAATTATTCTTTCTTTCCCCCTCTATCTTTCTTTGTTCCTTCTTTTTAATTCTTATTAGATATCCACAGGGTTTCTCAGACTTTATTCAAGGTGAAGCTTGAAACATAGGGAAGACATTTCCCTTGCCTTGCTAAACAGTAAGAATGATGAGCAGCAGATGGGCATGTGTCTACTAAAATGAGAAAAGGAAAGATGAAATGCATGCTAAAAAGATAATGCTCCCGAGCGAATAGTATGTTAAGGACCACCCAGCACTTAGTTATGATAGAAGAGTTCAATTTGGAGTCACCATTAGGAAAGCTTGGATTGGAGATTCCTGATGATAAGTCCTCAGAATAATTGTGCTTCAACCTTATCAATATACACAAAATTATATACGTGCTTGTTTTTGATATACGTTTACTTTTTACTATAAATTACTTCAGATTAAAGAGGCCCTGTTATAATAATGTAACCCCTCCAATTTTTGAAATAATTATTGTGTGAAATGTTTGCTGTATGGAAACCCCCAATACTCTGTAACTTAATGAACACCCCAATATCTTGATGTAAAAGCTCTGCGCCCTTAAAGTGTAAACTCCCTGCTCCCAGCATAAGGCCCACCGTCTGGCCCACACTGATAAGGACACAACTTGTTTATCACGGTCTATATAACCCTGGGACCAGCTTCAGTTGTGGTCTCCTGCCTGATAAGAGGAGGACTCCACGTCGCTCCAAGAGATGAGCCCCTGAATGCTCTGCTGTGTGAGCCTGAACCAACTGCGGCCGCCTGCCTGCCTCTGTTTTCATCGTCTGTCCTTCAGTGTGCATCGCCGGGTGGCCTTTGCTGGAGCCTAGGACCCAGTAGGAATAGGAAAATAAACCCTGTGTGATTGCATACTAATTCTGTCTTGTGTGTCATGTGTTCTGGTTCGGCTCAGCTGTCTAGACATTGAAGCACCAGGGGATAGGCCGTTATTGCTGACTCCTGGTCACCTGCGTTTGTCCCACTGAGTCTAGACAGATAATCAATTAATTGGGGCATAATTGGGACAGGCCCCAAATAGTGCATACTAAACCTGAGTAGCTCAGGGGAGGCCTGCATGGTAGGCCTTACAAACTCAGAGACCTAAAGTAACCATAAGATGATCCGGAATGAAAACTTCTTAACTAAAGGATAGTATGGTGAGTAGTCGTGTCCTAGGCCGACATCTTCCTTGACAAAGGTCAAGCTTTACCTTAACTAAACCTATTCATTATCTTGTTGAATCTAGGATAACATACCTTTGGAAAGTCAGAGCAATCCCCTTTTCCCAGAACCCTCAGGGTACAATCTCCCACCACAATATGAAGCCACTGAACCCCTTGTTGTTATCTTGTTTTCCCACAAAGCATCTCTATTTGCTGTAAATTAATTGTTAACTATCCTGTACCTACCAATGTAAAAGAAGTACTGGTATGTGTCTACTTGTTTTTCTTTTTAGCCAATTTCAGAGATTTCCTGTTTTGCTTTCTCTTGCCTCCCTAATCTACCACCACTGGATTTCATGGGAACCTCCTTCTGTCTTTTTCTTTGATTCTAATATATAAAATAAGTGGTAAAACTGCAATTCTCTGAAGCATTTTCTCAGTCCATTGGGATTTGACAATTGTCATCTGTTTGCCTCAAATAAACTCATAAAAATTCTCTACAGGTATGCATATTTCTTACATCAACACTAGAAGCCTGATGCATGAAGATTTGTGCTAGAATGGGCTTTTCTTTCCCTGGCTGCTGGCACTGCCTTTCCACTCTTTCTTTCCCTGGCTGCTGGCACTGCCTTTTCTTTCCACTCTTTCCACTCTTTCCACTCTTTTCTTTCCCTGGCTGCTGGCACTGCCTTTCCACTCTTTCTTTCCCTGGCTGCTGGCCCAGCCCCTTTCCGTTCAGGCCCCGTAGCCGCCTCTTTCCAATCCGGGAACCACCTCTTTCTGCTCCAGCCCCGCCTTCCCATGCTGCCCAGAGGCCCTGAGAGACCGGGGGGTGGGGCAGAATGCAAGCATTCTGCCTGCCCCATCACTCAGCGCCTGTGTTTGCAAATTAACTGCCATCTTTGTTGGGTTAATTTGCATACCACTCCTGATTGGCTGGTGGCATAGCAGAGGTACAGTCAATTTACATGTTTGTCTATTATTAGGTAAGATATATGTGTGCATATGTGTTAGTGTGTATGAATTTTAATTTGTTTCCATTGAATTTAAAATATTTAATTCCTTTCTCTCTCTGTGTATGATGCACACAATCATATATAAAGTATATAGCTCCTTTATTAAATTGGGGAGGTAATTCAATATATTACGAATTTTAAGATTATTTCAGTTTTTTGTTTTTGTTTTACACTTTTTATTGATTTCAGAGAGGAAAGGAGACGGAGAGGGAGATAGAAATAATCAATGATGAGAGATAATCATCAATAGGCTGCCTCCAGCATGTCCCACACTGGGGATCAAGCCAGGAACCTGGGCATGTGCCCTGACTAACAATCGAACTGTGACCTGTTGGTTCATAGGTTGATGCTCAACCACGGAGCCATACCAGCCGAGCGATGGTTTCAGTTTTAATAAAAGTCCTCTAGAATTATTCTATTTGACATTCCTTTAATCTATAAAAGTAAACCATTAAAAAAAACTGATTCAAACTTCTGCTAGAGTTTTTAAAAAAATAAATTTAACTCTCCACGTGCTACAGTTTTATAGCATTTTTCACCTCTAACAGATTCACAGATAGAAAGATCTCAGAAGATGTTATTTGGTTTGGCAGCAGAAAGACAAACATTTCCATACTTCTCATATTATAAAGGAATTCTGCTCCTTCTCCTTGTGCGGGCACATTACTTTAAGTGATGAGGTTCATGACACTACACAGCGGGATTTCTTGGATCAACGCCAGTTCTTCAATCCCAACACTTCGCAGAGTGTATTTTTGATGAATAAATTACCAAACTAATGAGACACACTAAGAGGTTAAGGATTGATCAAGTACTTAATCTTGTTAATGAAGGACACAGCATGAAACACATTCCTCCAAATAGATACAATAAACAATCTTCTAAAACCTAATTAGAATAAAAATACAAAGGAAAGTGCAAAGTCTTAACAATTTGTCTACCAAATAAATAAGAGCTTAGCATTTTCTGCAACAAAGGAAAAGTGAATCAGGTGGGTCCCAGAAGTTCACCAGGATAAAAGAATGGTATTTCAATATGGAATTTTAATATGTTTTGATGACTTCGGAGTCCATGAAAATTATTTCAAAAATATAGCATTGGAGCTTTTATAGAACTTGCTGGGCCTTGACAAGATCAGCAAATATTTTGGAAATCTCCTAAGTACACGATCACTGTGTGTATCTGTGAGGTATCTGTGAACTGGATTTCGATTTTGAGTATACATTTTGGGGGCATAATTTAGGATTTAATCAAGTTTTTGAGTCTGCATTTACTGTAGTTTGGATATTAAAAATAGGTTGAATAATTTAGTGAAAGGTTTAATGAAAACTTACTAGTAACAAATCAAACATTTTTTCCACAACAAACCTTTAAAAAAAAATGAAAACAGCTACAAGGTATCAGGTGGCACATTGAGACAACCTACCTGGATTAAAAACAGCAAAGAGTTGGCACTTAAGGAGGGTGAATCTGAATAAGAGCCTAACATTTAGGTTGGTGATGTACTTCCATACATAATGCTTCCCTTTTCAAGCAGTTAAAGTGTAACGGCTTAATTATTAGGTATCATTACCAGTGATTAATTATACCATAATACTGTTATACAGTATGCACTAGAGTAACATACACTTTTATTCTCCAAGTTTCACATCATCTGCTTGAGTTGAATATTTAGAGTGCATTGCTAACTGCATCTACTCCAGGTATCACTACGGTATTTCACAAATCACCATGGTGTAATTTAATTTTTCTTCCAAAGACTCTGAAGTCTGTTGTAAATCCATTTAACCAAGGGCTATGTCCTCATTGTGGCATCAGTAAGCAGGATTTTACTCGCTTACTGATAAGAATGTATGAGCTACAGCATCATCAGGTAATGGAAAATGACTGGACATATCCAAAGTGGTACTGGATCTCAAACAATAAACAGGTCCCTGTCCAGTAGACTAGGAGCTTCTCATCAAAAAATCCTGAAAGGATGGAGACTATTTTCCTTTGTCTTTCAAAAGGAAATTTCAACATAGTGAAGATCTGCATACCTCTCTGAAATCAATAAAAATATATTAAAAATGATAATAAAAATAAAATTGCTGGAATTCTAGTATTCTAAGGAAATAAACTGGTTAGTGTTGATTATGTAACTCTTCTACAGGAAGAGTCATAAAGCAAGAGGAAGTGATTCAACAAACAGGAATTGGTGTCTTAGAGTAGAAGTTATTTTGCATGAAAATTATTTTATAGGAAAACCAAATTCTTGTCTTTAGGGCAAAATGTTGGTTGTTTCAAAACAACTGGAAATATTTAGTTATATTTTTTAACTGTAATAAAAGATGTCTATCTTTCTCTTAATAGTAGATCCTATACTGAGTACCCCATGACCTCCTGATAAACAGATAATGTAGTAAGGGCACACTGCAGGGACTTCCATTTGAAATTACTCCTTTTATTCTTTGAACCAACCCACTGAAATTCCATGTCGGTGGGAATAGAAATTGGTGCAGCCACTGTGGAAAATAGTTGGGAGCCCCTCAAAAAATTAAAAATATGACTACCATATGATCCAGAAATTCTACTTCTGGGTATTTATCTGAAGAACACAAAAACACTAACTCAAAAAGATATATCCTCCTCTCCCCCATGGGCACTGCAGCATTATTTATAATAGCCAAGATATAGAGCAACCTGAGTGTCCATTGATGGATGAATAAATAAAAAAATGGTATACATACACAATAGAATATTTTTTCATCCATAAGAAATAAACTTAATCTTGTTTTTTTGTGACAACATGAGTAGACCTCAATTTCTTTATGAAAGAAGTAACACAGAGAGTGACAAATACCATATGATCTCATTTATATGTAGAATCTGAAAACAAAAACAAACAAAGCTCATAGATACAGAAAATTACTCTGGTGGCTGCCAGAAGCAGGGGAGAGGGGATGAAATGGGTGAAGAGGGTCAAAAGGTTCAAACTTCCAGTTATAAAATAAATAAGTCATGGTGCTGTAATGTAGAACACGGTGACTACAATAAGACTGTATTGTATATTCGAAAGTTGCGAAGACAATAGACCTCAAAAGTTCTAACATAAAAATATGTGTAACTATTAGTATGTATGTTGACTAAGTCTACTTAACAGTAGACTTACTACAGTGATCACTTTGTAATATGTACAAACATCAAACCATTATGTTGTACACCTGAAACTAATATAATGTTAAATGTCAATTATACCCCAATTAAAAAAAGAAAATTCAGTATATATCTATTAAGATGGACAATTGGGATAAAAAGTCATGGTATAACATACATTTGTTTCAGTATCTCAAAAGATTTTTTTCTTTGAAAGCATGTGAATGTATTGGTAAGTTGTTAGAAGACCTGAATTAAACAGTTGATTATCTGGTTGATGTGTGTGTTAATGTTTGGGTCCAAGGTTCCACATGTATGGAAATAGAAGGTTGGGTCACGCCAATAACCTCAAGCTTTGAAATAAAAAAACACACATATGATCACGTTGCATTTTTAAAGGACTATAATATAGCCCAGTTTTCCAATATTATTAATATATTAGAGGCCCAGTGCACGAAATTCATGCAAGAGTAGGCTTTCCTTCCCCTGGTTGCCTGCACCGGATTCCCTCTGGCACCTGGGACCCGGGCTTGCTTCCCTCCGGTTGCAGGCACCTGAGACCCAAGCTGGCATCCCTCTGGCTGCCAGCAGGCAACCAGGACCCGGGCTTCTCTCGCAGCCCCAGCTTTGTCCAGAAGTACATCTGGTCTAATTAGCATATTACACTTTTATTATTATAGACTAAAGGCCTGGTGCACAAAATTCATCAATGGACACTCAGGGGGGAGTCCCTCAGCCCGGCCTGCACCCTCTCCAATCCAGGACCCCTCAGGGGATGTCTGACTGCCATTTCAGGCCCGATCCCAGCAATCGGACATCCCTCTTGCAACCTGGAACCACTGGCTTCTAACTGCTCACCTGCCTGCCTGCCTGATCGCTCCTGATCACTCTGCCTGCCTGCCTGCTTGATTGCCCCTAACCACCTCTGCCTGCTTGCCTGATCCCCCCTCACCGCCTCTGCCTGCCTGCCTGATCGCCCCTAACCACCTCTGCCTGATGCCCATAACTGCTCCCCTGCTGGCCTGATCGCCCCTAACCGCTCTCCCCTGCCTGCCTGATCGCCCCTAACTGCTATGCCTGCCAGCCTGATCGCTCCTAATTGCTCTGCCTGCCTGCCTGATTGCTCCTAACTGTCTCTGCCTCGCCCCCGCCACTGTGGCTTTGTCCAGAAGGATGTCCAGTATATCCGGTCTAATTAGCATATTAACCTTTTATTAGTATAGAATACTTATATGACATTCATGGTTAGTTAACATGACATCAAATCTCTGTATGCAAAATTAATTTCTCACTCATTCAGATACTTATTAACAACTTCATGTTTGTTCCCAGTGATCAGTAGTTGTGACTAGATGATTTCATTCTGAACTATGATGTTTTCAGGCCCAGTGAACTACCAGCAGTGTCTTAAGTAGTCTTAGCTTCTGTAGAAGCCTGAAAGAATTCAGAGAATTCTAAACTTTTGAAAGGCTCTGATTATCTTTCCTATATTGCTCTACAATTAAAAAACAAATGTGACTATCTATAATTTACGGTTTTGCTACTTACCTAACTTACAAATGTTTCTGCCAAAATTCATTGCATACATTTTATGAAAATCATGGAGTATGGTTTTTTTTATTTTGCTCAGAATATATGACACTCCATATTTATTGCTTTGTGGATTTTCATGACTATAACACGTAGCATTTTTTATGTTCCATTTTGCCTTTTAGAACTTTAGGTAATGCAACCTAGTCTCTAAAGGATGAAAACTCTAAACTTAGTTTGTTTTCCTTCTTTCCAAGGCCTACAGTGCTAGTTTGCCAAAATATTTTTGGAAACACTTGGTTTTTGGGTTGTTCTCTCTCTTCCTTTTCTCTGAAAATGGCACAAAAGACACTTACAAAGTGCTTCCACCCCTATGACCATTCCAGGAAGCAGAATATTACCAGGGCCCCTCCCAGTAATGTTCCTCCCAGTGGTGAGCTCCACCATGACATCCTGCATCCTAGAAGCCGACCTGCTTTAAAACCATAAAAACAGAATTATACAGCAAGGCTTCTGCTGTGTCTGGTTCCTCGGGCTCAACTGTTTGTTTTTAAATTTGTTCATGATTTGTAAATAAATGTGAACTGCTATTACAAGTACTTTGACAGTCAATAGTCAAAACATAGTAGTTTGCCTGGCTGGTGTGGCTCAGTGGTTGAATGTCGACCGATGAACCAG